>CM077171.1:21519905-22216155 GCA_039654105.1 Coreius guichenoti
TGCACTGAGGTGGATGGATTGGCTCAGAAAGGCTGAAATTGACTGTAGGGGGAGTTGTTGAGGGGAAAAAATGACAGGGCCTCTCTGTTCATGTTAATGACCTGTTGAGTAATCAGGGCTGTGTGAGAGAGAATTTTACAGATGTTTCTGTTCCTCGCTCCTCTGTTTAATTCCCACACTCAACACTGGGGCCCTGCACTCCCAGCATGCTTCACACGCCTTTATGTGCTCTGCATTTGGAACCTCCTTTGGTCCTGTACTATTCTTTTATTTTCCCTCACTTATTGTATTCAGATCTCCCTTTTAATCATCTCCCTCTTTTTCTCAGTCTTTCCTTTTCCTCTGGCTATTGTGCAGGTGTATGATGTTATGCTTAAAAATGGAGTGGAGCTGGTCAAAGGGGCCTGTCTTACTTTACTGTTGTTTTATGGATTAGACTTTTTTTTTTGTACATGTATGCACACTCATTGCATAATGCTTGCTTTCCCATAGGATTGGAACTTCCAATCTCACTGTAATTCCTATTGCATGCATTTGGCATACGCATTTATCAGTTCTTGTATTCCCTGGGGATGGAGATATATATATATATATATATATATATATATATATATATATATATATATATATATATATATATATATATATATATATATATATATATATATATATATATATATATATATAATATTATAATATAATATAATATAATATATATATAATATATATATAATATATATATATAATATAATATAATATATATATAATATATAATATAATATATATATATATATATATATATATATATATATATATATATATATATATATATATATATATATATATATATATATAAAAAATCTGTAGGGTTTAATATGGAGTTAATGTGGAGTAAATATGGGTTTAATATGGCCTACCCTTTGCAGCTATAGGGTAAACGTACCCATTTGAGCTCAGATTATAAAAAGAAAAAAAATAATTTATCATCCTACTTGATGTCTTAACCAATTGATGTGTTTGTTACTATATACCTCCTGTAATTTCAAGCTAATCAGACCATTGCACACTGAGATATGGGTATCCATGTGTTCACACTGTCTGGTGGCTATTTTGAAAGCGGTCTCAACTTTCACCAGAAGAGGAGCCCCTTAAATGTGCATTTTTATTTTATTTTTATTTATTTATTTTTTTATATAGTTTAAATCTTTATTTTGGATAAGTATAACTTCTTATTGCAAAATTAAGAGATTAATGTTTAGACTTTTGCATATTATAACCTGGAACCTGGATGTGGGAAATACAGTTAGATCCAAAAGATAGTTTTAGCAACATAGAGCAGGTGCCACAGAATATAGTTCACTTACTAGCTGCATAAGACTGTGTGCTACACTAATATATTACTTCACAGGCATTACTGGCTTGTACTTTTAAATCCATTATATTATAAATTTACAGTTTATTGATGTTCTGTGGTTTTACACTGCTGTAATTTTTAAAGACTTAAAGACATATTATTTTAAGTTGAGCTTAAAGGGTGCACTACTATGAAAATCACACAGCTTCAGTGTGACATCAATAAGAAAAAGTATCATTTCATAGATATTTTCAATAATAGCGGTCCATATTAAAATATGTATGAACTTAATACATGACCTAGATTATTTATTTAGCAAAATTGTCCTTTTAAATTTAATTTAATATGTATTAATAAAAAAAAGTTTGCTGTTCCAATTAAGCTAAGTGTGCTCCCTTTAAGCTCATCCACATTGAATGTCTATGTAAATTCTTCATAAACAGACTTTAAATATTAACTGATGGTTGTCACTTCAAGTTAATCTTTATAAAATTATTCTTTAAAAATGTTGTTTAAAATAAACAAGAATTAAAAACAAAAAAAAACAACAAAAAAAACATGTTGTGAGCTTAGTGGGAACATGGGTGTGCTTAAAGGGTACAAACATGTACCCATTAAGCACAGCCAGACTTTTTGCATTTAATGATGTACATCTTAATTGAAATGCCTTTGTCATTTAAAATAAAATTAAATATTATTGTGTGAGAGATTCTTTTATTTTAACATAACTTATTGTACTGAAACCAATACCCTGTGCACTACAATGTCTCAGTGTAGACTTTGGTGAGCTTAATAGGTACATTTACCCTAACAGCTTCAACTCTTCTGGGAAGGCTTTCCATGAGGTTTAGGAGTGTGTTTATGGGAATTTTTGACCATTCTTCTAGAATCGCATTTGTGAGGTCTGGCACTGATGTTGGACAAGAAGGCCTGGCTCACAGTCTCCAGTGCTCTGGAGTCCAGTGGTGGTGTGCTTTACACCACTGCATCTGACGCTTTGCATTGCACTTGGTGATGTAAGGCTGGGATGCAGCTGTTCGGCCATGGAAACCCGTTCTCTACGCACTGTTCTTGAGCTAATCTGAAGGCCACATGAAGTTTGGAGGTCTGTAGCTATTGACTTTTGCAGAAAGTTGGTGACTTCTGCACACAATAAATAAATATATTATATTATATTATATTATATTATATTATATTATATTTTATGACCACTAACTATCATGTATATTTTACTTGTATTTATTTATTTCTGAATAAGAATCATATAATCAGCTCGTTTATAAAAACAACTCCAGAAAACCACATTTGCTTTTTAATTTTGTCTGGTAAAGGAGTTTCATGTAGACAAAAATCTACATGTTTATGTTGCATAAACCATTTTTATGATAAGCAACACAATTACAAGCATTTACACCTTATCTGGTTAAGTGTATTTGTGCTTGTAAACGCTCTCGTTGTCACATGTTTCTCAGCTTTTGAACCTTTTCATTGTCTAGCATTTTTGGGGCATATGAGCCTCTTCTGCAAATAACAGTATGCCTGTTCCCGTGTGACATAATAGAGATGCTGCCATGGCAACCAAGGGGACTTCAGAATGGAGCAGTTCGTCTGGGGTGCTGTTTCAAGAGCCTGGTTGTGTAAGACATTATGGGCTTGATTAGGCAGCAGCTGAAGAGGCTCTCAGAGTGCTGTGTGTGAGGTGGCAGGGTGACGTGCAGCAGTGCCACACAGCCTGAGCTTTTGTTCTGGGCTCAGTCGAGCTGACGGTGTGTCCTGTGCTCCCTTCGCACCATGAATGCATCTCTTCTCATTAGTCTTAATCAGATGTGTCCTACCCTGCCTCACAAGCAAGTTTGCTGAGAGAAATGGACTGTGCTCAGAATCATCATGTCCATTCCATCCCATTGAAAGTGAATAAAAAAACAACAATGACATTTGCGTCCATATAATGAAAATGTATGCATTAAAGTATTGATTTGTTAAATATTAAAATGAGATATTGCTTATAAATATTTCTTATTTATAAGCAATATCTTGAGAAATTAGTTTGGTTGAGGTCTGAACCCAGGTCTCTAAATTAAAAATTAAATTAAATTGTTAAATAAAGTTTTACTTTTTTTTTTTTTTTTAAACTTCACAAACTACATGCTGTGCAGAAAAAGACTTATTTCACATTTAATTCAATTGTGTGCAAATGTCTTTCTTTTGGCTTTTTGGTATATAATGGCACTCTTTCAGCTTATTCATCAAGCTGGAAATGGATGGTAAGGTTTAGGGCATTGCATTGTGGGATACAGAGTTTGACACAGTGTTGTTGGGTTGTATACTGCACATTTTGCCCCATGTTTTGGTCATCTGGGTGTTCCATGTGTACAGAAAATCTGCATGCTTTGCACAGTATACACACTGCTTCAAAGGTGCGCCATTCCAAACACATTCATGCTCTGTTTAAAATCGAGATTTTACTTCTAAAGTGCTGCTCTCTTTCACTAGGCCTGCTGAATTTAGTTTTTCTGCGGATGTCTCCTCCTCCTTGCAGAGTTTGGATAGTTTTTACATGGATCAGATTTGACCTAGATATCCACTCTTTTGTTATGAGAGTGGAAGGCTGTGTAGTTTTGTAATGAAAAGCACCCTACAATAGCCATCCAGAAATCATTTGAGCAACAGTCTATTCAAGAAAAGCACAATCAGCTTTGTCAACTGCTGTTGATGGAGGAGATTTTCTGAGGCGATTTCTCTTGATTCTGGAAACATTCAGGATCAGAGCTATTTTATTTTGGCTCATTTCTTAGTGTTTTGCTCAGTGGACTGTTTAATGAGCATTTTATGGCTGTAATTTCTTCTCTCAGAGAATCCTCCGTTTCATGGGTTTAAGTCTTTACACAGTGTTTCTTGACCTTACATTTTCACCACATAGTATTTCTGTTTTGATTGGCTTGATTTCCCTTTGAAAAAAAACAAGATTGAAAGTGATTCATTGGAGCTGAGATGTGACAACATGTCTTAAGTAGTGCTGCAATCGACCACTAAAAAATCAATAAAAATAAATGAATAGTTTTGATTTCTCAGATACACAAGCATTACCATTTCACGAAAAACAAACATCATGTGATTAACATCTGTCGCCATCCAATTTCAAATACTTCATAGAGCACACATGCATGTCCTTTTAAACAATTTTTGTACACTGGGAATAGCAAGCATTTATCAAGACTTAAAGGTGCAGTAAGCGATTTCTGAGAAATGCTGTTGAAAGTGGATCAGACCAAGCAGCACAACACACTTGTAGCCAATCAGTAGTAGGGGGCGTGTCCACTCATGATGGGGGAGGAGAGAGAGTGAGCAAGGAGGAGATTTGAAGAAAGACTATAGAAAGAGACATGGTCAGAGGAATATCACTGGAAAAAGAAGGGTTATGATCCGGCAAGAGCTTTAGGACCCTCGTTAATATTAGAAAAGCTTTCCAGTGCTGGAGAGGCCTAAGCGGGAAGGCCTGAAAAATGGATGCTGAGGTTGCTTTGATTCCGCTACGTGTACATTTGGTTTTGCGGTTTCACACAACCAAGATATGCTGTTGTTGTAAAGTTAGCTATAGTAACAGGGCAGTTTTGAGTGTCATTGTTGGAGTGTATGTTTGGAGCTGCTGGTGACTAACAACCAACTCTTGCTTGTATATACTCTTGTGTACTGTGTTAATTTTTTGTTTTGTTTTTCCTTGTCGTTTGTTCGTCATCTTCGTTTTTATTTTTTTTGCGAAGCATTATTTCGCTTCAGCTATGATAGAGACAGCCACTCTTGCATTGCGTGTTTGTGCATTTGGCGGCGGAGCAATGAAGGGAGGGGTGTGTTAAGTTGGGGTTGATTTCTAAGAAAAACTGTTATTTGAAATCGCTTAATGCACATTTAAGTTTGTGCATTGTTCAAATAAAGCAGGAATGAATACTTGATAAATTGAAGAAATAATCAACTCATTGATCAGTTCTCAAAGCCTAGTCTGAAACATTTTTCCCTTGAGATAATATGTTCCCAAAACAGATGGAAACACCACTGTAATTATTCCTTGACTGCGTGTTAAGATATGGGGCTCCTGGGGTGGAGATGACTGGACTTCATAAAGACACTGCTGCTGTCACTCAGATACACTTCCTCTATGGACAGGTAAGATCATGTTTTAATCCTGTTCTCATAAGTGCACATGTTTACATCAATCATTGTATCTTGTTGCTCGGGTGTGTTTTATTGAAGTTATTGGTCTTTGTTTTTGTTTTGTTTTTTATTGCCATTTGAACAGTTTATAATCCGTATGGGATGGGCTCTCCCTCTCTCTTTCTCTTTAAAGGGAAGGATACTTTCTCTGTTGGATGATAACACCATTCACCTATGGGAGATTGTGCAGAGAGAAAACCGCTTATATTTGATAGAGGTTCACAGCTTCAATCTGCCTGGCAGGCCAGGCATTGAGAGCACCAGGTAAGGTGTTTTTTTCTTTTCTTTTCTTTTCTTTTCTTTCCTTTTTTTTTTCTTTTCCCAAATTTGCTTAGAGATTCCCTTATCATCTTGTCCAAACTATGACCTTGATGTTGCTTCCTTCTCCTCTGTAGTGCGACACGTGTGACCGTCATGCTGTTGACGCTGGGCTGTGGTCTTCTTGCTCTGGGCACTGAAGGTGGCGGGGTACACTTTCTGGAACTGCCCACCCTCACGTTGCTGAACAAGTCGCTGTTCCAGGACGAGATCATGCAGAGGTGAGAGCTGCCCTTCCACTGTCCATATTGACCTGGTCACATCATCAGGTCACCCAGGTGTTACCACTTTACTAGTTGTCAGACTAGCTGTTTAGCTTTTATTTAGAAATTTTAATTATACTACCATTCAAACCATTTGGTTATATTTTTTTTTTTTTTTTGGAAAGAAGTCTCTTATGCTCACCATGGCTGCAATTATTTAATCAAAAAACAGAGTAAAACAGTTATATCGTGAGATGTTAAAATTTTCTCCTTCAATACATTTTCAAATTTACTTTATTCCTGTGGTGTCTCAGCTGAATTTTCAGCATCATTACCCCAGTCTTCAGTGTCACATGATCTTTCATTGTAATATGATGATTTGCTGCTCAAGAAACATTTCTTATCAATGTTGAAAACAGTGCCGCTTAAAGTGCCCTATAATGCTTTTTTTGAATATTACCTTTCATGTAGTCTGTAGGGCTGGACCAGAATATTCGAATATTCGTTCGGTGGGTTGGTATTCGATTTTCAATTTTGGGATTCGAATATTCATATATATATATATATATATATATATATATATATATATATATATATATATATATATATATATATATATATATTTTATATATATTTTTTTTAACACTTATCTTATAGCCTAGCCGTTTTTAATAGGATGGACAGTTGAATAGGAACCCAACCTCATTATACTTAATAAATATATTTGCTGCTTCTTAGCCTAAGTGTTCCCTACAAGGCTGCGACTGAGTATTCTCTGTCTAGAGCGCACAACTGCATGAGCTTATATGGAAGAAGCGCATGCCTGAGCTTGCATTTTGGGTTAAGCTGCATTCGTTTGACATTGTGGAAATTAGCCATTTTACCCGTTAGGGATGTGACGGTGCGCATTTTACTTTCGATTTAGAATTGGCGCCAATTCAGGGGCGGGTTGCTTGAATGGTGGGTTCATTAGCCTATTTTTGTTAATGGAAAAACACTACAACAAAACAGTACAATGACAAACTCCCTTAAATAGGCGCTTTTATGTTTCGCTTTGAAACCGATGATCTTGTCATTCAGCTTCTCACTCTTGTGATAAATGAAATCTAACTCCTGCTGCTGATCTGTGCTACCACTCTCGTTCGGCTCATGCTGCACGTTCAGTTTTTAATTGTAGTTAATCTGTTCTTTAATTGAACTAAATGATTTTTACTATTATAAAATATCAAGTGATGTAACCGGTGTTATGCCTGAACACCGGTAACACCGACTATCGCAGCAAGCCTATTACCCGTTATTATCAATCTAAATGAATCTACTGCGAAATATAGGAGCTTGTTACTGGGACGTAACAGACCTGTGCGTTTTGTATCACTAGTGCAGTGTCTGTTCTCGGAGCATATAAGCCCTGCCCGCGTGAGGCGCGCCGCTTCTCGAGATTCCTGCCTTTATTAGAGAGAAGAATATGTTCAGCCCCCTCCCTCCGAATATTCGGTGTTGATTACTACCGAAGCTTCGAAGCTCAAAAAATGGTATTCGGATCAGCCCTAGTAGTGTGTGATTTTAAAGCTTTTTGTGAATGTAAAAGGCCTGCAAAGTTTAAAAGATCAAAGTGCACAACAAATAAAGCTATGATCTCCTAAAAGAATCTGATTCTGAACTGCTGAAATGAGTCGTCAGCAGTTCAAGTCTCACGTCCTTTTAAAACCCTTGAGCGGTCTTCGGTTACTTTTGACTAGAGAATTTTACGTTTTGAATTTTTAAAAATCACAGTTTCATCGGAATGGTACAAAACTTGGTGGCTTTTATGACACTTGGAATGTGAACACAAAAAAAATTGAGGGCATGATTTGAACAGGCTAAGTGGTTGTAAAAAAATAGTCACACTCATGGTCTTCGGTCAAAAATGACCGACCATAGGAACTGATTGGGAAATGGACAAAAATATACGAAAATACAGAGAATTTTTGTTTGCACAATCTACAAATCGGCCACAATACTGAAAAGTACACAGCAGTAAAGGGATGACACTCTAAAACATCACACACATACACACATACACACACACACACACACACACACACACCCCTTATGAACTGCTGTCTGTAATACAGCAAAGTTTTGAGAGTATGTTAAATCAATTCAATAATTCAGTAATAATGCAGAAAAAGAGCTCACAGCAGTGATGTGGTGCCACAGGGTGATTGAATAAATTGATTTTTTTTATTAAATTCTAAATCAAAAAATGGTCAACAAAATGCTTCCTTACAATGTTCAGGTTTGACTGTAATCATAATGCATAAACTAACACTTCAAATCACTATTAAAAAAAATCTATAACTTGACAAAAAGTAGTCTTTGAGATTGTTTAAATATATATTCAAATCTTCCACCTAATAAAAATGTGTAATTGTCTAAAAACAAATAGGCAATTCACAAGCCGCTCTATAGAGAGCTATACAGGCAACTAGTGACTTTAGAAAGACTGAATCTTCGAACAAACCGTTTTCAGACCATTTGAGAAATTAGATGATGCGCAATGTATATTATGAGAGAATTTAAAGTGATTTTGACCTTGGATGCATGTAAACCTGTTGTAGGAGACCTCCAAAACAAAATTAGGAGCCTTTAAAATAGAATAATAGGGGCACTTTAATATTTAATGTCATTGTATTTTTAAGTCTCTGTGACTCAGGATGTCTACACTGGACTCTAATAAAGATGGCAGTGCAGACAGAGTCCACACCACTTACCTCATAAAATAAGCATTTGGGGATTCCCCCCCCCCCCCATCTGAAAGGACTGTGCATGGGGCTAATGAAGCTGCAGCAAGACCATTTGTTTATTTTCTTTCCTCCTTTAGCCCCTATCCAGGCTGCCTTTGTCACACTTCTCTCATACACTTTGAACAGGGAACGGATCAAACTTCCTGATTCACCCAAGGCTGTTTGACCTTTATGCCCCCAGCTGTGGTTGTCTGTTACTCTGTCAATAGGTTATATGCAGCTTGAGCTTTCCTGTCCCACTGCCAAGGCCCTGACTGCACACTGCCACAGTTAGATGTTTGGAGTTCAGAAGGGCATTGATCCCTGCGATCTGATGAGATCTTTAATCCTCTGCTATTCAGTTGTCATTGTAAGAATTTATAAATATTTAATACATCAGTCTTTAAGAAAAAACCTGTTTTTCCCTAATGGCTATAATTATGTCTGTTACAAGGCAGGAAATCACACTAGCTATTCATCTTACTCTTTAAAGACGTTGTTTAACTCTAAGATAAATTACAGCTTTCCCAGTGTGCCCTGTTGCAGATATAGTCTGGGTGGCTAAATGTGGACCTCATCTGCCTCTGAGAGACCGTGAACTGCTCATTAACTTGGGGTAATGGGCATCCTATCTGAGCCACTGGTAATAAGTATGTGTCAGCCAGGAAACTACTGAACAAAATGCTTTTGTACCAAGTGCCAAATCTTTTGGGCCCCAGCCGAGGAGGCATTTAAAACAGAGGATATGAGCTTTGCGCACTCATCTTTGAGAATCAGCAGGATCCAGAATGCCAAAGTATACTTTGTGGCTTGGTAGAAAAACATTGTTTTGTGGTGATTTTGTTTTTTCTTTAAGGCATGTTGGGACATCTAGGTTGACATGTATATGAGTTTTAATGTCTTCAGAATACTTATTTAATTCATGAATACTCATGAATAATTGGAAAAATCAAGGAATGATGATGTAAAAAAAAAATCATAGATTTATTGGTCAAAAGGTGTGGGGACATTTGTTAAAGGGATATCATAAAATGATAAAATTGTCAATAGTTACTCACCCTCATGTTGTTCCAAACCCATAAGACTTTAGTTTATCTTTCATTAAAATTAAGGTATTTAAATGAAATCGGACAGGTTTTTGTCCCTCCATTGACAGTTTATGCAACTACCACTTTGATGCTTCAAAAAGTTCATAAAGAGATCATAAAACTAATCCATATGAATTGAGTGGTTTCGTCTAGATTTTCTGATGAGACACAATCACTTTATATGATGAACACATTGAATTTAGGCTTGTAGTGGTAGTGCTTCGATAGTCAATGGAGGGACCGAAATCTCTCAGGTTTCATTAAAATATCCTCACGAAAGTCTTATGTGTTTGGAACGACATGAGGGTTAATAAATGATGAACTAACGCTTTAATTCAGCTAATTCAATTTTATTCAAACCTTACAGCCTTGTTACACATTTTCAGTTTTTATACAAATATAATTTAAAATTATTAATTGCAAGATCTCGCATTAACTTTGACATATCAATAATGTATATCTGGGAGCAATAATATAATTTCAACGTTGCCATACAAGTGTCTATAAACCAGTGGTATGTCTTTCAAGAAGTGCAAATCTGTTTTTGTATTTCTTACATTTTCTTGAAAAAGCCTTTAGTTGTTTGTGTGAATTTTGTTTCTTGTGGCTGTTTTCATTCCAAGCCATGCCATCAAACGACTACTCCAGTCCTCCTTTTCCATGCGCTTTCCGCTTTTCCTCTCCCCCTTCATGGCTACATCTCATCCCGACTCTGTGGGTGTACCATGCACATTCCAGCTCTTGAATCCATGCCACAGCCACAGAGGAATCCCAAACTGTGGCTTTTGATTGGTCATCATTTGTCTGGCTTTCAAACTGAATTTAAGCATGTCAGCGTCTGATAATGTTGTGTCAACTTCTGCTGTTACTTTTTGCGTTTGAACCACTGATATTTTTTTGTTGTTTATTGAACTTTGTGTTTTCTTTCCATTCACCCCGCTAGACTTTGCAAACATGAATCAAGAGTAATTGTTACCAAATGTTCAATACATTGTTCTCAAAGCTTGCAGAACCCTAAGACCTGCACATTTTTCCATGTGAAATGCTTTTCCACACAAGCCTGCGTTTCAATCTGCTGAGAATAAAAGTGCTGAGTGAAGTTTTGCAGTGAAGTTTTTCTGTAACCTCTGATGTGTACTTCAGTAGCGCTCTGTGTTTGGGGAGTTAAGTAGTGTGTACTCAGATTTGGGTTTTTCACCAAATAGAAGTGCAGTTGAGCGGCACTACAAAGAGAATAAATCTTCCAAATGTTCTCTGGTGCAGCATAGCACTTGGTTTTGTCATTTTTATCTGTAGGTTTTTTGTATCTTCGATGTACACTGAATAAAATCTTGTTGTTTGTACCTTTTATTCATATGTCTCCTTACTCCCCTCTTCAGCGTTCCAGAGGAATACAAGTGTGGAAAATCATTGGGGCCTGTGGAGTCCCTGCAGGAACATCCGAAAGACTCTGATAGAATCCTCATTGGTTACAGCAGAGGTCTGGTTGTACTCTGGGACCTCAACAGACGCCATGTAGACAACCTTTTTCTGGGAAAGCAGGTGGGTGTGTGTGCAAGTTTGTTTGATGTCTTTCAAATGTCTTTCAACACTCTTTGCGGTCATGCGCTTGAAACACATTGAATTAAAATAGAAACATAGACATCAATGTTTAAAGTTTGTCTGTAAATGTCAAATAATTGCACTCCTGACTTTCAAAAGGGGCAGGTCAAAAGATCTGTCCAAGATTCATAACACAGCTTAAATTGCATCTTTAAATTATCCGTGCTTGATGATGTTAAGACGTCCAGATGGTTTAACTCAAACCTTTTGACTTCCTTTCATCGTCTTTGGTCCTTTTTTTGACACTGTGTATTGTGTGGGACTGTCACTCTTGCAGCAGCTGGAGAGTTTGGTCTGGGAACGGTCCGGGAACAGCTTTGTTAGTTCCCATAGTGATGGCGGATACATGGTGTGGGCTGTCAGCAGCAGCAATCCCTGCACCCATGACCCGATCTCATCCACCATACCATATGGTGAGCCGTAACACATGCCAATTACACAGCCTTTACCTTTTCCCCTTGTTTCACACACTCAGATTTTGTTAGCAGTGAGTTTGGTGCACAATTATATAAGAAATGATTGAGCAGCAAATTGGCATATAAGAGTGATGAGAAACTGAAGACTGGAGTAATGGCTGCTGCTTTCAAAAACGTAAATCTTACCAACCCCAAACTTTTAAATGGTTCTGTATGACACAATATTAAGGATTAAATGTATTTAATCCTTTAAATATAGTGTCATGTACATGAGTCAACATCACTGAAGCCAGTTGTTGTATAATGCATATACATTTTGAACAAAGCCAAGCTCCAATCGTTTGATATAAGTCTGGTACAATTTCAGTCATACTAGAGCAGTGGTTCCCATACTTTTTAGAGTGGCGTACCTCTGATGTACTTAACATCTGCGTACCCCCTCTCTTCCACTTAGACCGCTGTCACACCTTTTACATGGAGGGACAATATTTTCCCCCTTAAATGGATTTTTAGGTGCATTTTTTTTTTTTTTTTTTTTTACTTTTTATAAAGGCAAACTCTATTAAATCTATTGCATGTTTTGTCATTTTTAAAATTCCATTCATTTTAATCAATAATATAATAAATAAAGCAATAAATTCAACTACAGTAAACCAATAATTTCAATCAAATGAAATCAACAAAAGTCATCTTTGCACTGCAGTAGCTCAAGCTGCATATAGATGTATTTACACAGGTTAATCCTGCTCAGAGGTGGCATGAATACAATTACAATGGCATAAATAATGTAATGATGTAATGTTTTATATGAAAAAGTTCAACAGAGAAATATGAAATGATGGTTAAAAACAAAGTGATACTTTTAAATCTCTTTACTTTTAAAAACTAAAACTGCTAGTTGGTGGCTGTGAGTCATCGGGTCATTCATTCGTTCAGTAATGAAGCCATGAATGGGTCATTGAATTATTGACTCTCCCAATTTGTTCAAAGCCAAGGATTTGTTTACTAACAAAACACTGCTGTGTGTTGCTTGGAGAGACACAACAGTTCTACTGTGGCTTTCATTGGAACTATTATTTTGTTTCAGAATAGAGCAAACAATACTGACAATACGATGTTTAAAATGTACATCACTTAATATTACCCTTTTGCTTGAACTGTTGTATAAAATGTCATATTTGCAATCGTGTGGATATTCGGGAAAAATTGCATTCTTGCTTGTGTAATATACTACCAACATTTAAAAACTAGTATGTGTACAGGTACTCATAACCCCAGTTTGGGAACCACTGTCTTAAAGCATTTACATGACGTTTTAAAAAGACTAGCTATTGTTTTATTCTAAATGAAATCAAATGTCTAACATGCATAAATGCACATCAAGGTTTGTGTGTTTGTTTTTTTTTTTTTTTTTTTTTTTTTCTTTTTTTTTTTTTCTTCTCCCAGATATACTGTAATAATTCCAGGAGCCATTAGCTCAGAGATGGTCATGATATGTAATGTTTGTTTAACTCGCACAATGTCAAGAAATGTTGTTCTATAGCAAAGCTTACAGTCTGTTCAATTTTTGTAATAGGCCATTAAAATCCTTTTCCAGACCTATTAAAAGGATCGTAAACCTCAAATGCACTCTTCACTATTAGCTGATGGTTTGTTGACACAAACCGCTTGGGGATTTACGGATATTTTCCAATTTTTAACATCTACTCTGCCAAGATTTCTGTATTTTTGGTGGTTTCTCTCGAACTCAGTTTGTCTTTCTTTTTTCCTCTTTTTGTGTTATTCATCTCAGGCCCCTTTCCCTGCAAAGCCGTGAACAAGATCCTGTGGAGGACAACAGAATCAGGGTTTGTGCCGTAATGTGTGAGAAATGAAATCCCATAATCTCATGTTTCAGCTCTGCTTGTTTGACTCAGAAGGGTGTCCTCTGTTGTCTCTGTAGAGCTCCTCTAGTGTTGTTCAGTGGCGGTATGCCCAGAGCCAGCTATGGAGACCGACACTGCTTAACCATCCTGCAGGACAGCAGCCACGTCACCCTGGACTTCACCTCGCGTGTCATAGACTTCTTCACCATTCACTGCACAGACAGAGATAAGGGTGAGCGGGGCATGTGGTGTGGTATAGTGATTAAAGATTTGGGTTGTTGTTGAATAATACAAACACTGTACCTGTAGTAGTAGTAATTATTATTATTATTATTTTTATTATTATTATTATTATTATTATTATTATTATCTACCATTATTGTTGTCTAATTATTGAATTATAACATTTTAAATATAATTACATAAATAAATAAATATAATTATAAAGATGTAAACCAGAAACTATAAATTCCTTAATTCGATATTGCAGGTCTGTTTGTGCAGCCTTAAGAATCAATCTCAATAATAATAATAATAATAATAATAATAATAATAATAATACATTATTCAATAATTATTATAATTATTCAGTAATAAAAATAATTTTATTGTTATTGCTAATGATGTTGCTGCTGTTTTTGTTATTAATATTAATAGCTTATTAACTTATTGGATTCAAACCAGAATACAGTTTTATTCAGTCTCCCATCAATAAAAAAACCCCCCTTCACATTATGTAAAATTTAGAGATGCACCGATATTAAATTTCTTCGCCGATAGCCGTTTATTCAGAATGATATCTGCCGATACCGATTTAGATTTATTTTGATTTAGTTTGGGAAAAAATAATCTCCCAACTAATGCTGTAAACTATATAGGGAACCCTCTCATTTGGTACATTACTATACTATTAGAGGTTAAAATTAACAACAGAGCCTAAACTATTATATTCAACTGCTATTTATTAATAACAAATGTATACAAACATACATATATAATTAACAGTAAATAAGCTCATCTCTAGTGTTTTTTATTTATTTTTTTTATGGCTCTCTTTTATGACATTTTTTACAAGCTGTTTTACTGACGTCTTTCCGTAGTTAAAACACTGAATAAGTGATTACGAGACGTTATACATTTCGGTAAGTTGTACTGTATCTTTCAACATACCTTTTGATGTTCATGCATGTTTTTTCGTGCTATAACTTGGATTAGTAGAGTAGAGCAAGCTTTAACGTCACTATTTTTTAACTGTTAATGCGTTATTGTGTGCTTTAATTTAAACAGCCCTAAATTGAACACAAGACATTTTCTTCACACACAGTATTTCAGTACTTTCAGTATTTCACAGTAGTACCACACGTGTGACACGTTTTTCACCCCCCTTTTGATAGGATATAATCGGCCCTGATCATCGGCTGTTTTTAAACAAATTGCTTTTATCGGCCGATACAAATTATTGGCTGATACATTGGTGCATCCCTAGTAAAATTGTATCATAAATACATGCTGTCATATAAACAATACAGCAGAATCTATACAGCACAGCCATAGTTATATGTTCAAACTCATACATGGGGCAATTACTAAACTGTCACCATTGCACTCTTGATCAAGGCACTTGGACCCGCGTAGTAATAACCCTTTCCTGTAATAAGTGTCCTATAAATCACTGATGATACATGCGTCTGCTAAATCGTTCTTTTTATTTCTTGTGCATGGACTTCAGTTATTTTTGTGCCTCACAGAATTTGATGACCCATCAGCCCTTGTGGTTCTTTTGGAAGAGGAGCTGGTGGTGATTGATCTTCAGATGGCTGGCTGGCCCACTGTCCCTGCTCCCTATCTGGCTCCTCTGCACTCCTCCGCCATCACCTGTTCATGTCACATCTCAAATGTGCCTCCCAAGTTGTGGGAGAGAGTGATCAGTGCTGGCCAACAGCAGTGTCCTCTGCAGAACTACGAGGTGGGAGAATTAAGGAATCCACACAGAGACCCAAAACTTGCACTTTTTTTTTTTTTTTTTAATTTAAAAAAAAAAAAAAAAAAAAACACGTTCGGTGTTTGTTTAAAAGGAAATTTGGTGGAATGGTTTTAAAATGTTGGAGCTGCGATTATTCCTGTTGATAGCTTTCTTGTATTATTGAGTTATATTCAAAAATAAAAATTTAAACCTTTTTTTTTTTTAATTCTTTCAAAATACTGTATAATGAGAGAAGGCCAAAAAATCAACTTGCAAATTCTGGATAATGTGTAGAATGTTGCAAATTATGTGTTGGCGTTTAAATAACTGACATATAGTTGGCTTTCCTCCGTTGTCTTTTGTTTTTTCCCACTTAGCAGAAAACTAAATATTTGCATTTCATATAACATCTGTTATGTGTATAACGTTAACATCATAAAACTAACACCTCCCTTCGTTGTTACTGTTATATAAATGAATTAATTTAATATAGCACGCTCATACTGTATTTTTAGATTTTATTGCTTAGGAGCAAGTCATTTTGACTTGAAATGGATTTTATTTAACAACCTCCAGTAAAACATAAACCAGCATCAAAGTTTTTATTTTATGTTATTTCATTACAGAATTTAAAGTTTGCCAGATGTTTTTTCGTTGAAGTAGCTGTCTTAAGTGTTTTTTCCCCTCTGTATTTTGACAGAATTGGCCAATATGTGGAGGGAAAAACTTAGCACCTGATCCAAAGCAGAAAGAACTGCTGTTAACTGGGTGAGTGTTTTTTTAAAATTTTTATTAGGATTGATTATGATGATTATTATTATTATTATTATTATTATTCTTTTTAAGTTATGCTCTGTTTCCATTACTAATTCCAAATCAAAGTTATTTAAACAGCTGCTTAAAGGGGTCATGAACTGAGAAATCAAATTTTCCTTGAGCTTTTGACATATAAGAGGTCATCATACTATAAGAATATCCTGTAAGTTTCATAACTGAAAACTTCCTTGTTAGTCCAATAAAAGCTTTTATTGACACCAGGCCCAGCAAACAACAGGTTTTTCAAAGTGGGGATCTATGACGTCAAAGGGAGGCAAGCACCGCCTCTGCAGAAGAAGATCAACGCCTACTTCATCACTGCCTGTTTAGCCCCGCCCACTGATTCACGCATGACATGCAATAGAATAGGTAGCCTAAAAGTAACATAGGCCTACGTGGTGTTAAACCAGATCGAGCTACCAAGCAATAAACATGCCGTTGAGGATTACAAAATATTGTGCAGTGCCTGGGCTTGACAGTAATGCAACATGTAAGTAACTGTGTTAATTCTAATGCCTGATCTGAAATGTAATCATTAATGTACAGTAGATGTTCTTTGTCTGTGTGTCAGTAAATCAAACCAGTGACTAAACGTCAACTTGCGTTGTTTCTTTTAGTAGGATGGAAATAATCTGTTATTTAACGGTGATTAAATTCTATAAAGACAGCGATCAAAGAAAGCTCCCTTTGCAGTCGTTGGAGCTGTCAATCAAATGGCGAGATTTTATCAGTGACGCGTTTATCAGTGACTCCCGTTTTATTCAACGAATCTCTTAACTATATCACGTTTACACTGTTAGTGAAGATGAAAGCATTCGTTAATGTGCAGAAACTGAGTTGCAATGACGAGATCACTGCTTTCATGCGCTCAGCATGTCTGTGATCGGCTACAATGTTCATCTCTGCAAACTTTCATGCCACGATCTGAATATAATGCCATAGATCTGAATATAATGCCATAGATCTAAATATAATGCCATATGCCATAGATCTAAATATAATGCCATAGATCTAAATGTAATGCAACACTTTTCACGATTAGTTAACCATGAGAGCTGTAATAGTAAAAACGCGCTAAAAGAGAGAGTAATACTTAGCTATTTCAAATGGAAAGACGTTAGCCAATTACAGCAGTGGGCGTTTACACTGAAGTCTCACAGCAGACACACCCCTTAAAACAGAGCGTTCAAGCCAGCCGTCTAAAATCAGGGTAGGAAAAGTGCCTTTTATTTATAAATTATGACAATTTTTGATGTAAAAAGCATTCTAACATTATAAGTGGACCCCAGGAAACATCATAAAACAATAATACAACGCAGTTCATGACCCCTTTAATTTTTATTTTTGATATAACATCCCACGGCCTTTAATGAAACACATTACTGTTTATTTGGATCAGTTGCCAGGATGATGTGACTATTTTTGTTTTGTTTTTTAGTCATGAGGATGGTACAGTGCGCTTCTGGGATGCATCGGGAGTGTCGCTCAAACCCCTGTACAAACTGAGCACAGCAAATATCTTTCAGACAGACTGCGACCACAACGACAGTTTGACGCAGGCTGGGGAGGAGGAATGGCCTCCTTTCAGAAAGGTCAGGGATTACTTGGGAGTTCTGATTATTTTTTTCACTTTTAAAACAAAGCTATCACATCATCTGAACACTGGGATTTATGTTATGTTATTTTAATTTTATTTTACTTTACTCACTGTTTTCTTTCACAACAAGGGTAGCTTCAGCTCGGCAAGTGTCTTGACCTCTCACTTCTTTTGTTTTCCTAATCCACCTTTTACTCTTCTTCAGCTTCTCCATAAAATGCCGACTGCAGTCTGGCGTGTGGCCCACTTTAGCATGTGGGATTCACACTGGAGTTGATTCCGCTTGAACCTTAATTAAAAGCAGACTGTCTGTCTGACGATTGAAATGCTTTGCCAGTGTCTGCTGTAAATGAAGCACATTGCTGCTCTGGATGGCACTGCTGCATTGCTTTTGTTTTATTGGTTTTTTCCCCCCCCCCTCCTCATAACATGCACATTCCTCTTTTCTTTGTTCTTGTCATTGTCGGCATCTGTTTGGCTGGCAGCAGACGTGGTGAGGGTCAAAGTGTCTAGAGGGGAAGGAAATACAGTCTTATATTGTTACCTATTGCATTATGTATTGTTCATAAGATGTTGTATGTCAACCTATATGTCTGATGCTTTTTCTTTTAAGGCTGTATGGATGGGATTTGATTTTTTTTTTTTTTTTTTTTCTTTTTTTCTTTGGGCTTAACTGTCACAAAGACAAACAAGAAATCTTACATATGCTAAAGTATATTTCTTTTTTTTTTTTTTTTACACGTACAGTCGAACGCGTAGCCTTTCGAAGGATACTCCGGTCGACACATGCGCTCTAGAAGGTTTCATCTTTGTCCAGTGTCTGCGCTATTTTTCTGCAGAAGTTATGACCAATAAAAATGTCTTTGTATTCTTTTAAACTAAAGTTTTGTCTATTTCATAACTCCCTCACACAAGCACTTGTCAATGCGGGTGTCTGTTTTTGTTGCAGTCTCTGGTATTTTGTTGTTGTTCTGTCTCTTTAGTTCTATTTTCTACTGTGAAACAATGGCTCAGCCCACTGATTAGCGCAAAACAAATTCAATGCGCATGTGCGACTCGCGCCTACAAATGTTGTGTTCAAGTGCTCCTGGGAAGTTCGTATTTTACGAGTTGTTTACAACGTCATGTGCGTTTAAGTCACTTCGGAACAAGATTGTGGTGTACCTTCTCTTAATTAACACACAAATACAGCAAGGTTTTTAAACTCCACTTCCAGAAAATGAAGAACAAAGAATGTGCATTAGGTGTGTATTGCTTTTTAATATATTTTTTTTTTATATCATATTTGCGACTTTGTGATGGCGTTTATGTACGTTTAACTCGTAAATACAATATTTTCGGCATGACTTGAATGCACCAAAAGTACATGCGGTTACACACATTAGGCGGTGCGTGTACTATTCTGGTGATGAAATTTGTGTCACACGTACTGTAAAAAAACGAAGTATACTTTTTATACTGATTGGCTCAGGTGTGTTTTTATACTATACATTCTTCATAAATGGGATATTGCAGCACTGTTTGTGCAGCTTTAGGATCCAGTGAAGAATAACATTCTGTGTTTGCTTTTCATTTATTTCCAGGTGGGCTGTTTTGACCCATACAGTGATGATCCTAGACTAGGAATCCAGAAGATCAGCGTCTGTAAATACAGCGGAAAACTAGTGGTGGCTGGAACTGCTGGACAAGTAGGTTCACTAGTTTTTAATGATTAATGCAAATATATTTTTAGTTCAGTGGCTTTGTTTCAAAGCCTAGTAAGCGACCTCACTGCCTACTGTCTATATAGGCAGCATTCTAACCATAATGAAACCTCATAACATCTTGACTCTGTTCGTCAAAAACCGTCTGTGAAACATTGACTATAACAATAATGATAAAGATTTAGTTCTAAAAAAAATTCTAAATATAAAAGAATATCATAGTTCACAACACAACTATAATGATAACAGCAGAGAGAAACTATATTGTTGGAATCACTTTCAGAAAGATTTTTTTTTTCCAGCTGATGAAAGATAAAAACATTGACAGCCAATCAGCATCCATCCTAGTTTAAAGAGCTCAAGCATTTAAAGCAGTAGATGATGGTTACCTTTTATAGTTATTGTTCTTGGTGTGAACTTGCCTTAACAATATTGCCTAGATAGGAAGCTCACTAGGTTTTCAAATGGCTATGGTCTGCACAAAAATAAATGAATGATAAAACCTAAGCTCTGTTCACAGGTTATAGTTATGGTTCTTAGCGACGAGAAGTCAGATCACATGCTTGATGTGGCCACGGTGGACCTGCTCCAGGACCGAGAGGGTTTTACGTGGAAGGGTCATGACCGGCTGCCTCCTAAGATCGGCTCGGTAGTGTTTGCTCCGGGATTCCAGCCGGTTGTCCTGGTGCAGTGCATGCCTCCTGCAGCCGTTACTGCGGTAACCCTGCACGCAGAGTGGAACCTCATTGCCTTTGGCACCAGTCATGGCTTTGGCCTCTTTGACTACCATCGGCGGAGTCCAGTGCTGGCGAGGTAACTAACGGGGCCATCCAAGACTGCTGTATTACTTGGCCAAATTCTTGTTCATGAGCACTTATAATCAGTGCTTCAAACTGAAAGCTATTGATGTCATTTGCTATGAAGATATTGAAGTTTTATGAATTGGGGATGGCTCAGTAGCAGAATTTGAGTTGGTAGGATACTGGCCCTGGTATCTTAAGGTAATAATACCTTAATGGTGGAAACATATAGGTAGAAACATTTACTAAATTAATATTTGAAATATATGTAAAATTTGTCTTGTACAAGCCCATCTTCAAATTAAGAAGGGTCATAAAATGATGACATGAAATTACATAAAATTAATGAATACATGATTATCTTGATGAGCATGTCTCATCAGAAACTGCATTTCCAAACAAATTCTACAAATATTCCAGAACAAAAAATTAAAAAATATACTCAATATATATGATCAAAAAAATAACAATTTAACTGGATTCACATGCAATGTATTTCATAATAAAAATGTATAAAATGTATTATCTAATCAAATAAAGTATTATTTTATTATTTTAAAGTATATATATATATATATACACACACTCACCTAAAGGATTATTAGGAACACCTGTTCAATTTCTCATTAATGCAATTATCTAATCAACCAATCACATGGCAGTTGCTTCAATGCATTTAGGGGTGTGGTCCTGGTCAAGACAATCTCCTGAACTCCAAACTGAATGTCAGAATGGGAAAGAAAGGTGATTTAAGCAATTTTGAGCGTGGCATGGTTGTTGGTGCCAGACGGGCCGGTCTGAGTATTTCACAATCTGCTCAGTTACTGGGATTTTCACGCACAACCATTTCTAGAGTTTACAAAGAATGGTGTGAAAAGGGAAAAACATCCAGTATGCGGCAGTCCTGTGGGCGAAAATGCCTTGTTGATGCTAGAGGTCAGAGGAGAATGGGCCGACTGATTCAAGCTGATAGAAGAGCAACTTTGACTGAAATAACCACTCGTTACAACCGAGGTATGCAGCAAAGCATTTGTGAAGCCACAACACGCACAACCTTGAGGCGGATGGGCTACAACAGCAGAAGACCCCACCGGGTACCACTCATCTCCACTACAAATAGGAAAAAGAGGCTACAATTTGCACGAGCTCACCAAAATTGGACAGTTGAAGACTGGAAAAATGTTGCCTGGTCTGATGAGTCTCGATTTCTGTTGAGACATTCAGATGGTAGAGTCAGAATTTGGCGTAAACAGAATGAGAACATGGATCCATCATGCCTTGTTACCACTGTGCAGGCTGGTGGTGGTGGTGTAATGGTGTGGGGGATGTTTTCTTGGCACACTTTAGGCCCCTTAGTGCCAATTGGGCATCGTTTAAATGCCACGGCCTACCTGAGCATTGTTTCTGACCATGTCCATCCCTTTATGACCACCATGTACCCATCCTCTGATGGCTACTTCCAGCAGGATAATGCACCATGTCACAAAGCTCGAATCATTTCAAATTGGTTTCTTGAACATGACAATGAGTTCACTGTACTAAAATGGCCCCCACAGTCACCAGATCTCAACCCAATAGAGCATCTTTGGGATGTGGTGGAACGGGAGCTTCGTGCCCTGGATGTGCATCCCACAAATCTCCATCAACTGCAAGATGCTATCCTATCAATATGGGCCAACATTTCTAAAGAATGCTTTCAGCACCTTGTTGAATCAATGCCACGTAGAATTAAGGCAGTTCTGAAGGCGAAAGGGGGTCAAACACAGTATTAGTATGGTGTTCCTAATAATCCTTTAGGTGAGTGTATGTATATATCTGGTGACTGTGGGGGCCATTTTAGTACAGTGAACTCATTGTCATGTTCAAGAAACCAATTTGAAATGATTCGAGCTTTGTGACATGGTGCATTATCCTGCTGGAAGTAGCCATCAGAGGATGGGTACATGGTGGTCATAAAGGGATGGACATGGTCAGAAACAATGCTCAGGTAGGCCGTGGCATTTAAACGATGCCCAATTGGCACTAAGGGGCCTAAAGTGTGCCAAGAAAACATCCCCCACACCATTACACCACCACCAGCCTGCACAGTGGTAACAAGGCATGATGGATCCATGTTCTCATTCTGTTTACGCCAAATTCTGACTCTACCATCTGAATGTCTCAACAGAAATCGAGACTCATCAGACCAGGCAACATTTTTCCAGTCTTCAACTGTCCAATTTTGGTGAGCTCGTGCAAATTGTAGTCTCTTTTTCCTATTTGTAGTGGAGATGAGTGGTACCCGGTGGGGTCTTCTGCTGTTGTAGCCCATCCGCCTCAAGGTTGTGCGTGTTGTGGCTTTACAAATGCTTTGCTGCATACCTCGGTTGTAACGAGTGGTTATTTCAGTCAAAGTTGCTCTTCTATCAGCTTGAATCAGTCGGCCCATTCTCCTCTGACCTCTAGCATCAACAAGGCATTTTCGCCCACAGGACTGCCGCATACTGGATGTTTTTCCCTTTTCACACCATTCTTTGTAAACTCTAGAAATGGTTGTGCGTGAAAATCCCAGTAACTGAGCAGATTGTGAAATACTCAGACCGGCCCATCTGGCACCAACAACCATGCCATGCTCAAAATTGCTTAAATCACCTTTCTTTCCCATTCTGACATTCAGTTTGGAGTTCAGGAGATTGTCTTGACCAGGACCACACCCCTAAATGCATTGAAGCAACTGCCATGTGATTGGTTGATTAGATAATTGCATTAATGAGAAATTGAACAGGTGTTCCTAATAATCCTTTAGGTGTGTATATATATATATATATATATATATATATATATATATATATATATATATATATATATATATATATATATATATATATATATATATATATAATATTATATATATATAATATTATATATATTATATTTTATTTTATTTTATTTTTTTATAACTTTATAACTTATTTTTATTGTTATAGTAACAGTAATTGATTATCCATTGAATTACCTAATTAATGCATTGCATTGTTATGGGTATGCAATTAAACCCAAATCTAAATAAGCATTTCCTTCAGCAGTTACAGCAGAATAACCTCGTAGGATATTAATAAAGATCTGACTTTTGTATGAATGGAGTTTGCTTCAAAGGAAGGTTCTTTCCATAGGTGCACCCTACACCCCAATGACTCCCTGGCTATGGAGGGCCCGCTTTCTCGTGTCAAGTCTCTGAAGAAATCCCTTCGCCAGTCCTTCAGAAGAATCCGGAAGAGCAGAGTCTCAGGAAAGAAACGTGCCGTTGTTAATAGTCCCACCAGTAAAGTGAGTGTCTGGAAATCACCCATACGTGCATCACTATCTCACCATTTCACCATCTCACTGAGTCTGCTGACCTGTTGATTATTAGTTTCCTTTAAGATGCTCTTCTTGTTTTTGTCAGGTGCAGGAGGCTAACGCCCAATTGGCGGAGCACGATGCTGAGGTGACGCCGGTGCAAAGACGGATTGAGCCCCGTTCTGCAGACGACTCGCTGTCTGGAGTGGTGCGCTGCCTCTGCTTCGCTGACACATTCCTCAGAGATGGTGAGAATTGTGAGAAAAAGGGTGACGTGACTTAAATGGGCTTTTTTTTTTTTTTGTTAGCTTTTTTTTGGTTCACACTTTATATTAGGTGGCCTTAACTACTACTGTACTTAACCATTTGATAGAATTTACTTAAGTACATACATGTTGATGCTGTGTAATTACATTTAAAGTACTTGCATTTAATCAACATTTGTAGTTACACTGTACTAATACTCCTATAATCATAACACTATCCCTGTCTTTACTCCTAAACCTAACCATACCTCAAACTCATTGGCAGTAAATGTACAGATTTTTCAGAACAACACGTAGCTACGTGCACCTAACTAGTTATGGCACCTAATGTAAAGTATGACCTTTTTTTTGTGTGTGTGTGTGTGTAACCGAATTCGACATTAAGATTCCATACTACACTATATTGCCAAAAGTATTGGGACACCCCTCCAAATCATTGAATCACTTCCATGGCCACAGGTGTATAAAATCAAGTACCTAGCCATGCAGACTGCTTCTACAAACATTTGTGAAAGAATGGGTCACTCTCAGGAGCTCAGTGAATTCAAGTGTGGTACCGTGATAGTGAAGACATTTCACAAATGGACTTGTGAACAGACGGCAACCTACTAAATATTCCACGGTCAACTGTTAGTGGTATTATAACAAAGTGGAAGCAATTGGGAACAACAGCAACTCATTCACGAAGTAGGCCACGTAAAATCACAGAGCGGGGTCAGCGCATGCTGAGGTGCACAGTGTACAGAAGTCGCAACTTTCTGCAGAGTCAATAGCTACAGACCTCCAAACTTTGTGTGGCCTTCAGATTAGCTCAAGAACAGTGCGTAGAGAGCTTCATGGAATGGGTTTCCATGGCCGAGCAGCTGCATCCAAGTCTTACATCACCAAGTGCAATGCAAAGCGTCGGATGCAGTGGTGTAAAGCATGCCGCCACTGGACTCTAGAGCAGTGGAGACGTGTTCTCTGGAGTGACGAATCACGCTTCTCTGTCTGGCAATCCAATGGACGAGTCTGGGTTTGGCGGTTGCTAGGTTGTCTGTCCTGTGTGAAATATGTAGGCTGATGTGTATATTATTGTCTAACCTGATCAAGGCTGTTACACACTTGCCCACGTTTGTGTGGTGTTGAAGTACAAACCCGATTCCAAAAAAGTTGGGACACTGTACAAATTGTGAAATAAAAACAGAATGTAATGATGTGGAAGTTTCAAATTTCAATATTTTATTCAGATTACAACATAGATGACATATCAAATGTTTAAACTGAGAAAATGTATCATTTTAAGGGAAAAATAAGTTGATTTTAAATTTCATGGCATCAACACATCTCAAAAAAGTTGGGACAAGGCCATGTTTACCACTGTGTGGCATCCCCTCTTCTTTTTATAACAGTCTGCAAACGTCTGGGGACTGAGGAGACAAGTTGCTCAAGTTTAGGAATAGGAATGTTGTCCCATTCTTGTCTAATACAGGCTTCTAGTTGCTCAACTGTCTTAGGTCTTCTTTGTCGCATCTTCCTCTTTATGATGCGCCAAATGTTTTTAATGGGTGAAAGATCTGGACTGCAGGCTGGCCATTTCAGTAGCCGGATCCTTCTACGCAGCCATGATGTTGTAATTGATGCAGTATGTGGTCTGGCATTGTCATGTTGGAAAATGCAAGGTCTTCCCTGAAAGAGACGACGCCTGGATGGGAGCATATGTTGTTCTAGAACTTGGATATACCTTTCAGCATTGATGGTGCCTTTCCAGATGTGTAAGCTGCCCATGCCACACGCACTCATGCAACCCCATACCATCAGAGATGCAGGCTTCTGAACTGAGCGCTGATGACAACTTGGGTTGTCCTTGTCATCTTTAGTCCGGATGACATGGCGTCCCAGTTTTCCAAAAAGAACTTCAAATTTTGATTCATCTGACCACAGAACAGTTTTCCACTTTGCCACAGTCCATTTTAAATGAGCCTTGGCCCAGAGAAAACGCCTGGGCTTCTGGATCATGTTTAGATATGGCTTCTTTTTTGACCTATAGAGTTTTAGCCGGCAACGGCGAATGGCACGGTGGATTGTGTTCACCGACAATGTTTTCTGGAAGTATTCCTGAGCCCATGTTGTGATTTCCATTACAGTAGCATTCCTGTATGTGATGCAGTGCCGTCTAAGGGCCCGAAGATCACGGGCATCCAGTATGGTTTTCCGGCCTTGACCCTTAAGCACAGAGATTGTTCCAGATTCTCTGAATCTTTGGATGATATTATGCACTGTAGATGATGATAACTTCAAACTCTTTGCAATTTTTCTCTGAGAAACTCCTTTCTGATATTGCTCCACTATTTTTTGCCGCAGCATTGGGGGAATTGGTGATCCTCTGCCCATCTTGACTTCTGAGAGGCTCTTTTTATACCCAATCATGTTGCCAATTGACCTAATAAGTTGCAAATTGGTCCTCCAGCTGTTCCTTATATGTACATTTAACTTTTCCGGCCTCTTATTGCTACCTGTCCCAACTTTTTTGGAATGTGTAGCTCTCATGAAATCCAAAATGAGCCAATATTTGGCATGACATTTCAAAATGTCTCACTTTCAACATTTGATATGTTATCTATATTCTATTGTGAATAAAATATAAGTTTATGAGATTTGTAAATTGCATTCCTTTTTTATTCACAATTTGTACAGTGTCCCAACTTTTTTGTAATCGGGTTTGTAATTTATGCTTTCACTCCATATTATGACATCTGGGTCACAAGCACGAGGCAGCCTCATTTCTCTCGTCTACAAAATATATGACCTCTTAACTCAAAACAGTCTCTTGCACAATAGTGATCAGATCATGTTTTGGGAGAGCTTAATTTTCCATGAGGGAGTTCTGAACAAAGTATTATTATTTATTAGTGCAATACATTAAAATGTTTTACAATAATGGAGGGAATAACTTTGTGTTTGTACTGTGCAGTTATGGGTGTGAGAGTGGTTTATGTTGTTGGAACATTATAATAGGTCAAGTCAGGTTACTATTGTCTGAAACAGCTGTGCTGCCTGAATAGGGAAAACTAAAAAATGTGTTCACACAAAACGCATAGAATTGAGAAATGCTGCTTTAGGCCACCAAATCATGTCATGGAGAATGCTACTAATAATCTGATAAGTGGAATCAGATGTTATATAACAGAGATTCAATTAATTTCTTTCAATTAATTTACTCAGAGGTGCCAATTTATGTGTGAAAATGATTCTTCATGCTCCCTCCCAACCATTCTTTCACAATTTGAACCTGATGCATCTCGACATTGTCATCCTGAAATATGGCCATGTGTCTTCCTACATGGTTGTTTAACTCTATTGCCGCCAGCGTATGTATGTTAGTATGTTATGATTTATATGCTATTTAACGTTGATGTTCGCATTATTTTACATACGCATATGTAATCATATGATATCGCTTGTTTCTGCAATGTCTTTGCCAGTGTTTTGATTAGCAGATTCAGTACTCTTTCAGAAGATGCATATTAGCGCCCCCTGCCATATAACAGTGAAAACACGAAACACTCATAAAAGATGAGAGAACTCGTCAATGGTGGGGAAAGAGTTAAGAAATGAAAAGCTACACCCTCCATCAATTAGGGCTAGAAGAGCTGTTGCCAAACATATAACATACTAGAAACATAATAATCACTGCAATAATGATCCAATCATAGGCTCTTAAGCATTTGCCGATTTATGTTCATGCTTATTCTTTTCAGCTTGCTCTTGCCATTTATTAAGCTCTTTCACTTCTGTTTTTTTAAAAACTAAGATCTAATCTAGGGAATTTGGCATCAAAGCATGCTTGCATTTTGTAAATGAGACTCCAGGCTCTTAAGACATGGAAAAGAATCTGTTCAATTTGTCATGCTATAGGCCACCAGGTTGACAGCATTATTTGTTTTTCAGGAACGCATCATGGTCCTACAATGTGGGCCGGCACAAACTCTGGCTCCGTGTACGCATACGCTCTGGACGTACCCTCGCAGGACAAGTTCTCTGAGCAGAGTGTGGAGGCCCTGCTGGGGAAAGAGATCCAGCTCATGCACAGAGCTCCAGTGGTGTCCATCGCTGTGCTGGATGGCCGAGGGACCCCTCTGCCAGAGCCATATGAAGTCTCCAGAGATCTGGCCAAAGCTCCAGACATGCAGGGCAGCCACTCAGTTCTCATTGCTTCTGAGGAGCAGTTTAAGGTTGGGATATTTACAACTAAATCTACCATTAACTGGATTGTAAAAAGCTAAACTGGAAGTGAATAATCTGTCTTCTGCTTTGTGTAGGTTTTCACGCTGCCTAAAGTAAGCGCAAAGACCAAGTTCAAGTTGACTGCCCATGAGGGCTGTCGAGTGCGGAAGGTGGCGCTGTCGTACTTCACCAGTGTGAGCTCTGAAGAGTACTCTGAGAACGCTCTAGTGTGCCTTACCAATCTGGGTGACATGCACGTGTTCAGTGTGCCAGCACTGAGACCGCAAGTACGCTACGACTGCATACGCAAAGAAGACATCAGTGGCATTGCTTCCTGCGTGTTCACAAAGACTGGACAAGGTTAGCAGTTCATTCTCAAACAGCCTGTAAATCATTTCTAGCTCTGAGCCTTTCCACTTGAATGAGGTAACTAAATTGCCTTCAATGTTATCAGGATTCTACCTGATTTCGCCCTCGGAGTACGAGCGCTTCTCGCTGTCAGCTCGTGTGATCACAGAGCCGCTGTGCCGAGTGGATGTGGAGCGACCTCACGATCTCTCTGCACACAGGTGAGTAACACAGATTTCACTAATGACAGTTTAACAGTGTCCCAACCAGGTGCAAGACATCTGCCTGTTAACTCTGAATGCCAAACTCCTGGGCGTCACAGTCACAGCCAATTAGAAGATACTTGTTCTAGATGAAATTGTTATTTTGGATCAGTGAGATTTTCACAAAACATCCTGTGGGTGAAATGTGTTACAGTTGTATTTAATAGAATGATTTCTGAAGGATCATGTGACACTGAAGACTGGAGTAATGATGCTGAAAATTCAGCTTTGACATCACAGGAATAAATTACATTTTATAATAGATTAAAATTATTTTAAATTGTAATAATAATATTTGAGTTTTACAGTTTTTACTGTATTTTTGGAAAAGACTTCTTTTAAAAACATTAACTCTTACTGACCCCAAACCTTTGAACAGTAGTGTTACAGAGATGGGTAATTTTTGGTGGATGATCGTGCTGAAGTAATTGGTCATGTCCCCGACATTCAGAGAATACTTCTGCATTTTCAGCACGTCAATATATATTTATTTATTTTTTTATTTTTTTATAGCAGTTCCAGCACAACGCTCCCACCACAGGCTAATGGAACACACAAGACACAAGAGAGCAAGTCTGTTGAAACTGAAGGTAACGACTCTGCGATTCAGTCTTGACAGAAGGAAAATATATGTGATTCTTCACCCAACTAGCTGAAATTACCAGCATTTGTGTGGTTTTGTTTTACTGGAAATTAGAATTTTTATGACTGAGGTCTAATTTATGTATTTGATGTCTCGTACAGCAGTTAATTTTTCTCAAACTATGATCTCACCCCTTTGTTACAATACATGTTCTTGACAGCGTGATTTGTATTTCATGAAATACAATGATTTCATTGCTTCGGCTGAAAAAGCATAAAATAAGATATGCTGTCTTTCTCTCAGGTCTGTTGGAGGAAATGAGGAGCGCTTTGTCTTCGCCCGTCCTAGATTCTCCCAACAGCAGTGCTGACATCACTCTGGACACCACTGGCGATCTCACCGTTGAGGACGTCAAAGACTTCTTAATGTGAGAGATAACAGATTTACTTATCTGTTCTGGTATATTAGAGTTGAGTATATTTTGGGTTCCCCTCAATGTTTTGCTTCTTTAGGACTGTGGATGAAGCTGAGAATAACTTCAGGAACATCACAGAAGAGGATGGGAGGCCTCCTGGAATTCTCATCAACTGAGGCGAGCCGACAGACAGCTGGAGGTGAGGAACATTTACAGCTTAAGCAGGCCTGTGGCGCGTCTGAAGAGTAGACAGGAGATTTGTTATTGGATGCAGAAAGGGGGTTGTGTCTGACTGAGGACACTAAGCCTAGCAGTTATTTAATGTGCAGATCTGTGATAGACATTAGTTTGCAAAATATATTTTTTAGGATGTTTATTTAGTGTAGGGGAGGAACAAAATGCATCACTGGAATTATTTTTTTTTTCTTTTTTTTTTTTTTCTTAGTAGTGTGACACAATAGTTAATCTGTTTTCTAAATCCTGTAGCTTTTAACAAGCTACTTTTTTAAACAAGTACAGTAGCAGTATAGCATAAATGTTTTTGTATTAATAAATAACATCTTTTTTTCAAGAACACTTACAAGAAAATACCAAAAAAATCTAAAGAATGGCATTGAAAAAAGAAAAACCAACAAAATCTGAGAGTTATACAGTAAACCACATTAACATAAACTACTAGGATAACATGTCAAGGGAAAACACAACACGAATATGTATTCATACAAAAACATGCAGACACAAATCCCAGTAAATAGGTGCTTTCCTTATGTATCTGTTTTAAATTATTCTTCTTAATATTTAAGAAATATTAGGGCTTTTAGTAGCATAGCAACAAAAAAAAAAGAAAGAAAAAAATGATGCTAAGAGGCAACAATTTTTTCTGTCTTGTAAGAAGTCTGATATGAATCAGTGTTTTGTTAAAAAAAAAAAAAAAAAAAAAAAAGTCATATCCAGTGTTGGGAAATAGTCAAGTGGGATCAGATTTCTTTAGATGGTTCTTATGAACAGTCTCTCAAATGAATCAGTAAATTATTTTTATTATTATTATTTTATAAATTTATAAATTATTTTTAACTGATTCATTCAGTTCCTGTGCAACATTTTTTACTTTTTTTTTTTTTTTTTTTTTTTTTTAAGCTCATGATTTAGTTCAGAAAATTCTGATATTCAATAGTTCAGATAATTCTGATATTATTCATTATATATGTATGTACAGTGGGGAGAACAAGTATTTGATACACTGCCGATTTTGCAGGTTTGCCCACTTACAAAGCATGTAGAAGTCTGTAATTTTTATCATAGGTACACTTCAACTGTGAGAGACGGAATCTAAAACAAAAATCCAGAAAATCACATTGTATAATTTTTAAATAATTAATTTGCATTTTATTGCATGACATAAGTATTTGATCACCTACCAACCAGTAAGAATTCCGTCTCTCACAGACCTGTTAGTTTTTCTTTAAGAAGCCCTCCTGTTCTCCACTCATTATCTGTATTAACTGCACCTGTTTGAACTCGTTACCTGTATAAAAGACACCTGTCCACACACTCAATCAAACAGACTCCAACCTCTCCACAATGGCCAAGACCAGAGAGCTGTGTAAGGACATCAGGGATAAAATTGTAGACCTGCACAAGGCTGGGATGGGCTACAGGACAATAGGCAAGCAGCTTGGTGAGAAGGCAACAACTGCTGGCGCAATTATTAGAAAATGGAAGAAGTTCAAGATGACGGTCAATCTCCCTCGGTTTGGGGCACCATGCAAGATCTCACCTCGTGGGGCATCAATGATCATGAGGAAGGTGAGGGATCAGCCCAGAACTACACGGCAGGACCTGGTCAGAAGAGAGCTGGGACCACAGTCTCAAAGAAAACCATTAACACACTACGCCGTCATGGATTAAAATCCTGCAGCGCACGCAAGGTCCCCCTGCTCAAGCCAGCGCATGCCCAGGCCTGTCTGAAGTTTGCCAATGACCATCTGGATGATCCAGAGGAGGAATGGGAGAAAGTCATGTGGTCTGATGAGACAAAAATAGAGCTTTTTGGTCTAAACTCCACTCGCCGTGTTTGGAGGAAGAAGAAGGATGAGTACAACCCCAAGAACACCATCCCAACCGTGAAGCATGGAGGTGGAAACATCATTCTTTGGGGATGCTTTTCTGCAAAGGGGACAGGACGACTGCACCGTATTGAGAGGAGGATGGATGGGGCCATGTATCACGAGATCTTGGCCAACAACCTCCTTCCCTCAGTAAGAGCATTGAAGATGGGTGGGTCTTCCAGCATGACAACGACCCGAAACACACAGCCAGGGCAATTAAGGAGTGGCTCCGTAAGAAGCATCTCAAGGTCCTGGAGTGGCCTAGCCAGTCTCCAGACCTGAACCCAATAGAAAATCTTTGGAGGGAGCTGAAAGTCCGTATTGCCCAGCGACAGCCCCAAAACCTGAAGGATCTGGAGAAGGTCTGTATGGAGGAGTGGGCCAAAATCCGTGCTGCAGTGTGTGCAAACCTGGTCAAGAACTACAGGAAACGTATGATCTCTGTAATTGCAAACAAAGGTTTCTGTACCAAATATTAAGTTCTGATTTTCTGATGTATCAAATACTTATGTCATGCAATAAAATGCAAATTAATTACTTAAAAATCATACAATGTGATTTTCTGGATTTTTGTTTTAGATTCCGTCTCTCACAGTTGAAGTGTACCTATGATAAAAATTACAGACTTCTACATGCTTTGTAAGTGGGCAAACCTGCAAAATCGGCAGTGTATCAAATACTTGTTCTCCCCTCTGTATGTAAGTGTGTGTGTATACTGGTCAAAGTCTGGAAACATTACTATTTTTATGTTTTATGTTATTTACTCTTATGCTCATCCAACAGTAATATTGTGAAGTATTATTACAATTTAAAATTATGGTTTTCTATTTTAATATACTTTAAAATATAATTTATTTCTGTGATGCAAAGCTGAATTTTCATCATTACTCCACTGTCTTCAGTGTCACATGATCCTTCAGAAATAATTCTGATATGATGATTTATTATCAATGTTGGAAACAGTTGTGCTGCTTAATATTGTTTTGGAACCTGTGATGCTGTTCTTTTCAACTTTTTATTCATCAATGAATCCTGAAAAAAAGTATTTATTCAAAATAGTAGAGATTTATATTGTTAGAAAAGATTTCTATCATTTTTGCTGAACTAAAGTATTAATTTCTTTCAAAAAAAGAAAGAAAACAAAATTACTGACCCTAAACTTTTGAACGGTAGTGTATATTGTTACAAAAGATTTCCATTTTTAAATAAACGCTGTTCTTTTTTTTTTTTTTTACTTTTTATTCATCAAAAAAATCCTGAAAAAAGTAAAATAGGTTATAAAAAATATTAAGCAGCACAACCGTTTCCAACATTGATAATAAATCATCATATTAGAATGATTTCTGAAGGATCATGTGACACTGAAGACTGGAGTAATGATGTAATGATAATATTTTAAAGTATAGTAAAATAGAAAACCATTATTTTAAATTGTAGTATTTCACAATATTACTTTTTTTTTTTTCTTTTTTTTTTCTCTTCTCTCCTCTGTATTTTTGATCAAATAAATGCAGGCTTGATGAGTATAAGAGACTTCTTTCAAAAACTTTAAAAATGGTAATGATTCTAAACTTTCGACCGGTACAGTATACTATGATAGTAGAAGATAGAGACAAACCGTGGCGATTCCAGGCATTTTGTGTATTTTATTGCCAGAGATCACCACCTTGTCAAAATGCTTTGTGACATGCTAGATGCTACAATAGTTTCCAGTTTGCTAATGACCTCAGTCACTTTATGCTTTTACCCTTTTAATCCCTCTCCTTGTCTAGTAAGTACATTTGTATTCAGAGCTTCACTAAATGCATTCTTGTGATTCCCGCAGTCCATATCCTGCAAGCTGGCACTCAGTAGGGCATCTGCCTCTCTCATCCTCCTTAGTTAAGCCTAATGCATTACTATCTGAACTGTTAATGTACAGAAAATTAAGAACAGACCGTGTTTTCCAGCGCTTTCATTTAGCCATTTTACATTTGTTTATTGTACCTCTTTGCCTCCTTGTGGACATGTTTGGTAGTGTAGAATGGTTTGAGTGATCAATTGGTGTGTTTGGATGAGTGCCTGTGACTATATATAATTGCATCCATATTTAAGCCTTAATGAAGATGTTCCTTTTCAGGAGCAGTTATGGGTGAAAACTCATCAGCTGAACTCATTACTTCTAATTGGATCTTGACAGAGCGGTTTGTGACTCCCGAAGTTGCATCAAACATTGTTCATCAAGTTTTTACAATGGGAATGTTGCACTTTTTTCCCCCTGTGCCAAAAGACTGAATAATTCATTCTGTTATCGTCTCCTTCACCTTTCCTCCAGTTTTCCTTTCCCTTTTTTTTTTTTTTTTTTTTGTCTCCCCACATTTGAGGGGCCATAAAATGGTACATTTGATAGGTGACTTTTAAAGGGATCAGGCAATAAAACAGCCAAGATGTATTGCACAATGTCTGTATGCCGGTAGGGGGGCTGCTTGCACTAACCCCAGTAGTTTTTCTCCTTCGTTTGTCTTTCAACATTCCTCTTTTCTCACGTCACCTCTCTTCTCACGGCGTGCCATTAATTAGCTTATGCTTAATCAAATCGAAATCGTTTATATTTTGCCTCATCAGTTGATTTCCTAGAATACATGGCTGCTACAGTAAATTTCACGAATCTTAACGGTATTTTAGGGCAAACAACTGCTCCATGTAGGATATATGTTTACTGTGGCACAACAGAAAATAACCATTAAAGCATGACTAAGGCAAAAACCCATTTAGAAGCTGAAACCTATTAAGTGCCCTGCTCATTTACAAAGGAAGAAAGGTATGAAGTGTTTACTTTTTTTCCCCTTCCTGACAGCCTTTTTAATTATATCTATGATACTGTGATGGTTTCTGACCACAAATCTATTGAAAAGTTCAAGTTATGGACCCTGTGGGTTTGATAGAGATATTTGTCATTTCACTCAGTCGTCTTTATTTGTATTTTTTTTTTTTTTTTTTTTTATAAATAATGTCCCTAAACCACTTGCCATTGTAAGTAATTCAGGCAGTTAACTGTGAAGTGTGTAATTTGAAGGAACATGGTGTGTATGTAACCTTTCAGTATTCTCCTCAGTAATTCTAACTAGTTTGTTTTTTGCAACAGTATTAACACAATATGAAGGAGCTAATGACTTTTTCTATTTACACAGTATTCTTTAGAATAATTTTATATGGCTTATAAGGGTTGGTATTTTGTATTTTATAGATATTTCACTGGCATTTAGGTAACTAGGCATTTCTAACACTGCATTTTGTGGGGCATTTATAGACAACTGTGTAGTAGAAATTACTACTGTAGGTGTTAATGTAGCTAATAGAGGGAAAGAATCAATAGGACAAGTGTTGCACGGACACATTTGGATGCTCCGACCAGATAATGCAGATGTTAGTTGGTGCGCTTTTAGAAGTATGACTTTTAAAGTGAAAGGCTCTAGTTACATTTGTAAAACTGCACATAAACAATTTGCTTGGTATTGACACATCGTCACATTTATCCATGCATATTCCCAGGTTTTTGTTTTGTTCGTTACATGTCCAAGGGGCCTCACTAATTGTAGTTTAATTTGTTTGTATATTTTTGCCTTACATAACCTTTACTTTCCATCCAGCACCCTATCCTGTGAACATGTATTTAATTTTTATTTTTCTTGTGTAGAATTTTAATTTGAGAGATTGCAATGCTAATGAAATCTTGAATGTTAATAAAGTATTTACTCCATATTTCATTGAATTGTCGGTGTGGTTTGTACTCAAATTAGCAATAAAAACCAAATGCCATATTTCATAGAAGAGGGCCCTGCAATGAGAAGTGGTATTTACAGCCTTTGAAGTTAATACATGTAAATGCCTAAAATATACTTTAATGTATCTTTTAAGATATGGAGCCTCATTTATAAAATGTTGCATAGAAACAGTCCTATATTTGATTTGATATTTCTCAAATGTGCGTAGGCCTACGTGTGATTCAGAGGGGGGAAATGTACACAGACAAAAAAAAAAACGTGTACACCTTCATAAATTGCAAATGATCTTGAGCCTCTGCCTTGTAAATTAATGTAATTAACATATAAAAGAGCACCAAATGCTTTACTTGAGAATGCCTTAGATTTCCAAATACCTGCAGTTCGCCGACTCTCTACCACAAGGACCTTTTTTTTTAATGTAAGAAAAGGGAATTCTTCAAACGTGACCCCAACAAAACCTTGAAAAATAGTACTTTTATTAAAGACAAACAAGTGCTTATCACATTTAACCAACAAACAAAACTATCAAACAAGAGAAATTCTGAACATGAAGGGCTATTGCATCATATCCTCCTCTTCTTCTTCCTCACCATCATCGTCATCATCAAAGTAGCGCTCCTCTGCATCACGGTTTATGATATCCAGGTTATCATAATCTGGATTCTCATCCACTTCACTGCAATGGAAATATCAATGTTATTTAAGATAGAGCTAAAATATGAGCAATTAACTACATTAAATGGCATTAACTAATTTAGAAGAGAAAGACACTGTTATGCTCAGAGTTTAATATTAAATTAGACCTAATTGATTGATAGTAATACTGGAGAATGAGTAATAATATGATTTAACCTGTAGTTGAAGTCATCTTTGCCATCCAAGAAGCGCTGATGCATTTGACTCAGGAACTCCTCCCTCAGCATGGATTTCTCTTCTGCAGTCGGCTCCCACTCCGCCTGTCTGGGTTCCTCACATTCTAACACACACACACATTCATCCATCAAACCGATTAAATGGAATCAGAGTTATGACTCAGTGAGATCTCATACCTTCCTCATCAGACTCCTCCACTGCACACTGCTCTCTCTCCTGCTCCTCCTCCAGGCGGTTCTGGATGAGTTTCTCCTGGTAGGAGTTGATAAGCAGGTCAGCGAGTCCCCCTGGGCCGTTCTTCATGGCCTCCTCTGATCGCTGCAGGATCTCCTCTTCATTGAGATACTGTCCAATGTACTGCTCATACAGCAGTGGATCTCGCACACGCATCTGCTCCTCGCTGAAGTACTGGCCCTCTGCCGAGACAATGTTTTTTAACAAAGCATGCTAATTCTTGTCATAAGCATTTTTTTCAGCAAGTTCACAAAGTGCTAGAGGGGTTATTTTATAGATTTATCTTGCTGTTTTAAATTGAAAAGGTTTTTTTTTGAAGATATTACTATCATTTAGAAATGATGCATTAAATTGATCAAGTGACAGTAAAGACATTTATGTTATGAAAGATTTCGATTTCAAATAAATGCTGTTCTTTTGAACTTTCTACTCATCAAACAATCCTGAATCCACAAACGCAAAATGCAGAACAGTTAATTCATGCGTTCATGACCTCAAGGCTAGATTATTGTAATGCTCTACTGGGTGGTTGCCCTGCTCGCTTAATAAATAAACTCCAGCTGGTCCAAAACGCAGCAGCTAGAGTTCTTACTAGAACCAGGAAGTATGACCATATTAGCCCAGTTCTGTCAACACTGCATTGGCTCCCTATTAAACATGGCATACATTTTAAAATCTTGCTAATTACTTACAAAGCACTAAATGGTTTAGCTCCCCACTACTTAAATGAGCTCTTAACGCATTATAGCCCTTCACGTCTATGACGATCTCAAAACTCTGGCCAATTGATAATCAAAATCAACTGCAGGTGGTCGATCCTTTTCCTATTTAGCACCTAAACTGTAGAACAGTCTTCCTAGCACTGTTCGGGAACCAGACACACTCTGTCAGTTTAAATCTAGACTAAAAACGCATCTCTTTAACCTGGCATACACATAGAACATTATCAATTTCTATTATTAAAATCAGTTAAATGATTGTTAGGCTGCATTAACTAGGTCTGCCGGGACCGGGAACACTTCCCATAACACCTGATGTACTCATTACATCATAAGAAGAATGGCATCTACGCTAATATTAGTCTCTCTGTTTATCCCAAGGTTTACAGTAGTCTGCCGGATCCAGGGCGTATCCAGATCAGATGGTGGACCTGTGCCTAGACACAACCACAATGCAGCTCTGAAGAGACTAGACTCTCCCTTGTGAAGGCCTCCTTTACTTCACTTTCCCTCTGTACAGATGAAAACGTTATCAAAATGATCAAAAACGACTAAAAAACGCTGTATTATGCATGTCCGATAAGTAATTTGGCAGTCATTTTGTAAAGAAAAACTACACGCCTGCGCACATACGTACTCAAACGTACTTGCCTATAGACTAAACACGTAATGCTTACGTGCATGCCATTACCGTTCTCACAGATTCACGTTTTTTTTTTTTTTTTTTTAAGTTTACACAAAGCAGGTATCGTTTCAAAACCTGTTTCAAAGTTTGCGTTCTCTAGCCGCCGGGCACAGTTGCTGTGCGGATGAGCTGCCGGAACGCATTGAGAGTTTTCTATTTTGGTTAAAAATGGTGTTATGTAAGTGGCCTCAAAGTAAATAACTAATGATTTCTTACAACGGAAATTAATCAATCAAAAATGTACTTTAGCTGGACAATAACTTTTTTCAAGAGCTGCTGTACCGCCAAAACAATCTCTCTTCCATTAATTTCCTATTATCACTGTAAAGCTGCTTTGAAACAATCTATATTGTAAAAAGCACTATATAAATTAAGGTGACTTGACAAAAATATTCAACTGTTTTCAACACTGATAAAAATAATAAGAAATACTTCTTGAGCAGCAAATGAGCATATTATTATGATTTCTGAAGAATCATGTGACACTGAAGACTTGAGTAATGATGCTGAAAATTCAGCTTTGACATCACATAACATTTTAAAATGTATTAAAATAGAAAAGATTAATGAATTAATCAACATTCCTCTTGCGTCATTCACCATCTTGAGTTTTTACTTGTTGCAATGCATTATGGAATTGCCTTCTCCATGAAGGATTCAAGTGATGCTGCGTTAAAATTTGGCAGAAATAAGTAATCTTGACGTATACCTAATGCAACCTTCTAGGGCTGGGACAATAAATCGATGCACCGTGATTTGTGGGTCATTTCTGAGATTTTCCGAATGCATCGCGATTCTCTCTCGAATCGATTCTGAGTTTAGTTTTTAACAGCAGATAGCGCTATAGGCTAGTTTTTAACCACACGCTCAGATGCTCACAGCTGAGTCTGAGAATGTACTGGCCTCAGATTGCTTTTATGACATGAGATTAATGTAAGCAGCCCACTTCAACCTTTTTGAACTTTATAAATGATTATTTTATAGAAGGTTCAAGTGGTGTGTGTAAGGAATTGGAAGCAAGCAGAGCCAATACGGCTGTTTCTAAAGCACAAAGTGCCATCTGCTGTTAAAAACTAAGCTCTGAATCGATTCGAGAGAGAATCGCGATGCATTCGGAAATTTTCAGAATCGATCCAGAATCATTTCTCGATTCGTGATGCATCGATTTATTGTCCCAGCCCTACAGCCTTCAGGAACACACTTCAAACAACCTGGTCTTACCCTTCTGAAGAGCACGAAGAGCTGCGTATCGATGGTTACGGATCCTTGTCCGGTCTGCTGTGCCAGATGCCCGTCTCTGAATCTCCTTGTAGTAATACTGCGCCCTGCAGTCACTGCTCAGGTGTGAGAAAGCATCCATGTGCTCTGGCTTCAGATGGGCCTGATAGCGCTCTAGAAAGACTAAGGGCTTGGATTTGTACTGATCCATTAAAACCCCCTTCTTCTCCTCCAGAGTTAAGTCTGGCTCCCCCAGCTGCTGGCTTTTCACTGGACTCCCACTGGCTGCTATAGCCTCGATCATTGCGCTGAGACAGCTGGATGGCTCATCCTGAGAAAACAAGCAAGAGCCACATCATGTCTAGAATCATGTATAGAATTATATTGTATAGTTCATGTGCTGAACCCAGGTGACATCTCACCTGTAGATTTGGAGAGTAGCTTGTAGTGTTTTGGGCCTCCTTAACATCTGTCTCAGGAGGACTTCTTTCTTGAGGAGCAGGTTCATTGCACTTGTCAGATGTATTAGGTTTAGTACATGGCTCAATTTCTCCCCACAGTGCTGTCTTCTGCTTTAAAGAGCAGTGTCCACAGAGATTCAAGAGGTTAGAATCATTTTGGGTCATTCTACAAAATGGCATGATATCATACAATAATAGCATATAAGCACATCTTGATGAAAATACTTGAGCGAGAAAAGTTAGCATTTTGCCTTCATTGTCACTTTTCTCTATTTATTTATTTTATTTTTTTAAATCGTGATGTAACGGAACTACAGAAGTATCGACAGATTTTCTCTTCCATATGACAGACATCCGAGCGAAACGGATTATCAAAAAAAGGATAAAAAAGGAGGATGGGGACTGCGTCCGAAAACGTATACTCTCGAGTAGGTACTTATTTTGAACAAGTATTTACTTTGCGACTGCTAAAATGTTCTATATAGTATGAGTGTGTGTAATATGAATTTAGTCTGGACATACGACATTCGCCATGTTGTCATTATCATGACCTACCAGCGTCAGTTGCAACATTACATTTTGATTAAACATTACGAGGTAAACCAAAAAAAAAAAAAGAAAGAAAAAGAAACAATGTACGGATAAATTATTCACAATCAGATAAAAAAAATATGCATTTAGAAAGATGAATTTCCTTTTCATGCGACTTTAAATAATTCTCTAGTTGTGTTCCTAAGTTATGTGTCGAGACTTATCCAAACCCATCACATTTTCTTTATTTTTAAATAATGAACTATTTTATTTTAAAATGTTGTCAAAATGGCATGAATTCTTCAAGTGCAAGCAAATGTCTTCTCTTTTACCACGCTATCTTATGTTTTGTTTGTCAGTAATGGATTATCTTGAAATATGCACTTAACTATGGTGAAACATGAAAATATATTAATGTAGCTTGAGGTTGCACAGTGAAACATTATTTGTATGATAGCATGTCAAACCTTACAAAAACGTACTTTAGAATCAAAATATCAAAATGCACTATTTTTACATAAAGAGCCTTGTGCAGATGCCAATGAGCTGAGCACATGTATGCGATGACATCTCTCACCTGCAGATCTGGAGAGGCTGTCCATCTCTGGTCTGTCCCGCAGCTCTTCATGTTTTCACCCTCCTTGGGTTTGATACATGGCTCGATTTCTCCCCACATTTCTGTCTTCCGCTACCAAAGACAGTTTTAGTGCTAACTGCGGTTGATATATCACCGAAAAAAAATTTATTCTGCAAATAACGATAATGTAAAATGTAAACAATATCGGCTTTATTTGTAGTAGTAGTAGGATATGTTACAGACATCCGTACCTCTTAATGAATTCATTTTACATTAGTCCTTTTATATGTTTTGTATTTAAAAAAAACAACAACAACAGCAGCAGAGTTTTACGTTCTGCCCATCAGTGTAGCCACACTATATATTCCGTGTGGAACATCGTAATTGCAGATTGGTAGTTCCGTTTATTTCAACCTGTGTAAATACGCCACTGTTCAGTAGATGGCGATATACGTCAACGCTCCACTATACTGCTTCTGCATTTGACTGGTCAGAAACCTATAAGCAAGATTGTATTACAGCGACACAGCTTTCTGAATCATCTTTGACCAGAATCATTATAAAATTTGGTATTTTATTACTGAGAAGTTGTTTAATAACCAGCCAGGTAAGTCTTGAATAACCCATAAAAATGTATCACATTAGCTGCCGCCAAAATGCCACAGTGTTGCCTACTAATAAATCTGTGGTAACGGTTATATACTAAATAAATGGTTATTTACTCTTTCTTATAAAAAGAAAAAAGAAATGTCCTCCCAATTTCGACTGCTTTTTTCCCAGCAAATTTCTTAACATGGGTAAATATTTGTAGGAACATAAAACGATTCAACAACTTAAGACTTTTCACAAACATTTGATGAACAGAAATGGAACCGCTAATTGTAAAACAGCTTTGTCATCATCTGACCCCGTGCAGTCGCTCTGAAGAAGCTGCACTGACTGCACCGGATGGCTGCTCTCAGTTTGCTCTTGCAGTACTTTGATGGCATACATCACATTGACATTGAGTCGGTGCCGTCTCAAGTCGGAAAAAAAAAAAAAACATCCAAAGGCACTCAAGTCGAACACTCTTTATGAAAGGCAGCAGACAGGGCATATTCGTTTCAACTAGGCACAGGTAAAACATCATGACATCATCTCAGGTTACTGACATAACCTCGGTTCCCTGAAATGATCTATGGGGAAACACCTTTCTCCAAGAAATAATGAAGCCTCACTGAAATGAGGACATTGCACTGCGATGTCCAATGGTGTTCAAGCACGCAAGTTAGGGGCGGGGACTCTCCATATATAAAGTGGCGCTGAGCGACATGTCCTCAGAATGTTTCGAATGAATAAGCAATTCACGAATAAGTAACACGGCATGATCACAACGTCGCGTTCCCTCATTTCAGGGAACCAAGGTTACATTCCCTTTCAATATTGGTCTCTCAACATTGCGTCATCTATGACTCTATGGGAACATAATCCAATCGCGTCGTGTTACTGCGAAGGGTACAAGCGGAGCTAATGGCCCTAAGTACAAGATACAACCATCACAACAAGTTGCATTGTAAAACATGTCTTACAATATCTTACAGTGCTAACACACAGCAGAGAAGACTACCGGACCTAGTTGAACACCTGTGTTTCAGGGGTTCAGAGTAATGGGTTGGCTAAGCAGCAGCAACAAACGCATTGGCGGACCTGGTTGGAATTCTGCACCTGAGAGAAGGGGGCGGCATTTACCTAGCAACTGTAGTTTGCCAGCAATACAAGAGATAGAAGCTGCGAATCTCGGCACTTGGCTCAACTCAACAAAAACAAACATCCAGATTGTAAAACCTGGTGAAAGAGCTTGAGGAAGCCATCCTGCTGCCGAGCAAATGTGTTCAATGGACATACCATGGCCATGAGGAAGCCATAAGGCACACCTATAGAGAACACCTATAGGCCACTTAACATTCTGTGAACTATGCGGCCTCCAAAAAAAAAAGTGCTGCTCAGAAAGCCTAAACTGTCTAGTGCTCTCAATATGAACATGCAGCGTATGGGGCAAAGGAGACGTGATCCCTACAGTAGGTTCACTCAGAGCAAAGGCTGATGGAGCAATAACCTGGGCTCTGAACGGGGTTGACAGCACCTTAGGAACATATCCTTCTCTTGGTCTGAGGACAACTCTACAGTCATTAGGGCCAAAATCCACCCGTCTTGTAAACCATCTTGCACCTCATAAAAACTTGACTGCCATGTCATTCATGCCAACCGACTGGCCGCTAACCTCGCTTTGAAATGCTGACACAGTGGCAATATACACTTTGAGTGTAGAAGGTGTGCTGCCGCCTAGGCACTCCTGTAAGAAGGACAGGATGTTATTGAGCAATTCACTGGGTCCTCCTGCCTTGAGCTGCACAAACTCTCAAAAACTCTCCATTTATGAGCATAAAAGCACCTTGTAGAAGGGGCCCTTAGTTCAGTAATCGTATTCAGCACGCGCTGAGGCAGAGTAACTAACGCTGACAGACGTGTGGATTCCACAATTCTGGATTGGGATGCCAGATTAAACCCTTCGCTTGAGAGAGGAGGTCCTTCCTTAGTGGGATGGACATGGGGATATGAATATAATGCATCTGTATACTTGAGCATGCAGGACTGTCCGAGTACTCTTGTATAAAAGACACAGTGATTGACACGGGGCAATTCACCACTGATGTAGTCCCGAGTTCCACACCAGTTAGTGAGCGCTACTCAGATAAGCAACATCAGAAAATGCCTGTGATGAGGGGCTCTCTGAACATGACAGTAGACTTATTTCGGGCCCACTGATATAATCCAGTTTCTTGGCCAATATGCGCAAAGGTCTGTTCAGTGAACTCATTTGAATGAACGGTTTTAAGTGACTTTCCTTTTTTGAGTGAGTTCATGACAACCTGCAAGCTCTCTGGTAAGAGGTGGGCTTGCATAGCAAGAGAGTCGAGGGAGGACTGTAAACTGATACGCAATCCCTTCGAACACAAATCTCAGAAAGCACCTGTGTCGAGGGGCTATCTGGATGTGAAAATATGCATCCTTTAGATCCACTGATATGAACCAGTCCTCTACTCAAACGAGTGAGAGGATCTGCTTCACCGTAATCATTAATGTTTCATAAGGGCATGGTCCAGCTGTCGCACATCCAGAATAGGGCGGAGCCCATTGTCTTTCTTGAGAACCAGAAAATGGCACTCTTCACGTCTCTACATAGACAAGAGATGTCTCAGCACAACGTGATTTGACAGCTCGCTGCTGGAGGGCGGGGGGGGCGGTTTATACCACGAGCATGAGCTTTCTCTTTTTATTGGAAAGGCATAGTCAAGACAAAAAACAATCGGCTCCGTTGCCCAACATGTAGGGGAAAGTGAGACAGTCTGAAACAGCAGTCGCTGTTAACTTAAGCAGCAGTACACTCACTTATGGAAGCATCGACACAGCAGGTGCTTTATCATGAAAAGGCTCTGAATGGCGGCAATGCTGGAGTATATAGCAGATAGCGCAAGCATTACTACACTCCATCATGAGGCACACACAACAGTGGCACAACCGGTGTTTATGGGAGAAAGGTGTTATCATAGATGATGCAACGTAGAGAGACCAATGTTGAAAGGGAAATTTGCAGTCTGCTAAATGTTTCTTACTCTCATCTTATTTACTTTTACTCAACCCCCTGGCTCTGCTTCTCACTGTCTATGTGTGTTTGTCCCTTGTGATGGACAAAAGACATTTGTGCATTTGTTTGAAAACAATTTGTTTGGTGTATGCTTTAATATATTAAAATTATAATTATTAATTATAATTAAAATAATATAGAACTGTCTATATAAATTTAAAAAACAAATTACACATCTTCCTTTTGCTATAAAATATTTATGTGTAGATTACAGGGAATATCCCTCAGATTAGTTGTGGTCATTACACAATACAAGGTAATACAATGTAGAAATACAATTCTATAGCTTTTCAAAAACTCTGTCAAACACATTCTCTGCTTTATCAACCAAGCCATATCAAATCCAAAAAAAAAAAAAAAAAAAAAATCAAACTTATTGCAGACAGTTTATGTAAATAAGTCCCAGTTGCAATAACAGAAGAGAAAAAAACAAACAAACAGAGAAATTACTGTCATCATGAAAGCTTGAGGAAAATGCTTTGATTATTTATTGAAGGGTTAAGGACATTTGGCTGCTTGATGGCAAAAGCTCAAGTTAAAAAAAAAACCCAGCTAATAATGTCCACATGCCCAAAGTGATTAAAACACTTTAAGCAATTATATACTACTCCATCCATACAGATCTATCATTTATTCAATAGCAATTAAAAAACTCTCAACAATCCTCTTGCAAAAAAATGTGGATCTAGTACCGTAAGATGCAAGAAACACTGCATACATTAGTCTCAAAGCCCAATATTAAACTGATGTCAGATTATGTTGTCAGAGTACATACTTTTATCAATTGTAATCATCAATGATTTTTGCTTACAACTAAACCTCTTGCACCCATCTCAACATAGACTATCATAAAATATTGCATTAGACAACAAGTGGGTTTACTCAGTTCTACAAAGAGGAATACCTTGTAATTACATCTCAGTGCAATTAGATAAGTCTACAAATGGAAATTATCTGAAAATTGAAATATCAAAAACTTCAAAAAACACCCAGATGTGTATATTTCTAAACCTCTCCGTAACATGCAACTGATTTTCCTTCATCTTTTGAGGAGATTCAGAAATGAAGGAAAATAGTAAATTAGCACAGCACAAAAGCTGCATCAACTACTTTAAATCTCAGGTGATACATTGATGACACTGGACATGTGAGTTATATCATTTAAAGAGCAGGATCTGCAGGTGTCATTTACCTGTGAATTTCCAAAAACCTCATGGCTTAGTTTAACTATACAAAAATCACATTAACCCCTTCTAAAAAAAAAAAAATCAAAACACCTTTGTGTTCTTTTCATGAAACATTTGTCTCATCGTTGCACAAGGGCACAAACCCATTTCAAAGCAGAACCAAACAAAAAATAGATCAGACGTGTACTGATATACACTCCCTTAGTCTTCTGCTTTGATAGTTATAAAGTTTGAACATCAGGAGAAACAAAACGAGCGTACATTTACATTTGAATTACTCTGTCCTTCACATGCAACTTGTGCCACAGCCAAGGGCAACAAAATGTTAAGATAGGATGTAGTGGTTAAATTAGGTTATAATGTAGAGTGTAGCAGAAATTGTAATATACATTTAGAGATGAACCTGAGTATGGTAAAGGGTTGTATATGTGAGATGCACGTTACTGGCTATGTTTGTGTAAAAGGTGAGTAACCTAACTGGGTAAAGTTAAAGAAACATGTATAGTGTATTGCACTCAGGCTACAGATCATTTGTAGTTTGGTTCTCATTGGATCTATGTAACACGACACACCCCTCAATAGAAAAATAAAAATCATCTCAATATCAGTAGGCCTAAACAGACTAGAATTGATCCCACAGCTATTTGATTAAAAAAAAAAAAAAAACTTGTACATTCACAAGAAGACAACAGAGGACAATTCAAATTGATATGTGCAAAAGCACTATAGATCTCTATAAAAAATATGTGCATATGAATAGAGCTTGTTTCTCCACTAATACAATATGTTCTCTATTTACACATCATGAGTCAATAAAGTACATAACTTGTACAGTTCTTATTAGTCTTTTAATCTGTATACTCTGTCTTTACAGAAAACATTAGCAATGCTCATGACAAAGAGAGGAAAGACTGACAAATATGATACAGATGATACATAACACTACACATCCTGAACTCAAATCAATGTGATTGAGCACTGGGACTAAAATAAGAACCAGAGTTCCATTTGGAAACCTGAAATTGCATATCCCATGTTCAACACCCTTCCCGATCACAGTCAGATCAAGCGTTGTTCCCACTAGGATCGGCTGCCATTCCTGGCTGGCTTTCATGATGATATTACATTTGAAAAAGAAAACTTTGGCTACAGAAAGAGGTCAACATCCCCCGTTCAACTAGTTGCTGCACCCTCAAGTGCGAACGGTACAATTTGGCTAAAGCCGATGTCCCTCATTGGGCTAAAGCCGATGTCCCTCATTGGGCTGTCCTGTTTACAGAGCTGAAGTCCGTGGATTCTTCAAATCTGCTATCAAAGGGGGGTGGCTGTGTGCTTTCACACAGAATGCCTGCCAGACTGCCCATTGGGGCAGGGTGCGACAGGGACAGATACTCGGCACAGTGAGAGGGGTGCCGCTCTACTTTGATGAGCGGCTGGGTGGACAGCTGGTTCTCCGGCAAATCCAGAGAATCCCGCTGCAGGGCCAGGTCATAGGATGGCGTCCTCCTCCGCAGTAACATGCTGCTCTCTGACAGCTTTTTCATGGATGCAAGAGAGGCAGGGGCCTCAAATGGAGGCTCGATGGAGATACAGGGAGGGCTTATCTTTTTCTTCCGGGGAATGTGCAACGACTGTCCGCGCATTGGAACGTGTCTCTTTTCGCTGAGTTCTTGACCAAACAGCCCATTATCTCCTGAAGAGCAAATCTCAATTGAGTGCCTGCGATGGTCATCGGTACCGTAGGGTTTTTCCAGAAAACCCTCAGTGTCCACACTGAAGCACTTCTTCGGGTCTTTGACGCTTAACTCGCCTAAGTTGGCAGCACTGCTGCAGTTTTTCATAAGGATGGGAAGCAGCGTCCCTGAGGTGGCGTAAGGAGACAGGGAGTGACTCCGTGCTTCTGCCTGGACCCCTGCCCACAGCCTTGCTGTACTGTTGATGTGCCGGACCTCCTCGTCGGTCAGATCAGCGGAGTCAAACATGGAGCCACTGGGGCTGGTGCTTCTGCTGCTGCTGGCCAGGCTGGGAGATCGAGAAGGGATGTTGTGCTGGCTAAGGGGCTGCTGGAAGGTGCGGACACTGGATGCATGTCCACGTGGGGGCAGCAAGGGTGACCCCTGAGGGATGCTGAGGCCGGTGATTTGAGGAACATGCAGCTTGAAACTGCCTGTGGTTATCCCTGCCTGTCTTTCAAGATTGTCGAAAGTGTGCACGTCGATGGAGTCATTTTTAATAGCCACCTGAAAGAATAAACATAGGACAGTGTGAACATGTAGCCTGCAATCACTGCACAACAGTAAAATACTTAAAGGTGGGGTAAGCGATTTTTGAAAATGCTGTTTAAAAGTTGGTCGGACTGACACAACCAGACACAACAACAAACGTGTAGCCAATCAGCATTAGGGGGCGTATGACGGTGGAGGAGAGAGAACGAGCAAGAGGGAGATTTGAAGAAAGACTGTTGAAAGAGAGATGCCTGAGAGACATTACAAAAGAGAAAAGCTCATAAGAGCATCACTGGAAAATGAAGGGTTATGATCAGGCAAGAGCTTTAGGACCCGCAATAATATTAGAAAAGTTTTCCAGAGCTAAGCGGGAAGGCCTGAAAACAGCCGCGGAGGTTGCTTTGATTCCGTTCCATACTTGAGGTACTGGTTTGTCTGGAGCTGCTGTGCTGTTGGCAACTAACAACAAACTCTTGTTTGTATTTACTCTTGTGTACTGTATGTTAATTTTTTGTGCTTCCTTGTCGTTCGTTCATCATCTTTGCTTCATTTTTCATGAAGCATTTTGTTGCGCTTCTGCTATGATAAATAGACATCCACTCTTGCAATGCATGTAACGGAGGCCAGCTAGTGAGAGTTGTGCAGGCGGATGACTGCTAGAGAATGCGGTGTTTACGGTTTAGCGTCCTTGTTAGTGCACCCGCCTCGCATGCCAGCGATCAGGGTTTGAAACCGACTTGGAGCAGGGTGGTTAGGATTGGAGGGTGAGTTTTGGAGGCGGAGCAATGAAGAGAGGGGTGTCTTTGTTTGGGTTGATTTCAAATATCAACAATGTTCAGCAACGACTTTGAGAAATATTGCTTACCCCACCTTTAACATCGATGGGACATGCAAGAGTATACCTGTCTGTGTAAAGTCCTGCCTATGCTGTGGGTTGGAGAGGAAATGGGAGGGGGAATCTTGGGGAGGCAGCTGAATTGAGAATGGGGAGGAACACCAGGGACCTGGAGCAGGGAACGGCTTTCGCATGGCTGGGAGTGGACTGAGGTAATGGAGCCTATGGAAAAGGTTAATGCTTAAGTTTTTGTTCTTTTGTCTTTAGTCAATATTTATTAATGCACAAAGTCATGTATTCTGGGTCTTTATACCTAATTCAAGATACCCTTGACTGGTCTCCACTTCTTCCAGTGGATATGGAGCACTGGCTGGCCTCACAGGGCGAAACATGTAGCTGTCATTGGGCAAAGAGTGCATCCTTGACACTGACATTTTCCGTGGAGAGAGCAAATTCTCCTGTGTCCTTTGCATCCCCTCATCCTGCAGAAGAGAAATGTATTACTCTGCTTTTGCCCTCACACATAAACTCACAAACTCACAAACATCTAGAGCCAAGCTTTCCAGGTTCATTCACCAGCTCACTGCAGTTGACTCCTTGCCAGAGCAGCCCATGAGGGGTAACAAATGGTTCCTGGCCTCCCCGTAGAGCCTCACTTCTCACTGTCCACATTGCCTCAGCATATTTTCTTTGTATTGTGACAACTCAGCACCCAATAAAACACAAATGCATTTCTGTTCCCTGCAGCTAACACAGGCTGCTCCTTATAGAGTTAATGGTGCACAGTAAGTGCAAAACTAAACTAAACAAACTAAAACAAATGGGACAAGTTTTGTATACTTTTGTATACTATGACCAGTTCATTATACAAGGGGTTTTCAAACTTTTTGATGCCAAAATATGATGATCCCCTAGTAAGAGACCAAAAATATAAAAGGCAGCTATATATTTTCATGTATAAAGAAACATATTAAGTGTGATATTATAAAGACAATGTGTTTCCAAAGTTAACTGGTTTTCATATTGTCACTGTACCAAAGAAAATTCTTACAATATTATCTCAAATATCAAAATATTTACTTTATATTAAGATAGGGTATCTTTTTTCTACCCACTATTTAGAGTACAGTTAGATGTAGAAGTCTGAAGAAAAATATTTGTATAAAGCTTAAATAATATTGTGATGGCTAAGGTCATACTTAAAATAATAAATAATTTAAATGTTTATAGTTTTTTTATTTTTAGGAGAAATTGGTTTCTTTATTTGTTTATAAATTTGTATTCATTTATTTTGTTTTCTTGATGTTATTTCCCCAAATATTTGTATACTGTACAATATCCCTTTATGTGCATTAAAGGTGAAGACCGATAGTGCCTAATAATTCTAATAAGTGCATGCTAGTGAGTGAATAAAAGAAGAACCAGACAGAGATATGGGTTCTTAATCGTTATTCAATGTTTGTTTTTGTGTTATTGTGTTTCTTACTCGTGGTTCTGTTCGTTTGTTAATTTGAATGTCTGTTATAGTATATTTTTCTATTTTTTAAGATGAATCATTTTCATTATTGCTTTATTGAAAATGTGGTGAGAAAAAAAAAAAAAAAAAAAAAAATGATTTGAAATCGAATGAAGCTATACCTGTGGAATAGTTCACAGACAGCATACACAATTCAACTAATAAAGATCTTCATCATGGGCAAACAATAGCATGCATTTGCAGATTTGCTTTTAATTGACTGTAGGTCCACTGCCACTTCATCCAATGCTTCGAGTGAGAAACCGCTTCAGACGATTCAGTGCGTGCAGGGAACTGAACAAATAATTCAAATTGATTTGTGAACCGATTTAGACAGTTTTGCCAATTTGTGAATGGGGCATCGCTCATGCCCCAGAAAAAAGAGACAGCGCGCTTGGAATAAACTACGCATTTCTTAACATGTATTGCATTAAAATTAAGTAACGAGAGAAACGTCGCCCAGGGTAACAAAGTAAAAGTACAGTTTTTTCGTTAAAAATGTACTTGAGTAAAATTAAAAGTACCCACATTTAAATCTCTTAAAAGTACAAATTTTCCAAAAAAAATACTCAAGTAAATGTAACGAAGTAAACTTACTTCATTACTACCCACCTCTGTATAAGTTTCCCTGCCTTCAAGCCCTAAAGAACTCCCTGCTGAGACGTTGCTGAGGCGCCGAGCCATTTTCATTTTCATCTCCATCTCAATCTCAGCGTCCATTTCCGCATCTTCTTTAGCCTCCTTATTGCTCTCCTCCAGGTGTTTCATCAATACAGCCACCACCACGTTAACCAGCACAAACTGCGCCATCAGCACAAAGGTGACAAAGTAGATGGGGGAGACCAGAGGCAGATAGGTGAAGCATTCGTCCGGATGATAGCAATCTCGCAGAGTGTCCTGCACATATAGAAAATGTTAATGACCAAACCTGCACCTGTGAAACCCTCTCAATACAGTTACAGAAGAACGTTGAAAAACTCTTCTGCACTGTAGTACCTTCATTATGCCACTCCAGTTATCCCCCGTCGACACTCTGAATAATGTTAAAAAGGCCATCCCAAAGTTCTCAAATGTGGCGTGTCGACTAAGTCCTTCACATGGATTGCTGTCAGTGCATTCTAGATAAAAATATTGGTAGACAATAGTATAACAAGAGTCAAATACTTTTAAACATCTTATACACAAAAAGCATTATCACTGAATGCGTTGCTAAAAGTGAAGATAACCTGACAGGGTCCTCTGTATTATCATTAAAGAAGCAAATAAGCCGCAGACACGTCTGACACAATAATTAGCATTGATTTTAAAGTTGAAGGCTAATGAAAGTAATTAGAGTGCTTGCCCTTTAAGAGAAAGCATAATCCTGTCATTTATGTTCCAGAGGCCTCTCGCAGGGATATAAGTAGCATAGAAATGTCTCTTTGAGCCTAGAGGCTATCTCACAAAAATGCTACCATTGCAGAAGCAAGCTCTAAAGACTAACAGCGCTAATTTAGCTTCTTCTTCCATTATGACAGTACTGTAGTCTAAGGAGAGCTCTAAAACTGAGAGAAACATTCCCATGGGGGAAATTGAAGCATTTCTGACCTAAAAATGAGAGTGGCAGCTAAGGTAGAGCAAAGCCGCTAAAACTGTGAAATACAGAGCTCAGTATGAACAGTGGGCAGAATTGCAGCACTGACCTAGTTTCCCAAAAAGCTCCACGCCAAGTGCTGCATAAATGAAGAAGAGGAGCATAAACAGCAAGCCCAGATTTCCCACCTAAAGAGAGGAAGTGCATTATCACAGTATGTTATTAAACAATCAATCATGGGGAGTAGAATTGTGTTATAGATACTTTATCTCCAACTTATCTCTGTCCTCCCCTATGTCTTACATATCCACACAAAGACAAACAAATGCAACTGTGCTGTACATTTACATCTTTCTAAAGCAAATTCACACATACACACAACAGCATACTTTATACACTAAGAATATTCTCTGATATAAACTGTATATATATATATATCATATATAATAATATAATACAAATAATAAAATTATATAAACAATAAATGTATTTACATATAAATAAATACAATATAAATGTATAATAGAATATTTTTTATAAAAATACACATTTATATTAATTAATGAATTAATAGATGAATAAACAAATGAATGAATGATTAGGTACCTGTGGTAAAGCTTGCATTACTGTGTCCAGCAGGGCTCTCATGCCTGTAGCCATCTTCAAAAGCTTCAGTACTGTTGGGAAAAAGCACAGAAAAACACATCCATTTGTAATAGACCATACAAATACATTTTATATGGTCTGTGAAAAAAATAAGAAGCTAAAAGACTGCAGTACCTCTAGCTATCCTTAGCACCCTCATAATGCGGATGATGGTGGGGTTGATTGGCAGCGCTGCATTCATCTTGATCTCCTCCAGTGTGATGCCCATGATAGAGAGCAGGACTATGGCTAGATCCAGCTGGTTCCATCTGCCAACACATTAAAACATCATACAGTTAAAATACGACATCCAGCAACGAGTGTCATTTAGCTAATCGGTGTCTGAACATTAAGCAAGCTGAGCAAACAAACCGTACACAGATTTATAAGCATATTGCAAATACAACAACATACGGATGATTGCACCTGTACATGTGCTAATGTGGGATTAATGACAAACAACAGGGATCATGACTCCTTTTAATTTAGCATGTTTCATTTAACTGAAACAAATGATTCATCCCATTCCCTACGCATGACATCAGACGCCACATATTAAAACATGACTTAATCACACTGTCACGCTTAATTACAAAGGTGTTTTACAATGTGTTAGAGAGGTTAGTGAAGTTGTCTTGTGATAACACTGTATACATAATTCATTTTAGGATTGAAATACTTGATTAGGTGGTGTTATTGCAGTTATATTTAGAATATTGCCAAAAAAACTGCAGATATGGATAAGGTTAATTTAGGGTGCTTTCACACTAGCACTTTTGGTGCGCACCCAGGTTCGATTGACGTCAGAGTTCGATTCGTTTGGATAATGTGAATGCTGTTTTCCAAACTGGGGTGTGCGCCCACAAACTGCCCGAGTCTGCATAAAAAGGGTGGTCTGGGGTACGGTTCATGTAAACTCCGGTACGATTCACTGCTCTTATGAACGCAATTGTACTAAAATCATAGACGTGAACCGCTATTGATGATGTGCGATTTGATAAAACTGTGTTCGTGTGTGTTCTCACTCACTTTCCTGACAAGCGTGACTGACTCACTGAAAGCAGAGAATGTCTATCTAATTTCTGCTAGACTCCTGCGCTCTTTGGCAGTACATTCACGGCAGATAGATGATGCAAGTGCTGTTATGTGCTGATGCTTTGAAAACAAAGCCAAAAGTTCAAAAACCAAAATATAAAAGTGAGGGGAGTACTGTTATGCATTTTGCTGCCTATGTGTCGTCGTTACTATGCAACAGGAGGGGTAAACAGCTACTGCTTTGCTGATGCAATTGTATCGCGGTTCAGGCCCAAATAATATAATGAGAACACAATCCAGCGGGGGCAAGGGGAGCAATCGAATTCAGGATCGGAACAGGTAATCGAACCAAGTGTGAAAGCACCCTTAGATTTACTTAATCCACATTTTAATCTACCACACCCTGTAGTTCAAGAGATCGTAAAACTAATCCATATGAATCGAGTGGTTTAGTCCAAATTTTCTGAAGAGACACGACGGCTTTATATGATGAACAGATCTCGAGCTTGTTAAAGTCTGGTGGATTCTGATTGGGTGTCAATGTTTTTATCATTTATCAGCTGGAAAAAAAATCGCTCTGAAAGTGATTCCAACGATATCGTTTTAGCTGTGGTGGGGACTCTGCTATTCTTTTATATTTAGAATGATTTTTAGAACTATATCTTTATTGTTATCTTTATAGTTTTCGTTCTTGGTGTGAACGGGCCTTAATACACAAGAATGAATCTCATTGGTTCTCGCACGTCAAACGAACATGCTTAAGCTTCAGTTCACCACAACTGATGTGCACGTCACATCATTTGTGGAATTAAAAGCCTAAATTCAATCTGCCTCTTTAGAAAATTTGGACTAAACCACTCGATTCATATAGATTTATTTTATCTTTTTATAAACTTTTTGATGTGACAAAGTCGTAGTTGCATGGACTGTCAACGGAGGGGCAGAAATCTCTCAGGTTTCATTAAAATACCTTAATTTGTATTTCGAACATGAATGAAGGTCTTAGGGGTTTGGAATGACATGAGGGTGAGTAAATGATGACATTTTGGTCAATTTTGGGTGAACTAACCCTTAAAGTACACATATTTTTGATGGACGAAAGAAATGGACGAAGAAAGAAATTCATACATGTTTGGAACACCTTGAGGGTGACTAATGATGACAGAATTTCCTTTTTTAGGTGAACTATCCCTTTAACTTTTTTGAGTTAAGCACTTGCAAATTACAGCATGACTACAGTTATCTAAGAAAACAAGTTTATCCACTGCACAAAGAGAGTCTATGACAAGGGACTGAGGGGTTGGGGACTGACAAGACTCCCCATAGACCTCCTTAAATTTACTTTAGTATCAGGATTAGAATTAGAATAAGATGGCTTAGTTAAAAATAAAATGGTAATGAGAATGTAATGTACAAACCCGATTCCAAAAAAGTTGGGACACTGTACAAATTGTGAATAAAAACAGAATGCAATGATGTGGAAGTTTCAAATTTCAATATTTTATTCAGAATACAACATAGATGACATATCAAATGTTTAAACTGAGAAAATGTATCATTTTAAGGGAAAAATAAGTTGATTTTAAATTTCATGGCATCAACACATCTCAAAAAAGTTGGGACAAGGCTACGTTTACCACTGTGTGGCATCCCCTCTTCTTTTTATAACAGTCTGCAAAAGTCTGGGGACTGAGGAGACAAGTTGCTCAAGTTTTGGGAATAGGAATGTTGTCCCATTCTTGTCTAATACAGGCTTCTAGTTGCTCAACTGTCTTAGGTCTTCTTTGTCGCATCTTCCTCTTTATGATGCGCCAAATGTTTTCTGTGGGTGAAAGATCTGGACTGCAGGCTGGCCATTTCAGTACCCGGATCCTTCTTCTACGCAGCCATGATGTTGTAGTTGATGCGGTATGTGGTCTGGCATTGTCATGTTGGAAAATGCAAGGTCTTCCCTGAAAGAGACGACGTCTGGATGGGAGCATATGTTGTTCTAGAACTTGGATATACCTTTCAGCATTGATGGTGTCTTTCCAGATGTGTAAGCTGCCCATGCCACACGCACTCATGCAACCCCATACCATCAGAGATGCAGGCTTCTGAACTGAGCGCTGATAACAACTTGGGTTGTCCTTGTCCTCTTTAGTCCGGATGACATGGCGTCCCAGTTTTCCAAAAAGAACCAAATTTTGATTCATCTGACCACAGAACAGTTTTCCACTTTGCCACAGTCCATTTTAAATGAGCCTTGGCCCAGAGAAAACGCCTGCGCTTCTGGATCATGTTTAGATATGGCTTCTTTTTTGACCTATAGAGTTTTAGCCGGCAACGGCGAATGGCAACGGTGGATTGTGTTCACCGACAATGTTTTCTGGAAGTATTCCTGAGCCCATGTTGTGATTTCCATTACAGTAGCATTCCTGTATGTGATGCAGTGCCGTCTAAGGGCCCGAAGATCACGGGCATCCAGTATGGTTTTCCGGCCTTGACCCTTACGCACAGAGATTGTTCCAGATTCTCTGAATCTTTGGATGATATTATGCACTGTAGATGATGATAACTTCAAACTCTTTGCAATTTTTCTCTGAGAAACTCCTTTCTGATATTGCTCCACTATTTTTCGCCGCAGCATTGGGGGAATTGGTGATCCTCTGCCCATCTTGACTTCTGAGAGACACTGCCACTCTGAGAGGCTCTTTTTATACCCAATCATGTTGCCAATTGACCTAATAAGTTGCAAATTGGTCCTCCAGCTGTTCCTTATATGTACATTTAACTTTTCCGGCCTCTTATTGCTACCTGTCCCAACTTTTTTGGAATGTGTAGCTCTCATGAAATCCAAAATGAGCCAATATTTGGCATGACATTTCAAAATGTCTCACTTTCAACATTTGATATGTTATCTATATTCTATTGTGAATAAAATATAAGTTTATGAGATTTGTAAATTATTGCATTCCTTTTTTATTCACAATTTGTACAGTGTCCCAACTTTTTTGGAATCGGGTTTGTATATAGCCAGTATAATACCTTAATACCATATAAAGTGCACCCTAATAAGCACTCGTGAATACTGATTTTACGTCTAGAAACTTCTTCAGTACCATATAGATTTGCATACATGCATCCATTGTTAAACTTATTTACAGGGTATTCACATTAGAGCCATATAGGCAACAATACCTACCTGTCTTTGAAGAATCTCCGAAAACCAAATGCCACAAGTTTGAGCAAAGCCTCAATTACAAAGACAATGGTAAAGGCATAGTTGCAGTATTTCAATGCCTCTTCAAGGTACTGTGGGAGATAGGAGCAATGATTTCATCAGTTTTAATGTAGTATAATTTATAATAAAGTAGCATATTGACACTTAAACCACATTTAATAATGCACAAATGCCTTTGAATTTATATAAATTGCATTATATAAAAATAATAAACCAGGTGTCATTTATTTTAAAGAAGAGCACAAACACTTTCCAAGCAGAATATTTTACAAAAATAAGTTTGTTACTTTAGGTTTCAAATGATGAAATGCAACTTTATGCAACGGTAGCTCACGAGATCAAACAAATCAAGATGTGTTTAAAGTGTTCCCAGACTCACCTGAGGCTGATTGAAATGCTCAACAGACATAGTGACCACATTGATGCCGATGATGCAGGTAATGAAGAGATCCAGGTAGTGGTTGGTACACAGTGTGTGGATGTAGAGCCGGGCTGGAGAGTAATCTGCATAGTACGGTCTCTGCTGGGCCTCTGTTGATACAGTCACACAGACAGACAGCACAGAACAGTCAGTGCAGGGTAAATACAGATAAACCAAATCACTGATGCAGAGGCAAAAGGCACTGGGTGTGAGGGGACGACTGCTGCAGAGGACCAGAACTTTATCTTGCCATCACTGCGCTCTCCGTTTACAGTCCTTTCATGCAGCACTTGTGCCTTCATGGATTTCAAGCATGCTGCTTTGGTGAACATGCCGTTGTAAACATGACAGTGTGAGGGAGAACATATGAAAGGACTTCTGTGAGTAGCACAGGTGACTGGGACATATTGAGTGTTTACCAAGGAGAGCTCAGAGGTGACTGTTTATCGATTAGTTGTACTGTGTGATATATTGGACATGACAGCAACCATAAAATTGATTTGAGTTTGAATCCATCTTTCTGAGTCTGCCATAAAAGCATGTTTAAAGGTAAATACCATATGCCATGAGAGAAGCCTTTTGAGCTACTGAATATCTGAGTTAAACATGCAGGTAGAGCATAACAATTACATGGAACATCTCTCCCTAGCAGATACGACACTCATGGCCACCCTGAAAGTCTTTTACAGTTGCACACAGAAACAGCTTGTCTTTGAATATGATGGGATAATGGCAGGCCCATATGGAATCTGTGAATATTTTCCACATTTTCTGCTCTGAATTTGGGGAAAATCTGCTGAATTCTGCAGAATATAAAATGAGTTAATCTGAACTTACTGTACTCTTAATGATAGTTAAACGCTTTATTAGCAAATTAGCCAAAATATTTCATAAATGAACTCAAGAGTGGTATATTCTAATTTTGAGGCAATCCACTGAGCTTTCTGTGGGAGCAGATTCCATGCGAGTCTGGATAATGGACAGATCTACAGATGTTATTTGGATATGTTGTATACAGGAATGTTTCTTCAACTTATTTATGTCCAAATGTGACCATCTTAACAAATTATACTGAGTGTATAATTGAGCAAAACATTTAGGTACATCTCACTTATGAGCATAATATTTTCCAGTTAAAATTTAGTCAAATTATGCAAAAGTGTGAATTATTTAATTGTATTTAGGATGCATAAAATGCTAGCCATTTAATTAGCCTAAACAAAGTCAAATGAATATGCCATTTTAATTAAAATATTTAATTTACATTAGAGAATACTACTGAATACATAATTCGAGATATGGTAAGAATTTTCAATACTTGATAAAAAAAAGGATAATATGACAAATGTGTTCTACAAGACTATTTTCTTAAAGTCCACATGGCCAAAGTTGAAGAAACACCATGTATTCAAATATTTGCCTTTTCTTTCCTACCCTGCCCACTCTGTGTTGTGAGGACTGTTTTGTGAGACGTCCTTCAATCTATCCCAGATGAACGCATTGAGGGGCTCTTTGAATAGATCCAGGGAAATAAAACTCAACTGCTATGGACTCAGCTATGAGTACTATAAGTCAAACTCACATACACGATTAATCCCCTGACTGTAGTAAAGGCTAGAGGAGCCAAGTGTGACAAACGTAGATAAAAATGCCAGCTTTTATGCTAAAGATCATTTATCAGGAAGCTTTGCCCTGGCAGGCATGGTGCTTAAACAAAGAAAGCACTTCTTCACATTTATTCGTTTAGTCACGTAAAATCATGGCCTGCTTTCTCAGAGTCCTTAATGCTCACAGAAGTGAACCAGACAACCCTGATAGTGCCCTCAGTGTGCCAAACTGATTAAGACAGACAGCCAGACCATAGCCATCTAACCATTTCTGATCTCTCGACTGGATAATATGATGTAACTTGGTGGCCTTTTACATATGTTTGAGTTCAGCCCACACATCCCCCACCCCATTTCAATTACTCAGTTTGTCAATCTGTCCGATATACACTACCGTTTAAAAGTTTGGGGTCAGTAGTACTAAGAAATACTTTTATTCATCAAGGATGCATTAAATTGAATAAAAGTGACAATTCAAAGGAATTTGTAACATTATAAATGTTTTACTTTCTATTCATCGAAGAATCCTGAATTTTTTTTTACGGTTTCCACAAAAATATTAAGCAGTACGACTGTTTTCAACATTGATAATAATCAGAAATGTTTCTTTAGAATGATTTCTGAAGGATCATGTGACAATGAAGACTGGAGTAATGGCTGCTGAAAATTCAGCTTTTAAATCACAGGAATATATTACATTTTCAAACAGAAAACAGTTATTTCAAAGTGTAATAATATTTCACAGTATTACCATTTCTAATCAAATAAATGTAGCCTTGGTGAGCATAAAAGACTTCTTTCAAAAACATTAAAAAATCTTACCGACCCCAAACAGTTTTGAACAGTGTAGACTTGGTGGCCATTCAAACAGGATGCGCTCTTGGTCTAAGTACACATACAGACTGACATCTTTGGCCATTGCGCTGCATATTGTGCCATGATTCTGTATTAACAGCAACTTTTCAAGTTTCAAAGTCGCATCTTTGAAAACTGCTTTTGCATGCACGAATGTGCGAATGGCTTCTTGCTCACTTTGTGCTGCCTGTTCTCAGTAAGTTTGGTTTACTGAGGTGTGTTGACTCTACACACTCAAGGTTGGTATTACAATCTTGAATTGCTCTGATGGTAGGAAAATGAACACAAAATTAACACGTTAAATGAACAGCCCTAATTAGTGCTAGTTCAGTCTTCTATTTAAAATAAAACTGTCTTCTATTAACCGACCACATTATATTTTCATAGCAGGACGCTCTGTTGCTTTGGTCTTGATGCTGACCCCGTATGCACTGTGCAAACTTCCTCTGTTGGCTTGTCATGCAGGCGTTGCAGGAATCTCATGCAGGAGCATGCTGCAGTCCATCACAATCCAAGGCTGACATCAGATCGGTGCCAAAATGTGCACTTTTTTTTAAAATTTACTCAGCCTTATGACTGCTTCTGCCTTTAAAAAAATAATTTCTCTAGCTTTCTCTCTCAGGCTCTGGAAGCAGGCAGTGCTCAGAAAAATAGACTACCGACCAGACCCGCAATTCTCCTTACTCCTGCGCTTTTTCTCCAGCAGTTTCTGCCTCTTCTCCTCACGCAGACGCGCCTCCTCTTCCTCCTGGTCCTGACGACACTTGTGGAAGTTCTCCACCACCACTCCCACAAACATGTTCAGCACAAAAAAGCTGACGATCAGCAGGAAAGAGATGAAGTAGAGGAGCATCCAGGGGTTGTGATTTCGCTCAGGCTGCAGGCGTGAAGGACAGGAAGATGGAGGACACATCCATCATATGACAAATTAGAAAAGTCGTGTGAATTTATAAATACTGAAACAGCACTGGCTAGAATGAGCAAAGCAGATCCAAACCTGCTGGTCCACCCCGACAGCGTCCAACCCATCATACATTATATTGACCCATCCATCCTTACAGGAGAGGACGAACAGTGACATGAGAGCCTGTGGAAGAGAGACAGTAATCAGCAAAACCATCATTTGTTCATAGTGACAGTCTGGGAATAATTTCAAACAAATTACAGCAGAAAATGTTTTCTGGAGGTCCTATAAAAATGAAAAGGCAACATGACCTCACTTGTTTACTCAGCCAGTTGCTTTCCCTGTTGAAAAAACAGCATATGCTGGTTAGGTATGTTTTGAAGCATGGCATGCTGGTCCTTAGTTGGTCATGAGCTGGTTTAAGCTGGTCTTGAGCTGGAGCTAGTTTCTAAGGACCAGTTTAGGACCAGCACTTGACCAGCTTAAACCAGCTCATGACCAGCTAAGGACCAGCTTAAACCAGCTCAAACCAGCTGCCATACTTCAAAACATACGAAGAGTTAATTTGCAAAAAAAAAACGATAAACGGCATGTTTAAAAAAAATAAACTGACTGCCGTGTGTTATTCTCCACATATAGCACGTTCTGAACCCTAAACACGTTTTGCAACAAAAGCTGGTATTGTCCACAGTCAAGGCATCACAAGTTCACGTTTTACAACAGAAACTGACAAGCACCCTTGTTGTTTGTGAACACAACTCGTTAAGTCTGCCAAAATCTTACATTCAGTGAATCAGTGCGCAGTATTCTAGTCAGGTGACAAGGCTGCGCTAGCTGAGAGGAGTTTCGTCTAAAGGAGTTTCGTCAAAACGAAGAACTCGATGAACCTGTGATATCTTCTTCGGGGCGTAAAAGGAACATAAAAGCTGAAACTTTTTCATGGAACCTTGCTAAAGCAGCACGTTACAGTGGTGAGCGAAAAGCTCCCTGTATTGCGTGTAATCACAACAACAAATTTTGTCAGGCATTTACATTGTCAGATGAGGAGATTACAAAGATTAACCGAGTGTTTAACATGTTTTTTAAGTTTTAGTATTGTAATGTTTTGTGAATTGTGTACATTGTGATGTCTTGTTATAAACTCTGGATTGCTAAATTCTGTCATATAATGTTTAATATTGCTCATTAATGGGCTACTTTTACTGCTCTTTACCTACTTGTTTTAAGTTAAAGAATGTTAAATATTGCACTTAAATGCAATTACAAAGCAATTACTTGTTTTGTTTTTTTTACTCTGAAACATGAAATGTGAAGTTATCTGCTTTTGCCAAAAAAACGACTGTTGGAGTTATCTGCTTTTTTAATATATAAAAAAAAATCACATTTTTTTAGTTATTATTACTTAATCAAAACAACCCAATGGCAATTTGATTGATATTACTTGAAATGCACAATAAAAAAAACATGATTTATGAAAATTAATAAAAAAAAGAGTTATCTGCTTTTGCAAATGATCTCTTCCCTAACCAGCATATGCTGTTTTTTTCAACAGGGTTATTATGCTTCAATATGTCCAAACCAATGAATAATGTCTAGTGAATAACAGTTACCTGTCCCAAGTTATCAAAGTTGTACTTTCTTCGAATCCATTTGTATTTTGCATCCTCACAATCAACCTTATTGGTGATGTTTTTGGTGTCGGCACCTTCACAACGGTAAAACTTTCCTTTGAAGAGCTGTGATGGATAATATCGATGCTATGTTATCAAAAAAAAAAACAACAACAACAACTCATATTTCTGTTGAAAAGCATGTAGTGTGTTGCAATTGAAGCAATTACCTGAACTCCAAGAATGCCAAAGACAATAAAGAAGGCACAGCAGATCAGCACAATGTTCCCAATGGGCCTCAGGGACGTTATTAGTGTTTCCACCACCAGCTTCAGTCCAGGAGCACGACTAATTACTCTATTTAAGTGAAAAGTAAAAATACAACCTATTTCATTCTGAATTGCAGTCTGAATTGCAGTAACATTTATGTAATGGTACAACAGACTGGGTGACCTTTAAGATCGATAAACCACCACTTGGTCTTACCTCTAAAATAAATTTAAAGGATAATAGACTTAATTTTGTCAAGCTTTAGTTAAATCGGTAAGTGAGAAGGGGCTTTTAGCGTGTAGACTTGGGACATAATGCAACCACATAACTAACCTTCAGTTTATTTCCTAACTGAAGCAATGACTGTGTAGTGGATTTCATTGATTGATTGTGCCTCAGACAGGCACGTTGTGACCTTTCACTGACTCACCTCAGTGGCCGCAGAGTTCTCAGCAGGCGAAGAACCCTCAGGATGCCAAAGATTCGGTGTTCACCAGTGGAAGCCAGAGAGACCAGAATGTCAATGAGAGAGACAAAGACCAGCATTCCATCCAGAACATTCCAGGTGCTCTGCAGATAACTGTCCTTGCCGGAGTAGAAGCCAAGGGCCACCACCTTTAACACAAGCCATATCACATCTGTGCAATTGTTTTGTGGAATGAACACTCTTTATATAGGAGAAAATCAAAAATCATACCTTCACAGTCATTTCAGCAACAAAGATCACAGTGAAAACATAATTGGAGATACTGAGAAACATTCGCTCCTGAAATGAAAAAACTAAATTATACTGTATCATACATCCAGTAAGCATGACAATCTCAAATATTAGATGCAAATGGACTATTAAGGATAAGCAAACTTACGGATGGCTGGATAGTGGGTCTTTCCAGAGCAATAGTGATGCAGTTTAAGAAGATGAATACCAAGACTATATGATCAAACATCTTGTAAGAAATTAACCTTTGACACATCATCCGAAACCTAGGACAGAATTATATAAGTTACAGGCGTGAACGTGAAACTTTGAAAGAACAAACTGGTCAGCAGATGCTAGCAGATGGCAAATACTTACTTGTTCTGAGGAGAGAACAGATAAAGGGACCAGTCCTCATGATCTTTACACCACTTAGGTTTATATGCTTCCAATGTCCTCTTGAGACGGAGGCAGAAACTCTGTAACACACAAGAGAGAGGTGTCAGCAAACTGAACAAGAACTACAGCTAATTACCTCAGCTCTAAATTGTCAGGAGTTTAAAGTGTTTAAGGTAGATAAGAACCTCCATTACAAGCATTAGGATAATGGTCTTGATTCAATATATCGATAAATAGGGATTCAAATGCATGCTTGTTTAAATGTGATGAATTACCATTTAACTAACTAACTGTTTATTTTGCAAATGCTTTTTGCAAAATAGATTTTACGCAATTAAAATCCACTTTGTCTCAACGTCTAATTGATTTGCCAGGTACTTGGCTAGAAAGATGGTTCAACTTGAAGAAATGACACCATGATGCAGCTGTAATTATGCAGCTTGTGTTTCTTGTAATAGCTTGTAATACAATTGTGGGAAATCATTATAGAATATTTCCAGCACTGACACATTTATGCAGTTTTTATGGACATTTTATGCACTCCATTATGCAGTTTCAGTTCAACGCCATGCAGCACCTTTCATACAACAATTTAAAGTGTTTTTTCCCAACAACTCAGCAGTGACTCCTTGATGCATAACTCAAATTTCCTTCACAAGAAATAATAGAAACATGAAGACAAATGTAAACAATTGTAAAAATGCAATTTGGTTTCCTGGAACAGCCTAAAAACACACAAGACAATGATGAGAGGAGTTTGCCTAATGTGTGCTATAAACCTGCACATCTAACATAGAAATACAGAACTAGTCAAAGTTTGGGTACAATTGTTTCTCATCGTCTTAAACTTTTTGATCTAAAGTCAAGTGTATAAAAATGAATGGTTAAGCTGGACCAGATAGTGAATAAAAAAGGAAACAAGTGCCCAATGTTGGGGAACATTATCTAAATATATAGTAATGCAATATTTTACTTTTAAAAGTAAAATAGGTAGGGCTGTAATAATAGGGGTAATAATAGAGGTAAAGCCCAGAACTTCAGTTCACTCCGACGCGATAACTTCTTGTTATGACAAACACAACGGATTATTCACCTCAGAGAAGAAAGTATATGGATTGTATTTCATGTCACGTTTTTCTTAATCTTGATTTCTCATTAACTTGTGTGTTTTTTGGTGAGTCAGTACTTAGAGTCTCACGAATGAGCAGTCATTAAATACATTAAATTTCTGGTTGTTTTTCACCAAACCCTATCGTATAGCCCCAGAACACTTGGAAAATACGGCATGTGTTGCATGGAATCATTCTGTAATACTTTTGTATTTAAAAAAAAAAAATTAAAAAAAATGCTGATCACTATATACATTATATGGATGAGCACGAGCGGTACTTTAAAAAAAAATTTAAATTCTCCTTTTGTGGTCCGAAAAAGCAGGTAGGGCTACGGCATTAGAACAACACCAGGGTGAGTAAATAATTACTTAATTTTCATTTTAGAGTGAACTATCCCTTTAAAATAACAGTTTTCTATTTTAATATATTTTAAAATGTAATTTATTTCTGTGTTGGCAAATCTGATTTTTCAGCATCATTGCTCCAGTCTTCAGTGTCACATGATCCTTCAGAAATCATTCTGATATGATGCTCAAGGAACATTCCTTATTATTAATTGATGTTGAAAACAATGTTGCAGCTTAATATTTTTGTGGTAACATTATACATTTTTGTTCAGGATTCTTTGATGAATAGAAAGTAAAAAAAACATTTATTAGATTTTTTTGTCTTTAAATATATATATATATATATATATATATATATATATATATACACACACTCACCTAAAGGATTATTAGGAACACCTGTTCAATTTCTCATTAATGCAATTATCTAATCAACCAATCACATGGCAGTTGCTTCAATGCATTTAGGGGTGTGGTCCTGGTCAAGACAATCTCCTGAACTCCAAACTGAATGTCAGAATGGGAAAGAAAGGTGATTTAAGCAATTTTGAGCGTGGCATGGTTGTTGGTGCCAGACGGGCCGGTCTGAGTATTTCACAATCTGCTCAGTTACTGGGATTTTCACGCACAACCATTTCTAGAGTTTACAAAGAATGGTGTGAAAAGGGAAAAACATCCAGTATGCGGCAGTCCTGTGGGCGAAAATGCCTTGTTGATGCTAGAGGTCAGAGGAGAATGGGCCGACTGATTCAAGCTGATAGAAGAGCAACTTTGACTGAAATAACCACTCGTTACAACCGAGGTATGCAGCAAAGCATTTGTGAAGCCACAACATGCACAACCTTGAGGCGGATGGGCTACAACAGCAGAAGACCCCACCGGGTACCACTCATCTCCACTACAAATAGGAAAAAGAGGCTACAATTTGCACGAGCTCACCAAAATTGGACAGTTGAAGACTGGAAAAATATTGCCTGGTCTGATGAGTCTCGATTTCTGTTGAGACATTCAGATGGTAGAGTCAGAATTTGGCGTAAACAGAATGAGAACATGGATCCATCATGCCTTGTTACCACTGTGCAGGCTGGTGGTGGTAGTGTAATGGTGTGGGGGATGTTTTCTTGGCACACTTTAGGCCCCTTAGTGCCAATTGGGCATCGTTTAAATGCCACGGCCTACCTGAGCATTGTTTCTGACCATGTCCATCCCTTTATGACCACCATGTACCCATCCTCTGATGGCTACTTCCAGCAGGATAATGCACCATGTCACAAAGCTCGAATCATTTCAAATTGGTTTCTTGAACATGACAATGAGTTCACTGTACTAAAATGGCCCCCACAGTCACCAGATCTCAACCCAATAGAGCATCTTTGGGATGTGGTGGAACGGGAGCTTCGTGCCCTGGATGTGCATCCCACAAATCTCCATCAACTGCAAGATGCTATCCTATCAATATGGGCCAACATTTCTAAAGAATGCTTTCAGCACCTTGTTGAATCAATGCCACGTAGAATTAAGGCAGTTCTGAAGGAGAAAGGGGGTCAAACACAGTATTAGTATGGTGTTCCTAATAATCCTTTAGGTGAGTGTATATATACAGTGGGGAGAACAAGTATTTGATACACTGCCGATTTTGCAGGTTTGCCCACTTACAAAGCATGTAGAGGTCTGTAATTTTTATCATAGGTACACTTCAACTGTGAGAGACGGAATCTAAAACAAAAATCCAGAAAATCACATTGTATGATTTTTAAATAATGAATTTGCATTTTATTGCATGACATAAGTATTTGATCACCTACCAACCAGTAAGAATTCCGGCTCTCACAGACCTGTTAGTTTTTCTTTAAGAAGCCCTCCTGTTCTCCACTCATTACCTGTATTAACTGCACCTGTTTGAACTCGTTACCTGTATAAAAGACACCTGTCCACACACTCAATCAAACAGACTCCAACCTCTCCACAATGGCCAAGACCAGAGAGCTGTGTAAGGACATCAGGGATAAAATTGGTGACCTGCACAAGGCTGGGATGGGCTACAGGACAATAGGCAAGCAGCTTGGTGAGAAGGCAACCACTGTTGGCGCAATTATTCGAAAATGGAAGAAGTTCAAGATGACGTTCAATCTCCCTCGGTCTGGGGCACCATGCAAGATCTCACCTCGTGGGGCATCAATGACCATGAGGAAGGTGAGGGATTAGCCCAGAACTACACAGCAGGACCTGGTCAATGACCTGAAGAGAGCTGGGACCACAGTCTCAAAGAAAACCATTAACACACTACGCCGTCATGGATTAAAATTCTGCAGCGCACGCAAGGTCCCCCTGCTCAAGCCAGCGCATGCCCAGGCCCGTCTGAAGTTTGCCAATGACCATCTGGATGATCCAGAGGAGGAATGGGAGAAGGTCATGTGGTCTGATGAGACAAAAATAGAGATTTTTGGTCTAAACTCCACTCGCCGTGTTTGGAGGAAGAAGAAGGATGAGTACAACCGCAAGAACACCATCCCAACCGTGAAGCATGGAGGTGGAAACATCATTCTTTGGGGATGCTTTTCTGCAAAGGGGACAGGACGACTGCACCGTATTGAGGGGAGGATGGATGGGGCCATGTATCGCGAGATCTTGGCCAACAACCTCATTCCCTCAGTGAGAGCATTGAAGATGGGTCGTGGCTGGGTCTTCCAGCATGACAACGACCCGAAACACACAGCCAGGGCAACTAAGGAGTGGCTCCGTAAGAAGCATCTCAAGGTCCTGGAGTGGCCTAGCCAGTCTCCAGACCTGAACCCAATAGAAAATCTTTGGAGGGAGCTGAAAGTCCGTATTGCCCAGCGACAGCCCCGAAACCTGAAGGATCTGGAGAAGGTCTGTATGGAGGAGTGGGCCAAAATCCCTGCTGCAGTGTGTGCAAACCTGGTCAAGAACTACAGGAAACGTATGATCTCTGTAATTGCAAACAAAGGTTTCTGTACCAAAATATTAAGTTCTGCTTTTCTGATGTATCAAATACTTATGTCATGCAATAAAATGCAAATTAATTACTTAAAAATCATACAATGTGATTTTCTGGATTTTTGTTTTAGATTCCGTCACTAACAGTTGAAGAGTACCTATGATAAAAATTACAGACTTCTACATGCTTTGTAAGTGGGCAAACCTGCAAAATCGGCAGTGTATCAAATACTTGTTCTCCCCACTGTATATATATATAAATCCTACTGGCCCCAAACTTTTGAACAGTAGTGTAAGAATTGTTTTAAAGTTTACTTTTATTCTGAAATGTCTAAATTATAATAAAGAATGTTGGTAACACTTTACAATAAGGTTTCATTTGTTAACATTAGTTAATGTATGAACTAACAATGAGCAATACATTTGTTACAGTATTTAGTAATCTTTGTTAATGTTAGTTAAAAATCCAGTTGTTCATTGTTTGTTCATGTTAGTTCACAGTGCATTAACTAATGTTAACAAATACAACATTTGATTTCCATAATGTATTAGTAAATGTTGAAATTAACATTAACTAAGATTAATAAATGCTTCATAAAAGTATTGTTCATTCTTAGTTCATGTTAACTAAAGTAGCTAACTAATGTTAACTAATGAAACCTTATTGTAAAGTGCTACCAGAATGTTTAGGTGTGTCCAGACGTTTGACTGGTTGTGTATGTTGTTTGTATGTATGTGGGCCTTTATTGTAGCTCTATTGTTTCTGTTAATTTCACAGCACTTGAAACTCAATTTCAAGACAAGGCCTCTTGAGTGAGCAGATATCATCACACTGACACCAATAAAGGTCACTTTCCACACACAAAGAAAAATAATTACTGTCTTCAAACTACCATGCTGAATCAATTACAGCATGACAATTCGTCTCCTCACAAGACACAAACTCCTGGGAAGACATCTTTGAAAAACAAGTCATAAGCACTGCCTGACTGTAACAAACAGCACAGCACAGGTGCGATTCTCCAGTGTTAAGCCATGACTTACATCATCCATGTCCTCCTCTGCGATGGAGTCTTCTTTGCTCAGGTTGGTGGACAGGTCAGTGGGTAAGTGCAGGCTTCTTCCATTGCAGTCAAGGTATTCTCCCAAAGAGCTGAAGCTGGGGGTCTGGGGCAGCTCAGGGATATCTAGAGAGCTGGGATGCTGCAGTAAGCCCCCACTGATATTGGCCAGTTTCTCACCCTCCAAGTCCTCGTCCTCAAAACTACCCCTGCCCTCCCCAGACAGCAGAGATTCCTTCTCTCCAGACGTGTCCTTCCTTTTCAAACTCGGCGCCCGTCCTAAACTGTTCCAGCTGGATCTACGGCTGCCCCAATTACTGCCTGAGCCACGGGGGTGGCACGGAGATCTTCTTGGGCTAGTCTGAGATAGTAAAAGAATAGGTTGTCCTTGTAAGATGTTACATTACAGTGCCCATGTTACACATATTGCTTGTTACGGCAATGAGGTACTACTGCCTTTCAACAGTACTGGGGCATCAAAATAAGTGTCCCCATATTTTGATCCTGTTTTGGATATATAGATATAAATTTACTTTACCTGCAGTACATAGTCATGCACAAGCTAACAAGTTGGCATTCAGGCAGGCAAAGGAACAGGCAGAGAAGAGGATCCACATGCAGCTTAATTTATTAAAAAAACAATCCACAAGACAAAAGAACACACAGGGAAGACAGGATAGTCCATGAAACACAAGGCAGGAACAGGTACAGCAAAACAACAACTGACCAACCAACCAGAGAAGCACAAGGGTATTTATACAGAGGAGAACAAAAGGCCTAATAAATCACTATGGTAATTAACATGGAGGATGTGGTCAAATGAGCAGCCATGGCAACAAACATGGGGTGAACAAAGAAACAACACAGAACCCTAACTTCAAAACTGCAGACACCGGAAACACAGGACATCACACACAGGAGATCATGACAACGTACATATCCACCGTATCCAGCACGCTTTTTGTTTTCTGTCATATACAGTATCCCGTTACTATTTCGGTGTGAGAAAACTGCTGCAAATGATTCAGTGCGTGAGTGAACTGTCCAAATGAATCAAACTGAATCAGAAATTACTGATTAGATAAAAAGGGTCATTTATTTGAAAAACTGGCATTGTTCTGATTTTGAACAGGTGATTATAAAAACACAATTGATTTGATTGCTGAAATATTATTAGGGAAAATGATTCTCAGGTTGGTATACGGTAATCTCCAGTGTGATTTATCAAAGGATTTGTCAGTAATTTATCAGTAATATTTTAGTGGGGCACAGCGGTATTTCACCGGGGCTCATGCCCCAGTAAAAAGGGTCTAGCGACGCCCCTGAATAGCAATGAGCAATTAAAAACAACATAAAATAATTACATTCACACATTTCATTTATGCATCTTGCAGACACTTTTATCCAAAGTGACATTACATTCGAGGCTTAAGTCAATAACAAATAACAGTGTCCACTCAACAATAAAGAAATCTTTAAATTTTTTTTAAAAATTTTAAAAAAATGTCATGTTCATAAATATTTGCTCTTTGTATTCATGTTGGTTTCATATTGGTTTGAAAAAAATGTTTATACCATTTCAGGCAAAGTTTAAATTTAATGAATCTAAAAATGTAGTGTGGTGTAACCATCAATTAGAAAGTGATATATTTTCCTTACAACTTGAAAACACTGTTAGTTGCATGTACACATCTTAATCCTAAAAAGTACAAAAAGTACTGTAAAAAGTAAAATATTATAAATGATTAATTAATAAATATCATTATGTTTTTGGGGAGTCACACTACATGACGTCACAATTGAAACTAACCTTGCTATGTCATAAAAAAGGTCATTTCAATTACTGAGTGTCTTTAATAATGCTTGAAATTTATATTAGTTAGGCTAGTTGTTTTTCCTCTGGTATTTTTAAACCATAGGCAAAAGTTCCTTGTGTAAGTGTTCTTAGCCTGTTGATTTTTGTTCATGGTATTCAGCTCCTATGAAATGTTTTACAATAAGACTTAGAATAAATGTGAATGATATCTAAGGTTTTTTTTTTTGTTTGTTTTTTTTACCTTATTGGAATCGAAATTAGGATTCGATAAGAATCGGAATCGATAAGCAGAATCGGAATCGGAATCGTTAAAATTCAAACGATACCCAACTCTACTTATGACATTAACTTTTTATGTTCTTTTCACAACTACTGTACACTAAAGCAATCTATCTGTGATGTCACTGTAACGGACATAAGGTTGACACTTAATTTTTTTTTTCTTACCAGGGATTTCTGATCAAAAGCATTTGGATCTATCGAGATCCCACTGCCCCGCCTGGACTCAGTCAAACCAAACACTGACTCCGGGCCAAGAGAACTCTTTGGAGTGGGCATGGGTGTGGCAGCAGTGCGCATGATGATTGGAGGGGGCAAAGTGCCACGAGGATCCACATGCCCATTCGCTGACGTCATCGGACTGAACATATTCAAAACTATTGGTGAAAATGAAAGAGGTTGTTCAATGAAAGTCAACACCATTCATTAAATAAAATTATGGATTATCTAGGAATAACTTAAAGTTGTATATGGCAGAAAGAGCATAAAAAGGGCAATTTTCCTCAGTAGATTAATTTATGTGAAATGGGTACGCATTGACTTTAAAGGGATAGTTCACCCAAAAATGAAAATTAGCCCATGATTTACTCACCCTCAAGTCATCCTAGGTGTATATGGCATTCTTCTTTCAGACGAATACAATCAGAGTTATATTAAAAAATGTCCTGTGCATTTGTGTAAGAAAAATATCCATATGTCATATGCTGGAACGCCAGTCTCTCGTGAACGTGCGTACGACAGTTAACGGAAGTTAGAGATTACAGTTTGTAAAGTTTTAAATATGGATATTTTTATCACACAAACGCATCGCTTCGCTTCAGAAGGCCTTTATTAACCTACCGGAGCCGTGTGGAGTAATTTTATGATGGATACATGCACTTTTATGGACTTCAAAACAGAAACAGCCATTCACTGCCATTATAAAGCTTGGAAGAGCCAGGACATTTTTTAATATAACTCCGATTGTATTCGTCTGAAAGAAGAATGTCATATAAACCTAGGATGACTTGAGGGTGAGTAAATCATGGAAGAATTTTCATTTTTGGGTGAACTATCCCTTTAATGTGGCTCTGGAGGACCACTGCCGACTTTAATGGGTCTTAACAGACTAAACTCTATGTCTGAATGATCTATGTAGCGTAAAAAAGTGTGCATGTGTGCATAAAAGTAATTTCACGTTACCCGGCAATGACATTTTAAGTAAAAAAGGAAGTAACCTGTATCCCCCATCTTCTCCTCCTCTTCAAGGTTCTCCGATCGCTTCTCTTCATCCGCATCTGACCTGTTAGCATCTCCCTGTAAAGCACAAGAGATTTTTGTAGACAGCTCAGAGTGTTTCAGTAACCGCTCAGCCCACTAAAGTGTTATTCATAGTGCAGTGAAGCCAAACAGGAGTCACTCTCTCGGAGGACACCGGCCTCTGGCATCAACAACAAACTGCCCTTCACTCAGTCACAGCCTGCTGTGCATATAGACAGCTGCGGTGCCCGTATTATCAGTGCCCTGCTACTCTGTTCGAAATATTGCGGTTAGGGTTGTGTTAAGTTGCTGTTTGTTTTAGCCTTTGCAGGTTTACACCTACTAATAACTAATAACAAGTTCACACAATTCACACAGTCCCCAGCATGACAGATGGGCCAAACACTGCAGCACTGTATCAGCAATGCAGTTTAACTCCCCAGACTATCTGGAGAAAGCAGCTACTTAGTTTGTGCAAATATCTGCATGCTTAAGAATTCAAATTCTGGAGAAGGGTATAGCCGCAGCCTGGAGATCTCCAAATTGGGTAGGAGCTCCAAAATAAGGTGTGACTTCCTCCTTTTGACATACCTCCTTTTGATTTTTCCCCCCAAACCAGTTCAGTGCAAACTCCGCCCCACAGCCGATTCTAAAGATTTAATTGTTTGTTTGACTTCAAGTCTGTCAATCACAGTGCTGATTTCCTACACAATTGCTGTGTCTCATTTCGAGTGTCCTCCGCAATAACCATTATAAAATTGACAGTTATTCGTAAAGTGTAATTTTTAAATGACTTTGTAATGTAGTGGTCAGTTTACTGAAATAAAGCAGCCTCAATGACATATTCGACTGACAAATGCGCCCTCTGATAAGCGGTTAATAAGATCATATGAAATGAATTCCTATGCGTAAAAATAACGTTTTATTTTAGATCAACTAGAAACAATGTTTAATTTAAATGTTTTTATTTTAAAATGTAAGTCGAAGACAATTGGCTGAAGCCAGAGCCAATGGCGCAAGTCTCTGTGCCTGTGCCACTTTTGTATCCCAGCTCAAAATTGTATGCAGACTGGTGGGAGTGGCCTTGGACAGCAACATGCCCAGTGCATTATGGGTGCTGAAGTTTTCCTACCTATTTGGCAAAAGGAAGGATCAATGATGACAGCCTTTTTTCTGTTTTCTCTAATCAGGTCCAATTAGAGAGTCCGATTTCTTTTGAATTTTTTTCACCTTTCTACTACATAGGCAGCCACGTTTTATTAAACGGAGTGTCTATTCACACCAAGTGCAAATAGCGTGCCTTGTTGGCAAGTGCTATTTGCACTAGCTCCGCCTAACAATCCCTGGTTGGGCCAAACAAGATAAAAAAAAAAACACATGTATTTCAACATCTTCAGTGGTGCAATCAGTAAAGTGTAAGGCTTTAGGATTTTGGTTTTGACGCGATCGACCCGGGTTCGAATCCGCCTTTTGCAGAGCTCGCTCTTATCCCTTTTCCCGTCACATATCACATCGGAAAGGCATTTACTTTCAATAAAAATTAAGAAAATGTTCTAAAAGTGGAAATAAAGTGCCTAACGAAATGTTTAATAATAATAAAAGCATTTATTGGGTAGGTTTAGGGGTAGGTGTAGGGAGGGCTTTTATTGTCCCATTAAGGCGGCATCCATTTAATAATTTTAATAAATATAATCATTTACACTCTATGTTATTATTGCATCCTGTTTATGTAGAACAATACTGAGGTGCAAATAGTATGTATCTGTCAAAATAAAGTATAAATAACATCTAATTACTATTTACACATATTGCAAAGAACTACTTTTACATGGTGTAAATATAATATATCACTATTTTCACTTAGTATGCTATTTCACTTAGTAAATAGCATCTACAGCTATTTGCACTTAGTGTAAATGTCATCTATCGCTAAAAAAATATCTTATTTTCACTTAGTGTAAATAGAATCTAGTTGCTATTTACACCTGGTGTAAATAGCATCTATTGCTATTTGCACTTAGTGTAAATAGCATCTATCACTATTTGCACTTAGTGTAAATAGCAATTATCGCTAAGAAAATATGTTATTTTCACTTAGTGTAAATAGAATCTAGTTGCTATTAACACTTGGTGTAAATAGCATCTATCGCTATTTGCACTTAGTGTAAATAGCATCTATTGCTATTTGCACTTATTGCAAATAGCTGCTACCTTTATTAAAAGCCCATTTTGCCAGTGGTGAAGTACCCCTTTAATGCTTGTTAAGCTAAATCTGAAGTAATGCATAAAAAGACTTTCGACTATAAATCAAAGCTTCATATAAGCTACGTATTTAGCTGTAGATTTAGATGTGGAGCTGATATATTGGTTTATAAGATGTACATTTTGATTTTTTTAACCATGAATGTATAGAATAATGAAAACCATTATTATTTGCAGCACAGTTTACATTCTTTACTTTTTTATATACATGTAATGCATTATTTATTTATTTATGTAATGTAGAGAATAAAAAAGCTGAAAAAATACTTATGTTGACTGCAGTATTGAAGTTTAACTCCCCAGACTATCTGCATTAAGAAATATAAACAAAACACTGTAACAGAGCCAGCTGTAATAGAAGGTTTTTTTTATACCTCTGCCTGAAACCCCTCCACTAAGATGGCTACAAGCAGGTTAAAGAGAACATAATTCCCAAACGTCATCAGAGCCACAAAGTAAAGAGCTGCCCATGGTGAGGTGGAAGCCATTCCATTATAGAGGACCACGTTCCAGTCTTCCTGGGTCAGAATCTGAAATACACACGCAAACAGTTTGTCTGAGAAACGGTAGAGAACAGAGAACGGCTGAGTAAAGAAAAAAAACGTTGACATATTAATTAAATGTGCAATAGAGTACTGTTTTCCTATATGTGTTTTCTTGTATCTGAATTACAGTGGGGAAATTAATACAGAATTTGATGCTGTAGCTCCAATTTGAATAGTGTTTTGTGATGATACTGTACAAACTATTCAGAGTTCAGCTCCTTACTGAAGTGAAAGTAATTGGCTTTCCCAGTCTAGCAATTAAGTATTTTTTAACCACAAAATGGTGTTGCGATAATCTCGTGAGAATAGCTGTAAATGTGCATGGTAGGAAGATACAGTGCAGGTTCAGCAATTCAGAAAATTGTGCTGATGCAAAAACTTTCCACTGTAGTGAGCTGCACAGTAGCTACTATTTTAGCTCAAGATATAGATATGGAGTTAATAAATTGGTTTATGGGATATACAAATATTTATAAAATCATAAATAACCCTAACCTGACAAAAATAAGTAATTATTTACAACACACTTTACATTTTGATATGTCAATATTTCAGAGTATGAAAAAATGTCTACTCTATTCATTGTAAGTAAGGACAGATCTATGTACAGCTAGCATAGTTTCTGTTCTGACCTGAAACACAGTGACAATGGCCCACAGCAGGGAATCAAAGTTTTTCCTGTCAGGAATGGTGTCTCCATTCTCCATCTTCAGGCTGAATTTGCATCCAAACAGATGCATTCCAAGAATGCTGTATTGACAGTCAAATAAAAATGAAATGTACAAACATTTAAGTGCATAACTGCAGAATTACATTCAATAAAAACAAATTAATGTAGCAGTGTTTTCTAAATGAAACTGTCAGGATTAGCTATAGTGTTGGGGGCACTGTGCAACAAGCCTGGTTCTAACTGGTTGAATGAGGGTGTGGGTGTGGTCTGCACCTGAACGTGAAGATGAAAAGCATGAGCAGCATGCAGAATGTTGCCACATTGTCCATGGTCTTCATCAGCACCACCAGCTGTCTGCGCAGCGCAGGGAGGAAGCGCACCAGTTTGAGAACACGCAGGAGACGAAATGTCCTCAGCACTGAAAGACCACCATCCGCCTGCCCTATGATCTCCCACACACTGCCATCGAAACACATGGTTATATTTAAGGAGCTTATATATTTAATAGTTCAGATGAAAAAAAACACAACCTCAACATTGCTTATGTATGCTTACAAGCACTTAAAAGACTGTACAATATGTATTTTAACGAGAAGCCCTGCTAAAAAGCCCCTACTATCTTTCACAATAGCATCTGGGTAGCTGACGCATGTCCATGAATTTTTTAAATGAGTAAAACTTTAGGTAATTTTAATGTAATTTATTTTTATTATGTTTCATTTCATCATCACAAAATCTTTAATAATAATTGTATAATTTCATTAAAATATTGAATTATCCACTATTGTTCAAAAGTTTGGGGTCAATAAAATTTTTGTTGTTGTTGTTGTTGTAAGAAATATACTAATAGTAATACTTTTATTCAGCAAGGATGCATTCAACTAATAAAAAAAAATGACAGTAAAGACTTTTATAATGTTACAAAAATTTTCTATTTCAAATAAATCAAGTTCTTTTGAACTTTCTATTCATCAAAGAATCCTAAAAAAATTAAAATATAAAGCAGCACAACTGTTTTTGATATTGATAAGAAATGAGAAAATAAGAAATGTTTCTTGAGCATCAAATCATCATATTAGAATGATTTCTGAAGGATCATGTGACACTGAAGACTGGAGTAATGATGCTGAAAATTCAGCTTGACAATCAAAGGAATTAAAATAAAAAGATATTAAAATAGAAAACAGTTATTTTAAATTATAATAATATTTCACAATATTACCGCTTTTACTGTATTATTGATCAATAAATGCAGTTTTGATGAGCATAAGATATTTCTTTCAAAATCACTGAAAAACTTCTGTAGTGAAAAAAAGTAGTGTATATTTGAAGTATTTTATCAATTTTCCATTTACTGAATGTTACAATATACACTGAACAAAATTATAAATGCAACACTTTTGTTTTTGCCCCCATTTTTCATGAGCTGAACTCAAAGATCTAAGACTTTTTCTATGTACACAAAAGGCCTATTTCTCTCAAATATTGTTCACAAATCTGTCTAAATCTGTGTTAGTGAGCACTTCTCCTTTGCCAAGATAATCCATCCACCTCACAGGTGTGCCTTAAGCTGGCCACAAAAGGCCACTCTAAAATGTGCAGTTTTACTGTATTGGGGGGGTCCGGGGGGGTCTGGGCCGGGGGGGGTCCCGGGGGTCCAAAAAAAAAAAGTCAATATCTGGTGCGACCACCATTTGCCTCACGCAGTGCAACACATCTCCTTCACATAGAGTTGATCAGGTTGTTGATTGTGGCCTGTGGAATGTTGGTCCACTCCTCTTCAATGGCTGTGCGAAGTTGCTGGATATTGGCAGGAACTGGAACACGCTGTCGTATACGCCGATCCAGAGCATCCCAAACATGCTCAATGGGTGACATGTCCGGTGAGTATGCTGGCCATGCAAGAACTGGGATGTTTTCAGCTTCCAGGAATTGTGTACAGATCCTTATAACATGGGGCCATGCATTATCATGCTTTATCATTGACTTTTTTTTGGACCCACCGGGACTTGCATGGGATGCTGGTTGCTGGTCACCAACATAGAAAGCGGCAGGACCAGCTGCACCAGCTCGGTTTTGCTTGAGAACAGCATGACTATGCAGGTCCACCAGCTAGACCAGCACTATACCAGCTCTGACCAGCCTGGACCAGCATAGAATTCATGCTGGTTTATGCTGGATTTTTCAGCAGGGGTATAGATATAGATATATAACAGATCTTACCTTATGACTACAATAATCCCATCAAAGATGTTGTAGGGGTTCTTGATATAGCCGAAGGTACCAAAGGCCAGCAGTTTGAAAAGCATTTCGAGGACAAACATGCTAGTGAAGACGATGTTGCTGATCTCCAGAATAGTTGTCAGCACCTCGGGCTGTGAGAGGAAACAGAGCCACACCTCATTACCTTCTGCAAACCAAAGTCATGCCAAGATACTGCTGGGAATACAACATGTGAGTGACCTTAATCACTGACCCTCATAATGGCACCTTCACACACCTTTACTCTCACATCATCACGTGAAACGCCTGAGGGTGGGAGTCAGAGTACTGTATATAAATACAGAGAACTGCAAAACTATTGAGCACAGTCAAATGATAAATGGAGTGTTTATGTAACACAGTACCTCTGGGCCAAATGAGAAAGATATTACAATTGTTCAGTTTTACACAAACAGCTCCAGCGCTGAGCTTAGATAAGCAAAATCAAACCCAAAGCATTATAAGCTTTTTTATTGAGAGAAAAGCAACACAGATCAATCAGACGGACGATACCTCTAAAATCTGTCCATTATAAGCAGTTTCAGGGCCAGAGAATTAGTCTCCTTACATTTGCTGATGCAGACTGTACCAACTCTTGTGACTGAAGAATTACCACTGCACTCTTCAGTTCTTTAGCACAGTGCAAATCAATAAACACATTCTAAAGGAAGCATAAATGATATGAAGCTCATAGTTCTGCTGCCCATTATAAGAGCAGCCACCCTCAGCATTCACCTGGATACTGTTCACATTAACACACTGTTATAAAATCAATACGTCAAACTGTTAGACAATCACCCTTGCTACGGGCAAACTGAAAGTCATCACGTTAAACACTTCCATTTAGAAAGATAAAACCGTGTACATTAAGGTTTCACTGCTTCTGATATCTCTCTCTCTCTCGTTATTGGCGCTTTTACAGACACATAAAACTGCATTAAAGCATATAATGAAATAACAACAAATTATACAGTATTTATTAATCTACACTCAAACTCTGTTTTAATTCATTTTTATTTTAATTAAATCTTTAATTGAATTAATTAAACAACTCACATATCACTAGAAACAAAATTAAATAACTCATTAAACTTGAAAGTTTAATACAATCATTTAAGACATTTCTCCTTATATAGAACCTTTTTTTTGGCATAAAGACTTTTTTAAAATATGAGTCAAGAACTCTTCTGTATTGAACCCCATTGATCTTTTTTTAAAGAGTGTATGTACTTTAATGTAATTTCTACATATACTAACACATTTTTAATATTTAAAGTTCTATACATTAGCATTAGCTAATGTATTATGAACAAACATGAATCAACAAAGAACAATACATTTACAAATTAACATTATCTAGATTAATAAATGCTGTAAATTGTTTATTTTTAGTTCTTGATTCCTACTACCGAATGCTGAGTGAAACCTTATTGTAAATTGTTACCACTGAAATAAGTTTCTATTACAAAATATAGGTTATCTATACCTGTCTCATAATTGAATAAGTTTGCAAGTATAAACCCATAAAAAAGGTAAAACTGTGCTGCCAGGTCATCACTAGGGGGCTCCACCGCCTCTGGTGCCTGCATCGATCTACATACATTAATCAATGTACTTCATGAATATTTATAAGCCACTTCCCCAGACTGCTTGTTACCCAGGAACAACAGATTAGTAACGGATTAGCAAAAGAAAAATGAAAACCTTTCATTATACCAATATATAGTTCTAAACAATTTTAGCATCACAGATTTTGTAGGCTACTTGTAGGTAACAAGAATAAACAAAAAACCCAGACTATTTGCTAATACAAGCTAGTAGTGTCAACATAAAACAGATGGTAGTCACATTTTCAGTTGGGAAATTTCCATTTAAAGCTTACAATTTATGCATATGTACATATATACATAAACAGATGTGCTTGTGTCATGTTGAACAGGTTGCTTTGTGAATCACTATTCCAGCAGCGGACACCACCTCAGGTGCCAAGATTGTTGAAGTGTGTTAACTCTAATTTGGCTTGAAATAAAAATATAATGCTAATTTGCCAGAACAACTTTGAAGCAACAGATTCAAAAACATGCTATGGGGCAAAAACATTGTTTAGTGTAATTTTCCTCATAAAGTGAGACACGTGCCATTATGCAGTGCCATAGCCTGAGCTCAGTCGTGATTAATTCTAAACACAATCTTCCAGCCTGTGTATAATTTTTCCAACAAAATGCTGTGGCTTTTTTTCCAGTGACAGAGAGGATCCGTGCATTTCTAGTTTTAAGATATAATTTGTTACATGCTGCACCACCACCAATGTGCAGCATCCACCTGGATGATGCGACGGCAGCCATATTGCGCCAGAACGCCCACCACACACCAGCTTATTGGTGGAAAGGAGACAATCGGTATATGGGGATTATTAGGAGGCCATGATGGACAGAGGCCAATGGGCAAATTTGGCCAGGATGCCGGGGAACACCCCTACTCTTTTTCCGAAGGACATCCTGGGATTTTTAATGACGACAGAGAGTCAGGACCTCGGTTTAACATCTCATCCGAAGGACGGATGATATTAGACAATTGTATTGTTGTTGATCCCTTCTCCCCAGATCCTCTTGCTCATCCTGCCACAACAAAACAAGGGATGGTTCACAAACTCACAAACAAACAAATGAAAACTCTGTGTATATAGATTAGATTTCGTCCTGTCAAACGTTCAAGACTTTTTTTTTTAATCGAACACAAAAATGTGAACAATATCCTGACCACTCTTTAATATAATAAAAGTGAATGAGGACTGGGGCTGCCAAGCTCCATAATGACAAAAAAGAACTACAGGTATGAAAGTATCACAACCAAAATATAATTTACTGACAATCTTGTCATCCAACTGAGATTTCCTTGGAGCATGATATGAGTTTATGAGAAAAGTAGCGCTGTTCGATTTGTGAACAAATCATTAATTTAAGTCAGAATGATTCAATCCACTATACAAAAGTGGTCTGAAGGATTTGTTCACAAATAAGACTAATTCAGTTCTCGAGTCTCGACCTCAATGACTTAATGATCCTCAATGATCGCAGTAATTACTGTAACACCCAAATGGAAAGATTATCAGTAAATAATTATGTAAATTAATGTCTGTTTCTCACACAAATCTATTGTATGAGTTCAGATTTGAAATATAGCGTGTGGACTATTTTTATAATACTTTAATACTGCTTTTAGGTGTTTTTTGAAGACCCTTTTAATGTCCTTTCAACATGAGGGTGAGTAAATGATTTTTTATTTTCAACTGAACCATTTACACTACACACAAATCGAATATCCATCCCAGCTTTCCTGAAAATGGTCTGAGTGCAAAGCTACAAATCCCCACTGCTGCTGCATCAAGCACATTTGCTGGACAGAGCAATGGAAAAGCAATGACAGTGAAAATGCATGTCGGGACACTGGGCTTTCAGTGGCCGCAACATGGCAGACTAAAGGAGAGTGATGTTAGCAGAGGATGGCTGCACTTCTCCAAAGGGAGTCGGCTGCTGCAACCTTTTATTGCCCTCTTCCTCCATCATATCCCATAATGCATAGCACACATTCCCCACTTCTTTATGCAACTCTGAGTGCAGAAAAACTCAGAAAAGGCAAAATGAAAAACAACAACACTGTCTGTAACTTTAGCGGCTATTTGGGATAATGCTCATCATTTTACAGCTCTAAACCAATCAGTGACCAGCACAATCTCGAGATAAACACGGCACGATGAGACAGATACATGTGTGATGATGATGATGAATTTCTGGGTAAAGCTAAGTAGATTATGCATAATGTGTCTATGTACATATATTTTTGTATGAATTTGTATGCAACGCAACAGCTAGAAGCTATCCACAGTGTATGCGACAAAGCGTCTGTTGCAAATCCATTTGTCCTTTGTATCAGAAGTAGCGCAAGAGCTTGGAGTATGTCAGATATAGAACGGGGCATCGGTTTACTGTTGGGAATTTGTTGTGTCGCACCATGCCGCACCACATCCAGTGTAGACAGCATCACTGATTAGAATGAGTTCTTTTATCGCATCTGGTGTAGACACGGTTTAATAAAGAGGTAAATAACTGTTAAAGTTGTACAATTCATCAATTAAGAAACATTTCCAATTTCAGCTGTAAAACAGCTGTACAGAAGATATTATTCAGCTCACTTCAGTAGACATAATAACATTGTTTAACCAAATAATGGAAGATGAGGAGAGTGTTTGAAACTTTAAAAAATTATCTTTGCATAATTAAAACAGTATGTGATACTCACATTTGCACTGTGACAAATGAATTTTTAAATATACAAAACATTCTGTATAGTCTTTTAATTTATATGATGCTATAAAAGCTTAATAATAATAATACAAAATTATTGTATGCAAATCAAATCTGAAATACCAAACACTGCCACTGGTCACAGAAACAGATAGCCCCGCCCCAAACTCATGCCACGGGTTGAGCCACTGTTGTTACATTGTGCTAGTCAGGATGTTCAAACCAACAAATGGCTGTAAAATACTTTTAGAAGGAGAATATCACATCACACTGCAGGATATGTCAACTTCCCATGCATGTATCTTCAGTGATGGGGTGAACAGTGACTGATGCAGTAATGATGAAGACTGTCAGTGGCCCCATGTAAATCCGATTAGGTGGCTGATTGACTCGAAAGTGCGGAGAGTCTGCTGAGCTCCTGATCTTTCTCTCTATGCCAAGAGCATTCAGTACATAGATCAATGCAGCCAGCCTTATCTCATTACTGTAATCCTCCCTCAATTACTACTATGGTGACAATTTATTCCAATAGCTGACAGAACAGAACAAGCACCTATATGGATAAGCAAACAATTGATTTTAAATAAACGGCAGCTGCTCAGTAAACAACCTGTCTATCACATCATACACAGTATTAACTACAGGCAACCTCTTTCCTTAAGCAATTACATTTTTTTCTTTAATTTAATGCATGTGGACTATGAAGGCTTGTTACCACTTCAGATGAAAAAAATATATATTTGTGAGAAACAAAGTTGCAATCACAATACAAAGTCAAAATTACAATTAATAAAGATTCAGTTGTGATATAACCTCGTAATAACCTTTTCTTACTCTGAAATGGAAACAGCTTTTGTGACATGCCAACAATAATTTCAAACTGGAAAGATATTTATACATTAAGTACACATATAATGGAAGACTAGCCAGCAAGCAGGCAGTGCTATAAATAGACGCTTAAAATGTGCTACTATCAGATATACTCAAAAGCATAATTCAAAAACTTGGAGGGATGCGACGTTTAACTGACTGTAAAGCACTGACATTGGTGACACAATCACAAGTTCTTCCATCTAAAAAAGTAGACCCTCCTTAAAAGACACAACTAACAAGCATTTTACTGAAGAATTCATGTTAATTCTTTAAAATGGATCTAAGAATCTCTGTGCAAGGAAGTCTGCAAACCCCAAAGTCACAAATGTCTGCTAACAATTTTCACCTCTTCTGCTTCTGAAATAAGGATTAAAAGAGCCCTATTTTATGTCTTGGGTTAATTAGACAACATGAACTGTTCTTTAAAGTAACATAACGATTAAAGATTTTCACTTCAGAAGCAGACCTGCTATCTGGGCGCCGCATTGGTATTCAACAAGCCACGCTTTAGTCAAAGAGCAACCAATCAATCATATATAATCGCACATAATTAAATGTAAGATAAAAGGGTTTGTTCAGATCTATTATTAGAGTACTTACCTCCTATTGTGAATATTGCTCTTTCAATGATGTAAAGTTAAGGTGCAGCTGAACCCTTATTTCTACCAGAGCAGCTAAACATTATTTCAACACCAATCGCTCTACAAACTACCTTTTAGCAGAGTAACAATATTTATCACAAGCCCTTTATGCAATAGGCTCTATGCCCGAACGTCACATGAACAAACAGGAAAACAGGTCTCATCGGCTGTACGAACTGATGGCGATCTCTATGGACTTTTAAGGTAATCAGCTGACCTAGCTAGTTATTTTATTGTTGCCATTTTATTCGATTTAAATATCTAAATGTTAGTGAGAAGAAGAAAAATAAAAAAACCTTTTAGATATCAAACTGCATATGCGATGATCATCGGTTATGCTCACCTTTACTTGCTCCTTTGAAGGTATCTAGAGTAAAATATCTATATTTAATGAAGCACATACAAAAGACCTGAACCGGAAGTGATGCAACCTGTTTTACAGAATATGGAAGTTTGTTGCACACAAAAAATTTTGTGTTGGAAAGCTAGTAAACTTGATGACATATTTAAATGAACCAAAATGACAGCAACATTTAGTACACCACAGTTTGCAAGGCATAAAAAAAAAAGCGTATCTTGGCACTTGAGTCAACTAACCGAAACCCTGGCAGTTGGCCATCGGGCATCCTTATTGTTAATCCATGATTAAGTATTTATTTTATTACTATTACAACAATGTCAGTAAATGTTTAATTCCCCCCGCATAACATTATTCAGTTTTATATACAAGAAGACTCAATTCTTCAGTATTATCCTCAATACCAGCTGCAGAAAATGTCAGTACTGCTTCCACACACATTCCTTTCTGTGAGACCTCTATCAGATTGGCTAAATGTGAAACCACAGAATTGGGTGCGAAATCATGAGTAGTAACATCCCAACAACATGGTGAGGAGAGATAGAGGTGCAGTCCGAGGCATTGCAGCACAACACAGTTATGTAACCAGGAGATCTGTTTGCCCAATAAGGCTACGAATCCGCATCACTGTTTATGAATGAAAAATAAATAGATAGCTAACCTCTGCGCATGTCACAAAGACATTTTGCTGGGGAATACTATCACGGTTTGGTTGGGGTTTTGTTTCACGTTGTTATTTTGTTATGTTCAATGTCATAGATCCTGGTTTGTCATGTGATTCCATTGTGCCCTCATGTGATCATGTCATGTTCTTCCCTAGTCTCTTGTGTCATGTTGTCATTGGTTTATTTAGTCATGTGAGTTCTGTCATTGGTTCATTGTCTTGATTGTTCACAGGTGTGTCTTGTTTAGTCATTAGTCCTTGTGTATTTAAGCCCTCATGTTTGCCATGCGTTTTGTCTAGTATTGTTTGTCACTGCTGTTGGTGAGTTCATGGCCCAAGTCAAATTCAAGTCAAATTCAAGTCAAATTCAAGTCAAATTCAAGTCAAATTCAAGTCCAAGTCAAGTCACTGCTTTTGGGTTCACATCAAGCTTGCCTCCAGTGGATTTACGTGACAAATACATTATGATATAGTCAGTTTAACTGCAAATGACTTTTTTTTTTTCATTACTAACAGTCATTAACAATCATTATATCAACCATCATTATATTTTTCAATCAATCAATATGAAGCGCTACAGTTATGGCACATTTTTGTAGGCCAATCTAAAAGGTAGCATCACCCTCAACAAAAAGCCAAAAGGATTTTTTCAAATTTTGGATTATTGCAGAAAATAACAATGTATTATATTATACTACACCACATTCACATGACTTCAACGTCACCACCAATAAGCTTCTGAAAACTCTTTCGGGCTTGATTTAAAAAAAACATTTTCCCTGAAACTTTGAGTTAGAATGGTTTGCAAGAGCGCAATAATAAACACAGCAAAGCTGTAAAAGCTGACCAGTGAGTAGAGGAGTTTGCCTGTTCCTGTGTGATGATGTTTTACCTCTGTAGCCCTTATTTAGCCAGTTGTCAGCAGCTGCCTTTTTCAAGACAAGTAAAAGCTTTAATAAAATCATAAGGGGGAGGGGGGGGGTATTACTGATGTATTTTACGCCACAGAATAGAATGTTAAAATATCTTGAGCTTGTGTTAACCAAACACCGTATTGCAAGCATTTAACCAAAAACCCATTAAAAACCTATTGTCTTCAAGTCAATAGAACCAGAAGTGCTAAAATGTTAACTCGTTTTCAGGTTTTGGCCAACAAAAATACATCATCCCTGCAGCACTCTATTAAAGCAATACAAGTATTCAGAATATTCATGAAGGAACCCACACTTGCACTCACCTGCTTATGGTATTCAATCCCCATACTTAAGGTGTTGATAAGGATGGCAATCATGATTCCTTGATTAAAGTATTTGCTATCCACTATGCGTGTCAAACGGTCCCGGAAGTCCTCCCAGTACTGAGCCAAGCGGATACGCTTCTCCAGTATTTTATGATGGGATACACAGCTGGGTTTGAACTCTGCTCCATGGGAGAACTCGTATACCACGTCCCCTTCTGAATCACTGAGCTCCAGATCCATGGTCTCTAGGGCCCTTGCACAATATGGGCAACTCAGGAGCTCAAGAAGCAACTGAGTGGGCACCACACCAGCTATCTGCAACAGCACACGACTGTGGCCTACATGGGGAAAAAACACAGTCAGTAAACAGTTACTGCGTTTCATGCATTTCAATACATTAAGGAAACACAAATGAACCATTAAATTTGCTTTAGGAAGCTAACATGCGTGTTATGTATAAGGGTACAATTAAAATGTTAATGAAGTGTTTTCCATTACTTTACATAAAAAGACCATAACATAATTAGTTATTTTTTATAATGCAGTTTGTAATGCAATACTGTAATCATGTTGCTTTTAAAAGTAACATTCCCAAACACCAATTGCTGATTTGTCTGTTGCTGTTGTCCATTACTTCCTTCTGGACTGAGCACATCTCTCAGGAGGAACATGATGTCTAAATCATTCACATGATATATTCAACCTGGCGTATAACTCAAACATTAATAGATCTTACAATTAACCTAATGTTTATTGTAAGGTCACTTATTTGAATGATTACACATATCTAGACCTAATTTGTTCCACTTTACCAGTTACTTCAACTAGTTAGTCTATTGGTTTACATTCTAGCCACAGTCAAGGCAGTGCTCAATATATTCTGTTTAAGTCCTCTCTTGGCCTTGTGATCTCACTACTTTAAATAAAACTAATCAGTCTAATCGGAGTATGTCTGTGGCTGTACTCTTATACTAATGTGTTTCCTGAGGACATATTCATACATAGTGGCCCACTTTAGCCTGTGGTAATGAGCTGAAGTGGAGGTGACTTGAGCAGCAATCAAAAATTACTGCTGGCAAAGGCAGTGAATTCAAAGTAAACATGCAGTACATATTCCTGTTGACAGAAATCCACAAATAGTCATTCTGCAACAGACTGATATAGAAATGAAAACTGAAAGAGATGCCTTGGTTCTCTGGGGCTGAACAAACGATATAATACAAAAGCAAATGTACTAAATTCTACTTATTTATTCCAAACTGGAATATAGTACTGGAACAATTTTAAAGGAACAATTGACCAAAAAACAATAAATTCTGTCTATTTTCCATGTCTTCTAAACCTGTATGATTTTAAATTATGTTGGAAACCAAACAGTTTTGGTTATCTTTGACTTCTATTGCACTGTATAGACAAAAAAAAACATTTCTCAAAATATCTCTTATGTTTATACAGGTTTGGAATGACATGATGGTGATTAATTGTTGACAGAAGGTCCATTTTTTGTGAACTATCCTTTTAAATCATTATTCAATGAAAATCTGAACCTCTACATTGTAAAATTTGTCACATTACGATTGGTTAAAAAACACAGTAGAACCAGTTACTGCATTTCCATCCAAATCTTTCACATTTTCCAAATCTTTCATATTTCTGAACATTTGCCTAAAGGAGTGTAACAGCTTGCATAATGAACTTCTGATATTCTTTCTTGGATTAATACTGTAGTAAGAAAACTGTCTACTCCTCTTTGGTTCATGCCCAGTGTCTTGCCTCTTATTCTACTGTCAGACAGTCAAAACTCAACCTTTAATGTCAGTTTCGACTTAAATTAAACAGAAAATTCACCTCAGCCTATAGTGCATAAACGTATATATGAATTTTGACTTTATGCATTTACTTCCAGTTTTATCAAGCTAGTGGCATTTCTGATCACTGATGTCTTACAGACATATACGTGAATATATGTGAATGCGGAGTTATATGGGTTTGGAAAGACATGAGATGATGAGAATTTATTTTTATTTGGGTGAACTAAATCTTTAATGCTACTCAACTAGAAACCCCAGCAGCCTGAATCATTGAAAACCAACTGATCTTATCCCTCCAATGACAGAATAAGCCAGCTGCCTCTGTCTAACAGAAGGAATCAACGGTTGACATATGATTTCAAAGGGCTTGATGGCCGCAATCGCTGGAGTGCTGGCTGTTGCCTCACTCCTTAAAAGATTGTGTTAATGACTTTAACATTTGAGGTATCGATTTTCTGTTGCATTCATACAGGGCTGCCTGACAATTACTTCTCAGAATGCCTTTCTTTATCCTGAAACAGGCTGTGTAGGGTGAGTACAACTGGACCTGACTGAAAGTGGAAACGATGTCTATGAAAAACTTACTATGTTCTCCCATGAGCTGGTGCAGCTTCTCAAAAGGATCAATCGCATCACATCCTGTATTTGCATCCGATTCCCTCCTCCCTTTCCCTGAAGAACTGCTGCCTGTATAGCTGCAGATGAGGGAGGGCAAGATGGTTGGATAGTTCATTCCCCCATTTAGTCGTCCAAGCGCTGGAAGACCCACCATGGCACTCGTTCGCCCTTGTGGGGCCTCGTGAAAGTCACCTTGATAAATGCTGTGCACTGACTGAGTCCTGGAAGAAAGATTGTGCATGCCAGTTGGCTGAGAGGACACGGCCAGTTGTGGCCCCGTTGCGTTAGACCTCATTTCCAGAGCCTCGCCGGGCCCAGTAGAGGCCACAGGACTGGGGTTGCCATTGCTGAGGTGACAGTGCTGTCGTTGGTGCTGTTGGATGAGGTTGTGGATGGAACGGACCCAGTGTCCACCACCCCTGTGCCTGCTGTGACCGTTGACCCCGCCGCCACTGCTTCCTCCTCCTCCTCCACTCAGCACGCTGTTGGGGTTCACCTTCTTTCTGCGCTTGCTCTGCCAGCCGTTGTAGATGCGGGAAGCGCGACGCTTCACCTTGCGGTACAGGTGGCTGATGTACCTGAGCATCTCCTCGTAGCAGCTCCCCGGCTCAGAGTAGCTGGCAAGGGTGCTGTCATTGGAGACGTAGCATGCTCGCTGCTCCTGCATCAGCTGGTTCTCACGCTGCTTTGTTTCTGCGAACTGGGTTGCTATTACAACCAGGCACAGGTTGATCATGAAGAAGGAACCGACCTGAGGGACACAAAAGTCACTTTAGTTTACCATCATGAACATGTGAAGTCTCTTTAATGCCTATTTAATGCCTGTTTTACACCTCACATGTAAGTGGTGCACACACACTATAATTCAAATGTTTGGGGTTGCCAAGATTTTTTCTTTTTTGAAGAAGTCTCTAATGCTCACCAAGTCTACATTTATTTGATCAAAAGTATTGTGAAATATTATTGCTTGAAATTGAAATATTATTATTTTTATTAATTAATTAATTAATTAATAATAATATTTTAAATATATTTTAAAATGTAATTATTCCTGTGATGACAAAGCTGAATTTTCAGCATCATTACATTAGTCTTCAGTGTCACATGATTCTTCAGAAGTCATTCTAATATGCTGATTTGATGCAAGAAACATTTCTTATTATTATCAATGTTGTGTGTATATTTTGCCATTCATATTAACCAGAGTTCTGCTCAATTCAAACTCAGGAAGTGAGCTGTAATTTTAAAGCCATTCTCAAGTCATATTCCTGAATTTGAATTCAAATTTAGGACTGAATTCTAAATAAGGTTCAATTTAAGCTTTTATAGGTCACACTGAGAAACAGATATATTTGTAATGTCACCTGTACATTTGTATATAATACTTAATATTTCACAAATGTATGGACCAGGGTTGAGTTAAATTTGTCTGAATTGTAATTTAGTAAATTCCGCTTCCTGTCATTGTGGTCTACTCATGTATATGGTGAAAAACAGGCTGAAAATATGAAATACGTTCAATTAGAGTATACTTACTATAATAAGAAATATAAAATATATAAAATTGTAAAAGGAGTGCGCATCCATAACGTAATACATGATGTCCACCCATCCTTCCAAAGTAATAACCTGCAAAAAACAGAAAAGAAATTAAGAAGAAATGCTGTGATATGGAAGATTCAAGTGATCATTATCTTGAGTTTGGCCCAACAGAATAGCAGTCTCAGGGGCCTGGCTCACATTTCCAACTGTGCAGAGGGCTGGTGGCTCAAACACTGAGTTTTGAGAGTTTGTCTGGGGTATGGAAAGCCTGCAAAATTAGTGTATTTTTTTTTCTGTAGGTTATTGAAACTAATAAGTTCAAACACATTCAAATGTAGAGCACTGCTAATGCACTTTGGTTTTCAATAAATTACCTTAGTTTAGACACTCAGATCAAGACATCTCTATTTTTTATCTTGAACACAAAGTGTTAGGCACTAAAGCTCTTGTAAAAGAGCTGTTTCTTCCCAGGGATTCATTGTGAATTTATTTATTTATTTTTTAAGATAAAGACTCTTTAGTGAACACAAAGTACAAAGGGCATATAAATCAGAGAGAAATATAGCAAAGTCTTTGTGGCACAGAGTGATGCCAGAGGTCTGATTGTTAGTTTGATTGCAGTAAAAGTATAGTGCAGGGTTACATCTATTAGCATTGAGTCATTTGGTTTGGAAGCTCTGCGCCTGCAGCACTGCATTTCATTCCCATCCAGCTGTATCATTTAGCATTAGACCTCATGTTTGAACCCCAGTTTTTCTCATTCTTTTTATGCTGTCTACTGGATTCATTTTCTGGTTCTGGAAAGTAGACATTTTTTTATTTAAAGAGACAAATTTCTGTTGTTCACATAAAAATAAAAACATGAATCTTCTTTTTTTTTTTATTTCCGCAGTGCATCCACACTTGGCTTAAAAATAGCTGATTCAAAACTTAGCCACATTTACATTTTGTAAATGGGACTGTACTGCACACAATTTTACATAATTTATTATAGCCTCTTTTTCCAAACTGTACACAGCCATACCAGGCATAATTTCAAATTTTTGCTTAAGAGTCCATTTGGGCTCAGGATTTAATGGATGTCAGACTAACAAAAACTTGTTACTTGGATTGTTTTCAGCTGGTCATAGCACTAATATTCTTGAATATTTCCTTATGTGGTGGGTGTTTCTTCAAATATTGGCACTTGTAGAATTTTAGAAGATAGTTCTCTTAAAACACTTTTCACAGTCTCACTAGTATTGACTTGCCCGCTAACTATGTCCAACAACAAACAGACATCACTGGAGAATTTTTCTGAAATGTTTCTGTTTTCTGAAAGCAACATTTCCAGCAGACCTCAAATGATGCATTGTTTAATAGCATTCTCTGATGGAAATAGTTTATGAAACTATAGTTTTAGTTTTTTTTTATTGAATAAATTTACTTGTGGCTATTGTTGGGTATCGTTTCCGATTCTGCTTATCGATTCCGATTCTTATCAAGTCCTAATTTCGATTTCAATAAGGTAAAAAAACAAACAAAAAAAAAAACCTTAGATATCATTCACATTTATTCTAAGTCTTATTGTAAAACATTTCATAGGAGCTGAATACCATGAACAAAAATCAATAGGCTAAGAACACTTACACAAGGAACTTTTGCCTATGGTTTAAAAATACCAGAGGAAAAACAACTAGCCTAACTAATATAAATTTCAAGCATTATTAAAGACACTCAGTAATTAAAAAAGAACAAATAAATTATCAATTGCACAAATAAATACAATTGAGCAAAGATATAAATATAGCAAGAAATAAACATTTTCAGGTATTCAGGTACAGAAACTGTATAATCAAATGTAAAATAACACTGCACTTTATTAATAAAATATAGGCTATACATTACAAATAGCTCAATTATATTCTGTCTAGAACAGCGAGTGAGTTTTCTCGTTGTCTTTTGTTTGATTAATGTTGTCATAGAGACGGCATCCGGAAAATCTGCCGTCACTTTAAGAGCTGCACGGATCACACATACGTTTTCATCTTTTCTTCTGTCTTAAGACATAACCAACTGTGTTCACGAGAATATTTTGACATATTTTGTGTGTATTTGTACGTGTGCTGTGAAAAAAGACGAGGAAGAGAACTCAGTTCATTGCGAGAAGCCGTTCTGTGCGCACGTGTGTGTGTGTATGTGTGCGGCGCAGAATGTTTAAAATCACATTTTCTGTGCGCACGTTTTGGATGTGTGCAGAGCACGGAAAACAGCGCGCGAGTCTTTTGCGCACACAAGAACCGATAAGTGGAACCGAAATGCGCGTTTCTTATCGAATCACCGTTTCTGGGGAATTTGGAACCGGTTCTAAAATGAAACTGGTTCTCGATACCCATCCCTACTTGTGGCTAAGAAAAATTTCATAGATAGCATTTTATGCACTCTAAATACACACAGTTAACTAATATTTTCAAACTTTTAAAATAATTTAGGAAAATATCTGACAAATTACAAAGATCTGAAATGGTGCACAGTAAAAATCTTCTGCTCACAAGTGAAATATACCTTGAATTTCATTTTTTTTTCTTTATATTAACTGATATAAATCCATTTTCACACAATAAATATTAAATCCTAAAATATTATTCATGCTACAATTCATGACTCCATTCTTAAAATGTATGGATTTTAATTTTTTTAAGACTGTATGTCTGGCTCTGGAACAACTTTAAAACAAATATACCTAAAAGGTTTTTAAAAATGAATCAAAAATAAATGACGGCAGTTTAATTTTATAGTAACCATTATATAAGAAGGTTTATCTGGATATAAAAGGGCTAATAAGTATAAAATAAAAAAAAACGATTGTTTTAGAATAACCTTCTCCCTGAGGTGTCATCTTATGAGTACAATCCAGGTCCTATTAAAATCTTATGTCGACACAGGTGAAAACCCTTCAGGCCCTCTTTTATAATTGCATACCCTGTACGGTCTTTATAGCCCAGCAAAAAGGAACACCACGTGACTGACCCACTTGGACAAATCAGACCGACAATTATTTCCACAGAATGGAGCACAGGTCTCATTGTATGTCCGTACAGTGGGCCTAATGCGCCCCTCCACCAAGAGCATGACTGCGCATATTAAATACTCTTAAACAGGGGTCTGTGCCATCAGTCTGTCTGTGGTGATTCAACTCTGCTGATGAGGATGGATTGAAAGTACTGATGAGTTAATATGCAGCGGGACGCTTTTTCTTTTCTTATTTAATTTCCACAGGGTGCGATACAAGATATCACTTTCCCATCGAAAAATCTCATCACTTTGCAGAGCTCCTTCCAGGAAAGGGGCAGAAATGACTAAAACAGACATTTGCTCAGAGGAGATTCAATTATTTGGTGTGGTTGGAGCGTGCTTAACAAGACTTTGTTCTTTCAAGAAGAAAATCAAGCAATAAAAAGTTGTAAAAAGCCTCATCTATCTTTGGAATAACTAGGGCCTTTGACTTCAGGGAATAGAACGCTTATTAATGCATTCACATTCCCAGAGCGTCCAACAAAAAGACCATCAGTGATATGTGGAAAATGGATAACAAATATGATTCCAAGAGGAATGTACCTGGAATATCGCAATCCAGGCATATCCAATATTATCAAAGTTCACTGCCCCTTTGTGCGGGTTGAGCTCCCCAGCCTTACACACACTGTAATACTGGTTCCAGTTAACACAGCTGCTGTTGCTGGTCCCATCCAGGCCAGAGTAGGCATGTCCCGGTGGAGATGCATTTAAAGTGCACTCAACACCCTCCTTGAGGTGGGGCACCTCACTGCAGCGCAGCATGCCGTTCTCCTTATTGGAGGAGCAGATGAAGGGGTTGTCCTCACCATCTTCATTCATGTAGTATGGACTCATGAACGACAGATTATAAAGGCTGTGGAAACACATGAAAAACAAAGTGAAATATATGGCATTTGCTTACTAAAACAGACTGTAACTAAAACATTATATGCCCGGACGGAGACCACAGCTTCTTCCTTATCTTTACACAAGGCATTTACATAAGAGGACCCCTGCAGAACCTCATGACTATGTGCCAAGGTCAACAAGTCTCATAAAATATTAGGTTCAGGTTGTAAAATGTCATGTGGTGCGATTCCCCTAAAACGGTATGACATATAGGAATGAATTAATTTCATGATATTTACCTAAAATATATATATTAATAAAATATGGATTAAGATGTTGACACACGTTATTACGGTTACACCACATGACACATAAGCCACTTTTCCACCGTCGGGCCGAATGGTTCTTAGAATGGTAAGGAACGGTTCCAGTAGTGTTTCCACTTGAGCCTGGTATGGCACGGCACGATTACAAACCGTTCACGGCCAAGTATTCTCTGAATCGTGCTGGTAGAATCCGTCAAGTGACGTCGCCACTCAGGATTGGTCACTTGTCTGTTGCCTGGCTACCAGTTTTTCTGTAGCTGGCTAAGCATTCTATTTGAGCGACGTAAACACAAATTAATAATAAAATTAAAAGAAATATCTGATCATCCTCCATAATGTGGTCATTATTTACATCTCATATCATCAGTAAACCGTTGTGTTGCCAAGGCAACGACTGACGTTTTTGTATTACATTCCAAAGAGTGGCTGTTATCAGCCCCACAGTGGAAAATGAAACCAGAACCGTACCAGCTGGCCTGGAATGGCACGGAATGGAACACAATGAAAATCGTTCAGCCTGACGGTGGAAAAGCGGCTTTAGAGTCATTAAATTTAAACTTGAAAATGGTATAAACATTGTTCAAAACCATCTGAAACCAACAGGACACAAAGAGTACATATTTTTGGCAAACTAGATTTTTTAAAAATGTTTTCCTTTTCTTTATCATGGACACTCTTGCTTGTCATTGATTCATCTACCTAATATGTTTAAATTAGATCAGAAGTAAGATTTAAAGGAAAAATAAGTTAATTTCAAAATTATTATTAAATTTAAAACAACATGACGGTCAAGCATTGTTATTAAAACAAAATATACTCTAATGCCATGGAAGGTTTGGGAATATCATGTCACAAATGGTACTGCTAAGAAAAAATGTAATCAACTGAATGCATGTAAAGGCTAAACCGGGTCAAAAACTCTGCTTTTACTGCCATCATATGCAGTGCTTAATATAATTTAATCTCAATCAAATAAAAATAAACTTTTAGCAAAAACACTTCAGAACAAGACATTTCACTAGCTCGTCTTTCCTGCAAAATAAGAACTGGCAGATGAAAATGTTATTGCTCTAGCATGTTTGAATCGCAGGGCCATTACACAAACACATGCATTCACAGGGCACCAATTTGTCCCATTACATCAAAACATATGATTTACAATTCAACCCATTTTGACGACTGCAGTCTGTACTCATCAATGCCTCTAGAGACTCTTTTATGTAATGTGGTTTTACTCTTGTACCTTTGTTGGAGGTGTGTGTGCCTTCAGTGCTTGGGGACCAATGCTCAGCACTGATTTGACGTCAGGGTGCAATGTTCAGTTTACAAGACTGTCAGTGGCTGAAATGCCATTGCTGCTGGCAACAGTTGGCTGCCACTTTGGATCATGTTGGTAGCGCTGACATGCTCCCAGCGGAGAGAGGGTAAAAGAGGAGAAGAAGGCTGCCCGTTAGATAAGAGCAGGACAGTACTTACGCTTTCACGTCATCTGGCATGAAACACCGATTCCTAAGAAGTCCAGCCCACAGCTGCACCCCGACAATGCCGAATATAAAGAAGACAAAAAAGCACAGCAGGAGGACGTTGCCTAACATAGGCAGAGTATCAAGAAGCAGAGTCACCAGTATCCTCATACCTGAAATACAAAGGCACAAGAGAACACAGACGCAACAGCATTTTAATTCTCCTGTGCAAACTTTATACTGCTTTTAGGGTTTGCATAACATTGTATGCTTTATTTTTGAAAGTACTGGTATAAACTGTGGATAGACCAGTGTATGGATTAATCAGAAAATATTTTGAGATTATCAACCTTAACTGATAATTGTTGACCAATAACTTCAACAGTTTCAAAACCTACCAATGGACATTTTTTCACAATATTTTTGAGGGAATTTTAATTAAATACTTGAGAAATAAATGTGCATTTGATTTCAGCTATGTTGTTATTAAATTATATCATATTGCAAATGGACACATTTATGAGGTGAGTTTTTATACATTATTTTAACTAGAGGAGCACTAGATATACACAATAAAAAAGCAACTACATTGTCCACTTTGCAGGACCTTTTGAGTCACAAATACTAAGAAATGTGATTTACTTAAAAAAAACATTAAGACCAGTTGTTGGAAGAAAGAATTTCAAACTGAATAATATGTGTGAAACGTTCAGGGTTTGTGAGTTCCCAGCATGCATTGCAGAATGAAGAAATTATGCGGTTACCGTTATAGGACTGTTGATTCGCTGTTACAGTAGCTGTTTTGTAACTTTTGTAGTTGTTTTTTCATTATTGTTAGTTTTGTTTCATTATTGTTAGTATTGTTACTCTTTTGGCGTTAAAAAATCAGGATTTACTAAAGACAGTAAAAAATTTGCGCTGAAAAGACATGGACAGAGTTATTTTTGCAGCTGAACTTATTGCATATGCATTTGTAGGAGTTTCCTTTTCAGACGCAAAATTTATGGGAGGAGAGTATTTAAATGAATCACACAACACTATTTAATACGGTTTGGGCTCATCAATTTATTTGTATTTGCGCCATTATTTACAGCCCAAAAAAAGCATGTCTTAAACCAGATGCTAATTTGCACTGCTCTTGTTAGATTGCTTTGGTCATGATCTGGCTGCGTCTGCGTTCTTTAATTAGCGTCGTCAGTAGATCACGCGCAGAACTTTCCACTCCCATTAACGCTTTTATGGGATTGCACTCTCACGCTAATATATATACCTAGATGCCTCATTAGCGGCCGTTTCTATGGGCCGCTATGTGTAAGCCGTCCACCATATTGGAACGGTCAAAGCCGGTCCGTGAACATTCAAGAGCAAGCTGACTGTGAGTCTGCAACCGTAGTTAGACGCATGATAGAATATCTATATCTGAAATAGATGGGATAATTTTGCTAAACTAACACAATACAAGACGAAGGCATCAGCTAACATGACATTAACAAGTTATCATAGTAAAAGTAAAAACATTAAAAAGTACCATAGTAAAAACCTGTAATATTGAGTTAATACATATAATAACACAAACCAACACAGTCTCACCTGTGAAAGATTATCCAATTTCTTCGGGAATTTAAATATGGGTGGTTTCACAACTAGAAGCTATGCAACGTTGTGGCATCATTGATTCTTACTGTAAGTGACGACACGTTGACCGCTCCAAGATGGCGGGCACACCGACGAATCTGGAGGGGTCGAATGTGGAATCTACGTATACATATCTATGCTAGCAACCTCATAGCAATGTGCTAACAACCAGTCAGAACACATTAGCAACCCACCCACGACACCTTAGCTACCAAGTAGCAATGCACTGGCAACATCCTACAGTATCACTGTTTTGCACAGGCAAGGAACACTCACATTTTCTTGAGAGTGGATGCAGAATTCTAGTGTAGTGCTGAGAATTACCATAATAGGAAAAGCTTAAGGAATGTATTTCACATGCTAATATAAACTCACATCAGAACTTTCAGGCAGTTAAATATTACACTGTCCTAAAGAATACAAACAATGGCTGTCAAAGTTAGCATGTGTTTAATAAAACTCTAATGTTGTTTTTTATTACACACAGTAAATATGACATTATAACGGCTTTATTCTATTCTGTGATTACTAAAAACAGCAAGAATGTTTAACAAAAGTTTTTATATTAGAACTGATTAACACTGAATTACTGAATATTATCATTAATTGTCTCTCCAAGGTGAACTCTCAAATACCCTGCTTTAGAAGTGAAATGTAAATTGGACAAACATTAATTAGATGACCGTCATTGGAAAAATGTGCCTGTGGCATATCTTGCACATTTTGCAACACTTTCAAAGTGAAACATCCATTAAGTGGTGCTTAAAGTGCTTAATTTTCTCTGAAACAGATAAACGTGAATCTGGCAATATATTATTACATTGGTTGTTTGGAAATGATATGTTCAGAGAGTGGAAATGAACTTGTTGGTGTTTGCCACTAGTGCTCATTTCAGCTAGAAACAGCAGTGAAATACATGTATAGGTATGTTTTTTTTCAAAAATTTAGGTAGAGGCATGTTTTTCCAATGAGCCTACCCTTACGAAAAAGAAGTATACTTCAAGTTAATTTTATGAAGTATACTTAAGTAATGTTCAAGTACATTTTAAAGTATACTTTATCTAGTAAGTATACTAATAAACTAGTAGTAAACTTGGGTACTATTTCAGTACTGCTTGAGACTAAATTGGCCCAATTTAGTATATAAAAAGTATACGTTTAAGTGTACTATAAGTGTAACAGTAGTAAACTTCACGTGCACAACTAGTTCACAATTACGTTTCTCATTTGTACTGCATCTGTACTACAAGTGAACGTATAACTATACTAGCAGTTTACTATTTTAATACTAGTACATTTTTTTGTTTATGAAAGTACACTATGAAGTGTACTCTCAGTAAACTACTAGTTTAGTAGTTTTATACTAAGTATACTTGTAAATTTTTTTTAAGTGAACATAACATCATACTTATTGTTTACTATTTATATTATTTTCGCACTTTAAGCATACTACTATACTCCTATTTAGGTTTTTATTTTATACTTGATATACACTCACCTAAAGGATTATTAGGAACACCATACTAATACTGTGTTTGACCCCCTTTCGCCTTCAGAACTGCCTTAATTCTACGTGGCATTGATTCAACAAGGTGCTGAAAGCATTCTTTAGAAATGTTGGCCCATATTGATAGGATAGCATCTTGCAGTTGATGGAGATTTGTGGGATGCACATCCAGGGCACGAAGCTCCCGTTCCACCACATCCCAAAGATGCTCTATTGGGTTGAGATCTGGTGACTGTGGGGGCCATTTTAGTACAGTGAAGTCATTGTCATGTTCAAGAAACCAATTTGAAATGATTCGAGCTTTGTGACATGGTGCATTATCCTGCTGGAAGTAGCCATCAGAGACATGGTCAGAAACAATGCTCAGGTAGGCCGTGGCATTTAAACGATGCCCAATTGGCACTAAGGGGCCTAAAGTGTGCCAAGAAAACATCCCCCACACCATTACACCACCACCACCAGCCTGCACAGTGGTAACAAGGCATGATGGATCCATGTTCTCATTCTGTTTACGCCAAATTCTGACTCTACCATCTGAATGTCTCAACAGAAATCGAGACTCATCAGACCAGGCAACATTTTTCCAGTCTTCAACTGTCCAATTTTGGTGAGCTCGTGCAAATTGTAGCCTCTTTTTCCTATTTGTAGTGGAGATGAGTGGTACCCAGTGGGGTCTTCTGCTGTTGTAGCCCATCCGCCTCAAGGTTGTGCATGTTGTGGCTTCACAAATGCTTTGCTGCATACCTCGGTTGTAACGAGTGGTTATTTCAGTCAAAGTTGCTCTACTATCAGCTTGAATCAGTCGGCCCATTCTCCTCTGACCTCTAGCATCAACAAGGCATTTTCGCCCACAGGACTGCCGCATACTGGATGTTTTTCCCTTTTCACACCATTCTTTGTAAACTCTAGAAATGGTTGTGCGTGAAAATCCCAGTAACTGAGCAGTTTGTGAAATACTCAGACCGGCCCGTCTGGCACCAACAACCATGCCACGCTCAAAATTGCTTAAATCACCTTTCTTTCCCATTCTGACATTCAGTTTGGAGTTCAGGAGATTGTCTTGACCAGGACCACACCCCTAAATGCATTGAAGCAACTGCCATGTGATTGCTTGATTAGATAATTGCATTAATGAGAAATTGAACAGGTGTTCCTAATAATCCTTTAGGTGAGTGTATACCTTTAACTGTACTTTGTACTTTTTTTTTTCCATTTTAAAAACATTTTATTCTAGCCTCGTGCATCCTTTTTTTGATCTAGAGATTCTGTACTCTTTCAGAAAATATGTAATAGCGTAAAACCCTACAACACTGAAAACATGGATAGCTGGAAAATTCAGTCAATGGCAGGGAAAGAGTAAAATTAGGAACATATCTGTTTTCTTTCTAAATCAATATTTTCAAACAATGTAAGTTACAGTATGTAAAACTACGTGAAAAAAGTATTTAATAGGCTACTCAATCAAAAGAGTAAACACAACTACAAGCCAAGTATACTTAGAATACTTAATTATACTTTTAATTATATCTCGATCAAAAGATAGAGTACAAGTATAGGCCAAACATACTAAATATATAAATATAAGTCAGGTATACTTAAGTGCAATTTTAAGTGTGTGAGGGTGGGGATAAAGTTATTTCATTATTGAATGATATGCAGATTATATTTTTGTGCAAGTGATGTAAAGCACGCCGCCACTGGACTTTAGAGCAGCGGAGATGTGTTCTCTGGAGTGACGAATCACGCTTCTCTGTCTGGCAATCCGATGGACGAGTCTGGGTTTGGCGGTTGCCAGGAAAACGGTACTTGCCTGACTGCATTGTGCCAAGTGTAAAGTTTGGTGGAGGGGGGATTATGGTGTGGGGTTGTTTTTCAGGGGTTGGGCTTGGCCCCTTAGTTCCAATGAAAGGAATTCTTAATGCTTCAGCATACCAAGACATTTTGGACAATTTCATGCTCCCAACTTTGTGTCAGTTCCTGTTCCAACATGACTGCACACCAGCGCACAAAGTAAGGTCCATAAAGACATGGATGAGCGAGTTTGGTGTGGAGGAACTTGCAGAGTCCTGACCTCAATCCAATAGAACACATCTGGGATGAATTAGAGCGCAGACTGCGAGCCAGGCCTTCTCGTCTAACATCAGTGCCTGACCTCACAAATGCGCTTCAAGAAGAAAGGTCAAAAATTCCCATAAACACACTCCTAAACCTTGTGGAAAGCCTTCCCAGAAGAGTTGAAGCTGTTATAGCTGCAAAGTGTGGGCCAACTGCATGTTAAACCCTACAGATTAAGAATGGGATGTCATTAAAGTTCATGTGCATGTAAAGCCAGGCGTCCCAAAACTTTTGGCAATATAGCGTATATTAATCAATTGACAGCCTTAACAAAAAACAAAGAATAGGACTGTACTCCTCACTCCAAGTGCATAAAAACATCACTGAGAGAAGTGCCCCTGGAGAGAGGCAATGCATCCGGTGGATCTGTGTGACTAATGTGTTTGAGGTGGGTGTGTGTGGCAGATGTAATTTAAGTGTATGATATGGGGAGGAGAGGGCCTTAAATGGGCCTGTCTGAGTGTGGACATCTTCTCGATGGCCTGCATCCCTCCCACCAAAGACAGCGTGGAGCCACGGTGTCGCTCGGACACTCTAATGAGCTCCCTAGAGAAATGTGCAGTCACAAAGTGGAAGAGGATGAATATGCTAACTCGCTCTCGTGTAAACAGATAGAGGGGAGATAGAGAATCGCTCTGCCATGCATTTCTAGATGGACCAAGCGCCTGACCATGCATTTCTATTTGAATTACGGCTTCAGGTGTGTGAGATGGCATGTCGGCAATAAAAAAAATAATGTAGACGCACACATGCACTCAAACTAACATCCATAATTCGCACAAGCGAATAGTAATATCATTCCATACTAAAAGCACTTCTGCTGGCGGCAACACTCCGCCGAGACAAATAAATCACGGAATCTCGTCTTCCATCTGGCCAACAGCAGAGTCATTAAAGCTGATGTGGTAGAGCAGACTTACTCATACTTAAAATCTACAGCTCCAGGGGTGTGTCTCAATCCACCCCCTAGTTTAGTAGTGAGTGCACTGCCCAGGGAATCTTAAAATTCAAGTGCACTAAAATGTACAAAGAAACCAATGGGAAGTTGCAGTGTTTCAAAACATTTTATATAAAGTATGCTGTCAAGATTTTTAAACCTATATACATATACATATCTATAAGTGTATATACATTTTTTTGTTCTGAAAGAAATGTATACTTTTATTCAGCAAGGATGCATTAAATTGAACAAAAGTGACATTGTTAGAAAAAAAATCTACTTCAAATAGAAGCTGCTCTTTTGAACATTCTATTCAATGTAAATGTGTCAGGGTTTCCACAAAAATATTAAGCAGAACTACTGTTTTCAACAGTGATAATAAGTAAGGGATAATCCATGGCTAGCTATGCATTAAACTATTTAAATGCACGACATAGGCAAAGAACCACCCAACACGAAGCGGAGTGGATTCAAATCGTTCAATGGATTATCCCGCTTATAGAACTTGTTTACAGCAGTGCCATCTTTGATTTTTATCGGGGATGAAAGCGAGGCTGTGAGGGATTTGGATTGTTCTGATGATGAAACACTGCAAAAATATCTTTCCAAGATATTTCAGTAGACAAAAACTCCAGACAACATGAGCTGTGGAAAATTATAAATTATCTAGGAACACATGGCAAGTCTATCTAGCCTCACTTTCATACTGGTGAAATGATGCTGAAAATTCAGCTTTACCATCACAGGAATAAATTAAAGCAATAAGCTCCAAGAAGCTGTGGTTTACAGTGAATTTATAACAGCTAAGGGGCGTTGCGTTGTCCGCGGAGTGCCTAAAACCCCCTAGCTGTTATAAATTCATTGTAAACCACGGCTTCACAGGGCTTATTGCTTTTATAAAACGGTTACCACACAATACAAATATTAAAGCCAAAATACATGTATCAATGCAACTTTCATTAAGTAAAATCACTAAAAGTCTTCCTTCCGCCGGAAAAAATAGTCCCTGACCGTGAACAGCAACCACTGATCTATATAACAGCAACAGAAGTTACATTATTACATTAGATGGCGGCAAAGACTGTTTTAATGAGTGAGTCACTCAATAGCAAAGACTTTTATATCGAAAGGACTAAAACTTGTTGTGTGAACACGGGAACAAGACGCAACTGGCAAATGAGAGCTGTTACTGTCAGGACACAGGAAAACCCTTTTACTGTTAAAAGGACAAGATATCGCAGCGGACATTCAACTGATTTTTTATTATGAACATAGGACTGATCTTAAGGAATATGCTACATCTGAATGCAGATTGCTCTCACAATAAAACAAGCTTCAATGAACAATATCAACGAGAACAAACATATGAATTCGCGCTCAGCAGCTGTGAACATAAAGCCAGCAGAACTTTCTATATGTTCAGTTGACTGTATTTTATTTTGATAATGAACAGGCTGCAATGTCAAATTGGCAGTGCAAGAACTGACATATTATGCACGCGCGTGAGGCGCCGGCGCGATCACTTGGATTTTTCCCTCAGCAGTGGAAACAACTTAATACTCTGTTATTTATGGTCATACAGAAGAGTACATCATTCAAAGCGGTAAAGTGTCTATTTTTTATTTGTGTACATTAAAAACGACTACAAAATGTCATGCCTTTGAAAACTAAAGAAAACAACAGGATGCGCTTTTCTGTCTCCGTCTCCTTGAACATCTTTCTTGCTCATGTGCACAAAAATGAACCAAAACAGATTTTTATATTATTTGACGTTAAATGCATTATATATGTCACATTTACAAAAGCCAAAATTACATTCTTTTCATTTTCAGTGGTGAAAAACGTAACCTATTGAATAGACTATCAGGTAATGGTTGGCCGGAAATGCAGAAATAAGCCGTAATTTTGTTTTATTTGTTACTCTTTGGTAGATTATACATTTATAATTTCTATTACATTACTACTAGTACTGTTACTACTAATAAAACCGATCTCTGGGGGCCCCAAAAGTGTCAGGGATCTGTCACTTCAGTTTAGTTTATTTTTGGGTTTGTGACAGAGCCCTGACACTCCTTATTGTCTTGTCTTTGTGTAAGCACATGGCTTGTAATTTGTCTTTGCTGGCCATGTGCTTGTGTTTGTCATGTTTGGTGTGAGCACATGGCTTGTCACGTGTTTCCTTGTGCCATGTGCTCTCATTTCTATTGTCTACCCCGCCCATCTTGTTATCTGATTATTGATTAATTTGCCCCACCTGTCCTCCCTCATTACCTGCCTTGTGTTTGCAGTCCTGTGCTGTATCGCTGTCTTTTGTTACGTGTCTTGATTCATGTTTCCCTGCGCCTTGTGTTTAGTTTAGTCATGTTTGGTTTTCCCCCTCGTGGGTAGCTTTGTTTGTTTTTATTTCGATTTTATTTTTAATAAAACATCTATTCTTCCTGCGATTGAGTCCTCGCTCATTTACCCATTCCCTGCCGTGACATAAAGTGCATGGGCCCTTAGAATCGTCCTAACTTTCCCCCCCTTAGCGGCGCCCCTGCAAGGACTGGAACTAACTGTTTTATAATACATTTTAAAATATATTCAAATACAAAACGAATAATAATAAATTAATAATAAAATTACTGTTTTTTACTGCATTTTTGATCAAATAAATGCAGCCTTGGTGAGCATAAGAGACTTCTTTCAGAAACATAAAAAAATCTTACAAACCCCAAAGTTTCGAATGGTACTACTGTCTATATACAGTATAGAACGCTTGCCTTTGTAGAAGTCTGTTAACAGTGACCAGAGGCAAAGAGGACACACTTGTAATTTTATTTGCCCTTTGACTTATGGGACACATTATGGGACTCATTATTTTTCCTACAAGGATCTAGGAGATCAAATATAACTGTCAGTCCACCAAACAGAGGCTCATTACTAAAATAAATATGCAAACTATGTCTTAGTTTGTGGGACATGTTCTGCTGGGTAATTTATAGACTAGTGTGTTCTGTAAGTTTTCTTTCCTGAATACAGGCTCATCACGTGATTTACTGAGATTATCTCTTCTTCACATGTCATATATCAGGCAGCTGTTTTCTCCTTTCATCACAGATGAAATGACACATAACAATGTCTTTGAGTGGCAGGTAGCATCAGCAGCCAAAGATCAGCCTGCTGGAAAAACCAGGTCATAGCAGCCTCGGGTGGTTAAAGGTGGTTTTTGGAATATAATAGCTGGTTTGTTGCTGCCAAGGAAATTTATAGCAGAGAGAAATATTTTCCCAGAAATATACAAATTGAAATATGGAATGTTTTAAGCCAATTGCTGAGCCGTAAATGTCATGTGACTAAACACCATACATGGATCCCCAGCAGCTCAGCTAAGGTGACCTAGTTGACTTAACCTGGTTGATCAATATGTTTAAACCATCTTGAACCAATCAATGACCATAAATACATCACTTTATCAGGATTTTCCAGCATGAAAGACACTTACTAGGCACTCTGTTGATGGCTCGCAGGGGCCTGAGCACTCGCACAGTCCGGATGGCTGACAGGCTGGCGTTATGACCATCCAGTGAATACTCCAACATCCTGGAGGAAGCAGAATAGAGGAAACGTACTGCAAGCGTCAGACACTAAAGGTCAATCTCTATAACCTTTCTTTTTGTCATCTTATGTGAGGATAATGAAAGAAAAGTGGTTTAAAAAGAGAAGTCTTGATGCGTTCATCACTTGTGTCAATTTAAAGGTCATTTTAAACAACAAAGAAAAAGGCTTTTTTAAATGGTTAATGAATCGGAACGCTGGGAAATCTCACAGTAATTCTATTTCCCAACTGACAGCCTGTAAATCGAGCGGCGGGTCCCCTCAGCTTTCCCGTGGTGATAATGGCTGAATGCATGAGTGACAAGTAAGAAAAGAGACAGGATTCCTCACCCTGCCATGACAATGAAGAAGTCCAGGCGGTTCCATGTGTCGCCAAGGTAAGACTTTGATCCAAAAATCCCCAGGGCTATCATTTTGATGACCATCTCCACAGCAAAGAAGGCGAAGATGCAGTCATCAAATGCCTGTGGACAAAAACCACATTAATTTCGAACATATAGAAGGACAGACATTTTACATACTGTAGGAGGCAGAACATGAGATGGGAGAAACACAATTATATTTCAATGCTTTTGCATTTGCTTGCAAAATTTTTGCATTATATCGCAAAAGTATTGCGATCTCTGTGAAAGAATGCAAAAGCATTGGAATCATCCCATCTATTTTTTTCCCATTACAATGTCCCTTTAGGGGCTCTATACAGGCAAAGCGTCACAATTTAGTCCATATGATGATGAAAACCAAAAAGTCTCAAAAAGGTTCCAATGAATAAAAGATTTATCAATAAAACTCAGGTAATCCATATGCAAGAAGGCAACGTAACAGCATGTATCACACAACAATACCCAGCAATGAACTGAACATAAGGAGGAACTTAAATACACAGTGATAACGGACTAAATGACGAAGGGAACAGGTAACTGAAGAGAAACAAACTAAAAGTCCATGAAAATGAAACAGAACGTGACAGAACACCACCTCTCGGGAAAGTCGCACCATGATGACTTGATTGAAGAACGGCGGAGGTTCTGGAGGTGGACAAGGGACCGGCGAGGTGCTGGGAACCGTTAGGGGAGCAGATGGGATGAACCAGACAGTGAAAGAAGCCACGGTGGAGTCGATGGAGGGAGGAGCCATGGTGGGGTCTTGGCTGACGACACCAGGGGGACGACTGACAGTGATGGAGCCCTTAGAAGTGGAGCCCAGGGCACAGACTGAAAGCAGATAGGACCGAGCGACACCACTGGCACTGGAGACCAAGGCTGAGCCGTAGTGACGAGCATCCGAGGTAGAACCAGAGCACCAGAGGACTGAGATGGAGCCGGTGCGACCGAGGACCAAGGCGGAGCCCGCTGAAAGCCGAAGGGGTGGAGGGACGAAGTGTAGCTGAAGGCCTGAAGGTCCGTTGTGCAGGCAGGGTGACGACTGACCAAGGTGGAGCTGGAGGGACGAGGGAGCCCGGTAGAGCCATGAGTACAATGGTATCTGGTGGAGCCAAGGGAGGGAGGAGCCAAGGCGAGGCCAATGGGCCAAGGTGGAGTGATGGGCACAGATGCTGGAGGCGGAGACATAGGATCTACTTGACTGGGTGGTGCTGGAGAACAGAAGACCCAAGGCTTATCCACACAGTATTGAGTTATAGAAGATGAGGGACTGAAGGGAACCAGCAGAAGCGGGGCTGACGGACTATTTCTCTGAATTTTGTAGTGGAGGTGAGAGAGGGAGGCTGAGCGGGGTCAATGACAATAACACAGACCTGACACAGGGTGATGAAACAGGCTTTGTGCTGGCCAGGACCAGCGGCGATGAACACACATTATTGCAGGAAGGGACTGGTGGTGAGGAAGGTTTGTGGGTGGGCAGGGTGGGAAGCACTACCTCAGTATCTCAGTCAATCAGCCATCCCTCTGTATCCAGCTCCACTAATACTCCCACTGGCACAGATGTTATGGCTGGCTCACACACCTGGTCAGCCGAGTCCTCAGACATTTGCTCCGGGACGAATGAGGTTGCTGGCTCTGGCTCTGTAGTGAGCATCAGTCCAGGCATGATCTCTGTGGTGGGAAATAGCTGCGTCTATGCAGTGGGCATGGGGTCTGGCTCTGGGGTGGTGACGGATGTAGTGTGGGGCTGGACGCTGGCAGCGGAATCCTCTTCTTCATCGCCTATGGTAAAAGAGGATCCGTCTATCCAGAGGGCAAAATTTATGTACTCGGTCAGCATCCAGCAGGAGTTTTCCCGGGGCATCACCAGCCAGATCTCCTCATCGAGTCCGACCCAGAACCCCTCCATCAGTGTGATGTCATCGCTTGTGGCGAGGTGGCTGACGTCGATGAACTCCTCCACATACTCCTCAAGGTCTCTTCTATCATGAAAAATAAAAATAACAGCTCCATTGGGCTTGTGAATGCTCCTCAATGGGGCTACATTAATGAAAGCGGTTTCCATCTTAATTTCTTTCGGGTTGGGTATTCTGTCACAATTTAGTCCAAAAGAGTCCAAAAATAAAACAAATTCAGGTAATCCATATGCAAGAAGGCAATGTAACAGCGTGTATCACGCAACAATTCCTGACAATGAAATGAACATAAGGAGGAACTTAAATGATAACAGTGGTAATGAACTTAATGACGAGCGAGTGTCCATAGTAACCAAGAACCAGAACAAAGGGAAACTCAAAACAAAGGGAACAGGTAACTGAAGAGAAACAAACTAAAAGTCCATGAAAATGAAACAGAACACATAGAATGTGACACAAAGAACTTCAGAAGTGTGTATATAAATTTAGGCACAATTTGAGCATTTTACAGGGAGAGAGAGTGAGAAGATCAGCTATGATTCATGTTGTGTAATAAATCCTGCTGATGTTGATGTCAGGCTCTTCTGGACATAAAAATTTCCCACAGTACCATATATACAACCCAGCTCACTTTGGTGGGAGCGTGGGCAAGATTACAGAGAATTCCAAAACTAAAGAAGCAAAATGCTTCAGTCTCTGATATCTGGCAAAGGTTCCAGTGACCCCTAAATCTGTGCGTGCCACAAAACATGGGCTAAACGCCAACTCCATGGTGGGACAGTCCTAAAACAGACATTGAACACAAAAATAATAAAATAAACAAATAAAATAAAGGGTAACAAATCGTTTTAAGACTAAAATGTGAATTCTGATGTATAGCAGCCCCAAAAAGTATTTTGGACACATAATCCACACCAGTGTTATTTTAGTATCATTGAGATACTATTATAGTTTTTATTAATATTTTGACTACATTTTTATCCTTATATTTTCCATTTTTTAATTTCAGTATTAGTAATCTTGTTGTGTAATTTTGTTATTTTAATAATTTTTTTAAACGTATATAATTTTTATAATTTTATTTCAGTTTTAGTTATTTTAATACATAGTTAAGTTAAACTAGATGGTTATGTTAATGTTGCCTTACCAACTAGCTGAAATAAAATATAAAATATATTAATACAAACCCGATTCCAAAAAAGTTGGGACACTGTACAAATTGTGAATAAAAACAGAATGCAATGATGTGGAAGTTTCAAATTTCAATATTTTATTCAGAATACAACATAGATGACATATCAAATGTTTAAACTGAGAAAATGTATCATTTTAAGGGAAAAATAAGTTGATTTTAAATTTCATGGCATCAACACATCTCAAAAAAGTTGGGACAAGGCCATGTTTACCACTGTGTGGCATCCCCTCTTCTTTTTATAACAGTCTGCAAACGTCTGGGGACTGAGGAGACAAGTTGCTCAAGTTTAGGAATAGGAATGTTGTCCCATTCTTGTCTAATACAGGCTTCTAGTTGCTCAACTGTCTTAGGTCTTCTTTGTCGCATCTTCCTCTTTATGATGCGCCAAATGTTTTCTATGGGTGAAAGATCTGGACTGCAGGCTGGCCATTTCAGTAGCCGGATCCTTCTTCTACGCAGCCATGATGTTGTAATTGATGCAGTATGTGGTCTGGCATTGTCATGTTGGAAAATGCAAGGTCTTCCCTGAAAGAGACGACGTCTGGATGGGAGCATATGTTGTTCTAGAACTTGGATATACCTTTCAGCATTGATGGTGCCTTTCCAGATGTGTAAGCTGCCCATGCCACACGCACTCATGCAACCCCATACCATCAGAGATGCAGGCTTCTGAACTGAGCGCTGATAACAACTTGGGTTGTCCTTGTCCTCTTTAGTCCGGATGACATGGCGTCCCAGTTTTCCAAAAAGAACTTCAAATTTTGATTCGTCTGACCACAGAACAGTTTTCCACTTTGCCACAGTCCATTTTAAATGAGCCTTGGCCCAGAGAAAACGCCTGCGCTTCTGGATCATGTTTAGATATGGCTTCTTTTTTGACCTATAGAGTTTTAGCCGGCAACGGCGAATGGCACGGTGGATTGTGTTCACCGACAATGTTTTCTGGAAGTATTCCTGAGCCCATGTTGTGATTTCCATTACAGTAGCATTCCTGTATGTGATGCAGTGCCGTCTAAGGGCCCGAAGATCACGGGCATCCAGTATGGTTTTCCGGCCTTGACCCTTACGCACAGAGATTCTTCCAGATTCTCTGAATCTTTGGATGACATTATGCACTGTAGATGATGATAACTTCAAACTCTTTGCAATTTTTTTCTCTGAGAAACTCCTTTCTGATATTGCTCCACTATTTTTCGCCGCAGCATTGGGGGAATTGGTGATCCTCTGCCCATCTTGACTTCTGAGAGACACTGCCACTCTTTATACCCAATCATGTTGCCAATTGACCTAATAAGTTGCAAATTGGTCCTCCAGCTGTTCCTTATATGTACATTTAACTTTTCCGGCCTCTTATTGCTACCTGTCCCAACTTTTTTGGAATGTGTAGCTCTCATGAAATCCAAAATGAGTCAATATTTGGCATGACATTTCAAAATGTCTCACTTTCAACATTTGATATGTTATCTATATTCTATTGTGAATAAAATATAAGTTTATGAGATTTGTAAATTATTGCATTCCTTTTTTATTCACAATTTGTACAGTGTACCAACTTTTTTGGAATCGGGTTTGTAATAAATATATAAAATGTATTTTTTTATTGCTTTAGTATTAGTTTATTAACTATACCCTGATGCACACATAAAATCCATAAATGTCATGCAGACAAGGAAAGGTTGTTAGGTTTCAAATCATGAAAAATATGGATAAAATGACCCAGCAAGCAATTTTGCGCTTAAAAGACGTCTAATAGCCATCCAGCCAGCCCTGAAGTCTAGGCCAAAACAAGGCAAAAAATGAGCCCGTCGCTTTAATCGTGAATGTGAAAGTGCCCTTTTCGATCGTACTGCAGTGCCCCCGGAACGCGATTTCAGTCGAGGGGGACCCACCAACCAAACCGTCCCCATGTTGTTAAAAACACACTTGTTTTGTTGTCATTAGGATGACTTTCCATAGGTGTAATGGTTTATATACTGAGCTAATCATATTTTCTATCCCTTCTCAGGCTCTCCCTAAACATAACCCTCACAGAAAACCTTTTTTACATTGTTATATACTGAAAGACTATAAATAATTCCTGAATCCCAATAAGAGGTTTTTGTAACAGTGTTTTGAATTGACCTCACTAGTGTTCGCAATCAAGAAAAACTGTAATATATAGGATCGGAAAAGGCCCCCGAGTCGGACTCGGGTCTCAAACTTGGGTCTCCCGAAGATGAACCACGATGCATGTCTTGGCCACTGCCAAGGAGGTGATCGGCTCCGAGCCTAGTAATTTTTATCAACATTAATGAGATTAAAATGACAATTTTTTTAACTTTAACTTTTTCAGCGCTCCAAAGCTCTAACAATGGACGGTAAAGACGAAAATGAATGAACGCATCCTTACTCTCTCTCTCTCTCTCTCTCTCTCTCTCTCTCTCTCTCTCTCTCTCTCTCTCTCTCTCTCTCTCTCTCTCTCTCTCTCTCTCTCTCTCTCTCTCTCTCTCTCTCACACACACACACACACACACACACGTTATGTATGGGGAATGTCTTTAAACACTGATCAAAGAAATATACCTTCGGTTCTTCTCTTTTTAAAGAAATTCAAAAGTGGCACTTGAACTGTTCTCTTGGCCATTTCGAACAGCGCGAAAAATGAACTTGCATGATTTGAGCTTGTGCACAGCTAATTACAATATTGAGTTCTGATTGGCTAATTGCCGTTATTTATATTTCGTAAACTATCATACGTAGAGAATTTTAATATTTCACATGCATAATAAGTTTAATAAGCATGATAAACAACATTATTAATCTAAAGGGGATGGTAAGGGGGGATGGTGGTTTTACTTTTTTTTTTTAATGCATCCCCCCTCAAATCGAGCCCTGCTTATATCTACAATTTAATATCTACTATCTACCCAAAACCTTTACGGAATACTATATCTTTGAATGATGTTTGAAGACACATTTTCATATTATGAGCTATCAGAGTCCATCTCTCATAGAATAATGGAGCGAGACTTACCTGTAAGATGACACACCACTCAGACTGGCACTTGAGGTCCTCACATGGCTGGTACATGCCCAGAGTCACACAGTTCAACAGAATCACCAGCATGCTCACATGCTCAAACCATGTGCACAAGAGTCAAGGGAATACATCACAGAGATCATAATAGTCATGTTTTTTTGGATTGTGTTCAGTCAATTGCAAAGAAATATTTCTCTATGGAACATAAAGATACATAGATACATAGTAAACACCAATATTGATTTTGTTGATCCCTCACTTAGAGCAAATGAGTTTAACAAACAGGGAGAGCAAACAACACTAGGGATTTGCAAAAGATTCAAGGACATTATTGCAAAACCTTCCTTCCTTATGACTGAATTTTAATTTAAATTTCTAAAGCATGATTAAGGAGTGCAAAGCCTATTAATTACAGATTAAATACAGTTTAACATTTTTCTCTTTTAATTTTAGTTGTTTGGTTTCAATGTACAATGTAGACGATCTGGCGCAAGCGGCGGAAGTGATCTCGCGCGCGTATCTCTACGCCAGATCGTGTACATTGACCTCACTCACCGGAAGTGATCGCGCGTTGAAGGCTGTTGGACATAGTGGCGTATTAGAGCTAAAAAATGATATACATACTGTTCGGTTTCTCACACAAACCGATCGTTTCGTGTCTTAAGACCTCAATGTGTCGTCACGAGCCGCAGTGTTTAATATGGATTTGTCTGTGCATGTTTTTTTTACTGTTTTTTTTACTCTCATAGATTTTGTTACCATTCACATGCATTATACGACTGACAGATCGCAACGGTTGGAGTTAAAAATCTTCATTTTCATCATCATCATTTGTGTTCTACTGAAGAAACAAAGTCACCTATATCTTGGATGCCCTGGGGGTAAGCAGATAAACATAAAATTTTCATTTTTGGGTGTAAAAGTAATTTCCATTGTTTTATCCCAAGTGGAGGAGTAATGCGAAAGACATCAATAAATTATTCAGCCATAGCAGCCATATCAAGGATCCAAGCAGGCATAAAATGTTCTTCGCTGCTTATCTGCTGAAATATTTAGTGAGTGCAACAGAAACCGGGTTATGTCTGTTTCAGCTGCACGACTATTGGTTCCACTGCTGTCTGAGATGTCAGATGCCATAAGAACCGTCAGCGACGAGGCCGAAACAAGCTGCTGCTGCTGTCACCAAGCATGACCTATCAGCACCTCCATCGGCGCTGTCCGCTACACTGAAGATCAAGACCAACGTGTCCATCATGACCAGCGGCCGACCATCACGCATCTACGCACACCACAAATCAGCACCAACAACACCCACAGGCCCCTGCGGATCCTGATGTTCTCGAGACCATTTCTGATCATCTGGCTCTATTCATACACAATCTTTAAAACATCTGAGCTTAAACCCTCCAAGGACACAATCAACTTTCTTAGGGTTGAAATGACATCCTCGTTCCACCAAGTGCTTCGCAACTCATGTTTTATGCAGGTCTGCTCATCTAAATGGGGCAAATGATGGGCACTTGCTATGCCATACACAAATGAGAAATTTAAATAATGCTCATTTCCATAAACCATCAAAGAGCTTTGGATTGTGGGTGTCATAACGTCGTGTTCCCTCACAATGGAGCAGTGACTGAAATCAGGTGCTGATGATGAACCCTGAGGATTTTCAAGTCACCGCGCCGTGTAAAGAAAAAAGAACAGAAGGAAAAAAATCTTTTCAAGAGTGCTAAGTATTTCTATTCACTTGGCACACAATGAAGAAAATTATAGTTGGACATGATTTCCCAAGATGGACAATGTCCGGATGAGGATAAATCAGGATGTGGAATACTTTGATAAGTGTTTCTCAGATGCTGGACTAGAGATCATGTCTCTGTCATGCTTCCAAACTGATCAAGGTCCCAAATCCCACTTCATAACTTGCTCAAAAATGGTTACGCTCTCCAGGGAAAGGCAGGAAATGGAGTGGACTTTAATAAGTCATGCCAGAGGTTATGAGACCTGAAGGGCACACAGAGAAGATAGGGTCATAGTGAATGACACGCTATAATTTCCACTCACAGTCTACAGTTTGGGCGCCTTAAATTGATAATCTGTCACTTCATAAATAATGGTTGAAATGAACTCGCCAAGTTTACCAGCTCTACGGTCTATGAATCCCTTAAAAGGTAAATGGAAATGCATTACTGCTAAAATAAGATTTTTCCAACTAGCAGACGGGCCTACTCAAGGGAGGAGGCAAAATGTCCCAACCATTGTGAAGATTGTTTTCTTCTTTCTACTCCTTTAATATTCCACCATTCTTCCCCCTTTTCTACTATTCTTGTAATTATTCACTGACAAGATTCTACAATAAATGCACTGCTTCATAATACTTTGCACATGATGTGATTTGGAAATTTAAGATAAGTGATTTTATAGTTCATAGAGACTTACTGTAAAATAAGAGTTACCAAACAAGCACATAAAGAACCCATGAAACCACTCGAAGAACACAGTTCTTGTGTTGAAATTTCTTCTGGACATATTAAAAGGATTGTCTCTCTCTTTATGTACACAACCATTCAAAAGTTTGCGGTTGGTAAGATTTCTAATGTTTTTTTAAATGTTTGCTTATACTCACCAAGACTGCATTTATTTGATTAAAAATAAAACAGTTGAAAAAACTTGAAAAATCTTTTGCTATATATTATTCTTTGACAATAGAAAGTAAAAAAAAAAAAAAACAGCATTTATTTGACTTGGAATTGTTTTATAACAAAGTCTTTATTGTTATTTTTGATCAATTTAATGCATCCTTGCTCAATAAAAGTATGAATTTCTTTTAAAATAGATTTATTACTAACCCCAAACTTTTAAACACAAGCGTACATCACAGTCAGGAACATGACTTGCTACTTGATAGTCTGTCAGTATCAGGGGAGGGACATTCTTATGCTAGAGAGCATCTGATTTATCAAAACCCTTTGTAGTGCAGGATGAGTCATCAATATGTCTTGTCCATTTTCCCTGTAGAGAAATATATTAAAAGTGTGTATGTGATAAAGGTCACTTTTAGCAATTTAGTTAAATGTTATTTTGAATGATTACACTCTTCTACATGATTTGTCTCTGCCCACATACAGCAATATGATTCTGTATTGTGAGTTGAATTCATAGTTTGATTGTTCATCTTGTTCATGACATGATACATTATTCACTGCCATATACAAACACTTCCCCTGCACAATGTAAATTTTAGCAGCAAGAACTGATTCCTTGTCAAAACAGATCTTAATTTTACAATAAACAGATCTCCTATGTGACAAGATTTTCCAAAGCTATGGGTATTAGGGCATCCATACAGCGACCTGGTGACCTGCAGTGATGAAAATTGCTGTCAGTGTGAATGGTGCATTACATTCATTTTCTTTGTTCTCTACACAGCAACAACACAGAAAACCTGGCTCGTCTGAGTGTTTTTTCATCCGAAGCCTCCAGTTATTGTCTTCTGATAGCTCTAGCAATGGGGCTTATGGCAGTAATTTACTGGGCTTTCTGCAACATCACAGAAAAGTTGCACGACTTTGATGGCTAGATGGAACAGTGTTTGTGCAAGACATTGTCTGTCCTTGAAGAACTCATCCTGCCAACTAAGTGGGGCACAGCCACGGCAGACTGGCTTCTTTATCACGCTCTCTTGTGAACATCTGCCATATGGCTGCGTTGCAAAATGTGTCTGTGTGTTAGAACAAACCTTCAGCATCTCTTTTCTGAGGAAGCCACAGCTACCACCCTGATTGAAACCACTGATCTATATTGAGAACTGGATTGCTCATGACGTCATAAAAAGTGAAGCCGCTGCGCCACCATATTGGTATTCCCTAGTAAGCTCACTCATTCTATTGAATCAATAGGAAATTATATGATTTTACTGAGAAAACATTGCCTAAGGAGACACCGTTTTTATATTTGAAGTCTCCCTGTACATTCTTACAGCACAAACGTCCTGAGCAGGAAAATGGTTATTCGTTTAAAGTCGGGAATTTCCCCTGCTTATTAAAAAGTTACGTTCATATTCATTACAGTAGTGAACATCAGCTCGGCGGGCGGACGAGACACTTTAGCGTATGTATTACAAATGTCAAAACGCGCATTTTGAAACCGGAATAAAGATTTATGCCTTGTAACCTGAAATCGCCTTGTACTGTTGTGTTTATGTATTTATGTTGTGCTGTAGTATCGTTTTTATTCATAGGCTAACTGCAAATGTTTCAACAATGATTTCGTTATGCATTTCGAAGCAGCTAATGATTTAAACGATGGTTAAATTAATAATTAATAATTAATTCAACAACATGGAATACGTAACACTTTACTCATATGGAAATATAAACGCCATAAATTTGCTTTAAGAGTCTGAAATAGATGTTGCTCAATCAGGAAATAAAATACATGCATCATAACTTATTCAGACAAATAACGCTGACTGCTTTATTTCCGAGATGATGCATGGCAAACTTTGAATTGTAATACAATAGAGTGCAATAGTAATAGAGGCTTGTGTTAATATTTATTGTATAAGCTATTCAAATCAATTTCTGCAGCTAAACATAGATATGTGTTAATGTTTAATATTTTTTCCATAATTACATACATAAAGAAATATATTTTGTGTTAGTTCAGTTACGTTACCTGTGTCGGCAGTGTGCAGCAGACACACCCACATTAACGATTTCAATATATGACTCTCCGAAATATCCTCTCCGAAAAGACCATAAACATTACAGATAACATCTGAAGTAACTATTAATTTACATACATATATCACAAAACTAATCCTGTGAGACTGAGACGCTGCAAATCGGGTGATTTTAGCTCAATGTTTTGGCTGTAAGTCAATGATGCCCTCTGTCGGTAGGGAATAGTAAGATGGCCGCTCAAACATTTCCGGTGGCTTCACCACCTGATGGCAGTTTAGAACGTCATGAGCAATACAGTCATTATATAGATCAGTGATTGAAACCCACTAACATGCAAATGCATGACTCACTGGAAAACTATTAAGTTTAGAATTCACACTTTGAGTTTAAATCCCTGTTTTTCTAGCAGTTGGCATCGTGTCGCTGAATATATGAGGCATTTAGTTGGCAAAAAAAGCAATAGTAATAATACATAATTAACAGAGGTGTTCATTTACACATTCTAGGTGCTAATGTGGGTTTTTGGCACCGCTGTTCAGATTATTAGCAGCAGCTCCTTTATTTTTTTTTTTCTCTGATAGCTACCGATATTATAATAGTATTAAAGTTTGTCAAAAATATACTGTTCTGGGTTTTTAAAAGCGTATGCGTGTAATTTTTGCTTAAGTTTTTATTTCTCCCAGTTAACTGAAACTTTTGAATCAGTTGACTAAAAAGATTTATTCTGACTCATTCACTGGACTTTTCTGCAGATTACATCATTGCCCCAGTAAGTGGCAATACTGAATTCGGATACATTGCAATTAAGTATATTATAAAATGTTATTCCAAATTCAGTCTTTTTGTCTCATGTGTTTTACAAGTGATGTTTTAGCAACATATAAAATGATTGGGTTTCACTTTATTTTGATAGTCCCTTTAAAACATTCTGTTGACTATAATTAACGTCATTAGAGAGTTAGTAGAGTATTAGTAGACTGGTAGAGTTAGGGTTAGAAGTTGACATTGTTACGTCCAAGGACGTATGTTTATTTGTTATTGCAGTGTGTCATGCATTTGTGTATGTGTTTGGGTGTTTTGCTCTCTTTGTCTCTTGTTCTCTCTTTCGTCATTCCGACAGGTATAGTGACCAGCTGTATTCAATCTAATGATGCATGATTTGATTGGAGGATGACGGGGAGGAGCCGAGATACAGTGGGGAGAACAAGTATTTGATACACTGCCGATTTTGCAGGTTTGCCCACTTACAAAGCATGTAGAAGTCTGTAATTTTTTATCATAGGTACACTTCAACTGTGAGAGACGGAATCTAAAACAAAAATCCAGAAAATCACATTGTATGATTTTTAAATAATGAATTTGCTTTTTATTGCATGACATAAGTATTTGATCACCTACCAACCAGTAAGAATTCCGGCTCTCACAGACCTGTTAGTTTTTCTTTAAGAAGCCCTCCTGTTCTCCACTCATTACCTGTATTAACTGCACCTGTTTGAACTCGTTACCTGTATAAAAGACACCTGTCCACACACTCAATCAAACAGACTCCAACCTCTCCACAATGGCCAAGACCAGAGAGCTGTGTAAGGACATCAGGGATAAAATTGTAGACCTGCACAAGGCTGGGATGGGCTACAGGACAATAGGCAAGCAGCTTGGTGAGAAGGCAACAACTGTTGGCGCAATTATTAGAAAATGGAAGAATCAATCTCCCTCGGTCTGGGGCACCATGCAAGATCTCACCTCGTGGGGCATCAATGATCATGAGGAAGGTGAGGGATCAGCCCAGAACTACACGGCAGGACCTGGTCAATGACCTGAAGAGAGCTGGGACCACAGTCTCAAAGAAAACCATTAGTAACACACTACGCCGTCATGGATTACAATCCTGCAGCGCACGCAAGGTCCCCCTGCTCAAGCCAGCGCATGTCCAGGCCCGTCTGAAGTTTGCCAGTGACCATCTGGATGATCCAGAGGAGGAATGGGAGAAGGTCATGTGGTCTGATGAGACAAAAATAGAGCTTTTTGGTCTAAATTCCACTCGCCGTGTTTGGAGGAAGAAGGATGAGTACAACCCCAAGAACACCATCCCAACCGTGAAGCATGGAGGTGGAAACATCATTCTTTGGGGATGCTTTTCTGCAATGGGGACAGGACGACTGCACCGTATTGAGGGGAGGATGGATGGGGCCATGTATCGCGAGATCCTGGCCAACAACCTCCTTCCCTCAGTAAGAGCATTGAAGATGGGTCGTGGCTGGGTCTTCCAGCATGACAACGACCCGAAACACACAGCCAGGGCAACTAAGGAGTGGCTCCGTAAGAAGCATCTCAAGGTCCTGGAGTGGCCTAGCCAGTCTCCAGACCTGAACCCAATAGAAAATCTTTGGAGGGAGCTGAAAGTCCGTATTGCCCAGCGACAGCCCCGAAACCTGAAGGATCTGGAGAAGGTCTGTATGGAGGAGTGGGCCAAAATCCCTGCTGCAGTGTGTGCAAACCTGGTCAAGAACTACAGGAAATGTATGATCTCTGTAATTGCAAACAAAGGTTTCTGTACCAAATATTAAGTTCTACTTTTCTGATGTATCAAATACTTATGTCATGCAATAAAATGTAAATTAATTACTTAAAAATCATACAATATGATTTTCTGGATTTTTGTTTTAGATTCCGTCACTCACAGTTGAAGAGTACCTATGATAAAAATTACAGACTTCTACATGCTTTGTAAGTGGGCAAACCTGCAAAATCGGCAGTGTATCAAAAACTTGTTCTCCCCACTGTATAAGCAGAAGCGGATCGATTGAGAAGAGAGAGAGACTTCCTTTTGCCAGGATGAATTCTTCTTCCTGTCTGCCCAGACTCTGTTGCTTAAGTTGTTGATTTGATTCTGATTGAGTGAGCTCAGGATCTTGCTGTGAGTTCTTTAGTGGGAAGAGAACTGAAGTGTTACAGTCTATGTAATTTCTTTTATATCTTATGTTAAGTGTTTGTATAGCACTCTTAGTTTATTTGTAATCTGGGGATTGTAGGGGGAGGGTGCCATTTATGTTTGTACTTCTCTTTTCTCCTGTTTATGGGTAGGTAGGGAGTAAGGGAAGTTTGATGTCTTTTATTTCTATGATCTTTTTCTAGGATATTTATTAAGATTCTTGGGTTAGTTATCCTATGTTTTGTTTGTTATTTTGGCCTAGCTCTCCCCTGAAGTATTATCCCCTGTTTTTGATTATTATTGTTATTCTTTGAGATTGTATTTCTGTTACCCTTTGATGGGACTTGTATTATTCTTTATCTTTTCAAATTAAAAGATGTTAATTTGAATTGGTTGTGTTGATTCTGGGACAGGAGGTTGAATTATCTTGGTTCTCTCTCCAAGATTTCTTTTCATTATTTAATTTTTACTTTATTTATTTTTTTATTGTTACTGAGTACCAAACCTAGACGGGTAGTTATGTAACAACATGTAGTTGCAAAGTTACTTACAGTCAGTAGAATGTCTGTTGGAGGACCATCACAATAAAGAGCTAGCAGATATTAAGCAGCCAGTCTACTAATACTGTAATGAGAGTTAGATGACATTTAGTTACTTATAGTCAACAGAATGTTCAAAAGGGACCATCAAAATAAAGTGTTACCAATGTTTGAATATTTATGAGTTATGAGTTAATGAGATGAATTTTCAGCCAGTTTAAAATTGACGAATATGACAAGAAAATACTGATTAAATAGATTTGTTCACGGCCGAAATCTCTCTTGCTCAAACTAAAAGATTAATGTTTTTATAATGCCACAGTAGCAGGAAATCAACCTATGAATGACTGACGTACAGAATAAAAACATTATACACTTCCTTTTTTATTTATACAAATATCCTGCAATGTTAAAGCTTAAGGTGAGGCTTCCTTTTTCTTGGAAAACCTTCAAAATGAAAAATGGGCTTTCTCTGAGCACTGGTTTCACTTTTACTTGGCAGCATCATGACCAAAAAAAGGACTCTGAGAAACAGAAGCTGGAAGTCTCACTACTTACTGTCACTGCTAACAATTGGATTATTTGCTTGTTGCTAGCTTTGGAGAAAAGGATTAATGAAGCCATCACATTGATTAAGCCAAGATTTCCATCACAGCCTGACACCTAGAGTAATGGACCCCACTGACATGAGGGTGACCGGGTTCTTCTGAGTCGGCCAACTCATCACAATGCAAGTGGAGATGCAATAATCCCCTTTAATTCAATCAAGGCAGTCTGTAATAACATTCTCCAGTAGGGTCAGAGGGTCCAAAACCCAGGGTTTTGCAGTACAATTTGAACTTTGCGACTTACAGTATATGAATACAAAGAATATGCTGGTGTTGTAATTCAAGGACGTATTTACAATTAAAATATGTACCAGACTTACCAGACAGAGATATTCTCTGGTCAAGCTCAAGCACTTAAGACTTATTAATTATTGAATATTGTATACCTTGATTTACACAATGAAAAGAAAATTGGCAGGGTGCCTAATAGGATGCAAATAAATGGTCACTTAACTGTGATAATTATGTATATATATATTCCATTCAAGTAGATAGAAGCTGTACATGTATATATGTCTGTACATACTACCTACATAGAAAATTGCTACCCAGGCCATTAGCAAGAAGGCTGTTGAATAAAATGACTTGCTTTAAAGGGACTTTGGGGAGACTTTAATGGAGATGGCAGATCCCATGCCTTAAAAACACTGATTCAGCATACTATTTATGAACTATGACACTATAATGATGGGAAGGAATAAGTCCTGGCCTTGAAATACAACAAAGCCTCCCTCTTCAGTGGATGTATCAGGCTGTGATAGTGTAAGCGGCTTCTTAGAAATAAGATAATCTCATTCTCATTTCCTGTGCTCTCCATTCACCACCACTTAACGTCATTAATCCTTTACATTAAATAGTGATGAAGGTCTGACCTCTTTTATCATCCGTTTCTCCAACCGTGGAATTAGCCGACAGCCAGATGCCATTATTAACCAGCATCAGCTAGTACAGAAATTCATTCCTGGTCTAAGTCGGTCCTTTCGATAGGGAATATACCAGATATATACTAGATTCCACAAGCTGAGTGGCTTTTAATGATCACGGACCTGGATAAGTAAAAGGTTTATAGAATGCAGTTGCAAGAGATGAGGCATTTATCACTGTCAGGTGGCTGAATTCCCACGACGGATCCAGCGGATCTGAGAAACGCACCAGGCCAGCTGTACTGCAAGAAAACCTGCTGATCACATCCAAACCATCATCGTTCCTCTTAGTCTCCACAACATGCTGCTAAATACTTTCATCCACAGGAACAATAAGGTGAAATGGTCCCAGGAGCAAAGACAAACTCAAATTATCAATCACTGGTGAACCAGAATCCGCAGATGCCTTTGTGTGCAGAAGATAGAGGTCACAGTGTTTGATTGACAGGCAAAGTCACTCTAACATAGTAAAGTGACACAAAAACTCAAGTTTCTTAAATTGCACAGCTACAGCTTAAATAGTACATAGGTCATGAGGTAATTTTACTAAAAAGATCAAAGTGCTTGCAATATTTTCACAAGCTTGCTCATATTTTAGCCTGCTTTATATTTATTTATTAGCATCAAATTGATTAATGTGTAATAAAGACAAAATATCTTCCAATTAACAACACATCTGTATTGCATTTCCATGCATAGGTCTTTGAAACCTTTACAGGAACCTTTTAAAATGCATTACAAATTTCAGCCAATGCTGCCCACTACACAGTTTTTAAAATGGCTGTCCTCAGGGTGTATAAATTACAAAACCTGGCAACCCTTTTGAAAATGTCTTTAACTAAATAAAAGACTTTCCTATATGGACAAAAACAGATCAATTACCACAGCGTCTATGCATTCTTGCAATAACATTTTTGGTCTTTAAAAATCAATTACTGAGGCTCCTATCCAGCACTACAATATCAGATTACAGATTACGAGCAACAAGTTTTAGTTCAACAAGGAGGACAAATAGCACTTTTTTGTTTCTCTGAAGAAGGTTACAATTTTTATAGCTTAAACATTTATCTCATTGCAGATGACGAGCACTCGCATCTTTTATGGTAAAGCATTCAGATGAATGCAGCATACATCTGAGAGAAAGGGAATATTATTCACAAAAGGTTAACATTTCTCATTTTTCCAATAGAGAATTGAAATCATTACGTCCAATGCTGAAGCTATCATGACGTTCCCTCTGGGCATGTGCTGCTCTACACCTATATACATCATGTGTGGAATCACATCAGTGAGAATGATCTAGAGACCAGGCCAAGGTGAAAGTCAGCGCGCTGAACGCACATGTGACGTGTGCGTGAGCCCTGGGCTATCCAGGAATAGTGAAGCATCTGGAATTGTAGCAGACCCCTGAGTCGACCGCTGGCTTCGCTAACGTGCCGGTCGTTCTCTCCGCTAAACCTACGTCTGTTTCTAAAGGACGTACAGCGGCAATTAAACAAGCCCCGTGTGGTACCCCTCCACTGTGTCCTTGAGCTGAGATGCCGTTTATTTCAACTGAACCACTGCAGCCGCTGCCAGCTGTGTGCATAATAATCTGGAGTATTACATCCCTGCCAGACGGGAGAAGAAACAGACACAACGGTGACGTTAAATAAAAGGTTATTGAATGTTTCCAATCTTCAAACTTCACGGAGACTGCAAGTGGACAGCAGTTGGTTTTAGCACACAAGTACACTTATACGATAAAATAAATAAAGTGGATTTCAGTGGATTTTAAATCCAACTTCGACAATTTATCTTCTTTTTTATATTAATTTGAGTTGAAAAAAGAGCTGAATTTTCAGCATCATCACTCCATTTGGTGCTCAAGAAACATTTTTTATTATTATCAATGTTGAAAAGAGTTATGCTGCTTAATATTTTTGTGGAAACCGTAATACATTTGCTCAGGATTCTTTGATGAATAGAAAGTTTAATGCCTCCTTGCTGAATAAAGGTATTAATTTGTTTCCAAATTACTGACCCCAAACTTTTGAACAGTAGTGGATAAAATCATACAAAAACTCCATACTGATCAGTATATATAAACACTTTGCATACAAAATGTGTACTTTTGTGTATTACACTAATGTAAATCACTACTAAGATGATAAAAAGTGTTTTTTCTTCTTATTTGGACATGTCTTATCTTCAAAACCGCCACCTAAAAAATAGGTGCATGATTCCCCTTTTTGTGCAGCAAATTAAAAAGGCTATCAGGAACAGAGACAACAGTCTCTGATTAGATTAGATTGCTTATGAAAAATTTCTCCAATGATACTGTTGTATAGTTTTCTGGTTGCTTGGTAACAGCAGGAACAGCCGTTGACAGGGACAGGCCATCTGCGGTGTGACACACCAACAGAGAAATGATTTATACAGGAACAGAAAGTGGAATCACAGACTGACACTTTATCATTAAAGACCTAGATGGGCATCTGAGATCCAGCCCACCTAGACTACAACCACTAGAGAGAGAGAGAAGCTGCAGTGCTGTTGTTTTATGTCTTCTGTGCAAGATCACTTTATTGCATAAATGAATATCACTGACACTGATTGACAGTAGTTGATGTATAACATAAAAACTGTAAGCAGATGCTATGAGGCAAAAAACAACAGCACTACTAACATTTGAAAAAGGAAATCCCAGGAAATGCTTAAATGCGCATTCGCTTTCACTGATTGAAATATATATTCAAAGCACTTGCCTAATCTCGCTCTAATGTGATTATAGTAACAAAATCAAAAAAACGTTTCTGACTCAACCTTCTTTTTAATAAACATACAGTATAGAGCATTTGGATCCAGTTCTTAGCTTTAAAAAATCTATTACTGCTTACTTTTATTATTTTACTACTTTCCTTTAAAAAAAAAGTGTACTGTGGGTACAGTAACCTGCTGAATTAGCATTTATCTTGTCAATTCCAGTTTTAAACAGCAAGATTAGTTTACTTATTATGTCACAGTGAGCTATTTGTAAAATATAATATCTGTTCGAACTTGTAAAAGAGCAAATTCGACAGTCTATTTGAATTCAACCCGATTCAACATTCTAAATCTGCTATTTCAGCTAAACTTTACGTGTGCCAATACAATATCAATTTAAAAATAATATCTACGATATTGTTCTGTAATCACCAAAGCCGTCAGGATTATAATAAAGTGACTTAAAGACACGGCTATACAAATACAGACTGTAGCAAACACGCTGCAATCTATGGAAGCTTGTTTCTGCCACTGAATAATAAAAAAAAGGTAATTGCGACATTTTATCTTGCAATTATGACTTTTTTTCTCAGAATTGCGAGATATAAACTCGCAATTGCAAGAAAAAAAGTCCGAATTGCAAGGTTATATCTCATAATTCTGACTTTATTGCAAGTTTATATCCCGCAATTGTGAGATAAAAAGTCGCAGTTATCTTTTAAATTGTTTTATTCAGTGGCGGAAACAAGCTTCCATAGTAAACAGCCAGTAAGTGTTGCGTCATTCAAAATTTTCTTTTTTCCGACTCACTTATCTGTACTTTTAAACACTGCCTTGAATTCAGTAATCTCAGCTTTTTACAGCAGGGAAAGGAACATGGCTGAAATTTCCCTCCTTTCATATAAGAAAAGAAAAGACATAAGGAGGAGAAACAGAGAGGGAGGGAGCACAGAGAAAAATAATCAAATTTGTTTCCTCTTTGGTTGTCTCTACAGGAACACTTGTCTGCCTTGGGGACGACACATAAGTGTTCAGCAGCTTCCCTTCCCACAAACCTTTGCTTCCTTATATTAGATTAAGAGTCTAGATCCAAAAAAAACCTCACCTTAAAACACCTTTAAGAGATATTACAATGTTCTTGTCTTTAATGCGTGTCTATCTTCTGTTACTCCATTACAGTATCCATTATACAAACATTATTCCAAACAATGCTCTGTATAAGTGCAGCGTGTTTTATGCTGTTCGTTGCATTAAACAATTGAAGCATCCTCCATTATTGGCACCTCATCCCCACTGGCAATATTCAACAAGTTCTTTGGTTATTTTTCTATTATCATATGCAGGCCCTGCAGCTCGCTTGAATTAATAATTAAATCAACAAATTATATCTATACAGTGTAAACAATAGCGTCTGATATCGCCAACGCTGTAATTTCACATATCAGGCCTATAATCTTCTGCACCCTGAGCGCTTTCCTGTCTAATGTCCTTCACATTGTTCATCTGTCAGTGCTCTGTTTAAAAAGACAACAAAGACAGAGAGAGAAGAACCTCCACAACTACCTTTTAAAGAAGACCTATTATGCTTTAGTGTGTACACAGTTTCTGAACTCCCACAAACGCCTCGATTGCAGTCTCGAGTTTTCTTCTGGGAATGTACACATCACAATATTCCTCATCTGAATAATTCCATTGAAGACAGAAAATCTGGCATATGCAAAAACTGGTCCAGACGACCACTTTTCGGAAGGAGGGGCTTCATAGAGACAGGAACTAAACAGAACGTTACTGACAGACAGGGAAGAGAGGTGCTGCAGCAATGGAAATAATAATGTATTTTTTTTTTTTTTACATTTAAGCATAAAAACCAGTTCTAGAAGACCCAAAAAACAAAATCAAGACTGTAAAAGGGCATAACATGGGGTGGTTTGGCACAACATTTTAAAGGGATAGTTCACACAAAAATGCAAAACCTGTCATCATTTATACACCTTCACGTCACAAACCGGTATGATTTTCTGTCGTCAATGCAACACTAAATTCTGAAGACTGTGCTGGTCGCTCTTTTTCTGTGTAATTGCAATGCATGGGATCTGAAGTTTTCAAGTTTAAAAAGGACACAAAAGCACCATACAAGTATCATAAAAGCAGAGGTGGGTAGTAACAAAGTAAATTTCCTTCTTTACATTTACTTGAGTATTTTTTTGGAAAATTTGTACTTTTAAGAGTAGATTTAAATGAGGTTACTTTTACTTTAACTCGAGTACATTTCTAATGAAAAAACTGTACTTCGTTACACTGGGCAACATTCCTCTCCTTGCTTTAGTTTAGTGCAATACATGTTAAGAAATACATATAGTTATTCCAAGAGCGCACTGTCTCTTTTTTCTGGGACATGAGCGATGCCCCATTCACAGATGATTTGTTCAGTTCCCTGCACGCACTGAATCGTCTGAAGCGGTTTCTCAATCGGAGTCGTAACAGGAAATGTAAGAACATCAAGAGCGTTGGATGAAGTGGCCGTGGACCTAATGTTACAGTCAACTGAAAGCAAATCTTCAAATGCATCCTATTGTTTGTCAGCGATGAACATCTTTATTGGTTGAACATCTGCGTATGCTGTCTGTGAACGAGCTACATTCGATTTCAATTCAGTTAGGTAATACATTTTACAACCAAACATATTTTCAGTGGTTCCTGATGCGTTTTAATACTGTTCAAATAACACAAATAAGAGTCGGGACAACGATGTTCTTCTTTTGGTTTACTGCGCAATATGAATTACCAAACTCTGTGAACACACACGTCTTTTGGACGTCTTTAAACCCAGAGTTAATCTCTGGAATGGCCAGACAGTGCTTATTCCTGAGTTTACATACAACTCAAAACACTACAGTTCCCTTTACGTGCCTTTGAACGCAAAACTCTGCAGGTTCAATTTATTTCTACATTGTCCGATAATCCAAAACGTTATTATTATACAAAGCAAAGGACATGCAATGACTTTTGGGCTACAGATGCCAGAAATAATGCTTGTCTCTTCTGTGTTTGTTGCAAAGATATCTAATTATGATAATAATAACCATTTAAATTCTATATCTATCAAAATATTAACATGTTACTGTATTGTTGTTATAGGCTATATACAGTATGATTCGAAGTAACTAGTAACTAGATACTTGAGTAGTTTTTTCATTGGATACTTTTTTACTCTTACTCAAGTAACTATTAAGATTAGTACTTTTACTGTTACTTTGAGTAAATATTTCTATAAGTACTTGTACTTTTTCTTGAGTACAGTTTTTGGATACTCTTCCCACCTCTGCATAAAAGTTACTTCTGTCAGGACCACTATCGTCAAAGATGATAGACAATTAGCATATAGTTTAGATTGGCGGTATAGTTCTGTTCTGGGCGAGAAATCCCTGCGCATCCATGCAGCCTAGCCTGGATAAGAGCAGGGAGAGCAGTGATAAACCCCCCTAGGGTAAACAGAACAGAACCAACAATGTATTGCAGATAGCATTAATGTCAATATTAAAACATAATTCGGGAATTTAGTCTGATTCAGGGGGAATCAGAATGCCAAATCCTGACTGACGAGAGGAGGAGCTGGGGATGGAGGAGGGTAATTAGCTCCAGAGAAACGTGAAAGCAGCTGATAGTACTGAAGGAGCTTATATATGCATGTGATAGATATCGTATTCCTATAGGTAGACGTGATCAGCTGACAGTCAGCTGATGTGAGCTTGACTAATGTGACCTGCCAGAACTAATGCTATACGCTTGATATGTCACGTTCTCTAAAGTTATACAATAGTTTTGTGTGATTAATAGATTTAAAATTAAGTTGTTAATCACTAATAATTTTCCCCTCCAGCGAGCTGTTAACTTCTGCATTCAGTGAGTTGAACTGAAAACCAATTCATGGTTTGTGAACGAATTATCCATGTATTAATTGGATCACCCGATTTACTGGAAATATTTATCTCAAATCTATCTAACATATGACCTAAGAAGACTTGGAACACACAAATCATATGGATTTTTTTTTATTATTCTTTTGTGGAGCTTTTTTGTCGTTTTAAGCTTATCACCCCTAGTCCTCATTTACTTTCAATGTTTGGAAAACCATGGCCATTTTCTTCAAAAATTGAAAATTAACCATTCTAATAGCACATAGAGAGACTATTTTCTATATATTTTATCTCATTATACAGTGATTTGCATGATAAATTATCCTTGTTGACATCCTTGCTCAAATGAATTTGTAAAAAGTAGTTTGATAACTACCTTCAAAGATTCAATAAAATTCAGTGTTGATAAGTTGGTCTAAGGGTAAAAAAAAAATATGAATGATGCTTATGGTTGCAAGTGATGGTTGCACACAATGTTTTCCTTTCAACATTTTATTGTACTTCAAACCTGCAAAGCAACCAGCTTTTGTGACTATAAATGTAACCCCTCTGAAAGAGAGAGTTGGATCCATTTTGCACAGCAGATTGAATTTTAGCCCGACAATAGATTTGTCATATTCTAGCTTGTGCACTTTAAGAGTCTTTTAAAAGTGGGACAGGCACAACAGTGGTGTAGATAGTCTGTGAGAGATGAAAGCACTCTCTATATTTTGTCCCACATCTGTTGATGATAAACAATATTTCCATATGTCGCTTGCCTAATTTGTGTGTGGAAATTAGCAACTTATGTAACATAATTACAAATGGTTCAGAGATGGAAAGGACAGCCTAATTATTGTGCAACATTAATTCAAGCATGTCAGAAGCAGCATTATGCCATGGACCAGTTACAGTATGACACTAAAATGATAGAAAAACAGACGCAGGTGCAGATATCAGTCACAAATATTAGAGCCCACGTACAATAGTAACATTAAATTAGCTAAAGCTTTCCATAAACAAGCAACATTCAGGAGAAAAACAGCATCCAGAGTACTAAAAGCATTAACTGTTGTCCCCTTTGGAGTCGGTAATATCGTAACTATGAGTTCCGAGCACATAAATGACCATGCGAAGTAGTACTGTACAAGTGGAAACGCACAATTCTAGTTGTCGAGTTGGAATGCTGGAAGGGTTGTGTCGATTTGAAACATGTCAGAAACACTTAAAATATAGATGACATTGTAGTGAATGTGACATACATAATTCACCTTTGTTGTTAAACGTAGTTCTATACACTGTTGATTATAAACGCAGCACTTTGTTCTTAGCGTGTTTCTTCATGACTGTTCAGGGATCGCGGTCCCTTTAAATGTTCTGAATGTGTGTTGACGTGGGACGCTTGTCAGCACCATTTTGGTGGAGAGTTTTCTGCTACATAAAAATAAATAAACACGCAATCGTGTGCTCAACGTGAGAAGTTGTCTCTTGTAATTTACTGCAATTTCCACAACATCATATAATCTAGAGATCAGTGAGCAAAACGTCTGCAGTGCATTATAATGAACAATTTGGTAACTGTAATGTAATAATGTAATAAAGTATTTACAAATCATTTGCAAATAGTTAATAGTTTATAAACTAGTTAATACATTAATAGACTATATACAAATAGTGAGTTCTTCATTCATTGTCACTGTAATTAACAAAGTGTTATTGTTTAATTAGTTCATATGTAAAGAGTTAAATAATGCTTTGTTAACAACGTATTAATTGTAAATAGTTCTCACTTTAGATTAGGTCACGGAAAATGGGAAAATTACATTAATTAAGTGCTTAAAACCAACCTTTATTAGACATTAATTGCATTATTATTAAGAGTTCATTAAAATGTTTACAAATAAATCATGCCTTTCGCCAAATCTAAACATAACCACCTAAAAATAAATAAATACATGTTGTCAATATGAATTACACACAAATACTCATAAGATCACATTAAAACACATCAGTAAGGGTTAGGGTTAAGTTTAGGGGAAATAATATACAGTTTGTACAGTATAAAACATTTCTATGGAAAGTCCCTATAAAACATGGAAACCCAATGTGTGTGTGTGTGTGTGTGTGAACTGGTTATGAGGACCTACATTATGAGGACATCTTTATAAAGTCCTTATATTGTGGTGTGTTCTCAGGTTTCAGGCCACACCCCCTACATTATGAGGACATGCCGATGTCCTTGTAATTCAAAACAAAATAAACATACGAAATGATTGTTCAATAAAAATGTAAAAACGCAGAAAGTTTTGTGCGATGGGTAGGTTTAGGGGTAGGGTTAGTGTAGGGGGATAGAATATACAGTTTGTACAGTATAAAAACCATTACGCTTATGGAGAGTCCCCGTAAACCACCTACAACAACATTTCCGTGACCTAACCTAAAGTGAGAACTATTTACAATGAATACGTTGTTAACAAAGCATTATTTAACTCTTTACATATGAGCTAATTAAACAATAGTTAATTACAATGACAATGAAGAACTCACTATTTGTATATAGTCTATTAATGTATTAACTACATTTTCTAAACTATTAATAAACTATAACTAATAGTTTGCAAATTATTTGTAAGTACTTTATCACACTATACAGGTTAATTATAGCTATATAGTTATTATAAAAAGTGTTACCAACAATCTTGTAAGTTATTGTACTTTTACATGCTGTATTTCACATTTTAAAGATGTGATGTAAGGAACTGCTAATAGACAACAAGATAATCACTCAACATTCATGATTTGCAAATATTTCATTTTGATAGCTTACAGTGTATAAATACGTGATAGAAAGAATAATCATTTTGAATTCAGATGTAGTTATTTGGGTTATTTGTTCAGGCTACTTCCATGTTTTATTTCCCATTTGAATGCGTGACATGACATAATAAGGAAAATACAAGTTTCCCAGGTGCACTTGAAGGCAGCATATATTTTTCTAAACCCAACCCAAAAGTTCTGGCTCCATTTTGCTAAATGCTAAAGCTCATATAATTAAAACATGCATTAATCTTTAAAACCAAGTGCTACAACAGCTTCTAATTTTACTTAGTAAATAAATATTTAAACAGAGGCACTTTGTCAATAAGAGCACATCCTCAGCTCTGAAACTGATTGGTCCAAGTCTACGTTTGTGCAGTAAGTTCTCCAACTAGCATTAGCGCAGTGGAGGGGAATCACATAGACACGCAATTAGCACACTCCTGATTGCCATGGAGATACGTGACTGTGCATCTGCTTGAATGAGAAATTCCGTTTCCACAGTCCGCTAAAACGCCCACGCATCTTTTGAGCTGTTCGAAAGCTCCCCTGCGTATTTTAGCACCCTGACAGATCCTCAATGCGGCGCAGTCTAACTCCTGCATTTCTCACGACTGCAGAACTTTTTTTTTTTACCTCAAGGGACAAGAGGAAAACGGTTTGCGGTGGCTCAGACTGTATTAATCACAAAGCGTGGCCTGGGGTTTCTCTTCCAGTGGATGCACACATGCGTCGATTGCACAGGAGATATGTTTGGCAGGTGCTGTCACATCAGCACTCCTCCATACTCTTCAAAATGGTGTCCAGATCTACAACTGTACTCGTACAGATAATAAAATTCAAGCTATGGTGTCTGCCAAAACGTTCTCCTTCATTTCCCCTTTGCTTTAAACCCGTAAGAGTGTCATTTGTGATGATTTGTTTTCCTTAATGTACTGTCCCAACCTCTGACTTAGCAATGATACATCTCCTTCTAGAGACCTAGATCTAGTTAAGCCAACAAATCCTCTCACTCTGCAGGGAGCACACACACATGAAAACACATTCACAAATAAGGAGCTAAAGGAGGTAAAACACTGAATTTCTTCCTCCCGAGTGTCTAAGAGCAGCTGTGCTACACAGCTGACACATACTGCTCTGCCTTGATGTCCCAGGCAAGATCTCATCCTTTTATGCCTGTCGGGATGAATGGTTTTTTGCGGTCAATCCCAGCTGTAAGCCACACCAAGAGGGGACAGAGGAACCGGCATGGGCTTTCAAATAAAGGCATCATCACCCTGCGTGCTACCCTTTCAGGCTCTGGAGACTGCTGAGGGAGACAGGTGCTTGCAGAGGGTTGAGTTTCAAACCGAGCTGATAAAAAAAGACACCCCACTTGGGCAGAAGCGCCATGATCATTCGAACTGAGAGGGTATGTGCCCCCTCAAACTTGTGAGTGGAGTGGACTTTGAATGCATCCTCCGAAATAAAATAAAAAAATTGTATCTTTTATAATCGCAGATCACTTGCAGTAGTTATTAATCAATACTCCCTTTTCCATATAATGAAAATGGGTCAGTGACAAATAAGATAAAACAAAGGATACATTTACTTGAAAATCTATTCAATTATTCTTAGAAATGTATTATTTTCAATCATGTTTTTTGTATGTTGAACATATTTTAATCATTATTTAAAAAAAATATATCATGAATTAATCATTTGTGTACATATATATACTGTATATACACACATCATTATTATTTTCAAAAAAATGTAAACATTTATTTTCATGTATTTATTTGAATTAGGCCTATTTAAATTAGTAATTCATATAAATATAATTATGTTCTTGGAGAATCACAACACATGACATTGTACAACTTGATCTAACCTCTCCCTGTAAATAAAGTAGAGTAAAGTACACTTTATTTTGATAGTCCACTTTAGACATTCTAAATCGAAATAGTGTGACCAAGTAAAGTAGGTTATAATAAAATAAAATAAAAATAGTTGATAATAAATAATATGTGATACCCTGTGCTTGAATACTCCCTAAGCTTTTCTAAAAGTGATATATGCAAATGAAACAAATAGAAGGGCACCACTGCTTTGTCACAAGGCATGTCAAACTGCACAAAAGTCTCGGGTTTGGTTCTGTGGGTGGTGTCTCTGCCGTCAATCTGCTGCAGCACAGCTCTGCTTTAATGAGCCTCAGAATGATGTGGGCTCTATAGAGCCATGAAACAAGATTAATAAATAACTTATGGCCTTTATCAAATATTTGTGCTCAAACAGCCTCCAGTACATCATAGATGCGTTTTATCCCTGTCTCTTAGCCCAGCCACTTTATCTCATTGCACCAATGAGATAAAGTTAAAGTTGAGATATGAGTTCATTGCACCAAAGCAGCAATATGATGTGCTAATATGAAAATATGGAATCCGTGAGCAGGTGAAAATGCGACTGTGATACGACCCTGTGACTACTAGACAAAGCTTTTACTTTTCTCATGGCCTAGTCTGTCAAATTACATAGTTACATGCTGGACATGAATGTGTCATGACTGAAAGACGCTGTTGGTATGCGCGTAAGTGTGTGTGTGTGTGTTCAGCAACACTGATGGTGGCACAGAACTTCTCAGTTGTGGACATAATTTGTCATGATGTTAAAAGAGACACTTTAAGCTGTTCCAAAAAAAAACAAAAAAACAGAAAAAGACCACCCGGAAAATGCTGATATTATTAATTCTGTCCGAATGCTGATGAGGTAAAGACTTAAAAGGCAGAGCAGACGGAATCCATGTTCATGCTGAGCTTGTCAGCAAAGACACATCGCTGTCTTTTACTTTGATGCTTGCAATAAAATTGTAACCTTGTTTCATCAGTGCATTCAAGTGCTAAAAATGTAAAAGGCACACTCAGCATTTTTTTTTATATTTATATCGTGCTGGTAGTATGACACAGTAGTGCAGTAGTGGATGCATTTCCAGTTATCGATTCTATAAATGCACTAATCAATGACAACGTTTACATGTGCACCAATAACGCGATTATTTCTAATAATCAGAGTAAGGTCTTAATTGCAGAAAGATACGAGCAGAACTCTTCACTCCAGTTTACATGCAATTTGCATTAATCTGATTATTCGCTAATAACCACACTCAGATAGGCATACAGTATGCATGTGTTACCGGCCATTGTTTTAATCTATTCACATCAAATTCAAAATACATTTTTATGGACGTACTGGATATTATTCGAAGCTGTGATGAACATTGCAATGCTGGGTTTGCCTACGCTGCCGTCACATTCTTCAAAATAAAAAGATAGATAGATAGATAGATAGATAGATAGATAGATAGATAGATAGATAGATAGATAGATAGATAGATATATAGATACATAGATACATAGATACATAGATAGATAGATAGATAGATAGATAGATACATAGATAGATAGATACATAGATAGATAGTAAACGACATAGAAATAGAAGAACAAACTTATTAATCTAAGCAATATTACTGCTACACATTACGCTGGGCAACATAAATCATAATTGACATTGATTACATTTTACAAACTGAATTTGCCCAGCTGCTAATTGATAATATTGTTTGTCATCCTTTATTTGACAGCAACGGGCATGATTATGATTTGATTTCCCCCTTTAGGCACAGATGAAGTAAAGCATTAGCTCTAACTATGTGGCATGTTCAGTGGTCTGTGTTTTGTCACATTCTTTCTTATGACAGAGGCCAAGACACATGGGTGTCATATCCTGCAGCTCAAAGCAAAGACAGACACTGTCATGCATTCGAATGGACAGGGCATCTCCAGGCTTTATTTTTCTGATTACTCTATTGACAAGACTCCAAAAGCGCGTCAGTTCAGATTGTCAAACCCCACTTGATGGACTAACCCGTATATATATATATATATATGTGTGTGTGTGCAACTAAAGCCACTCACACAAGCAAAAAAGCCACCTCTTCTCCATGTTAAAACTCATTATAGCCGTCACAAAGTAAGCTTGCAACACCCTACAAGAGGTGCTCAAGGATTACCATTAACATATTCTATTGGTTTGAGTCATGCAATAGTTTGATTTGGATTTTAGCTGCAGGAATCCTCTGGTGTGTAAAACCTTTAAGGTAGACCGATAAACTCACACAGAGCAGATTAAAATTCATCTAGTACAATTGGTTTCTGTACAACAGTTCATAATACACAAAATCCTGAAAGCTTCCTCTAAGGCTTATGCAAATTTATGGCTGTACGAAACCAACGTACATTTAAAGTGATGCGGCTTGCCACTCATTGCACTATAATCATGAATTCTGATAGACTCTGTCGTCCTCTGTACGACTACACTGTGGCAGACATTATGCAATCCTGCACTATGATTTCTGCAGCCAATTAGGAACTTCCTGTAAAATGGTGTAACAAAACTGTTTTTTCCCCCTGTTATTGCATCCAAAAAAACCCACACAAAATAGTATGGGTGGTCAGGTTTGGTCATGAGGTTTGCAAGGCTAATTATGGGTGTGTGGCAGAGCGACGGTGCCAATGCCACCTCCACACTCAGCGGCACCATGCGCAGGACCTGAGATCTACAGAGGATCACCTGTGGAGATCTGGCCCACGGTTAGATAACGCTGCTATGACAGAGAGCAGCTTAGTCTGGGCAGAGAAAAGCGTGTGAATGTGCTGTGTATATCTGTGCTAACCCTGCTAATCTCTTTTGCTCTATGGCTTTTAAATAATTTTTTATTCAAAAGCTGGCACTGCTTTATCATTACAGTCTGTCATGATTCATACATTTTTATTAATGTTCAATGTTATTTTTTATTACTTAAAAAAATGGGATAGTTAGTTTTGTTCCCCTCAAAATTCTGCTCATTGACTAATGATGCGCAGCTCCAAAATAATAAGTGCTAACATATGCATGATATACACAGTATATCTTGAAAAAAAATTATATATATATATATACACACACATACACCGATCAGGCATAACATTATGACCACACTGACAGGTGAAGTGAATAACACTGATTATCTCTTCATCACAGCACCTGTTAGTGGGTGGGATATATTAGGCAGCGAGTGAACATTTTGTCCTCAAAGATGTGTTATAAGCAGGAAAAATGGGCAAACGTAAGGATTTGAGCGAGTTTGACAAGGGGCGAATTGTGATGGCTAGACGACTGGGTCAGAGCATCTCCAAAACTGCAGCTCTTGTGGGGTGTTCCCGGTCTGCAGTGGTCAGTATCTATCAAAAGTGGTCCAAGGAAGGAACAGTGGTGAACCGGCGACAGGGTCATGGGCGGCCAAGGCTCATTGATGCACGTGGGGAGTGAAGGCTGGCCTGTGTGGTCTGATCAAACAGATGAGCTACTGTAGCTCAAATTGCTCAAGAAGTTAATGCTGGTTCTGATAGAAAGGTGTCAGAATACACATTGCAGTGTGTTGTGTACGGGGCTGCATAGCTGCAGACCAGTCAGGGTGCCCATGCTGACCCGTCCACCGCCGATAGTGCCAAAAAAATCTCTCTCTCTCTCTCTCTCTCTCTATATATATATATATATATATATATATATATACATACAATTTTTGAAAGAGGTAAACAATTTACATATATAGTAAATTGTTCATTGAGACTAGATGCATAAGATAATTTAGATAATGGATTCCAAATCATACAATGTGATTTTCTGGATTTTTGTTTTAGATTCCGTCTCTCACAGTTGAAGAGTACCTATGATAAAAATTACAGACTTCTACATGCTTTGTAAGTGGGCAAACCTGCAAAATCGGCAGTGTATCAAATACTTGTTCTCCCCACTGTATATTATTCTCACCAAGGCTGCATTTATTTGACCAAAAATACATTGAAAACAGTAATACTCTGAAATATTTTTAAAATTTCAATTAACTTTTTTCTATTTTTTGAATATATTTTAAATGTAATTTATTAGTTTGATGACGCTGCTAAATTTTCAGCATCATTACTCCAGTCTTCAGTGTCACATGATCCTTCAGAAATCATTCTAATATGATGATTTGTTACTCAAGAAACGTTTCTTACTATTACCAATGTTGAAAACAGTTGTGCTGTGTAAACAATACAGTGGGGAGAACAAGTATTTGATACACTGCCGATTTTGCAGGTTTGCCCACTTACAAAGCATGTAGAAGTCTGTAATTTTTATCATAGGTACTCTTCAACTGTGAGAGACGGAATCTAAAACAAAAATCCAGAAAATCACATTGTATGATTTTTAAGTAATTAATTTGCATTTTATTGCATGACATAAGTATTTGATACATCAGAAAAGTAGAACTTAATATTTGGTACAGAAACCTTTGTTTGCAATTACAGAGATCATACGTTTCCTGTAGTTCTTGACCAGGTTTGCACACACTGCAGCAGGGATTTTGGCCCACTCCTCCATACAGACCTTCTCCAGATCCTTCAGGTTTCAGGGCTGTCGCTGGGCAATACGGACTTTCAGCTCCCTCCAAAGATTTTCTATTGGGTTCAGGTCTGGAGACTGGCTAGGCCACTCCAGGACCTTGAGATGCTTCTTACGGAGCCACTCCTTAATTGCCCTGGCTGTGTGTTTCGGGTCGTTGTCATGCTGGAAGACCCACCCATCTTCAATGCTCTTACTGAGGGAAGGAGGTTGTTGGCCAAGATCTCGCGATACATGGCCCCATCCATCCTCCCCTCAATACGGTGCAGTCGTCCTCTTCCCATTGCAGAAAAGCATCCCCAAAGAATGATGTTTCCACCTCCATGCTTCATGGTTGGGATGGTGTTCTTGGGGTTGTACTCATCCTCCTTCTTCCTCCAAACACGGCGAGTGGAGTTTAGACCAGAAAGCTCTATTTTTGTCTCATCAGACCACATGACCTTCTCCCATTCCTCCTCTGGATCATCCAGATGGTCATTGGCAAACTTCAGACGGGCCTGGACATGCGCTGGCTTGAGCAGGGGGACCTTGCGTGCACTGCAGGATTTTAATCCATGACGGCGTAGTGTGTTACTAATGGTTTTCTTTGAGACTGTGGTCCCAGCTCTCTTCAGGTCATTGACCAGGTCCTGCCGTGTAGTTCTGGGCTGATCCCTCACTTTCCTCATGATCATTGATGCCCCACGAGGTGAGATCTTGCATGGAGCCCCAGACCGAGGGAGATTGACCATTATCTTGAACTTCTTCCATTTTCTAATAATTGCGCCAAAAGTTGTTGCCTTCTCACCAAGCTGCTTGCCTATTGTCCTGTAGCCCATCCCAGCCTTGTGCAGTCTACAATTTTATCCCTGATGTCCGTACACAGCTCTCTGGTCTTGGCCATTGTGGAGAGGTTGGAGTCTGTTTGATTGAGTGTGTGTACAGGTGTCTTTTATATAGGTAACGAGTTCAAACAGGTGCAGTTAATACAGGTAATGAGTGGAGAACAGGAGGGCTTCTTAAAGAAAAACTAACAGGTCTGTGAGAGCCGGAATTCTTACTGGTTGGTTGGTGATCAAATACTTACGTCATGCAATAAAATGCAAATTAATTATTTAAAAATCATACAATGTGATTTTCTGGATTTTTGTTTTAGATTCCGTCTCTCACAGTTGAAGAGTACCTATGATAAAAATTACAGACTTCTACATGCTTTGTAAGTAGAAAAACCTGCAAAATCGGCAGTGTATCAAATACTTGTTCTCCCCACTGTACATATTTTTACAGGATTCTTTGATGAATAGAAAGTTCAAAAGAATAAAATAAAAGTACCAAAATATACATTTCTTAAAAAAAAACTTAATAATTAATTTTTAAAAAGTATTAAAAACCCAAACTGTAGTGTATTGCCGTTTATTTATTTATTTTAAAACATTTTTAGCATGTCTGTTTCACTGAGGTAGCTGTCTGCATTGTTTACTAGACTGTAATGGTAATGGTCATTGCATAAGGTGTATCATCATAGAGCGCTAATGTTCCCAGAGCAAGAGCAGTCTGTGTCGTGACATGCTCGGATGATGTCTATGTACTCTTTATTGTGTATGTGCTGCACTGTTCTCACAGGTGTTCTCATAGGTACGCTGGCGTGAACAAAGCGGGATGGATGACTGCCCACTCCTCTCCCATTTCAGCTGTCACACAAGGACCACATCAGTCTTGACAGCATTTACGTTTTCTCACTTCAACCCCGCCCATCTCCCGCTCCCCCCAAGGAAATGAATTCCCTGCGGCGCAAAATATCAGTGTAGTACGCTGAAAGGTCAGTCCTGTCAGACCACCCCAAACAGCTTGTGATTAATCAGAGCGGACATGTTTCTGTGCACCTCACCTAAAAAAAAAGAAGCTAAACAACTCACTCCTTTCAAATACGAAACACTTCGCCGCAGGTCAAGCCATTGCATAATAATTTAACTGTCAAATAAGCATGCTAATTTAGAGTGATTATTTATTAAAAAATTATCTGATAAAAAAATAAAGTACCTGTATTTAATTTCCACAGTAACGGATTTTCCTACTATAGGAGCAATTCAAGCTTGAAGTACCAGCTTAAACGGGTAATTCACCCTTGGCTTTTAATAAAACTTGGCTGTCTATGAAATAGAAAGGTACCTCAACACTAATAATTCCCTTTTAATTTTGGCGTCACCCTTCTGCTGATCTGACTGTCAATGGGCGGGAATACAAAAAATTCAGAAGTTCCATCTGTATTTTTAACAAAAACCCTGGACCCTCTGCACACAATTTTGTGTCAACCGGTAGACATTTATTTGTAAATGTGTAGATTTGTGAAAATTAGCAAACTTATCCTTTAATGGTTGTGTAAGTCTAGCCTGGTACTACAGGTAACATACTTCACCAAAACAAACTTACACAGAGTGGAGAGTACAACTAAAAAAAACTCAATATTTATGATCTGATAGCCCTAATTTTGTTGTAACGACAATGACCACCAATACATTTTGAAATCATTTGGCAGCAAATGAGTTAGCATGATTACCATGGCACAGTTAGTAACTACAGCACATGACTGCAAAAAAAGCATATCTCCCATTAACAGCCATTGAAATGTCTCCAGGCATTTTACGTCTCCTTGTTCAGCTCCAATAAATATATATCAACTTATTTTTCTTTTTCAGACAACAGTGTACATCAATTTTCACAACTTTAAATCTACAGACCATAATACTCACAGTGCAAGACATGTACTGCTGCACTTATTACTCAACAGCTTTTAGCTGGCCTAATCATTTCCACTTGACTACATTTGTTTGCTGTTCCCTTTTGTGCCTAACTGAAAATATAAAAGCATAAATATGTAATTCAATACAAGCAAAGAACAGACTGCTACACACTTAATTTTATGGCACTTTTATCAAATAACAAGGGAAAAGATTGTAAACCACCATCAAAATGTTATGACAGCCTAGTTTTTTCACATTACATACTGTGAAGTGCTACAAAAGAATGTCTCAAAGACTGAAACGGGGCCATTAATTGGTGTGTGTTCATGGTCATGATCTTTCACACCACCACAGGGTCAGTCACACCTTTTCAGGTGCAAAACTTGCAGTTTCTTCAGGGCTTGCAGAAAGCTTCATTTTCAGTTCGACCCCGTCACTGTGCTGAGGACTGAGATAGCCTTGCAGGGTGTTAATAGTTTGCTGCCAGATCCATTCACAGAGGTGCTGCAAATGTATCTCCCTCTGTCAACCAGATTTAACTTGCCAGTGAAGCATTTCAGAGCTGCCCCCGTATTTCTGAGAAAGTGATATTTTCTCACTTCCTGTGCTCACGTTGTCCTCCAAGTAAGGAAACAGCCAGACTGAGGCGGATGCAGCGAAGAACACACAAGACCTCCTCAACCAAAGCTTGTCCCTTTCGGAGCTTAAACAAAACAGCACTTGAGAAGTTTATGCATATTTCATCTGAGCGTGAACGCTTCCAGAACAAATAGAGACAGGCATACCTCTTGGCTGTGATCAGATGCTTTTTTTCTTTATTAGAGGTAAAAGAAAATGTGGCTGATCTGGTGTCTGTGATCCACTGAGAGTTGACTGATTACAGGCTCTTCTCTGGCATCCATCCATAGCAGACGCGGTGACACACGCAAGTGTATTATGAGATGCTCTCGGTGGTCTGACTAATTGTCCACGAGCCTAGGTGAACTTCAGAAATGGCCTGCAGCTAAAGAAGAACTCGCTTCTATCATGGCCGGAGACAAGTCTCTTTATGTGAGAGCTTGTCACTAACTTTTATCTTAATGTTGCCTTGGTTACGAGCTTCGCAGACTGCGGCAGTGGTGCCGGGATTCAGACCGTTTGAACTAGAACAGATCTGGCTACTCTTGCCTAGGGTCCGATTAAGGCAGGTTTCTTTGAGGTTTCAGGGGAACGGAGAATTCCCCCGTCACCATTAGAGCTGCTGGTGTCCATAGCCTGACAAGCCTGTCAGAGAGTAGCACAGAGCAGCAGCTGGAAGACACACAGTCCTCCCGCGATACAAGGATAAAGGACTAAGAGTGCTGCAGATAACACGTCAACAAACACATGCTTCGAATATTACTGCATTATTCAAAGCGGACATACTGTACCACAGACAACAGAATTTCCTCTGACCTATAGAAATAAGAGTTCAATGCACTATGTAGACATACACTAAAATTACCTTAACTTAAATTAAATTACTTCATACTACAGTATAGGTCTTGACTTCACAACCATGAGTACAAATAACTGCCAAAATTTGCATAACAATGGCTATAATAATATAATATAATATAATATATAAGCTAATGTGCTCCAAAACTATGACAAAATTCATATTTAGAAGATTCAAAACTAACAGTCTCTTCCGCCAATATGGATCAACGATTTTGATGACATCACTCTGCACTTCCCATCAGATTTTCTCTAAAATCTGAAGCATCCCGCCCCCTACATTTTAAATAGACGCTGAAGCTGCGGCTAAACTCGATCGTTTGTTCACACATTTACTATTTTCTACATGGTAAATGGCACACAGTGCACTATATAGACCCATTTGGAGCAGATGTCACAGTTACGTCACTTGCAGCTGCGCGCGCATAGTGGCTGCAGAAAAATAGCGTAACAAGTGGAGGAAAATGGGCAAAATCCACAGAATAAGAGAAAAATATTTTGTTGTGCCTTTGTATATCAGAATCGGAATGCAAAAAATACGGGCCTCGTTTTTATAGAATTCCGTCGTTGAAGACACCCTTTGAAGCCAAACGCAGATGTTTATGTTGCAAGTCACAGACTGGACTGATGAAACCTGCAATGATTAGTCTAATATTAAAGCATGAATTTGATGTAAACAGTAAGTCTACAAATATTCACATATGCAGTTCATAGGGGACATACATACATAGCAGTTACAGCATGAAATAATATTTAATAATATTTAACCTATAACATTTTACATAGATAACTTTTAAACAGAGAAAAGAGTCTGAATTGTTAGATATAAACTCAAAATTAACTTTTTTTTGTCTTTTATTCCGTGGCTTCCACAGATTGCTACGGCAGAACTGTCATTTTCTGCAACCAGGTAGGCTCCGCCCACAAAAAAAAGGTAATCGCTGTTTGCAAACACAAAATAGGTCTATAGGGGATAGGGAATGATTCAGACAGTGTAAATATGCTTTCCATTGGGGCGAATGAAGTCTGGTTTCACGTTAGTGTCACGCGAACCGCCACAGCACACACACAGTCTGCTCCGGTCCAGAGACACGATAGCATGGAGGAGGAAATCGACATGGAGGAGATTAGGTGGAGAAACGGTTAGAGATTAGGAGGAAACTGCGGCTTTACTGAACTCAACGGCTCTGGCCAAGCTGTGATAAACTAAACGCTATTGGTTATTTTTAAAAAGGGGAGGAGCTGTTTGATATGTCCCACCCTGTCTTCCTATTTCAGTGGAAATTACGCCAACACATTGAATAATGCTGCGCGTTTGTTGGCTTTTAACATACCCTCTGTAAATTTAACATTACATTATACACTTTAAAATGGCTGTATGAAAATTAGCATAAAAAAAAAATCAGCCAAGACAAGATACACTTACATTCAGAATACATTCTCTAAAAATGAGTTTTAATATCTTATGTAATTTTGCTCTGTGGAAATACAAAGTAAATTTGAATCGTTTTAGGGATAAGTCTTTTTACTACAAGCACTGTTGTGGGGCAATTGTGGCCTAGTGGTTAGAGAGTTATACCCATAGGTAACCCATAGGTAGCGGGTTTGATTCTCAATACCGGCAGGAACATGTAGGTGGAAGGAGTGAACGAACAGCGCACTCTTCCACCCTCAATACCCACAATACCCATACCTAACCCCCAATCGCTCCCCGGGTGCCACAGTGAATGGCTCCCCACTGCTCCGGGTGTGTGTGTCCATGGCTTGCAGTCTGTGTGTGTTCACTAACTTGGATTGGTTAAATGCAGAGGACAAATTCCGAGTATAGGTTACCATACTTGGCCTTCACGTCACGTCACTTCTTCACATCACTTCACTGAAGTAGGATTAAGAATAGGATTTTTGTAGTGTAATAAATTCCCTTTACACGGTTTTGTGGTTTTATTCTTGTGCCTAAATATGGGCTTGAGCAGAATATTCTCAGGACGTGACTGTTCAGAAAACGCTTCAACTTTAATGTCCTTAGAGAGTAAAGACACTCAAATTATGAGCTGCCTGTAATTTCCCTCCACTCTACGCCTCGATGGACAACAAAAATGAGAGTAAAATGACAAATGAGAATCCCTATAGAGTGCTCCTCTCAAGCCCTTTAAAGCACAGCAGGAAGCAGTGAGCAGAAGGGCCCTCTGACATTGTGCTGAGTGGCACACATAACTAAAGGACTTTCACACCATATTTCATTATATATCTACATAGGCATTCCAAGTGTACTCAAAGTCCAGCACCAGAGTCTTCTAAGCAAGCCATTGTAACATGCAACAATGCATACATTAAAAAAAGTCAAACCACCCTCTGAGCAAGAAAGTAACAACAAACTTGTGTACTTCATTTAACTTATTGTGTCCTCTGGATAATTACAATGACATAAACAACACCTCCTAAACAGCGGCAAGAGTGGAAATGATGCAATGTGTTCATTACCCAACTGGCTCTAACCATTAGAAAACAAATGCTTTTGACTACCTGAGCATGAAATAGAGCTGTGAGTGTGAGAAGCCATGGCAGCGGAGTCTGGCCTCTTAATTACATTTCCACGGCAGGAGAAATGGTGCTGCTCAAACGTTCCACCGCGCTGCACATTATTATATTAAATGAGGAGTATCTAGGAGTTTTTCAGCAATTCCTTTGTTCATTTCAGTTCTCCGTGCACCTATCTTTCTACCCCCAACAACATGTTCATAACCGTTACTGGTTGACAACAAGGCAACAAGAAGAGCAGAGACAGCAGCCACAATAAAACACGGTTATCTTAGCATGGCACAAGTGACCGCCTTTCAGCGCTGACACAGTTACAAAGCGATTTGTTTTTGCCAGGCGTAAATCTTATCGGAACTGAGGATCCGTATAAAGATGCAGCATTTGAGATACAGTGGGGAGAACAAGTATTTGATACACTGCCGATTTTGCAGGTTTGCCCACTTACAAAGCATGTAGAAGTCTGTATTTTTATCATAGGTACTCTTCAACTGTGAGTTACGGAATCTAAAACAAAAATCCAGAAAATCACATTGTATGATTTTTGAATAATGAATTTGCATTTTATTGCATGACATAAGTATTTGATACATCAGAAAAGTAGAACTTAATATTTGGTACAGAAACCTTTGTTTGCAATTACAGAGATCATACGTTTCCTGTAGTTCTTGACCAGGTTTCCACACACTGCAGCAGGGATTTTGGCCCACTCCTCCATACAGACCTTCTCCAGATCCTTCAGGTTTCAGGGCTGTCGCTGGGCAATACGGACTTTCAGCTCCCTCCAAAGATTTTCTATTGGGTTCAGGTCTGGAGACTGGCTAGGCCACTCCAGGACCTTGAGATGCTTCTTACGGAGCCACTCCTTAGTTGCCCTGGCTGTGTGTTTCGGGTCGTTGTCATGCTGGAAGACCCAGCCATGACCCATCTTCAATGCTCTTACTGAGGGAAGGAGGTTGTTGGCCAGGATCTCGCGATACATGGCCCCATCCATCCTCCCCTCAATACGGTGCAGTCGTCCTGTCCCCATTGCAGAAAAGCATCCCCAAAGAACGATGTTTCCACCTCATGGTTGGGATGGTGTTCTTGGGGTTGTACTCATCCTTCTTCTTCCTCCAAACACGGCGAGTGGAATTTAGACCAAAAAGCTCTATTTTTGTCTCATCAGACCACATGACCTTCTCCCATTCCTCCTCTGCATCATCCAGATGGTCATTGGCAAACTTCAGACGGGCCTGGACATGCGCTGGCTTGGACAGGGGGACCTTGCGTGCGCTGCAGGATTTTAATCCATGACGGCGTAGTGTGTTACTAATGGTTTTCTTCGAGACTGTGGTCCCAGCTCTCTTCAGGTCATTGATCAGGTCCTGCCGTGTAGTTCTGGGCTGATCCCTCACCTTCCTCATGATCATTGATGCCCCACGAGGTGAGATCTTGCATGGTGCCCCAGACCGAGGGAGATTGATTCTTCCATTTTCTAATAATTGCGCCAGCAGTTGTTGCCTTCTCACCAAGCTGCTTGCCTATTGTCCTGTAGCCCATCCCAGCCTTGTGCAGGTCTACAATTTTATCCCTGATGTCCTTACACAGCTCTCTGGTCTTGGCCATTGTGGAGAGGTTGGAGTCTGTTTGATTGAGTGTGTGGACAGGTGTCTTTTATACAGGTAACGAGTTCAAACAGGTGCAGTTAATACAGGTAATGAGTGGAGAACAGGAGGGCTTCTTAAAGAAAAACTAACAGGTCTGTGAGAGCCGGAATTCTTACTGGTTGGTAGGTGATCAAATACTTATGTCATGCAATAAAATGCAAATTCATTATTTAAAAATCATACAATGTGATTTTCTGGATTTTTGTTTTAGATTCCGTCACTCACAGTTGAAGTGTACCTATGATAAAAATTACAGACTTCTACATGCTTTGTAAGTGGGCAAACCTGCAAAATCGGCAGTGTATCAAATACTTGTTCTCCCCACTGTATGTCAGCTGACACAGAGCAGAGTACTGCACATCATGCTTGGGATGGAACACAGATAAAAGTATTCATAGGGAATTTTCATTATCATGGATCTCAAGGTTGTACTATGACCATCTTGGAAGTCATTTATGAGTTCCATTACTTACTGAACCTTATATGGCAGAATTGGGATCTCAAAAATGCCAGCATTTTTTAATACCTGGAAGAACAGGAAGTTCTGTAGAGAAGCAGCTCATTGTTTTGTGTCTAGAGGCACAGGTCATCCCAGAATAGACTGGATTCTTCTTCAATGCAAAAGGCAATTTGAGTATTTTAGGATAAAAGCAGCAGCACCAACAACACACACCAGCTTTGTTGGAGAAACAGCCTAGCAGTAAGTGTTAATACAGGCGATGGGAGTTTGAATCCACATTGTTTCCTCTCCTCAGTTTGATATTGACAATTTTATTAGGTATCTGATATCCCTACAGAGTCCAAAATTAACCTTTTGCCACACCTTTCAATAGCAAGATGGTATACCAGCCATATTTTTCATTACTACACTACCGTTCAAAAGTTTGTCAATACGTTTTTTTAAAAGAAATTCATAATTGTATTCAGTAAGGCAAAGTGAAAATAACGGCATTTATGTTTATATTTCAAATACATGCTGTTCTTTTGAACTTTCTATTCATCAGTGAATCCTGGGGAAAAAAAATAACAGTCCACAAAAATATTAAGCAGCACAACTGTTTTCAACATTGATAATAAAAAAAAAATCTGCAAATTAGAATGATTTCAGAAGGATCATGTGATACTGAAGACTGAAGAGTAATGATGCTGAAAATTCAGCATCGTCATCACAGAAATAAATTACATTTGAAAATATATTCATTTGACCAAATGAATGCAGCCTTGGTGAAAATAAGGAACTTCTTTCAAAAACATTAAAAAAATCTTACTGACTCTAAACTTTTGAATGGTTAGGTATTTAAAACTGTATTTTGCATTATTTCTGTTTATATATAAATATTCAGTGCCTGATAAACACTGCAGACATTAGTTTTCACAAAGACTGACCTGCTGAATCCTTCTGCACATGCCTCTAACATTATTTTCCCCTTCACTTTGAAAAGAACGTCTTCTGCCGAGATTCCGTTAATGACAGGAGTATTGGGAAGAATCCATAAAAAGCTTGTTCAGCGCAATCCAGGACTATCAGGGGCCCGTCTGGGCTATGATCCAGCCATCACTGAAACTATGAACAATCATTCAAGCTTCTCATTATTTTAAAGGATTCAATTACAAGGTAATCAAACTGTGAGGATCGGCCACTCAAAAGTATGTAAAGATAAATCTCAATCCTAACTGTCACTCTTCACAATCCCTCCCAGCACACAATCCAATACATCAATGCCTTTTTTACATTCGTCCATGTAAGACAATACAAATACATAAACATTTGGCCCTAACAGAGAGATTCTTCACAGCAAGGATTAACAATCTGTACTTCACAGGATATAAACAGTGGGAATGTTCCTCTGTCTTCTCTCATGGAGTTTCATAAGTTTCGAGCACTGGCCCTGAGCTGACTCCTCTCAATTATGTAAGTCTAAACTGAGCATGACATACACTCTAAACTTGAGAGAGCTCTTGAAAGGTAAGTGAATAGGGTGGGCTTAAATAGAGAATCAAAAACAACATGAGGGCACGTCACATTTCAGCAGCTGTGTGAAAGTCGCATGTTCGCAGAGCTTCATGGAAACCTCTCGTCCTTCCTTTCTGGCGTGGACTGAGGGACCGCAGGTCTGCCGGTGCAGGCGGTTGTATTTGGACAGTCTGCCAGAGTGTTTGGGGGAGGAATGCTTACAAACAGTAACACTCTATACTCAGCACAGACAAAGGAATGCGCCGTTTAGAGTAAGGGAAGATTTATCTTCTGATACCTTGGCATTTTACATTTATAACACGCTAACACGTTCTGATAATTTACCTAATTAGGAATTGAATCCTGCCCGTCATGCAAACATCCAGCAGCGCCGAATGAAAAACAACAAACACATGTGTGTAAATACAGCCCGGATGCCGAGCAACTGCAAAACAAGCAGCCTGAGCAGTTCGTCTGTGTTTTCTGAAGCCCCCCGGGTGGTCTCGTTGTAAACCGTGCAAGTTACGCTATAGGGCCATCTAGTAAGGGTGCCAACTAATGACTGTCCACCTGTGTGGCCCCTCAGAGCCTTGATTTTAAAGTCAACCTCCATAAATCAGTGTGTCGCAGTACCTCAAAAGTGTCTCCCATTTGTCATTAACCTGTGATTATGAATAGGCCAAATGTGGGCTATTTATACAGTAGATAATGTTAAGGTCATAGGCTCTAATAACGGTTGGCTATGGTACACAGAGGTGCAGATAACTCAAATAACAAGGTAAAGCACAGAAAGTCACAGCAAGCACATCGTTAAATATGAGCAAATATGACAGCTGTATTTAAATAGCCCTCACTGCCATAGGACATTTCTGTTACTTGCAACCCCTAAGAAGAATTATGACATAGCTTCACAGCATATTTCTTTTCTGCCCTCATAATCATGTTAACAAATGTCCACTACTGCAATGTCACACGTGTAACTGATAGTGACACTATAAAACATGAGTCTTAGAGCACATGCTGAATGCTAAAAATGTATTATTATTATTATTATTCCAAAGTTTAACCAATGTACAATTGCAGAAAACCTTCATTTCAATGCAGTTTTTCTATTACAAAATACAAAGAGCTTAAATATTAAATTAAGAAGCACAGCAGTTAAATTGGATGAATGTATGTTTTTTGTTTGTTAGTTTTTTTTTTTTTTTACAATTTTTTTAAATTAAGATTTTCAAAAGAAAAGATTTCTTTAGATTTTTCAAATATATATGAAATCTTACTTTTTACATAAATATATATATATATACATTGTTTTTATGTACACTGTTTTTGTTAATTTTGTTTATTTATCATATTTAGTAAATGGTTGTCTTGTTATTTTACATTTTTCTTTTAAAACTAAACAATTTAAAATCCTGTTAAATGAAGGGAACAATTTGGAGGACCTTAATCTAAATAGTTAATTAAAAGATAGCAAATTTTAAATCATGGCAACTTGACATTTTAAGACATGTACTTGATTAAGTATGATTAAGTAAATGAACTGTAAATGAGGTATGGAAGCATAAAAAAAAGTCATGCTTTGGGAAATCATAATTATTACATATAAAGTTGAAATGACTGGATACTAAGACATAAGTCAGAATTGACATAAATCAGAATTATGAAAAATATTTCAGTGATTACCATAGTGGGGAGTTCGATTTTCAATGTTTAAAACTGGTTACAAACATTCTTCCAAATATCTTCTTTTGTGTTCAGCAGAAGAAAGAAATTCATACAGGTTTGGAACTTGAGGGTGAGTAAATGATGACAGAATTTTCATTTTTCACTATCCCTTTAACTATGACCTTCAGTCTCGACTTTCTCATAATTTCGACTTATCTCATAATAATGAACTTAGTATGTAATCATTTTGACTTTTTATATCATAATTATGACTTAGTGTGTGATCATTTTGACTTTTTGAATTTTGTCTTTTCAGGTCGTAATTATGACTTTTTATATTAAATTGACCTTAAATGTTAATTTTGACTTTTTATCTCGTAATTATGACTGTCATAATTTTGACTTTTTAACTTTTTATCTCGTAATTATGACTTAGTATCTCAATTTTGTCATAATTATGATTTACCAAAGAATGATTTTCTTTTCTTGTGTGGAAATGGAAATGTGGTGGAAATGGGTTTCCATAAAAAAAGCCATGCAAACTATTGCCTTTAAGCTTTGCGAAAAGATTTTTTTAACACTGCACTCTGAAATACAATGCAGTAATATCTGATATCCTTAGAGCAATAACAATCAGAGACACATGGCCATAAGGGGCAGACAGAAATAGTGAGTCTTCCTTATTGCATATAATGACAGATAATTAACTTCGGCCGTCTCTCTGTGCTAAACAACAAGATGGGCGGCACACGGTCAAGACAGGAAGTGTTAGGACTGGACTGACTTCAGGGCCATGAGCTGGAACAAACAAGATCAGGGCATAAGCGTAGGCGTCCTGTCAGATAAGCTAATATATGCTCTGTGGCATGTAGCTGTTCCTCATGGCTACTTGAAACATTAGCACAGCTCTCTCAAGCACTTCCACAGATAAGACGACTACATCTGCCTCTTCAAACAAATCACTATCAGCAAGCCATTTATTGTGCAATTGCTGGTTGTTTTGTGGGCTATTTTAAAAAGCTTTTTATCATATACAAGTGGATCATGGTAGACTGAGCTGGCAAATGTGAGCTTTTTATACAGTAATAATAAAGCTCCATCTGGCCTAGTGGGAAGGCTAATGAGTATCAACATTTTTTCATTACATCATTGACATTAGCTAATGTGCTTTTAAATGGCAATTTAAACACCATTGAGTTACCACAAAATGCCAGCTATCACAAGTCTCTCTGTGGGGTTGCCTACCCTGCATAAGTGCTACCTTACATTTCATATCCGATGAGCCAAAATACAAAGAATTCTGGCTAAATTATGGATTTGCTTCACTGAAGCAGCATGCTTAATTTACAAGGTCAAAAGCAATTATATGTTGCATTTTTGGATTGCTGAGGAACTCAAAGTCGGCATGAAATTGAAGCTGTGATAGTCTTTTCTAGTAGCCGAGGGAAACGTCTTCTTGAACAAGAAAAAAATGTAGTGCGGGACTTGATTTTGTCCATCGGGAACTGATTGGATGGTTGTGGTTTTCTATTGCAGTGATGTCACGTGAGTGACAGGTTGTCCCGTCCTCGCGCCAGTAAACACATCAGAGAAGAAAAGAGATGCCGCTGCAAGAGGAAGTCATTTTGATTATGAAAATTATGAGGGCACATGAATTTGAATAAAAATAATGATGTGCACAGATAAATCATTTATGATAAATACTGCAATATTCAACAAAAATAAGAATTGTCAATTTTTTATTTCATGGTGACTTTGAAAACAAATAAAACTACATTTACTACAACAGGACCAGGACAACTAGAATAAGTTTTCAAAAAAAGTAGAGACATTCTCCCTGGAGTAGCACCGGGTCAAGATCACAAAGGGGTTTCTAGCTCAGTGTTGGTTATTAGTCAGATTTATATGAAAGCCTGGCTATAGAGTATAACAGTGGAGTTTTGACATAAAAGACCCACTCAGTTTCACCATAAACAGTTCTTAAAAGGAATTTTTAATAATCCGAAGAACCGTTTTCCAAAGGTTTGTGCAACTGAAAGTTTCCATGGATTTTAAAGGCTCTTCATGGAACCATAAATGCCAAAAGAACCTTTATTTTTAAGAGTGTAGAGAAATGGATTTTTAATGATTATGTATAAACCTTTAAAAACAGCCTTACCATGAGCCCAGTGATGATATACAGTATGCTTCTGTAAAAGCCATAAGTCATGGCAAATAAAAGTTAACATTTATTTTAAAAAGAAAGGCGCTAATAGCCAACTTCCCAGTGAAGAACTACACTAAACAGAATCCTGAGAGAGATTCTCCTTGGATCCTCCAATCAGAGAAGTCACTGTAATCACAGAAACCAAAACCAGACCAAAACAGCTCAACCGTGATCCCCTACTCCCATGAAGCATTTTGAATGTAACAGAGTTTCAAACTACTTATATATTTGTATATATTTTAATATTAATTATATTGTATGGTCGTTCTTGAGTCAATTGGTTTATTTGCAATGCTTCATGGGATATGTAGTTCATTGTATCATTGTCTTTTTCAAATCAACATTTGTAATGTGATTCATCTCAGAGCTGTTTGGTTTGGCTTATGATTACGCTCTTTATTAAGGAATTAATTTATATTCCTATGCGAGAAAATGAATAGGGAAAATACCTCTAGTACGGTCTAATTTCTAATAACTAGCGTTTGGAGTAAAACACCTGACAGCACATTATCACATCAATGATTAAATCAAGGTACAGAACACCAAATAGGGACCATTTTGAGCTCTTAGGACTTCAAATCTGAAGGATCTACCGCAGCTTATTGTTTGCTTGACCGACACAAATGAACACAGAGGGCTTAAATTGGTCCAAATGGAATTGTCAATTTCCACTCTTTCCTCTCCCACCCCAATTCCCCTTTGCCCCCTCTCCACACCAATCTCATAACCCAGGTCATTAATAATGTATGATATTGACTCAGCAAAGCCCATGCTTTCAGGATGAAGGGGTGCTGTATTTTCTCTTGAAGTGTGAGGCATGAGCTCGTCTGTTGCCTGGCAACCAGGTAGTTCCTAGTAAGTGCCTCTCCTCAGAGAAATCCCCTCATACTATAATGCAGTGAAAGCCCAAAGTGCCGCCCCCAGGCCCCTCCCAACTTACCTTTAACGAAACTACCTACTTCATTTCAGCACACACCAATCCAAAAATGTACAAATCCTGTGCGAACGCACCATCTAATAGTTTTAGCTGTAATGGGATTCCTTGAATTTCACGTATCAATGTGTCATCGGCATTGCATAAAAGCTCTGCTTTAAAATGGATCTAAATACAGAACGGACACTGTTTTGCTGTCATGCAGCAAAATACGCTGCTGTGCTGAGAACATGCCTCATAAGCCCCATATAAACTAATAGTCTACATTGCCATGACAACCTCAGTGTGGCGGACAAAGACCTTGCCGTTAGCACCAGTTTTTGCAATGCAGTTTTATCAGTTTCTGCTTTCATCGTGCACAGAGAACGCAGTGCACAAACTCACATGATTGACAGCCAAGCAGGAGCTGTAGCTCACATGAAACAGCAAGACTGGTTGAGGCAGGTGTGAAGATGTGGGGAACGATGCCCAATAAAGAACATTATTTATAGCTTTTATCTCTCTAGCCATACAATGAAAGCCAATGGGGTCCAAAACAACAGTGGACTGTGGAAAACAAGTCATACAGGTTTGGAAAAACACAAGGGTGATGTCATTTTAACGCAAATAAGAGCAAGATGCTAATGTGCAGATTTAAGCAAGACCCAAGCAAATCATTCCTTATCATATAAGAAGTGCAGTAATCATTAAAGGGTTAGTTCACCCAAAAATGCAAATTCTGCGTCGTGGTGCTCATGTGAACAGCGTCGGTCAATACTGAGCTGGCGTTCTGACGTACAACCTGGAAGCGCTGCACTGTGTTTACAACGTGAAAAGCATCAGAGACTGACACAGATGAGAATAAATTGTTGAAAAAAGTAATTATTTTTGTGTGTTTTTTGCATACAAAAAGTATTCATAACAATAAAGTTGAACCACTGTAGTAAAATTGACTATTTTAACCTTGAAACTGGTAATAACGTTGCAGTCGTATAGAGGGTCAGAAAGCTCTCGGATTTCATCAATAATATCTTCATTTGTGTTCTGAAGATGAATGAAGGTCTTACGTGTTTGGAACGACATGAGGGTGAGTAATTAATAACAGAATTTTCATTTTTGGGTGAACTAATCCTTTAATAATTTAATTTCTGAATAAGGCCAAAGGAAATGATAATCAGATGCACAGATATTTTATCACAACAGGAAATTTCAGAGTGAACAACTTTTCAACCTCTCCTCTTTGAACTCAGGTATCTCTGGTAGTAGATTTACTGCCGCACAATGAGACTGCAAAACATACAGAGACCTTTAAAAATGCATTATTTTCATAAACTTGACACCATAAGACTGCATATTTAGAAGTCAAGTCTTTTATGTGATCTCTTGCATAAAAAAGGCATTATTCATCATCCACATAGAAATCCCAAGACAAAACAAGGGGAGAAGGGTAAAATTGTGACAGAAAAACTAAATTTACATCAAAATTTAAACTGCCAGCATGTTTAGGGTCAAGTGGCAAATACAGACAGGGGCCGTCAGACAACAAAAAGTAGCAGTGCCATTATTTTCACAGATGGGAAATTTTTTGGTGCCTCCCTCCAAAAAATGCCTCCCTCAAATGCAGCGGGTCCCAGCTGGCCACTGCTCCCCGGGGAGGTCCACTGCGACCTAAACAGCCACCTCCCACCAGCCACTCAAATATCATCCTTTCAGTTCTCACCTCGTATAAACACTTCACAGAGCCAGGTGGATTTGAGGTTCACCAAAGGGACCCGTCCATGGCAGCCTTTAAAATCGATTGCCACTTAGTTTTTCAATTATGCCCTTTGCTTTTCTGTCTTTTGTTTATAACTGTCTGTTGAGAATGAATCACAAAAGTCTATTGCACCACACCCTTCATGAACAAATCAATAACCACTGAGATCAACAACACCTTGGAGACTGTGACATGTAGGATATATACATTGTCAGCTGTTGACTGAGTAAGGAGAGAGGATTTTGTCTTGCTGTGGGACCTGTTGGCCCAGTGCTTCAAGCTCAGTCATAAATACATTCATAAAATATGCAACAGCTATTAAATACTCAAATTTGTTTTCATAGTTAACAGGATTTGTGTATACATAATCAAGAGGATATATTATAAAATCTATAGGCTTGCCTGATGAATATTCCTATTTTAAAACTTATGCTTAGCTCATACATAAAATATAATGTATATACATAATATAATACATAAAAATATAATATATACGATGTGATCTGCACCCTGATTTGCTGAAAAGCAAATAGGTAGGTGCTAGTCATAGTAAGGTTTGATCTGCTTAGATGAATGCCAAGCTTGCTAGCTGGTTATTATTTAGTTTACTCAAATGTATCATATATACCCCATTTATATAAAGGATATACCCTAATTATATAAAATATCCACAACATAAACAATATTACAATTTACATTGGCATATACAATAAAGTGAATTCACAGCTGAACTTTAACCTATTAAATACTTGAATATGTCTGCATTGTCAACAGGATTTGAGAAAGAACAAAAAGTTGTAATAATTAATTATTTGATGTGATATGCACCCTGATTTGTAGAAAAGCAGGTAAGTGGGTACTATGCTAGCATTACCGCTAACTGTTTACGTGTTTTTTCAAGGCTTTGTTGATCAAATCGGTTGGCAATGGCTTGTGCTTACTATTAACCCTCTGGTGCTCTTCGGTTATTTTTGACAGAAAAATATTAGGTTTCGTTTTTTTATAATTTTTTACTTCATAGTACGAAATTTGGTAAAGGTTTTGGCACTTGCTATGCAAACACAAAAAAAAATCATGCATTATTCGAAAAGGTTAAATGGTCCTAAAAAAAGTTACAAAGTTACACTTGTACTACTCGTGGTGAAAAATGACCGCATTGGAAATAAATGGGAAACTAATTTAATTTATTATTACACTACCCCGACTCACTCTCAACTGGTTCCTATCCCAGCCAGGGATACGGGAGGAGTACTCTAGGTTCGTGGTCAAATTCAGTGCTCGGAGCCCTCCCCTCGGACAGCACGCCAAATACGCATACTCAAATCTGATTATTTGTAAGTGTGAACTTGTGAATTCTTTATCGTCATATTTTCATCATCAATATGGTCTAATTAAAATTGTTTAATTATTGTCATGCGTCTTTTTTGTTGATGATTAGCACTGATTAGAGCAGTTTTGCTTTTTACTTTGATTAAAAAAAATTCTGCACACATAGCAATATAGAAAACTGTTGCTAAGATACACCGGATGTAAATAAAGAAGATTTAAATCACTCGAGAGACTGATGTTCCAGCAAGCAGCATTTTAACAGCAGTCTAAAGCTACAATATCGGCCATCCTAACCCCAACACGTGAAACCTGTCCAAACTGCTTTCGGGGAACAGGCTGCCACCTGCTGTATCATTTGTAATCTTGAAGTCAAGTCTAAACTACACATCCAGATCGTTGCCCCTCAGTGACATTGGCACGAATAGGTGTTGTTCTGTTACTGTTCAGCCTGAGACCCATTATCATTATCTAGACGCAAACACACAGCGTCATAAAAATGCCATCCAGAGATTTTACCACCCCAGAGGATCAGTATGAAAGTTTAACCATGCATAAATGTTTAGAGTCATGACCTGACCCATGAAGCTCACTTGTGCTGCAGATCTGAAACAGTTCGTTAATTTGAGTCATGTGTACAGGCTGTCCTTTAAAGGCACAGACATACATGCGTATGTGCCTTTATCGCTATTGTTCATTTGAAGTCATATAACTCCGAGAAGACAGCAGATTTGTACAGGCCTTGTTAGTTCCATGCCATTGCTCTAAACACTCTGTGAGCTGCAGGCCTAAGGATATACAGAAATCCAGCTGAACTGATATTAATCCTCAAACACTCCTCTAATCAGCATGCTTTGGCTGTAACTGACTCCTCTTCTCCATATGCCCTAGACCAATAAATCATTCAGCTTCCTCTCCTATAGCTACATTCAAAGACTAGAGGTTATACAAGCACTGATTCCCATCAGACTCTGCTGTCTTCAACCGAAACAGCATCAGATCTCCAAACATCCAATCTAATTTCATCCTTTAAACATATATACAGATGCAACATGATGATCCTAAATCAGAACGTACTGTAGGCTAATGTCGTGAAGCTATAAGTGCATTTGTTCCTGCCTGTGTTGTGCCCTGAGTAGGGTTTCCAACAATGAGAACATTCTGAGAGACCGCAATCTTTCTCACTGTGTCTCACCCTTTCTCTGCCAGCACAGCCTTTGTTTCTCTGTGATACACAACCCATGACCTATCCCACAGTGCCAAGCTTCATGGTCAAACCGAATGATCCACACCGTAAACACATGCTTCCATCTAATAGTGAGAAGTTGCACTGAACGGAAAAAGATAAAACTTGCAGCAAGTCAAGCTCACTTTGTGCTAGGCTACAACATTCTTAATAATAGAGGAAATTATACTGATAGCCATTATTGTTGTTTCTTTGGTAATTTGCACCTTGTATGATGCAGAGTAAAATTTGGGATTAAACACTACAAACCCTCTTGATGATATTTGTTTCCTTATGAACATAGAAGCTCATTAAATTGATCCAGTTTTACTAACTGAACCCAACCAAACAGTCTTACGTCAATCTTTACTTAAAGAGACAGTTCACCCAAAAATGAAATTTCTGACATTATTTAATCCCACCTAACAAAAATATGCTAATGTTCCCATTAAGTTATGAAAACGTTATTGCTTAATGTTCTCTGAAAACGTTCAGTTTTTTAAAAAATTAAAAAAAAAATTAAAAAAAAATGTAAGGTATGCAAATGTTAAGATAACATTCAACTTTATCATTTTCCAAACATTATGGGAATGTTACTTTTGAATGTTCTTTAAACGTTCTGAAACAAGTAACATTATTAAATGTTAACATTACTGGAAAAAATGTTTGCTCATAACTTTAAGAGAACCTTGCCAGAACGTTAGCTCAATTTCTGTTAGCTGGGATCACCCTCATGTCATTCTAAACCTGTATGGTTTTCTTTTTTCTGTAGAAACATAAAATGAGATATTCTGAAAAATGTATCTGTGTTCTTTTCTATCCATCCAATAAAAGTCAATGGGGACTAATATTGTTTTGGAGCCCCACTGACATTCATTGTACAGACAAAAATAGTCAAAGAGAAAAAAAAAAACATACAGGTTTGGAACGATATGACAGAATTTAGATTTTTAAGTGAACTATCCCTATCCATGGCAACATGCCTGCTCATAGCAGACTGAACATTGTCATTGTGGTCCAGGTGTACATCTCAACAGGATACTCGCATGGCAACATGAACACTGAACTCATGGGGCCAGTTGCATAAACATAGCCATTATGTTAAGACAGTGTCTTAAGATTTAGTGTGACCCACTAGCAGCTAGTCAAGGTGCAGTCAATCTTACTTTTTGGTATCAAATTAGGCCAATCTACGTTTTTATGTGACTGACCTAACAAAGTTATGAACAGTCAAAATTTGATGACTAACTTGTAAGACCAGTCTTAGTGGTTTATGCAACCAGCCCATGATCTATATAACACATTAATAACTTCCTAAGAGGCGAATGCAAATCCTTTTTTGTCCTTTGAGAGCAGCGCTTTTGATCTATCCAGAAAAAACAAAATAGCGAGAATACAGATAATCTCCATGCAAAGGTAAGTGGTAAATGTGACCATTAATAATAATATAAATAAGAGGAGTCATGTTTAATAGAATATTCCAAACCATTTTTTCAAGAAGTGTTGGCAGCGATTCCAAACAACGACACACACACAGTCCTAATTCTGCCATTGATATCTACAATATGTCAGAATACAGATTAATCATCACCTCAGTAAACAAGTGTTATGGCCTCGCAATACGTGCCTGAGGGCAGGAAAGCTCATGTATGACTAATCAAAATAAAGATGATACATACTTTCATCTGACAAGCATGCTCGTTTGCAGCCACTGTTGAACACTGATGCTGATGTATCGAACTGACCCAAAAACAAGTACACAAAACAAGAGAAACAGAAGAGAGATAGAAAGATGGAAGAATATAAATGACCCAAACTTATTAATAGTAATTTAATGAATAACCAGCAGTTTTAAAAATCCTATTTTCCCTTTGTGTTTTGATAGGGGGTGGGGGGTTGGCGATAAATGGCAAATCCTCTAAATTTCAGTTGTTCAGTATGTTTGTCTAAATAATCAGCTAAGTGTCGCAGTGATGCATATTGCCATTTCTATAATGTTGCACACAGAACTATATGCTTGGTGCATAGATCCTAATGGTGATTATAATAATCCAAAAGACATCTGAGCAAGTGAAGCTGCCATTTATATGCATTATATATAAAGTGCCCCACCATAAAAAATGTAAACAATTTACATAAAAAAGATTTAAACGGTAGATTTAAAAGTAGCCCACAAAACACAATTGGAAATAATAATACAAATTGCACTGAGGTTTTCCACATCCTCCAAATATCCCACAAAGTGCTTTCTATATCCAAGCAGATATACACTAATCACGGGTTTAATTGCTCTCTTTACACCTGTCAGTCAAAAAGTGATGAAATACATAATGCACTTCAGACCACAATGCGGCCATCACAGATGTAATATGAAAACAATTACAACCTAAGTGTAATTTGCTTAATGGCTAAGCAACAAAAAGCAAACCACAAAATGGAGGAAACTCCAGTGCATATATGAGGCCAGCAAGTCCACTTCATCATTAAAAACTAGAAATCATAAGCATTGCATTTAATCTTATCTCTATCTAGATCATAAAGTAATATACAAAGTGCCAGGCTGCATTTTGTGCATCACTTCTGAAGAGACTCAGCAGATAGCTTGAGCCGCCCCTACAGCTAATGAAGCTATTTATAAAATAGTGCTCTTAATTGCAACACTGCCAAAAGGACGTATCTTTGGGAAGCCTACACTGGGGGGAGAACGAGATCAGCTCTTATTTGTTGAAGTTTCCTGTCAAAATACACACAGGAAGTTGCAAGCTGCCACTGCAACGAGCCAGCCATTCAGCATACACCTACAGATCTTAATTGAAACCGAAGTCCTGTCAGGTCCAAGAAAAAACAAAACTGGAATTGTGTATTAATGCCACAGTCATCGGCGTAAACTTTAGAACCACATACTCAACTGCTAAATAGTAGTTTCAGATGAAAACATTAGTTAAAGGATATGGGCTGCAAACCATCCTGAGACACCAGCTCCGTGGACGAGTGGTCTGTTTGACGCAGAAGAACACCACGGGTGCAAGCAATGAGTAGGGGGGCTGCTCCTCCTCATCGGAGACCAAATCCGGAGTGGGGTCCCGAGCCCCGGACCCCTGTGCCTGAGAGATCTCATGGACGGGGATCCATGTGCTGCTCTTTTCCTCCTCATCGCCAATCTCTTCACTGGGACCGGGTGCCCGGTACAGGACTGAAATAGGAACTCTTACCTCTCCTCTCTCCAAGTAATGAAAGTGTTCTCTCCCCTCGCCATCAGTCATGATAAAGCGTCTGACAATGGAATCCTACAGGTAAAAGAACAAATATGTCAAACGAACAATGACTGTATGGCAAGCCAATTTAACAATTATTCCTTTATACTAACTAACTAGTATCTATTTTTATGCTTTATAATACTAGTAATCAGGGCTTGACATTCACTTTTTTGCTCACCAGCCACTGTGGCTTGTGGTTTTCCAAAGTTACTAGCCACTCATCACTGGCCACAATTTGGACATCGATACCATGGGGAAAAACTGCCATATATATTTTTTTTATATTATGTCATAATTTGGCAGCAGATATATTAGGCTGCTGTCACTTTAAGACCTGACGCACGGATCCATTATATACTGTTACACGCATGCGTTTTCTTTCTCAACTTTACATTCACTTAAAACATAACTGACCATGTCTAAGTGAATACTCGCTAAGACCACATTATTTTGTGTGAATTTGACTGTTTAAGTTTAATACGCAGCGAAAAAGAACTCAATTTAGAACTGAGAGGTGCGCGCACTTTGGGTGTGAGCACAAAATCTGCGGGAATGAGTAAAATTATGTGCAATACGCACAATCCCACGCCGAAATTCAAGCCCTGTAACACTAACAATGTTCATCCGGAGCAATTATGAAACAAGTGAGTGAGGGGAGGTGGGTTTGTGTGTCAACTCGCTGTCGGAGAGATGAGAGAGTGAGAAAGCGCAGCTGTTATCGTGTATCTATTCTGCGGAAAATTTGTATTGGAAGCGTTTCAGATATTTCAGTATCGATACATATCGAAAAAATTATATTTTTGACAACACTATATTGCACTATATTTTATCATTTCAGATGCCTTTTTAAAAGTATACAATTGAAAAATGTATATTATATAGCATATAAAATTCAACCCGCCAAAGTGGGGGTTAGCCCTGCTAGTATCAAATCAAATCGAATTTTTTTTATATAGCACAATAAAAACAACAGTAGTTGACCATTGTGCTGTACAGAAAAAGAAAGACAAAAGATAAATAATTAAAAAAGGGACAGATAAGGAAAAAAAAAGTAAAACAATGATAAAGGGAGTTCACATCCAAAACACCAATCAGAAAAAAATGTCAACCTTAAAACTCAAAAACAATTGTAGGCCTGGGAGAAAAGGTAGGTTTTTAACTTGGCTTAAAATTCAGACTCTGTGGAGACTAATCTTAGGGATAGAGGAAGACTATTCCACAATTTTAGGCCAACAGTAGAAAAGGCACGGTCAGCCCTCAACTTAAGTCTAGATCTCTGAACAATCAGCAATCTTTGTTGAGATGACCTTAATGATCTAGCAGAGTTATTTAATTTCAAAAGATCAGAAAGATATTTAAGGATAGCTAGCTAATCCAGATAGCTAATCCATTCAGGGCTTTAAAAACAAAAAGCAGAATTTTAAAATCAATTCTGTAACAAACCGGCAGCCAGTGCTATGAATATAATATTGGGGAAATATGATAACATTTTCGGGTACCAGTCAAAAGTCTGGCTGCTGCATTTTGAACCCTCTGACGACTAATATTGGACTGACTCATTCCAATATAAAGAGAGTTACAATAGTCAAGTCTAGACGAAATGAACGCATGGATCATTTTCTCAAACTCTGAAAATGTTAAGAAATAACATAAATAAAATAACACCCAAATTTTTCACAGAATGCTTTACATAGGGGACCAAATCTCCCAGGTCGCCATCAGAAGTACCTGTAATACCTGAGGGGCCAAACACTATAACCTCAGTTTTGCTCTTGTTAAGATGCAAAAAAAATTATGAAAAACCAGGACTTAATATCAGACAAACATGCTGATAATGAACTTAAGGCTTTTTTGTCATTTTTCTTTAAGGGCAAATAAATGTGGGTGTCATCAGCATAAAAGTGGAATGACATCCCATGTTTAGAGAGAACAGTACCCAAGGAAAGCATATACAACGAGAACAAAACAGGGGCCAGAATGGAGCCCTGAGGGACTCCATAATCCAAAACAGAAACCGAAGAGGAAAACCCATCAATACAAACAGAAAAAGTTAAATCATTCAGATAGGACTTCAACCAATTAAGAGCACAACCTTGAATACCCACACATTGCACACAAGTCCCCCGCAATCAAAAGCCGATCATACTGAAGAACAATGTCTCCTAAAAAGTTTGCGACCTCATTTAAAAACGTATTATTAGGTTTTGGAGGGCGATTAACCACAGCAATGGCTAACTGATCCATATTTAGCTGAAACAAGAGAACTTTAAAACTTGTAAACAATTCAGTCTTCAAAGATCGGCAACAAAAACTGCTTTTAAAAATAGACGCAAGCCCACCGCCTCTACCACAAAGTCTAGGGCTGTTCAAGAAAGAGCAATCTGAGGGCACAACTTCAGAGAAGGGGCTTGAATCCCCCATCCTCAACCAAGTCTCAGTCATTAATAAAAAAATCCAGTTTGTTTAAGGTGAAAAAAATAAAGTAATAAGTAATCCAATAGTGACTAGTTCTTTTTCAGTTTCATTAGTATTGAAATTTCATTAGAATTTAGTTTGATTAGTATAAAGATATGGATACTTATTGATTGAATATTAGTGTTTGTTCCAGCACCATTATCTATTCAATACTTCATTAGTTCCTGCTACTAGTCACAATCCCAGTAGTAATAAGTAACTATTACCCAGTTAATGGTAACATATAGCAAATTTGCCATTGAATTCTATGGAGATCTATAGCCTAGTTCAGATATCAAACATTCAAAACTAGTATGCATGTAAATTGTGTAAATAGTTGTTGGTACAGTATTACTTTTAACTATAAGTACAACATATTTCGTAGTCACTACTAGTCTGAGTTATAGAGTATCTTTCAGCTTTACTAGCACACTGTTAATATATGCTAGTAGCCTACCTATGAAACTAAATGTTACTAACATTTCTTAAATCTTAGCTACTAGTTATTTTTTATAGGCTACTTGTTTTATGTATCTAGTCACATGGTTGTTAAAGTTCAATTTCAAAATGTTACTAGTAGAACTATATATATAAAATATATATTAAATTGATAGTATTAAATATTGTAATAAGCACTATCATCTAATGAATAAGTAACTTACTAGCATCAAATGAATTGCTAGTGAAACAGTGACTAAACGTAGCCAGTAGAAACTAGTAATTAAAAATAATTTGAATTGAGTACAAATAAAATATAATAGTGAAGACGAGTTAATGTTAAATCGGCTTGCCATATGATGTGTGTATTAAATGAAGGATAGTTGATTGTCGCGGTTTTGTACAGTGAAGAGATAAGCGCTTGTCAGATGCATAAAATAGACAAGATATCAAGCTCCATCACAATAACCTCCTAGTTTTACATATTAGAGAATAAAATGGAAAATGAATCAATATATAGTCCTGAAGTTGAATGAAAAAAAAAAAACGTTTCGAAAATTACTTCTTATCCCAACAAATCTGCGCACAGCTGTCGTGGAAAATAACGCTGCTATGAATATTTGTATCTTCCTACATTATTTCTAATTTTCTACACAAAAACGTACTGTGACGAAAATTGTTTTAAACACAACTTACAAAACAAAACAAATAAGTCACCTTATAGATAAGGAATTGGAGGTTCCCATAAGCATCTCCTTTACTTTCAGTGTACCGCAGAAAAATCCGTTCTGGTACGAGACTGAGACTCGCTGCGATCCATTTGTCTCTTTCAAATGCAGTTTTTGTCTCTTAACGACGTAAGTCCTTCGATTTTCTTTAAAATGAACAAATCTTGAGTGATTTATCCCAAAACATGTCAGACTGTTTCAGGTGTGGAGCAAGAAAAGCCATTATCCAAAGAAAAAATTGCGAAAGGGTTTGGCGCATCTATGTTGGTCGGGATTCTCCCTTGATGTGACACGCCAAACTTCTAGTGAGCAGAACGCGCGAGCACGTGACGCTTCATTTGGCTTTACCCGCATTATTTCACACCGGATACTCTTTTATCATTCTTATTAAGACGGAATATCTTTAGACATGCTGAAAGCATGCTTAAATGGAAATTAAATATTGTAAAATTACAATCGACAGGCTATTCACACAATGGACATGAGACTACAATTACTAAAAATAATAAAAGTGTATGGGTAAAGAAATTATTTCGAATGAATCCGTTCAACATGTTCAGAGATACTCACTTATGTTTAGGTGCAATCCTCTGATTCTCACAAAATGCGTGTTTCTCTTGCCAGTCACTCAAGTGTTACACCGTCAGATAGGCTACAAAAATGTGTCGAATATTTATGCAAAATAAAAAAAGAACAAATCTAGCATTTAAGTCAATGAATGACTGAATTAAAACTACAGGATGGCCTCAAACTGATTTTCAGATCCATTTTGTCATCGCAAACAATTTTATGTTGGTGACAAAATAAGTAGGCTATTCACAACACACATGTATTTAATGCACTTTTTTTTTTCTTTTTCTTTTTTTTTTTTACAAAGTATGACAATGATAATAATGATAATCTCAGATGCAGATTATGTGCTTTATGTATGTAAAAAGAATTGAATGTGTGTTTGAATGTAATTTTTCGTGACCTTTATAGAAATAGCCTACTGAAAGCTACATAGGCTAATTCACCTCAGATCTTGAAAATAAATTAAAGGAAACAACAATGTTCAAACAAACTGTAAACTCAAGGTGAACAAAGTGTATTCTATGATTCTATGAAAAAAAAAAAATGTTGCTTCAGTCACTCAGTATGTATTTTTAATCATGGTAAATGGTGTACGATTTAGGAATTTGATAATGTACTTATCCATTTCGTTGTGAATGTCCGCCCACACGCTCTTCTGATTGGCTGTGATTTTTTGATTGATTTTGTCGCGACTCCGGTGGTTTGAACAGAAAACTTGCCGCTAGAAAAATTTTATCGCATCGCGATAAAGGACTGGTCTATGGGTAGGACACAGCATTTAAAAGGCCCTTTTACAAGGGACTCGGCAAGGTGGAATCAACGCGGGGCTGCCGCTTTCTCTCGTAGTGGAAGCGTTTTGTGCAGTTGAGGCGGCGCTCGTGTTGCGGTCTCGGGGCGGACGTTTGCCTTAGTTACAATCATCGACAAACAAACAATAAATAAATAAATCGAAAATGTTTGTGATGGTGTCATTTTGTCATCCATTATTCAATTATGAATTATTGTCATTAATTATTTATCAATAATATATATATTTTTTGTTTGGTTCAAATCATTTGAGGGAAATAGATGCATCCCAGGTGCAGGGCTTTGCAGGAAATGCGAAATCATTTGCTTTTCTGCACGTCTCCTATTGAAAATGAACTAGACATTCGCGACTGCCGCGTCCCGCGTGAAAGGGCCTTTAGGCTGTTTAAATTTGCTTTTAAAAGCTGAAATTTCTGCCAAAGGCCAACTCAAGCAACAGAACTATCGAACAGCATCATGAGCTGTTTATTTCCAAACTCTGCCATACAAACGCCGGCCCTGCGGTCTACGGGACATAAATTAAGCCTTTAAATAAAAGGGTTATTGAGCTTTTTACACTGTCATATACAATAAAAGAGCCTGTACAGCGACGGGAAATAAAAATGAACACATAAAACCTGCCTACCTTACACAACACCAAGACTTATTCAGGAGTTAACGTTAGAGCGGACATTGCAACGGCCACAAATTATGATGTCACACTCTGCGTGTAGCCTATGTTAAAAAAAAAACATAGTCTAATTCAACATATAAATAGCACTTTTTATAGCACTTTACTAAATACTAAAAATTAATAAATGTAAATGAACAAAAAATTGCGTTGCATTTACAATCCTGTGAACACACCCTAAGACACTTTAAATGTACAGTACCTATACTTTGAAATACATATAGACCTACAGTAATTTACCAGATTTTTTAAATGAAAACCGGGGACATTTCCTAGTTCAGTGGTCAAAATATCATTGAAATCTCACTTGTTATTATCTACGAATTAAAAAACAGGGACAAAACATTTAGTAGGCTATGTTTTTGTCTTTTTATTGTTGTGGGTTTCTAATTCAATTGAACTGAATTACTGTAATAATTCATTTTTTTTCCAAAAATGCACATTAAGGACATTAAGTGGCATCAAAGTTAACAGAACAGATAAAGGAACTAGTACATCAGCTGATTTCATAGCATCATAAACATGCACTCAAAAATATTTGTCTAAATTTAAGTTTTATGTATTTGAATTACATAAAAATTGTCCATCCATTTGGATTACATAGTATTAACATAAACTAATAAACTTAATGTGATTCATATTTGTCAGTCATACATACATGAAATAGGTTTTATGTAATAGTACACAGCAAAATGCCCATGATTAATTAACACTGCCCAGTGTTCATGAGGTAAAGAGGTAAATTTTACTACAGAGGTAAAGTACCAATTTGCTTGTTAACATTAGGTGTCCATCACTAATGCTCAATCATCACTTAATAATCTCATTAACTCCAACACTGCTTAAATGGTACTTTAACTCTGTAGTATGCACACACATGAACACTAGGCAGTGTTAATTTATCATGGGCATTTTGCTGTGTACTATTACATAAAACTTACCTATTTCATGTATGTATGACTGACAAATATGAATCACATTTCGGTTTCTTGGAAAGGGCCATGATCCTTCCTCTGCCTGCTCTTGGTCAAAATATCTGCAAAAAATCTTCTTACTCTCTTCTAAACATGCTTCTCCTCTTATCTTTTCTCCTCACATGTCCATTTTCTTTATTTCACACCTTCATTCTCCTTTTGTAACCTGACACATTCAAAATAAATGATTTAAGTAACATTTCCTTCAGCATTCACTTCAGATATATATCAGGGCCCTTGGCGGTAGGGTGGGGGTAAGAGAATACAGGGTGGCAACAAATATAAGTTATACAATATTGTATATGTAATTATTGAGTATTATACTATTGTAATTAATAATTATTATTATGTTTCCAGGTCAAACTGACCTTAACTGGTTTTAATAAAATTTACTAAAACTCACACTATGAATAATAGTGAATAGTAACCATTGCAAATAGCAAAAAGATCAAAACAGTATTACATTATGACAAAATAACATTACAAAAAAATAAAAAAAATATATAAAAATATACAATATAACAAATATTAAAGAAATGACAAATAATACTGCATTTACCATATTTAACATTTTCTAATTGTATTTAATATTTTCATTTTGAACAAACTGTGAACATGCTGTATACAGCCATTAAATGTTAATTAAAACTTTTAAAATGTCTTGTTATGTTTGTGCTTTTGGAAATGGACCTTCACCATCCCTAATTAGGCTTATTATTTTACATTTTAGGCTCATTTGGAGCACAGATGTCCTTTCTGCAAATGTAACTGTTTAGATGAATATAATTTTTATTTGTTCATATCTCTGCGTACTTTCACCTACGTGATGTGTGTAGGAAATTATACCTTGTGACGACGGAACTTGCGGGTGCAAAATTTGTGTGCAAAACAATCCCGCACCCCGTTTAGGCCCTGTTGGTACATACAAATAGTATTACTTTAATTTAACATGAGTAGTTAGTACCTTGAACCCGATAACTTTGCCTCTTTTGATATTTGATGATAACTTGATTGATGATGCGGTGAAAATAATTACTACATGATTGCTCTGGTACTCCGTTGATCGGCTTCTGACCTTGTATTTGCGGGTTGTTTTGAACGTGCTGAACGTGCTATTTCTATACGTCTGGTTACCCTAGCCTACAGCCTATATAATACTTAAATCAAATAATAATAAATTAGCAAAGAAAGAAAGAAAGAAAGAAAGAAAGCCTAACAGTATGTACGCAGATGCTCTGATTATTTCACACAACTGGCTGAACTCAGGTGAGTATCTCAGGTAAAAAAAAAAAAAAAAAAGTCAGGTAAGCATCTCAGGTAGTCAGGCAAGTAATTTCACGTAAATGTGAAAAAGTGATACACTAACAGACCCAAGAAGGTTTGATATGAAATTTAATTAATTTAACTAACCTTTACAGTAAATGAGAGACTCAAGCGGCCCTCTGCTGTCTGTGGATGCGCAGCAGTTGTCATGGTAACTCTACTCTCTCATCTGCCACCCATAATTTAAAAATGCAGCTCAACTGTTCAATGCAAACTCATTATAATACATTAAAGTAATAAAAAAATTACATACATAACATATGTATGGTCACAAATACCATAAACCAAACATTTTCTTTAAAATTTGTGTGATGTAGCTGACATTTTTGGTTGAAACACAAATATAGGCACAATTACTTTAAATATAATAATAATAATAATAATAATAATAATATGCTATAACAACCCGACTTTGACTTTGTTAAGCTCAAATCAGGTAGAACAGAAAGAAAACCTTCAAGATGAAGAATGAATATTACCTGATTTTAAAACATCTGCCAGTGTTGATATAAAGCATAAGAGAAAACTGAAATCTTGTCAAGAAATTAAAAATAAAATAAAATAAAATGGTACACTGCATGTAAAGAACATGATACTTATCAGAAATGAGTTGTCCCATGTCCCAAGAATGAGTGAATTATTAATTTTACAAAAAAAAAAATACAGTGCATTATTAATTATAATATATCAACATTGATTACTGTACTGGATGAGGATTTTGCTGTTTTTAACATCTCATGTGAGCTGACTTTAGGCTAGTCAAACATGGCACTGAAAATGTATTCAAAATGCTCTTAAATTTAAAAACACACTTTCCTGTGTTCTGAATAATAAGCCATTTTTTCAGTATAAATCAATATTGCTTACAAAAGGGTTAGACACTCTGTAACCCCAATATGTCTTCAAAAAATCCCTGAGAAAAGCATTTTACAGCGTACAGTATCACTGTTTCCATGGCATCTAGAATCTCAGCAAATGAACTGTCATTTTGAAGAAAAATCACCTCCAATAGATCAATTATTTTCCAGAGATAATCAATACACTGCTTTTGGGAGAATGACCTCTTAAGCTCAGGGTAAGCATGTGGTTGCCACTGATAGCAACTCTGGGGTTTTGCTGAATTTAGCTTGCACATGTGCTGTACAACAGCAGTGAAAGATATATGGACTGAATGCATTATTGAGAGGCAGTGGGCGAGTCTACATGCTTTTCTTTCCACGCTCAAGTTATCTTGTAAATGAGTACAGCAAAACATAATTCGAAAAAAAAGCTTTTAATGAATATCACATGAGCCCAGCTACTGCAGAAATTCACAATATGATAACATCAGGTGGAAGAGATGAAGCCTATAAGCATAATTTCACATGCCTGTTTTAAAAAATTGAGGTTTTTTAGCTGTGATAATAATAATGTTTGTATATACGTTGCATATACTGTATATATGTGTGATTTTGCCAAGTAAGACATGTTCCTGCATCAACATATTTTGTTGATCCTGGAAATAGCTTTAGCGTAGGTTCTACCAGAAAGACTCTAATGCCATGTCATTCATTCATAATAATAAGCCTGCCCAATCACTGCTAGAAACCTGAAGTTTATGAGCACTTAATTCTCTGTTTCACGTTCGCAGTTGATGATGCTGACGTTCCCCTCTATCCTCCTCACCACCACCAGGTTGGCCCTGTCCATTCATCGGGGTAGGCTCCGCCCCTGCCTTCATCTTCAGGCAGGATCAGCCAAATCTGCATCCCCAGGGGCTACGCCAAAGAACTTTTCTATATAACCAAACACAAATCATTGTAGTTCACTACCATCTATTAATACTTTATTGAATAAATACCATGTAAATGTTCTTTCTGGTAGAACAACATTCCTATGCAAAAATGTTGTCCTAACCCTACCCATAACTTATCCTTTAAATCAGAGTGAAATGATAGGTGAATAACGCTGATGTAGAAGCACCTAACCCTGGTTGTAAGCCTAAACTTAATAAATTGTAAACTACTCCCTTAAATCTGTTTGGTTGACTGCAATGTTGATCCAGGAACATCTTAGTGAAATCGCATTCACCATACACTCACCTAAAGGATTATTAGGAACACTATACTAATACTGTGTTTGACCCCCTTTCGCCTTCAGAACTGCCTTAATTCTACGTGGCATTGATTCAACAAGGTGCTGAAAGCATTCTTTAGAAATGTTGGCCCATATTGATAGGATAGCATCTTGCAGTTGATGGAGATTTGTGGGATGCACATCCAGGGCACGAAGCTCCCGTTTCACCACATCCCAAAGATGCTCTATTGGGTTGAGATCTGGTGACTGTGGGGGCCATTTTAGTACAGTGAACTCATTGTCATGTTCAAGAAACCAATTTGAAATGATTCAAGCTTTGTGACATGGTGCATTATCCTGCTGGAAGTAGCCATCAGAGGATGGGTACATGGTGGTCATAAAGGGATGGACATGGTCAGAAACAATGCTCAGGTAGGCCGTGGCATTTAAACGATGCCCAATTGGCACTAAGAGGCCTAAAGAGTGCCAAGAAAACATCCCCCACACCATTACACCACCACCACCAGCCTGCACAGTGGTAACAAGGCATGATGGATCCATGTTCTCATTCTGTTTACGCCAAATTCTGACTCTACCATCTGAATGTCTCAACAGAAATCGAGACTCATCAGACCAGGCAACATTTTTCCAGTCTTCAACTGTCCAATTTTGGTGAGCTCGTGCAAATTGTAGCCTCTTTTTCCTATTTGTAGTGGAGATGAGTGGTACTCGGTGGGGTCTTCTGCTGTTGTAGCCCATCCGCCTCAAGGTTGTGCGTGTTGTGGCTTCACAAATGCTTTGCTGCATACCTCGGTTGTAACGAGTGGTTATTTCAGTCAAAGTTGCTCTTCTATCAGCTTGAATCAGTCGGCCCATTCTCTTCTGACCTCTAGCATCAACAAGGCATTTTCGCCCACAGGACTGCCGCATACTGGATGTTTTTCCCTTTTTCACACCATTCTTTGTAAACTCTAGAAATGGTTGTGCGTGAAAATCCCAGTAACTGAGCAGATTGTGAAATACTCAGACCGGCCCGTCTGGCACCAACAACCATGCCACGCTCAAAATTGCTTAAATCACCTTTCTTTCCCATTCTGACATTCAGTTTGGAGTTCAGGAGATTGTCTTGACCAGGACCACACCCCTAAATGCACTGAAGCAACTGCCATGTGATTGGTTGATTAGATAATTGCATTAATGAGAAATTGAACAGGTGTTCCTAATAATCCTTTAGGTGAGTGTATACAGTCAAACCAAAATTTATTCAGACACCTTCAACATTTTCTCAAATTATCACAGTTTATTTGCTATAGTTTAGAAAATGATAATAAAATATGACAAGAACTCAGAGTGTGAGAGAGTGTCAGAACAAATTCATCTTGATAATGTCAGATAGCTTTGATAGAAAGGTATGTATTGCATTACAATCAACCAATCAGCTGTCAGCTGTTAAATTTAAATACACAGTTAGATAATACCAATTTAGGTCAACCAATGACCAAGCAATGCTTAATTTTGTTCAGTCTGTGGTGTAAAAGGTCGCATTAGCAATTAAAGAAAAAACACTTAAGCAAAACATGGTCAGGTCAAAGGGTCTGAATAATTTTGGTCCCAAATTTTTTCGCAGTTTTACTGGTAGTCCACTGCATGAATCATTTTTGGGTATGTCACAGTTAACTTTATTTTGCTATCCTCACTTACATAACTGAACTATAGTGTCCTGCACCCACCAGTAAAAAATTATATCTGGTGTCTGAATAATTTTTGGTTTGACTGTACACACACACACACACACATACAAATTTTAATGTTAGATGCAATTAATATTTATGCGATTTGTAATAGGAAAGAGAAACCACTAGATATTAATGACTCCCTGAGCTGTGTCAAACTCTACACCACCACTTCTTTAATTGAGCAAGATTAAGACCAAAGATCTATCGACAAGTCTGGAAACAGGTGTGTAGCTTAAATTACACTGAAATGGATTTGATGATTGTTGGGGCCAAGGGGTTTGCAGAGTTTGGTGAGCATACAACAGTTGTGCTGCGTCAACTAAAGCCACTCCAATATCTGTGGTGAGAGAATCTGATATGTGCTCACAGACAGGGGCGGATGCAAGCAGGACTATCAACCTGTCAATCATCCCCTAGATGGTTAATACTGTCCCACCCCATTTTCTCCTCCATTCCCTCCCTTTTTATCACTGCAAGTCATTCGAAAGAATTCTAGAATTTTAAGGAATCTATTCCTTTTTCACAGTTCTTTCTGTACCACAGTTAGTATTTGCAAGCACTATCTGCTACTATAACAGATGTATTTTTCTATTCAAGACTTTTCAGAGAGGAGATGCAGCTTGATTTGTGAAACTTGTGAAAAGCATGTATGTTTCAAGGGCCTTCTTCTTTCTTTATATTATGCACTCATCCAGGAGGTACTCAAATATTGCTCTTATCCCAATGTTCTATCAGGTGTTCCGTCACACTTGGCTCCTTCAGGCAGTCAAACGTGTCATGTGGTATCTTCTGAATAGCAGCTGTACATTCCAATCTGTAAAGCTGCTTTAACCCTCTAGTTTACACATCTCATTATCCCGGTGGCTGAGGAGACATGGCCACCACTTTCTGCTTACAAAAAGACAGTAGATCTTTAATTAAAGCCATTGATGGGACGGACATAAGTAATCCAATGGGCATGGATATCTTATTATTCAACAGGTTCCGATCTTCTAATCTTCTTGATCAGGGGTTCTCACTGCTGATATTTGATATAACATCTCCTGTTTTATTCTTCCTTAAGGGTGGATTGAGCTTCTACTGCATGTTTTCTTAATTTTCCTTTCTTTACTGCGGCAATCTGAATGTGGCCTGCGGTCCAGAGCTGGTTTAACACAGATAATACTAAGTTACATCGTCAGTAGAAAAAAACAACTTGCAGAACCAAATGAGAGACAGACGTCATGCAGATTTTCTTTTGTTTTGATCTTCTGTATCGCTTTAATCCTCCAGTATAGAAAGAGACATCTGATCTGCCAGACATATCAACAATAAAGATGCAATGCCAACATTTGTGGACGGAGTAATTATGTTCAATCTTTTGAAGGTGAAATAGCAGAAACAGTTCAAGCATCCGTGGGTAGAAAAACAGTGGTAATGAGAATAGCCTTCACTGATTCACTAACAAGCTGAAGTTGGAATAACACACTGGAATAATGAGAAAAGACAAAAATCAACCTAATATTCATCCACTGCAGTGTTAATTTCGTTAACGAAAATATTACAAAAAAAATACCCGTCGACGAGCTTTTTTTCCATGACTAAGACGACTTTAAACGATAACTGTGACTATATCAACATGCAATATCGTTGACGAAAAAAGACGAGACTAAAATGTAGTTTAAAAAATAAATCTTGACCAAAATCACTCTTTGGTTTTGTCGGGGGGAAAAGAGGAGCGTTCGAACGTTTATGCTTGCGGTTGCCAGATTTCAATCATTAAATCCCCCAATCAGAGCTTTTCTGTTAAAAGAACACGTACTCAATACGGTTTAAACTTTGCAATCTGGCAAACATGTGCACGCGAGCTCTCTCTCTCTCTCTAGACGGCGCGGATGATCGGAAAACACCAATAAACAAGTAAACTGCATTTCAGCAATCTCCATTTGAGATTTTCTGCTTAAATTAAAGTGTCTTTCAGTCGGTCTGTATGGCAAGCCGTTTTGACTTTTATTCATTCACAGTATATGAATTCTTGATATCAACAATTCAATTTTCACTAGTTAAAATGCTAATTCTTGATATCAACAATTGAATTTCAACTAGTAAAAATAATTCTTGATATCAGTAATTGTATTTTCACTAGTGAAATGTCACCATAAGCTGCCATTGAAATTCTGTTGTTGATATCAGGAATTGAATTCTTGATATCAACAGTTGAATTCTTGATATCAGCAATTCAATTCCTGATATCAACGATTAGCATTTCTGATATCAAGAATTTAATTGTTGATATCAATAATTAAATTTCTGATATCAGTATAATTTCAGATATCTAAAATGGCTTTCTTACTAGTAACAATCACATTCAGGATATCAGAAATTAACATTGTCACTAGTGTCAATTGAATTGTTGATATCAAAAATGAACATTTTTATTAGTAGCAATTCAATTCCTGATATCAAGAATTCAATTCCTTATATCAACAATAGAATTTGAATGGCAGCCTATGGTGACATTTCACTAGTGAAAATACAGTTACCGATATCAAGAATTTACTAGTGAAAACTGAATCGTTGATATCAAGAATTCATATCCTGTGAATGAATAAAAGTCAAAACGGCTTGCCATATAGGTCTGTGTTCTGTCACAACTCACGAGCCAAATCTGCCATCAAACCGTCTTAGTGATGAACTGTACTAAATCCAAGCATGGATCTCTTGACTATTTGCGATTGTGTTTGCTGAACTGTACTTACGCAACCTCTGTGTGACAATACAGTCTTTTTGTTGCTGTTGTTTTAATAGAAAACCATTAAAGTAATGTGGAATTTCGCTGTTTTAAATTTTTTAGAGAAGTTTCTTATTTTTCCATTAGGTCTATATGATAAATAGCCTATAATAAATCATTAACCTAGATGAGGTAAAACAAACCATGCGTATGAGTCGACATTCTCTTGATTTTTTTTGCCTATAGGTGAAAGTGCAACAATTCTGATGAAATATAAAAATACATTTCTCAAATGACAACAATCGTTGTGATTATAATTTTGAGCAAAATAATCGGGATTATCAATGCAGCATGATGAAAATGTAAAAAACTAAAATGACTAAAATGCTCAGACATTTAGTCGACTAAAACTTGACTAAACAAAAACAGGACAAGGTTGACTAAATATGATAAAAACTAAAAAGCACATTTGACACAGGACTAAGACTGAGACTAAGTTCTAACATACACCATCTGGTGCTACTTGGACACGTCATCAGTGATGAACCCGGGGTCAACAGGTGTTTCGGGTCTTTAATCAACAGACACCCTCGCCCTGGCAACCCTGCCAGGGGTGATAAGTCCCCGGCCTGTGTCCAAGTGGCGTGCTACTCCACGGATCCCCCCTCCGGATCCACAGCCATCGTGAGGCTTTTTCGGCAGCCTCAGAGATGTTCTTTATGGCTCGTCTGCACAGTTGTCCTGTAACTCCAAAGAGTTTGAGTGTTCGGAGCAACATTCAAAGCCCCGGCAACCGTCCTCCACTGGCTCGCTGCGTACTTTCCAGCCACCGCTCCTGCACTCCTCCACCAGCTCTGCATACTTAGCTCTCTTGTGCTCATTTTCCTCCTCCAATCTGTCTTCCCAGGGGACAGTAAGCTCCACGTGGTTATCACCACGTCTGGGCGGAGTGAAGTGGTCGTGATGTGCTTCGGGAACTTAAGCTGCCTTCCCAGGTCCACTTGAAGGTGCCAGTCTCTTGCATTGGAGAGGAGCCCACTGCTGTTGTGCCTTCTCCTCAGCTCTGACAAAGGAGATGGTATGCTTGGAGGGATGCTGACACTTACTGCTCTGAATCGCTGCGGTGATTGTATCTGCTAGAGCCCTGAGGACCTGATCGTGGCGCCAGCGATACCGCCCATCCCCCAAAGCCTTTGGACAGCAGCTGAGGATATGCTCCAGTGTGCCACTCCTTTGGCACAGTTGGCATGCTGGAGAGTCTAAGAAAGCCCCAGCGGTGTAGGTTGGATGGGCTAGGTAGAAGGTCGTACACCGAACTGATGAGGAACTTGATGCGCAGTGGTTCAGTGCTTCACAACTCTGCCCAGGTGATCTTGTGCTGCTCGGCGTTCTCCCACCTAGTCCAGGCGCCTTTCTGTTGCATACCAACCATCTTGGTCAGGCGATCTTCCTCCACCTCTTGCCCGCACCTCGTCCTGCACCATCTGACACTTCTCCCTCTCTTTTGCTTTATCATAGCGTGGCTTAGGAAAACTGCCCAGGCCTGCACGTCCCACCGCCACGTTGCCAACTAGGACACCATGCCTCAGCCGTGCCTCCGCTCTGTCCACCACTTCCTGTGCCTGCCACTTCCTTGAACTCCTCGGACAAGCTGCTGATGGGAAGCTGCAGCTTGGTGGAATGCCCATAGAGGGCGATGTTACTTAGGGACTGTAGGAGCCCTAACCACCTCCTGAGGAACTGACTGATGGTTCTCTCCAGTGCTTCTACCGTTGTCGTGGGTACCTCATATATACGAGAAGGGGCCAGAGAAGCCTTGGCAGGATTCCGTGCTGGTACATCCATGTTTTGTACTTCCCTGGAAGCCCCGACTTGTCAATTGCTGTGAGCCAGTTCATCACGTCGTTCCTGGTTTGTTGGAGAGCGGTTGTGTCCTTCAGGGAGCTGTCAAAGATCTTCCCCAAGCTCTTGACTGGTCTCTCTGTTACTGATGGAATTTGTGACCCCTCCTAGGTAAAGCAGAACCGGTCAGCCGCTTTGCCTTTCTTTAGGACCAGGGACCTAGATTTGGCTGGCTTAAAACTCATCCTTGCCCATAGGATGAGACGTTGGAGCCCCTGGAGAAGCCATCTGCACCCCGGAACTGAAGCTGCTGTCACGGTTAGGTCATCCATAAAGGCTCTTATGGGTGGCTGCCGAGTACCAGATCTAGACATGGGGCCTCTACATTCCACCTCTGCTGATTTGACGATCATGTTCATGGCTAGAGCGAAGAGTGGTACCGAGATTGTGCAGCCAGTAATGATGCCCTTCTCTAGCCGTTGCCAGGCAGATGTTACCGTTCCTGACGAAACTCTCAATCTGAAACTGTTGTAGTAGTCCAGAATGAGGTTGCAGATCGTCTCTGGCACATAATGTCTTGTCAGTGCTTCTTTGACCAGCTTGTGGGGAATGGACCTGTAGGCGTTGGTAAGATCCAGCCAGAGTACGGCAAGGTCTCCTCTGGTCTCCTTTGCCTTCCGGATCAACTGGTTCACCACTCCTGTGTTCTAAGCAACCAGGTACTCCTGGGACTCCCCCCTTCTGCACTGAGGTGTCTATGTACCCGTTCTTCAGGAGGAACTCCATTAGCCATTGGGACACGATCTTGAAGAAGATTTTCCCTTTGACGCATAGGCATTCTAAAGATTCATTAGACGCTGATATTTTACTCTGTGAAATCTTGTATTTGTGATGAAATGGAAGTAGAGTCAGATCTTTACTTCTGTTAACGTACATCTGAGTGAAACAAATTATCGAAAAAGACAAAAATGTAGGGCAGGGACAGAGAAAGTTTTTTGATTGGATTTTGAGATGTGGGTGTTGCACTCAATAATTAATGTGAGCTTGCAGTCAATTGAGAACGGGTGGGATATTTAGTGGTCTAAAAGATGGAGAAGTCCAGTACATCATCAGAGAGAAGTCTGTTGTCTTTACCAGATCGAGTTATGACATTTGAATTAAACAATATGAGTTAAAATGTTAAAATGAATGTGAGACATGTTAAAAATGAAATGTATGCATGGATGAATCATTCACAGTAAAATCAATAACATGCATTTACAAAACAGATTGGGTGAATTTTCATTTCATGCTGACTTTTAAGGGATAGTTCACCCAAAAATTCTGTCATAATTTACTTACCCTCAAGTTGTTCCAAACTTGTATGAATTTCTTTCTTCTGCTGAACACAAGATATTTTGAAGAATGTGGAAAACCAAACAGCTCACAGTAGCCAGTGACTTCCATTTTTTTCTATGGAAGTCAATGGCTACTGTCAAACAGAATTTTTCTTTTTGGGTGAACTATACCTTTAATACATCTTTCCCCCCTTTAAACTGATGCTACCACTGACTATTTGCATCATCAAGTCTCATAAATAATATTTATCTTCTTTTTGTTTGAGGCTCAACTGGAACTAATTTGTAGGATACTTTTCTTTCAGGTAGACTTGTTAGACATGATGTAATCTGCACATAAGAGCCCAGCTCTTGATATTTGACATTAACTCCTAAATTCCCCAAAGAACAGGAGGGTCAAAGGCTAAATGTTCCACAGCAGAGGCATATTTATACACCTCATAACGCTTATTTGGAATTTTTTGCCACTGAGAGAGCTATCATGAATCTTTCCATGGGGCTCAGGGGAAGCTGTTGTAAACTAATAAGGAGCTGAGGAGCTGTGTAATACACAAGCTATCACCCACTCTTATGATGGAACTAAATCATAAACTGTCATGTAGTGGTAGTAGGACCTGGAATGAGTTATCCTGGTGTGGGGTGGTCTACTGTATGTCTGGGCTTGAAGAGAGCTCCATTGAACATACTGCATCACTGTCCTCTTGTAATACTTTGATGTCCAAGCTGTAGCAGGAAAGGGTCACGTACAAGTTCACCCTTTAGACTGTCAGTAAGAAGGTCAGCAAGATTGCAGCGTTCATCTATGAGCTTCTGCACCCTTAATACTAACATTAATTTGATGACTATACTTTCCATTAGGGATGGAACTGGTCATTATAATCTTGACAAAAGCAACAAAGTGGCATGAGCTTGCATTTGCCTGAATAAATAAGTTTATTACACAGCTTTCTGGAATACTTGTTTCTGATTGGTTAGTCGCAGCTTTTTAAGGTCTGATATTTCTTGATAATGACCATTCGAATGAACATTATCCTTTGCATTTTACTTTTATTCAGCAACAAAACTGTTAGAAGACACATGAGTCACCACTTCCCTCTGTCACAGCGGTTCATTGCCAGGGTTGGACAGCATTTGCAAATCAGTAACTGTGCTGAGCAGTAATCCAAGGCTTTGAAATTTCCAGTGGGGTTTTCTTTGTGAAAACATGCTCATTAAACTCATGTCAGACTGGCCTGACTGCGTTTTATTGAGTTGTTTGCTAAACACAATGTGAAAGGCACCACACAGTCTCAATGAAACAAACCTGAGAGATCATGCTCTTAAGTCAGTCATCGAAAATTGCGTTAGACAACCAGATCATTCATTCATTGCTTGGAGAAAAAAAAGTAATAAAGTTATACAAGTTTTTAATGACATGAGGATGAGTGAATGATATAGTTTTCATTTTTTCCAATAGCAGAACTATTCTGTGGTCTCAATTTCACCAGCCAATTATAAATTTTTATATTTTTATAACATGGAATGACATGACACCTGACACCATGACGTAAAAAAGTGGCATGTTATATGTCCATCAGAATGACCAAAATCTGGAGCTTGTCATAGGATTTAACTGTCCAAGTCAAGAGGGATCCATAAAGCCTCTATTCATCTCATCTGAATAATGCGCACAAAAGTCTGTCACCAGACACTGTCTGCCAAGAGTGAGTGATGGCTGTTTTCTGAATTGGGCACAAGTCGTGTGTGTGCAATGAGAAAGGACAACATTATACTTCCTTTAAACACTTTACAATTTTACGCTCAGCTCATATCCTGACATGGAGATGCAGTGATTTATGATGCAGACTTCCAGCTTCATGTAACGCACACTCGGCAGCTTCCAGTGCATGTCTGTAATATGCACCAGAGATCAAAAAGGTTTCCCAGACAACTGTCAGGATCCCGTGTCAGCTTGTAAAAATCCTCTCCTGATGCAGACATGGAAAAACCATTACTGCAAATGCACTTTTTGTCCTCTAATTTTGCCCCAGTGAAGCTGTGTGAATTGCCAAAAAAACCAGACACATGAAGAGAAATTGACGCATGAAACATATGTGCATCATGCAGGGCTTGACATTAACTTTTTTCCTCACCAGCCACTGTGGCTAGTGGTTTTCCCAAGTTACTAGCCACTTAGCATTTTCACTGCCCACAATTTGACATCGATACCATGGGGGAAAACTGCCATATTTTTAATATTATCTCATAATTTGGCAGCAGGTATATTAGGCTGCTGTCACTTCAAGACCTGATGCACAGATCCATTATATACTGTTACACATGCGTTTTCTTTCTCAACTGTTTATGTTCACTTTCACTTAAAACAACTGACTGTGTTTACATGAATACTCACCAAGATTTTGACACTATTTTGTGTATATTTGACTGTTTAAGCACAGCGAAAAAGAACTCAATTTAGTACTGAGAGATGGCTTTATGTGTGCGCACTTTGGGTGTGAGCACAAAATCAGCGGGAATTAGTAAAATTATGAGCAATACGTGTAATCCCACGCCAATATTCAAGCCCTGTAACACAAATAATAGCCTATTCATCCAGGGCAAATTAAATGAGTTAGTGAGGGGAGGCGGGTTTGTGTGTCAACTCGCTGTCGGAGAGATGAGAGAACAAGAAAGCACCTGGTATTGTGAATCTATTCTGCAGAAAATGAGTATTTAAGGGGACCTATTATGCCCTTTTTTACAAGATGTAATATAAGTCTCAGGTGTCCCCAGAATGTGTCTGAAGTTTCAGCCACAGATAATTTATTATACCATGTTGTAAATGCCTATTTTTGAGCGGAAGAAATAACATGCTGTTTTTGTACATGTCTCTTTAAATGCAAATGAGCTGCTGCTCCCCACTCTGCTTTCCAGAAGAGGGCGGAGCCTGTACATCTCTTGGATACTCTGCCAAAAACTAAAACATCTGTTTAGTTTTGATTATCATCTCTATCGCGTTCACGCTCACATGACATTGCAGTTCTTCCTCATCATAAAAGTTTATTATCTGCATGCATTTTAAAGCCATATCAGTCTAAACTTCTGATATATGGTTTTCTGAGCGCACACATCCGAAGCACGAGCACAGAAATCTGGATGTCAGACAGCGTGTCCCATGAGTATTAATCTAAATTCTCCTTCACATCTTATTGCGCTTATAACTGTCAAATACACACGTTATGTCAAAAATACATAAAGTTCACATACAGTGCATCCGGAAAGTATTTACAATGCTTCACTTTTTCCACATTTTGTTATGTTACAGCCTTATTCCAAAATTGATTAAATTAATAATTTTTTTCCTCAGTTCTACAAACAATACCCCATGATGACAACGTGAAAGAAGTTTGTTTGAAATCTTTGCAAATTTATTAAAAATAAAACAATAAAAAAAATTACATGTACATAAGTATTCACAGCCTTTGCTCGATACTTTGTTGAAGCACCTTTGGCACCAATTACAGCCTCAAGTCTTCTTGAGTATCATGCTACAAGCTTGGCACACCTATTTTTGGGCAGTTTCTCCCATTCTTCTTTTTCAGGACCTCTCAAGCTCCATCAGGTTGGATGGGGAGCGTCGGTGCACAGCCATTTTCAGATCTCTCCAGAGATTTTCAATTGGGTTCAAGTCTAGGCTCTGGCTGAACCACTCAGGGACATTCACAGAGTTGTCTCGTAGCAACTCCTTTGTTATTTTGGCTGTGTGCTTAGGGTTGTCATCAAGGATGTGTCTATACATTGCTGCATTCATATTTCCCTCGATCCTGACTAGTCTCCCTGTTCCTGCCACTTAAAAACATCCCCACAGCATGATGCTGCCATCACCATGCTTCACTGTAGGGATGGTATTGGCCAGGCGATGAGCGGTGCCTGGTTTCCTCCAGACATGACGCTTGCCATTCAGGCCAAAGAGTTCAATCTTTGTTTCATCAGACCAGAGAATTTTGTTTCTCATGGTCTGAGAGTCCTTCAGGTGCCTTTTGGCAAACTCCAGGCGGGCTGTCATGTGCTGTCTGGCCACTCTACCATACAGGCCTGATTGGTGGATTGCTGCAGAGATGGTTGTTCTTCTGGAAGGTTCTCCTCTCTCCACAGAGAAATGCTGGAGCTCTGTCAGAGTGACCATCGGGTTCTTGGTTACCTCCCTGACTATGGCCCTTCTCCCCTGATCGCTCAGTTTGGCCCGGCGGCCAGCTCTAGTAAGAGTCCTGGTGGTTCCAGACTTCTTCCATTTACGGATGATGGAGGCCACTGTGCTCATTGGGACCTTCAATGCTGCAGAAATGTTTCTGTACCCTTCCCCAGATCTGTGCCTCAATACAATCCTGTCTCGGAGGTCTACAGACAATTTTGACATGCACTGTTAACTGTGGGACCTTATATAGACAGGTGTGTGCCTTTCCAAATCATGTCCAATCAACTGAATTTACCACAGGTGGACTCCAATCAAGTTGCAGAGACATCTCAAGGATGATCAGTGGAAACAGGATGCACCTGAGCTCAATTTTGAATGTCATGGTAGAGGCTGTGAATACTTATTTTTTCGTTTTTTATTTTTTAATAAATTTGAAAAGATTTAAAACAAACTTCTTTCATGTTGTCATTATGGGGTATTGTTTGTAGAATTGAGAAAAAACAATTATGAATTTAATCCATTTTGGAATAAGGCTGTAACATAACAAAATGTGGAAAAAGTGAAGCGCTGTAAATACTTTCCGGATGCACTGTAAACACAGTCGGTTATGTCTTTGAACGTAAACAGCAAGTAAAGAAATTGCATGTGTATATTAGATCATTTGAAGATTAACCAGGAGCTAAATGCGCTTAAATGAGTTGTGTAGATGTAAATAAGCCATGGTCATTCTTTTCCATGTAAATTATGCTCACAATTATGGTGGCCAAGAGAACACAATGTGCTGCAACTGAAGAAAGCACATGCAAATAAAAAACCCAGCAAATTAAGAAAACATCTTCATCAGTTTGACAACATATGTGCTGCAAATACTCACAACGCAACCAAATACAGAAACACGCTGCAATACTCACAACGCACATACAATCAGGAAGTTAAAATGTGAATATTTCCAGCGCGTTTCTGTATTTGATTGCATTGTTAATATTTGCAGCGCATATCTGTATTTGGTTGCATTGTGAATATTTGCAGCGTGTTTCTGTATTTGGTTGCATTGTGAATATTTGCAGCGTGTTTCTGTATTTGATTGCATTGTTAATATTTGTAGCGCGTTTCTGTATTTGGTTGCGTTGTAAATATTTCCAGCGCATTTCTGTATTTGGTTGCGTTGTGAATATTTCCAGGGCGTTTCTGTATTTGGTTGCGTTGTGAGTATTTGCTGCACGTTTCTGTATTTGGTTGTGTTGTGAGTATTTGCAGCGTGTTTCTGTATTTGGTTGCATTGTGAGTATTTGTTTCTGTATTTGGTTGCATTGTGAGTATTTGCAGAGTGTTTCTGTATTAGCTTGCATTGTGAGTATTTTTAGTGTGTTTCTGTATTTGATTGCATTGTGAGTATTTGCAATGCGTTTCTGTATTTGGTTGCATTGTGAGTATTTGCAGCATGTTTCTGTATTTGATTGCATTGAGTATTTGCAGTGTGTTTCTATATTTGGTTGCGTTGTGAGTATTTGCAGCGCGTTTCTGTATTTGGTTGCGTTGTGAGTATTTGCAGCGCGCTTCTGTATTTGGTTGTGTTGTGAGTATTGACTTCTGAGTGACATGAAGACGTCAGGAGATCTGTAAACCTTTCTGGTTCTGTGCTCAATGTGTGAATGCATCACACAAGGTGTAAATTGCACATTAAAACTACTTGAGCGAGTGATGCAATACGTTTGCAATAGTGACACTTGGTTTGAGATGATTAGACGTTGGATGAATGGATGCTGTATGTATGAAGCTAGCGCAGCGTGATGGATAAAACTATGCAGACATTGGGACGTTTATCAGTATTTATTAATGTGGTTATGCTTGTGTGTTATTCATACTCACAATATATAGGGAGTTTAAGGGCTCCCAGGTTTTGTGTTCCTTACAAGCAAATGCATCAAATAAACCTTAAAAAAAAAAAAAAAAAATCCAGAATTAAAATCAACAATCTAAAATGTATCCATCCAGCCAAAGTGTTTGTTTTAAAAGCCATTTCGAAGTGCCACGTTCACTGCGAGGCAGCAACAATGATCATATGTACTAAATGCATCTGTTATGTTGGCAGAGTTAAGCAGGCATCTGGTCTTGCGGTTGGTGTATCAGCTGTTGACTCAGTGGACTGCCCCTGTTTGTGGGACACTTGCCCAAGAGCGTCCAACAATCGTCATTACAGAGAGATCAAGCATGGCCTATTTGCGCCTCCTCTGAGGATGATCACCAAGGTTACCGCATCGTACAGCAGCCGAGAGATCTCTCGTCTTTCTAACATGCAATAAAACCTCAGGTTTCCTGTTTGTGCATGTGCGCCGTGTCCACTCTGGTTGATTTGAGAGAGGGATACAGGGAACTCTGATCTGTTTTGCCTTCCTGAGCTGTCAGGGTTTGGAGATTTCACAGACATTGAGATGTCTGCGCAAAGAGATCAGTGAGAAAAAAAACACACGCATTTCTTTATGTAAACATGCTGTTTGGCTTGAGCATGTGGAGGAGGGGCGCATTCAAGCTGTTCTTTGAGTGACAGCTTTTATCTTACTGCATTATCTACAAGAACAGTTTTGACAGGTTCAACAAATGGATCGCTTATGATACCCTATTGAAATCTCTGATAAAGCAAAATGCTGTCAAAACAATATTGTAGGCATTTCTGTTTATGCACTTTCCCTGATGCATTTTGATGAATCGTTCCATTGCACACACCATGACCCATCTCATATGAGCTATTATATGCATAGTGTCAGTTTCACAAATTCTACATTTTGATGATAGCCGCATGAATGTAACATTTTCTCGTTTCATACCAAGCTGAAATGCAAGTACCATCTGAGCCATTGAGGGTGAATTTTATCCAACCCTGGGACCTCTCATAACACACCATTATTGGAAAAGAAAGAGGTCAGCCCTCAATAACACACACACAGAGGTAACCAGTCTCTTTAAAGGTCAGCTCAGAGCACTTCATGACCCTGAATGCAATTAGCAAGCATAGTTTATTGGCCTGTCTATAATGCGATCGTCAGTATGCTGTTGCCATGAGTAGTTACTTGTCTGCACCACTAGTATGAAATATTCTTCACTTTGCTTTAATTAGTATTCACTGATGTACACGTCTGCATATCTCCACAGAGTATCATGGGAATACTGCATCACCATAGAGACTCCTTTCAGGCAATGCTTTCTGTTCAAAAGTGGCCAATCAAATACAGCTATTTAACTGTCCTGCATTAAAGTATAGACTGGAGCTGGAAGTGTGTCCTCGACAGTCTGATCTGCTGTGGACACAAGTGAGCGTGGAGTGGTGTGGAGAACGGCTCTCTAATGTCACTGAGTGTTTAACAGTAAAAGGGAGAAAAGGTGCTGTGATAAACAGCCAGACAGCCTGCTGGATTGTGACTGTGCTAAGTCAAAGCAGGACAGGTAAAAGCAAAGTTGCTTAGCAACCTTTGTCCTTGATATATCTTTCCTTTTAGCTGGTATTATTATGTTTAGGAATATACAAGGGTTGATATGTTATACTTTTCATAAATGGCGGGTTGTGTGTGTTTACTGGGGTTCCATGCAGTAGATGAATGTGTCAGATAAGCACGTTGGATGTTGCTGACAAGGGGGATCAGGATTGCTGTATCCAGTATACAAACAAGCAGTTTAAGTGCTACAACATGAGCTTGGATATAATTTTATTCCACACCATTCATCCCCTACAACTGGAACATTATGGGCAACATTGAAATCTCTGGGATGTGCTGGAGTAGACTTTACAGAGTGCTGGACTCTTGCATTGTCAATACAAGATCTTGACCAAAAATTGATGCACCTCTTGAGATTTCAAGGTCTGGACTCAGAGATGCCAATTCATGTGTGAAAATGATCCTTCACGCTCCCTCCCAACCATTCTTTCACAGTTTGAGCCTGATGAATCTTGACATTGTCACCCTTGAATATGGCCATAATGTGTCTTCCTACATGGTTGTTTAAGAAATGAGAAGCTACACACTCCATCAATTAGGGCTAGACGAACTGTTGTCAAACATATAACATGCTAGAAACATAATAATCTCTGCAATAATGATCCAATCACTGACTCTGAATCATTTGCCTATTTAAATCCAAACAGCGACTTTTTTTTTTGCCGGGCAGTGTATGTATATACAGTGGGGAGAACAAGTATTTGATACACTGCCGATTTTGCAGGTTTGCCCACTTACAAAGCATGTAGAAGTCTGTAATTTTTATCATAGGTACACTTCAACTGTGAGTGACGGAATCTAAAACAAAAATCCAGAAAATCACATTGTATGATTTTTAAGTAATTAATTTGCATTTTATTGCATGACATAAGTATTTGATACATCAGAAAAGCAGAACTTAATATTTGGTACAGAAACCTTTGTTTGCAATTACAGAGATCATACATTTCCTGTAGTTCTTGACCAGGTTTGCACACACTGCAGCAGGGATTTTGGCCCACTCCTCCATACAGACCTTCTCCAGATCCTTCAGTTTCGGGGCTGTCGCTGGGCAATACGGACTTTCAGCTCCCTCCAAAGATTTTCTATTGGGTTCAGGTCTGGAGACTGGCTAGGCCACTCCAGGACCTTGAGATGCTTCTTACGAAGCCACTCCTTAGTTGCCCTGGCTGTGTGTTTCGGGTCGTTGTCATGCTGGAAGACCCAGCCACGACCCATCTTCAATGCTCTTACTGAGGGAATGAGGTTGTTGGCCAAGATCTCGCGATACATGGCCCCATCCATCCTCACCTCAATATGGTGCAGTCGTCCTGTCCCCTTTGCAGAAAAGCATCCCCAAAGAATGATGTTTCCACCTCCATGCTTCACGGTTGGGATGGTGTTCTTGGGGTTGTACTCATCCTTCTTCTTCCTCCAAACACGGCGAGTGGAGTTTAGACCAAAAAGCTCTATTTTTGTCTCATCAGACCACATGACCTTCTCCCATTCCTCCTCTGGATCATCCAGATGGTCATTGGCAAACTTCAGACGGGCCTGGACATGCACTGGCTTGAGCAGGGGGACCTTGCGTGCGCTGCAGGATTTTAATCCATGGCGGCGTAGTGTATTACTAATGGTTTTCTTTGAGACTGTGGTCCCAGCTCTCTTCAGGTCATTGACCAGGTCCTGCCGTGTAGTTCTGGGCTGATCCCTCACCTTCCTCATGATCATTGATGCTCCACGAGGTGAGATCTTGCATGGTGCCCCAGACCGAGGGAGATTGACCATTATCTTGAACTTCTTCCATTTTCTAATAATTGCGCCAAAAGTTGTTGCCTTCTCACCAAGCTGCTTGCCTATTGTCCTGTAGCCCATCCCAGCCTTGTGCAGGTCTACAATTGCATCCCTGATGTCCTTACACAGCTCTCTGGTCTTGGCCATTGTGGAGAGGTTGGAGTCTGTTTGATTGAGTGTGTGGACAGGTGTCTTTTATACAGGTAACGAGTTTAAACAGGTGCAGTTAATACAGGTAATGAGTGGAGAACAGGAGGGCTTCTTAAAGAAAAACTAACAGGTCTGTGAGAGCCGGAGTTCTTACTGGTTGGTAGGTGATCAAATACTTATGTCATGCAATAAAATGCAAATTAATTATTTAAAAATCATACAATGTGATTTTCTGGATTTTTGTTTTAGATTCCGTCTCTCACAGTTGAAGTGTACCTATGATAAAAATTACAGACCTCTACATGCTTTGTAAGTGGGCAAACCTGGAAAAACGGCAGTGTATCAAATAATTGTTCTCCCCACTATATATATATATATATATATAATAGTTAAATAATTATTTATGTTAAAAAAATGTTTGATATTAATATTTATTATATAAATAGTAAATAATCAGTTGTTTAAAAATAAAAAAAGAATTAAATATAAATATTTTAAGAATTTGTGGGGATTAATATGTAATACATTAACATATATTAAATATAAATATTTAGTATATTTAAATATATTTATAAAATATGTGTATGTAATTTTATTCAATATATTTAAATGTTAAATAATGTAATATATTAAATATACAACCCTAATTATATTAAATGTTTAGTGTTGTATATTTAATACATTAAATTAGTGATCATGTGATGCATAAAGAAAAATCAGTATAGAAACTCTGTGTGCACAACTGAGCAGGTTACAACTGCAACTGTCATCTTTTCTTTAAATTTGTACATGGATTAAACATCACTGTGACAGGAAGTACAGAGAAATGTTACAAGCAATACAAAGCCCATCAGTCACCAATCCACCTACACATTTAAACACGTGATATCTGCTGCTAACCTTCCTGTAGCAAAGCGCAAAACAAGAAGCCAAAATGGGAAACGTTTGATGCAATCAAATGCTGTGTTCTTGTAGCACCAGCAGAAAATGTCATAGGTTAAATATTTCATCAGATTGTGATGACACAGTGCATGAGAGACAGCAATAAGCATGAGTTAGCGCATTTCCACAGGAAAATATTCCTCTGCTTCGAGCACAATGCTTCCCCTGACTTTTTTTGTTTTACACCAGTCAGACCCAATATGGGTCAGGCAGCCCCCTCCTCGCTCATTCCCATCCCTGCAGTTCCAGCGGCACATGAGTGCAGCATTTGCAGGAATGCTTAAAGGCTCTCCCTTCCCTCCCGTTAGCCATGTGAAGATTCATCTTTTATTTAAACTCCAACTGAGAATGAATATGTGAATACATTTAGCCTGCTCGCTCATCATTAGTGCAACTATTTACATAAGCGTTGAGAAAAAAAGACACATTCCTCTGCACGAACCCCATGCGTTAATAAGAATGTTTCAAAATGTACATGAAAACAGACTGATTCCTGATTTCATGGAGAATACAATGGCTCTGTTTATCTACAGGGTTTCCATGGTTTGTGCTTGCAGCAGGAAAGAGCGATGGAGCAGGGTTCTTTTCACAGTGAGAGAAGCCATTGCCTGTCAGATATGAGAAGACAGTGCGTGGGTGTGCTGGGGTTAGAGGCTTGTGAAGCACAGGGCCCTGTTAACACCACCTCTCCCTTCCTTATTTGTGCCACACTGGAGGATCTTTGCTGCTACAAAACCTCACCGAATGGAGCTCAGAAGAGCAGATGGTGTTCAATAGACCTTAAATAGATTTCCCCATCATCACAGATGACAAGAGTTGACAGACACATTGTCACCCACCTCCCTATGGAACATTACAATGGTAACGTTTGCAGTCTCTTCAGGGACCAAACATCAATATTACGCCTTTTTCAGTAACTTTTCTAAATAACTTATTGACTGGATGCTGTATCAATGATACAGAGAGGAAATTTGGGGGATTTTCTTTGCAGTGCCTCTTAAGGTGCAGTCACATTAGCAAAATTACTGTGAAATTTCAATAGTGTAGCTCACACAGAAATCATTTTCAAACCAAGCAGCTTTCTGATGGTCAACACTGCATATTTGCATGACCAACATTATCCCATTGCAAAATATGCATTGGGAAATGACTGGATTTCGGCCAATAAATTTCAGTGAGAAATGGTAAATGTGACCGCACCTTAAGGGAATAGGAATAGTTCAATAGTAATTTTTTACCTAAACGATATGACTTTCAAAAGAAGATTTTTGAAGAATGTCGTTGGTCAGCTGTATCCTGCTGTTGCAATAAATGGGGATCAAAAAGGACACAAGTTCACCATAAAAGATTCATAAAAGTAGTCCATATGACTTCTGCACTATATTCCAAGTCTTCTAAAGTTGTACAGTAGATTTGTGTAAGGAACAGACCAAAATTTAAGTTGTTGTTCATTGAAAAGCCTCCTCTCCAGTGAGCCGTGAACTGCTGTGAGTCAGTGAATCAGATAAATCCAAATCGTGAACAAATTTGTGTTGCTATTGTTAAATAACATAGTTAAGTGCCATAAAAACATTGGATGAAAAAAATTAAAAACAAAAATTAGAAAGGTTGCCTTGACAATTAAACAATAAAATAGGTTTATGCTGAACTGCCGAAGCACTAAAATTACTAAAACTAAAACAGTAATATATATAAATCAAAACTGAATAGAAATATATATATATATATATAAAAACTAAGACAAAATAACATAAAATGACATAAAAGGAAACAATTCAAATGAAAACTGAAAATATGAAAAAAAAAAAAAAAAAAAAAAAAAAAGAAAAGAAAATGAAATAATATTATAATTAATACTAAAATAACACTGGAATAAATCATTCAGACCAGTTTTGCAAACTGGATCAACTGATTAATTGAGACAAAAAGAGTCTTTTGTTGTTGTTGTTGTTTGTCTGTTTTTTTTTTTTTTTTTTTTTTTTTTTTAGAAAAACTCAAATTAACAATTAATTCACAAAATAATTCATTAATTCACATCTCTCAATTGCAATTTTGGGTGAATAAAGGCCTGCTCTTGTAAAGAGCAGATAATGATGTAATGTGTAAGCAATGGCACCTAACAAGAATAGCAATGTACAGTGGGAGATTTACTAAATTATTTACAAGTCATTACTTTACAATTAAAGGGGTCCTATTATGCCCCTTTTTACAAGATGTAAAATAAGTCTCTGATGTCCCTAGAGTGTGTATGTGAAGTTTTAGCTCAAAACAGATCATTTTTATAGCATGTTAAAATTGTCACTTTTTGAGGGTGAGCAAAAACGTGCCGTTTTTGTGTGTCCCATTAAATGCAAATGAGTTGCTGCTCCCGGCCCCCTTTCAGGAAGACGGCCGAGCTTCAAGAGCTTGTGTTAGCAACTCCGATTACCTCACACAGACACTGAAAATGTCAGAAACTGTTCAGCCTTTTATGTTCAGACCGGAGTCGGACAATGATGGAGAGACTCAAGGAGAAGTGACAACATGTAGAATGCAACAGGACGTTTCTGAATGGTTAGTTGATGAATTTATGTAGCTGATGTGGAGTTAACTATCTTCAAGTCATCGATTAGCATATTCTGTCATGATAATCTATAAATCGCTCGTGTGGGAACTGTTGTAAGATGCCTTCAGAGCCAGAGAATATATGCTGCATGAAGATAGAACATGTATAGTTTAGTTTAATTACGGTTATAACTTATGTTGTCATCTTGCTTTTATGACATATTGCATTTGTGTTATGTACTGTATTGCAATAAATGTGAAAAGACGGATGAGACAGATTGAGCAGACTCCCAAATGAGCTCTACTACAACAACTCTTCCTCTTCTCAACATGGCCTCACCCCTTTTGTTGCGTGTTCCCGGGGGCCGGGTTTATGTAAATTTTAGGGTTTGTGATGCCACCAGCCCGTTGTAGTCCCTACCAGCCGTTTGTTGTAGTCCCTAGAAAGCGTTTTCTGTAAAATAAAATATCTCCCTTTGCATTGAACTTTGAGCGTCGTAACTTTGCAGATGTTGTTTATGCTCAAACAGCAACATAACACACTAACTAAAAAAGTGTTAAAAAAGTGAAATCATAATCAAGGACCCCTTTAATTGGAACAGAATGTGGAAATTTGAAAATTTTTCTATTCATCTGTTTGCAGTCTGCATTTGCATTGCTTAATGCGGTCAAATTTTAATGTATGAAATCTATTTTGACATAGACCTATCATATTTTTATTCTATCCATTGCTATGGTTGGTATGTCAATTGGTTGGTATGAAAATTCGAGAGCCTAAGTGGATGTCAAGATTTCCAGTGAATTAGTATCTATAATTGCTGTCTGTTTGCCACACATATATCATACAAAAACTTTTTGATACATTTACTTTTTTTGTGACAGTTCTCCGTTTCTGAAGCTTAAAAGAGTCTTCAAAATTATTCCTTTTGTGTTTCACAGGGAAAAAAAGTAAAATGCTAAGGATGAGTGAATAATGAAAGAATTTTTATTTTGGGGTGAATTATACCGTTTAAATGGATATCCCTTCCAAAAGCTCCTCAAATCATCATCATCATCACCACAGTAAGCCGCTTCTTTATAAATGTTACATCGATAACATGTTGTCAATATCTTGAGTGACCAAACATCGATATTACTTAATTTCCATTACCCAGATAAATCAATGACCGGTATGGGTGCTGAGCTGATATCAAATGACACAGGGAGGGCGGTTTGAGGATTTTCTGCTTTTAACAATGTTAGTTAAGGTCATGTACAAACCCTGGGTTAGTATCCCAACAACAAACCGTCTTTTATTCATGAGGCTGTAAGCACTCAAAGTGAAACTGCCACTGTGAGTATGTTAGCTGTGTATGCATAAATCATTCGTACAGAAGACCTGTCAGAAAGTAGAGCATGCTGGGCACATTTGGATTAAGTCAATTTTATTTACTCAGTGACGTGTTAAAAAAACTGTAAAATGATTATTGGAGCCAGTGTCACTGTGCTTTCTGTTCTATGCTGTGACCTTACATAATATGACACGCACAGTCAGTGGTGCTTGGAGATAGCCAAAGGCTGGAAGCCAGACGGTGAGGATCCTGGGTACGGCACACTGAAACTAGAGGCGCTGTTGGAGTGGTAGTACACTGCTATCACACGTCTCACTTCTGAAATAAATAATGCAAATGAATGGAGTCACATGCACAAAATATATTACACAACATCACTTCCATCTGGATTAGAGGATCATTTAACTGACAAGGAAGAGGGAAATGACAACACCTGCATATTTACACCCAAGCATTAAGAATAACTGATAGCATGAGAGGATCAGACTCACTGGCACTGCTATGTACTTGTCATGCTCAGTTAAAGCTGTGCTGTGGAGGATGTGTGTACTGGTGGGGGAGGATTTGATTGGGTAGAAATGTCCATTTCTGCTCCGAGGTGTGACCTTGCATTGAGTTCACCATAATTAAGTCTATTACCAATCAGTCTTTGTCCATAACTAGCACTTAAGCCTTACACAGACCTAATGCTGTACTAATTACTAATTTAACATTCAGCTCAAGCTTTTATTGTTGCAATTTGAAGAGTAAGTGAACATAGTTTCTTACTGTTGAACTACAAGGACAGTATATTTTACACAGCACACCCTTCTACACTAAAACATTATGTGTATTTTTATAGTTTGCATGCCCCTTATTTTGGGGACTAATACTTTTGTTTGTTTATATTAAAATACTATGTATTAAAACCAAGTCACATTAAAGTCAGGTTTCATTTTTTTGCATTGCTTTAAATGTAATTACAATAATACTGTAACAAGCAAGTGCATTTTTTATTTGGTTTTCTGATGGCCATTGCACCCTCACATTCATTCCTTATTATGATAAATATCCAAGTGAAATGGTTTCTCGAATATGAAAAAATGTGGGATGGGACTTGATTTTGTCCATCGGGAATTGATTGGATGGTTGTGGTTTTCTAATGCTGTGATGTCATGTGAGGGACAGGTTGTCCCGTCCTTACTACAGTAAACACATCATCAGAAAAGAAAAGAGATGTCGCTGCAAGAGGGAGGGGAAGTTATTTTGATTATGAAAATTATGAGGTCACATGAATTTGAATAAAAATAATGATGTGCATAGATAAATAAATTATAAAAAAATTTTCATAAAAAAATAAGAACTGTATATTTTGATTTCATGGTGACTAAAGATTTCCGTAGGTATGATTCCTTGCACACATTTCAGTCAGTCAATCCGAATGAACCCAATCCAACTTCAGAATCGGAAAAATGTTTATATGAACCTTAAATATTAAAGGGGGGGTCCATGCATTCTGACTTATTAAACTGTTAAAAAGTTGAATTCTAATGCTAAACATGGCCAAAATTTCAAAAAACAAGTTTGACGTATGACGGAGTATCTCTGTGCCAAATACACTCCTTCAGGATTCGAACAAGTTTCGGAAAGTTTTTTTCGAGTATGGCCCTGTAGGACTTCATTAAGGGCGGAATTGCTTGTATGGGCACTTCTCCCGGATGAGCGCGTGCGCACATCAACCAGAGCGAGAGCAAGAGCACGCCCATCAACGAGCTTTGTTTGGGTTACAGAAGCCGTCGGCAGAGCTGTCATTTTGTTTGTAGACCACAAAATCAACAGTGTCACTAAAGAAGTGTGTTTTTGGTTGTGAGGGAAAGATAACTTTGTTCAGCTTCCCAAATAACCCAGCATTAAACAGTGTTTGCAGTTTGTTTTTCCGGAGCAGCAACGGAGTTCTGCAAGTGTGTTTGTTTGTTCCCGGTCATGAGTCAAAACCGCAGGCGGTGAGTGAAACTGCATCAAATGTCTGTGTTTTGTTGGTAATCGGCGCATAAGTGCATATAATGTAAACAACATGAACGTATAGTGAATCAAAAGTTATCCAGGGATAATGCGATGATGTATTGTGGGTGTGTGTGCGCTCATGACTCTTTAGCTCCGCCCACTGCACGCCTGCACGAGCTCGGCTGTTTTTGGAAAGAATCGGTACAGCGTATCAGTCTTTTATAAATATGATAAAACTAAAGACTCTTCAGAGATGTGAAGGATGCAATACTACTCTATAGATACTCAAGATTAACATGAGACTGGCAGAAACTGTGTGTTATGTACCCTTTAAGATCCGATTCACATATTGGTTTACATGTCCGAACAAAAACTGTCCAGTTGGCGCATTCAGAATGAAGAAAGTCCCCCGAGCCACTGTGATTCTATAATTGTAGTTTTTGACTTGATGACATACAGTATATAAAAAGAAATCTGTCTGAAGATCTTTTTAGCACATTTTTAATAAACATTCAGTCTCCTCCAATTATCATTTCGTAAGTCGTAAATAAACGCCCATTAATAAGACGTAAAACATATGTAAACATTGGACATTTAATTCGGATCGATTAAGGTGTTTACCTGAAGGCTTTTCAGTCTGAAAACAGAATTTTTATAGTATTTTGTTTTTGTATAGTTAATTATTTTCTCATCCATTTTTTCTTCAAGGAGGCACTGCCAAATTCCTGATATGTGCACATAGAGAAGCTCATGTTCAGTTATACTGTATATTTTTTGTCCTTCCATTTATCTTCTACATGTTTCTATTTATAACTTTCCGGTGTGGGGGAAATGCAAAGTAAGAACTGCACTGTACAGTGACCCAGTGAACCTGAACAATGAAGAACTTGACTTGACAAATTATCCTCAGTCACAAGGACAGTCGCCCTGGAGCAACCTGGGTGTCTTGCTCAATGGCACATGATGATAATTTCATGGATTGTCCCTTGCGGGTTTTGAACGCAGAGCTTTAACCACTACACCATGCCCTTGAAGTAAAACTCTTAGGAAAGCACTCTGTCTTTACTACACTTCGGAATTGTATTTGGAGGTTTAAAAAAAAGACGTACATCAGATCACACTGCTGTATTTCACTTGGCAGAGAGGAATTTTTCTTCTTTCCATTCCTGAACATACTGGACTGAGCAACAAAACCGGTTTGCCAAAAGAAGGTGAACGGTACAAATGCCTCGGCTGATTTAAAATGGCAATTAGAGTGGTGCAGAGTTGCAGTACGCTACACAAACAAGAGGAGCCTAACCCCTGTAGACCTGAAGCTCAACGCGAACCGTATTTACATACGATGTGCTGGTGTACTGCAGTTGCTTAGAAAATGAAGGTAGAGTGCAGAGGATATATTTCCAAATTAGGCCATGGAGGGGGAGGAAAGGAGTATGACAGAGCAACACTGATTATCCCAACATGCAGAATTCATAGCGCTGAGGTTCCTCTGTGAATCTCAGCAAAAGCAAAATGAATACATATCTGGAAGTTTTTTTTTATATCAGTTTACCTCTGGGTCACGACAAAAAGAGAAGTATTGTTTCTTATCAGCTACAATTTGAAATGGTTGATTTCCTCTCTGTCTTTCTATACTGCAGAGGTAGCCTGCGCAGACGCTCATTGGCATTTCTTGTGAAATGCTTGGAAGTGGGCTCTGATGGATTCAGCGGGGGAAAAGCCATTGCTGAGTTCAACCAACATTCTTTCCCACTGAAATTTGTGTAACAAATGGCATTCAATTCTTCTCTTTAAAGAAAAGCTCTTGTTAAAGATTTTTTTCAGGTTTTAGTTGAACTAGCATGGGAGGGGGAGGTTGGGGGTAGTCTGATAAGTTAGTTGCTATGCAACAAGATGGTTCTGTATGAAAGCATTAACATCCTCTCTGTAATGGAACCTGGTGCTATGAAAACACTGGTGCTCTAGATCAGCGATCACACGGGCGTTTTAAATCTCTGTACCCTTAAGATCAGCGACTATTTATATGAATCTCGAATATTGGAAGCGTCGCTTAAATCCCACCTGAAATATGCATCAGAGAAAGTGGCGAAGACAGCAGGCAAGTATGGTTTGTCACAGTTGTTCGCTCTTCCCATGAGAGGACCTTAAGATCTAACAAAGACATACACATCAGGCATGTTTTTCTCCCAAACCACAACATTAACAGATGTGAATCAATGGTTTCAGTGCACTTTAGCTTCACTTCCTGTTATAATGCGAAAAGACAAGAAAAAGCCTTGGGGGGTGAATTCACTGAACTGTTAGAGAAAGTAAGAAAAAAGATCTGAAAGGTGAAATTACAAACTTTATTAGCTTAGCTCATGAATACTAATTAGGTAATGAATAATAATTTGGTAGCCGTAATAGGATTACAAACTTTGTTTGGTGCAGCTTGTCAAAGGTTTCTACATGATTCGAAAGGCTTCTTAAATTCATCGTTTTACATAGTCGGCTACAGTGTTTTTCTTTGCGCTATAACAAAATTACACTCAAATATAAAACAAAATAATAATTTCATTATTAAATATATAAAATGATTATGTGCTGGAGGGGGACTTTGATAGGTCTAAAAGTGGAGCATTTCATCTTTCATCTTTCAACCACACACAATTCAGTTTAACCATAAGCTAATGTGTTGAAATAGAGCTGCACCATTAATATTTAAATTAAGTAATTGTCAATTATTTGTTAAGTAATTGTTAAGTAATTTTTTTTCAACACAAACATGCCTCTTTTATATGCCAATTTAGCTCATTATAGATTTGCAACCTCACGCTTAGAACAAACCCGCAAGATCAGAAATTGCACCATGCTAGGGAATGTGTTTCTGTCATTACCTCATTTGCATAATTTCTTCAGTGAATGGGGTGCTAAACAGAGATATTAAAGGGATAGTTCACCCACAAATTCTGCCATCAAATCTTTCATGTCGTTCCAAGTGAAAAAAGACTTCAGTTCATCTTTTGAGAGATTTCTGTCTCTATATTGAAAGTACAGAGCAAGGTTTAATGCTCTTTGAGTACCCGGAAGATGCACTTATTCATAAGAAAAACTAAATGTGGAACACGGGACAACCCTCGATAGTCATAGTTTCCATAATCGCACACTCTCAGGAAAAAAAGTTCAAACGCTGTCACTGGGGTGGAACACTTTCAAAAGGTGTACCCAAAGAGTGCATATGAGTACCTCAAAGGTACATATTGATGTACATTTCTAGTACCTAAATGGTACATATTAGAACCTTTTTAAAGGGTAACGTCCCAGTGACAGCTTTTGTACCATTTTTTGAGTGTAAAAAGAGTGTATCACAAGGGGAGGGGATAAATGGCCACGCATCACAAGCAACATAATTTCCGTCAAATGGAAAACCATATTTTAAAGAATTAATTGACAAAAATTGTTGAAACAATTGAAGTCAGTGGGGCCCAATGTTTTCCCATTGTATAGGCAAAATAAATAAATAAAATGGAGACTTTTTTTAATACTAAACTATTAAAAATAAAGGTTCTTTATGAAGAACCTTTAACATCCATGGAACCTTTCCACTGCACAAAAGGTTCTTTATAGTGGAAAAAGGTTCTTATTAAAGGATTATTAAAATGTTCTTTATACTAAGACAAAAAATGGTTCTTTTAAAGGGTGGAGTAACACACACAGTTTTAGCCAATCTCATGTTAATCTTGAGTACCTATAGAGTAGTATTGCATCCTTCATATCTCCGAAGAGTCTTTAGTTTTATCATATTTATAAAAGACAGATAGCCTACGCTGTACCAATTTTTTCCGAAAACAGCCGAACTCGTGGAGGAGTGCAGTGGGCGGAGCTAAAGAGAGCACGTACACACACATGCACAATACCTTCATGGCATTATCCTTCCCAGGACAACTTTCTATTCAATATACGTTCATGTTGTTTACATTATATGCACTTATGCGCCGATTGCCAACAAAACACAGACATTGGATGCAGTTTCACTCACCGCCTGCGGTTTCGACTCATGACCGGGAACAAACAAACACACTTGCAGAACTCCGTTGCTGCTCCGGAAAAACAAACTGCATACACTGTTTAATGCTGGGTTATTTGGGAAGCTGAACAAGGTTATCTTTCCCTCACAACCAGAAACACACTTCTTTAGTGACACTGTTGATTTCGTGGACTAAAAACAAAATGCCAGCACTGCCGACGGCTTCCGTAAGCCGAACGAAGCTCGTTGATTTGCGCTCCGCATGCGCTCATACGGGAGAAGTGCCCATAGAAGAAATTCCACCTATTATGACCTCACACAGGCCCATACTTGAAAAAAACTTTCCAAAACATGTTCTAATCCTGAAGGAGTGTATTTGGCACAGAAATAGGGGAGAGCGGGGCACAACCTAATGCGGGGTTAGTTGTAACACACATGGTTTAAAACTTTCCACACATGCCAGGATGACGAAACTTAGTGTATTTACTAGTTGCCATATCAACATTATTTAGAGAAAAAATTGCACCGAAATTAAAAAATCTTTGGAAGATATCACTCAACATTAATTTAACCATAGCAAAAGTAAATTTCTTACTTAAGTTTATTTTTCATCTCTGTTTATTTATTTAAAATAAGACAAATCTAATATTATTTTAATCTTATATCTGTTATTTAAGAGTTGAGATAGTTCTTTAATGCTGATCTAACCAGCAGAAGACACGAGCCGGGGTTAAATCCCAGTTGCGCAGGTGGGGTGCGTTGTAACACTGCGTTACAATGTGCCCCTATTAGAACTATGATATTATATTCTATACTTTTATGAATTCTTTTGAGAAACCATTAGAAAAAGGTGAATAATGACTGAGAATCAATGTTCAGAAATTATTAATTATTATTATGTTTTTAACTATGCTGTATAGCTGTATTTAGTGATGTGTTTGTTGTCAAACTCAAAAATTAGTATATTTTTAATGATTAAAAAATGCCATTATTTTATTTAAAAAAGTTAATAATTGTATTTTATTGACAAAATATTTTAGTTTGTCTTGGATATTTTTTTGATTATATCAGGTAACATTTTAAGCTGTCATTTGGTCATGTTACAATATGCCCCTCACATGTTACAATGTACCCCACATATGGGGCATGTTGTCACATTTCACTTCCTTTCCTTTCGGGGTAAATCAAGAAAAAAGTATACACTGTATTGATGAAACAAAACCACATAATTGTACTATTAATTTGTATACAATTGTATACAATTGTGGGAAATTAATGTGGGAAAAAATAAATATTCTGAACCCCAAAAGGAATTACACAAACTGAGAAAGTCAAAAAGCGTTAGGTTGTGCCACGCTCTCCCCTACTCTGTCATACGTCCAACTCATTTTTTGAAATTTTTGCCATGTTTAGCATGAGAATCCAACTCTACCTTTATTTTTAAGAGTGTGTATTAGTGTTAAACAGAAGGAAGGAAGTCATACCGATTTGAGGGCGAGCAAATCATGACAGAATTTTTATTTTTGGGTGAACTATCGCTTTAACAGATTACCAAGGTCACCAGGTTTTACTGAAAGAACTGAAAAAAAACAGGCATTTCATTTCATGTGAGTTAAGACATCTACAAGGGACAGAGATTGATTTCCTATGTCAACTGCAATACCTTTTCACACGGCCCAGACACTGCAGCTTGGCAGCCTCCAACTCTCTTCATCACACGCAGCGAATATACAACTGTGAATAAAATCTTTGAAATAATAGTCACATGAGTCATACGGCAGACTTCAATCAAAACTCTCTGGCATCAAAACTCCCACCCCTTCCTCTAGACTCACCTGCCTCCATGTTCTTTTCTGCTGGGATCTGGATGTGTCAAAGCTTTGACCCTGTTATACAGTCTGTATGAAATGGACCTGTTATGCAACCATTCCACTTGCAAATTCAATTTTTCAAAAGGATTCCAATCGCTTTCATTTCAGGGCCAATGAGATTGTTCCCTCAGAAGCGATTGTTGTATTTGGAACGGCGTGTGTCTTGGATTGAGTTCTGTGAAATTGAGATGCGATCATTTATGTGGATACAGCTTCATTTCTTTGGATTTTCACAAAGATATTTACTCTTACAGTAAAATCTCCCCCTGTTTCATTTTTATCCTTATTCAATGCTGTTTTTTATGCTGCTGGTAGCTACACACCCTTTTTCATGGATCTTCAATAGAATTGTTTAGCTCTAGTGAGCGTGCTTCAACAACAAAAAAAAAATACATTAAAGCCACCGTTGTAAACACCACCGCAAAAAGAATGAACCGCAGCTGAGTCCAGGTACTATGGAGGAGATAAACACTGAGGGAGAGATGGATTTGTTTGCAGTGGCTTTTCAGTAACAGTGTGAGGTGTGGAAAAGAGGAGAGGGATAGATGCTGACAGTGTTTGTTTTCACCAGGGACTATGTCTATGCTGAAAGCATTATTGCTGTGAGAGCAGAGCACATACAACACATATACAAAAACAATGCACACTGCCACCATAGTACAGTAAATGGTCCGGTTCTTTACGAAACCAGTGCTCGCAATTCAGATAAAGGTTGCAGAGATTCAAATTCTTTTTCAGATTCTCTTCAGAGGTCTTATCTAACAAAGCCAAAATGCTGCAGGTCAGAGTGGTCTGTTTGGGAGTCTCACAAACTCCATCTCATGCCAGCACTTCACTGTAGGATGCTTAAGAGGGGCTAGCGCAGTGTACACAGTGTTCAAAACTGGAATAAAGGAGAGACCTGAGAGCAGAGAAAAATCCAGCAAAAACAAATGCAGCCTCAAAGCGGACTTTCCCTCTAAGAAACCAGGCTTCAAAGTAGGCAGGTCATGTTCGGTGTAGCCTCTGCAGTTCCTGAAATATAGATTTCATCGCCTATGGGAATCTGCCAACCATTTCTTATATTATACACCTCTCAAAAACAGGCCTTGGTTGTTTCATCAACTTTAGAGCTAAAAATCTTCAGCAGTGATGTTTATTCTTAAGCAGGCCTTCAGTATTTACAAATGATTATTGGTACACCTCCATATGCACAACTGCTTAACAACAATTGTTTTTAATAAATATTATTATTATTAATATTACGAATATTATTATTAAAAACTCACATATGTTAAATAAATATTAATATACACATTTGCATAATAATATTCTTATTTTTATTATAATTATAAAATTATTATTATTCATAATATACTGTGTGTAGGCCTATATTATTAAATAATGTACACTATACAGTATGTATATTTTTTTTAAATGAATATTAATAATGTATATTATATTATACTTAGCTGCTTATATAATAATAATAATAATAATAAATAAAACAATTTAATTTAATTTTTATTAATATATGTCATAATCTGCCAAGTTTTTTTTACTTTAAATTTTTATTATTGTTATAGATATGAATAATAATAATCATATTTATTATTATGTACTAATATAAAAATAATTATATTTTTTATTAAATAAGTTATAGTAAAATATTTTGTACAGTTATATTGCAACCCTAAGGATCATAAGGAGAGCAAGCATGCCCATTATATTGCAAATAACATGGCTTTTTATTTAGTGAAAATTAAGATTAAAATTAAATTATAATCCTCACACATTAGTGCAAAGCATCCCAACTATGACGGCATATAGTGATCAGTGACCTGACGATAAGCTCAGATACCAATCAATATACTGATATATTGTCACTTTGTACTGCCCACAAATTATTCAAGTAACTCTAAGGTCATATGCGCTTGTGGGCAGTAGGTCAAACATAAATGAAATGTCATCAGGAATGGAACATAAATTTACAGATCAGGCTTTAGTTTAAATGGACATAAGTTAAATGAGGTCATGACCGCCTACTCAAAAATGTGTCGTTAAATTTGATCTGTAGAGTTAGAGGCCTCATCTTCAGCAAATGAACTTCCCTCACCTTCAAATCACTCAACATTTTTCTTCATGTTATTAAATGGCAGACAGGTCATTTTCATAGTCAGTCCATTTTACAGAATTTATCTGCATCTCTTGCAAGTTTAGCAATGATTGGAAATGTCATCATTAACGTCAAAAAATTGTGTCTGAGAGCCTGCTGTCTCAGATCTTCTCCTTAGTAGTGAGAGCTTGTAAAAGCATGTAAATTATACAAAATTGCATAAATCAAGTAATCACATGTTCTATGAGTGTTCCATCCAACCGTAGCTAGTGAACAGTATAATCACTTTAAAACTAGCAGAAAAAAAGCACAAAACACCTTTATTTTTACTGTTCTTGTAGTGTATCTATGAATGTGTATACTGTTTTTAAGTCTCTCATGCTCACCAAAGCTATATTTATTTGCTAAATAAAATACAGTAAAAACAGTAATATTGTGAACTTTGCTATTTTAATATATTTTAAAAATGTAATTTTTTCCTGGCGGTAAATCAGAATTTTCAGCATCATTATTATTTTAGTGTCATATGATCCTTCAGAAATCATAATAATATGCTGATTTGATGCTCAAGAAACATTTCTTATTATCATCAATGTTGAAAACAGTTGTGCTGCTTAATATTTTTGTGGAAACTGTGATACATTTTTTTCAGGATTCTTCGATGAATAACACTTCAAAAGAACAGCATTTATTTGAAATATAAATCTTTTGTAACATTATACATGTCTTTACTGTCACTTTTGATCAATTGAATGCATCCTTGCTAAATAAAAAAGTATTAATTTATTTTAAAAAATCTTAAAGGTGCAGTGTGTACATTTTAGCTGCATCTAGTGGTGAGGTTGTGAATTGCAACCGTCCACCGCTCACCCCTCCCTTTCGAAGCACATAGAGAAGCTACGGTGGCCGACACAGGACAAAGATGTCATCGTCTGAGACAGCAGAGAGTAGCTAGCGCTCTGTAGAGCAGTTTGTCTGTTTAGGGCTACTGTAGAAACTTGCCAATGCAAAATGGCGACTTCACTGTAAAGGGGACCCGCGGTGTATGTAGATAGAATGGCTCATTCTGAGGTAATAAAAACGTAACGGTTCATTATGTAAGGTCTTAATACACCACTAAAAACATAGTTATGTATATTATATTGCATTTCTGTCAATAGAGCCTCAAAAATATTACACACTGCACCTTTAATGACCCCAAACGTTTTTTTTTATGGTAGTGCAAGTTCTCATCCTTCCTGTGTTATATTTCCTGTCTATCTTCAGATCAATCCGGGAAAATCAGTAAACATCAGTTACGGTAATGCCAGAGACAAAGCCATTTATGTGCTCCTAAAAGAAAATTCTTTCTTTTATTATTCATCAAATGGAAAACCCCTAAAAGCCTGGGTGGGAAAGATTTATCCTGCACGCAAAATTGGGGAGTGGTAAAAACGAAATCCCTGATCTCTGCCACAAGAGTAGATCCACGGTGACCCACTCATCTGTCTGATACGGGCCATTATGCTGTCACAGAACTGCACTCCAGCTAATGGAGAGGCAATATTAATGATTAGCCCTCATAATAAATTGCACTCTGCTTTTGACCATGATTGGAGTTTGGAGGAAAGGACATAAATCGATAACAATTTTACATGACGTACATTCAGGTTGTGTCTCAGCTGAGCTTTTCAGAAACACTCAGAGAAACAGTGACCTGGTACGTTCAGATGCAGGTCAGGGACTGCACTAATATACAGAATGGCAAGTTCAGTACATAAAAAAATAGTTATTCTATTAAACGATATTATATATTTATGAGTCATAAAGGCATCAGGTAGATGTATCTCCCACTCAGTTATGGCCATTACCTAATGTCTTCAATTTATATATTGAGAGAATAAACCTGAATTTGAATAAAACAAAAAGTTCAAATCTAGACTATATTATGGACAAAGCAGATTTGAGGGTAAATGATAGAAAAGGAGTGTCCACAATAAAGAAAAGGAACTAAAAAAACACATTTACCCAGGTCTTAGAAATGTACTCCTCGTGTTCATGTTGATTTCATAAGATTTAGATTTTTCCTTATACCTTGAATACATCTGTACTCATCCTAATTTCAAATAAAGATTTTATATTTTTCAAGGTAATAAGGTCTAGACATTTTAATAAATACCATGAATTATTATTTATAAACATCATTATTTTTGGGAGTCGCACCACAACCTGAACAAACCTTGCCTTTTCATTAATCTCTCATATTTTATGAGATTTCTCTTCTTTTCTTCATGAGGGTCTGCAGGGGTCCTTTCTATGATATTATTTCATATCAGAATGATTTTTCTTTTTACAGATATTGAAAACGTGATTATCATAGAAGAGATGAATTCATGCAATTGTATGTGTGAACTGCATTTCTAATGTTTTTTTTTTTTTTTTTAAAGTGCCTTGTCACTGACCCATGAACTGGGTGAAGCCATGCTATTATAAGCTCCTTATTTTAATACTAAACGATGGAGATCACTTGTCTTTAAGAAAACACAAGATCATCTTTCAGACCACCAACCAAACCCACCCAGGGCACATGACATTTCCATGACATTTGCTATGGTGTGGACAGTTGTGCATGTTTGGGGTGACACTAGCAAATGTCAACCAAACAAAAAATGTCAATCAGATGGACACAGCTATTCACATAGGCCTACTGTTGAGATCTGAGGAACAGAAATAGATGTAATGGTTTTCACAACTAAGCAGTTGTGCAATGTGATTAATGAAGGACAAGAACAATACGCTCAACCTAAAAGCCATATGGGTTGGGATAGAAGTAAAAAAAAAACATGACCCACGGAAATGACTGAATGAGTCTTTATTTCAGGTCTAAAAAAGAGACACAGGTCCTGTAGAGGACTTCTATGTAGTACAGACATCTATTGCTATAAATAGTGACTGAAAGTCAAAGACCTGGTCCCAGAGAGGGAAAATTGGTAACAGACGAGGCCAGCTCAAACTGGGACACTGTTGGGCCAAAAAGTGACAGGCAGGTCTTCGTCTAAAGCTTGAATCAGAGATTACTGGGGTGTAGAACTAAATCCAAAGACTGAGCCCTAAATTCAATCCATGGATTTGTATATTGATTCTCTGCGTAATATGTTGTCATTTTTTTTTATTTTATGGATGTCTCTCTTTTTTCAGTAAGGCCTCACCTCAGCTCCTCTAAAGCTGAGAGCTTCGCACAAGGGAAAATGTATGCAGAACAAACAAAGTGCAGAGTGAATTTTCAATCAACAGAGAGGGTGAGAGAGTCATTTAGCAGCCTACTTGCTTACCCAGATCATGTAAGGGCAGAGGGGTTAAGTGCTTGAGATGGTTATTCATTATGCTCAGGTGAGAAAATAGTGATTTGCCATTGTTTGGTGGCTGGTTTGTTATTTTAGCTGCTGTTGGAATTTATAGTCACCTATTGGTGTGGAAGCATGAAGTTTATTTATTAAATGCTGGACAGAATCTGTCAAAACAGGTCATTTCTTTTTTGGCTTTTTAAAAAAAAAATCTTTTATCATTTGTACCCTGTAAATAACAATATATTTAGAGTAGGAGAAAGATAGTAGACTAGCAGACACATGCAGATCTGGCAACCAAAATAATGAGGTGGATACAAATCTCTTGACCTCTATAATTATACACAGTGTGTTCCCTTCTTTCCTGCAAATTGTTTCCTTTGCAAACCACAAAGAGTTGCATTTAACATCCAATATGCCCATACATGCCACATCCTAGCAAGTGCTAACATTTTTGTAAGGTGTGTAAAATATTGCCATAAGAAAAGGGGAACCAGTGGGACAAACACCAGGTAGGGACCTGCACATAAACAATAGCCTACATGGACATGTCTATGAGTAAACAGTTATTTAAATTAGTCTTTATAGGCCTATATACTATAGTATTCATGTGGAAAATAATAAAATTAAGTTCCCATAATTTTGACTTGTAGTGTATCTATGAATGTGTATAATGTTTATTAATGCTCTGGAAATTATTCTCTTGAGAGAAAGGGAAAGAGCTAGGCTGCGTCAGAGCTTAACCTCTTGAGTAGGTACTTATTTTGAATAAGTAATTAGCCCACTTCACGACCGCTAAAAAAGTAGGTACGTTCTATATAGTATACTAGATATAGAATGTGTGTAGTATGCATGTAATCCGGACATAGGCTACTACATTCACCATGTTGTCATTATCATGTGACCAACCAGCGTCAGTGTATAGCGTCGCTTCACTGCCATTCACAAACCCACCCCCATGGCCTCATGGGATATAAAGTGTCCATCATATGCACACTTCAGAATCTCACTGAAAGTATTAGGTCATCCGGGTACTTTCTGCCTACTCTTTTATGAGTACTGTGAATTCGGACATAGCCTACTTCTTTTGTCACATACTGTTTTACGCTTACTATAGTAGGGAAGTAGGCTATGCGATTTCGGATGCAGCCCTAGTTTCCACGCAGGAAACTGTAACCCTGCATCCCAATGTGCATGCTATCCACACTATCCGCCCTAAATAGTATTGAATATTACTAATGTCACATACTATTTAGGATGGATAGTATGCATATTGAGATGCAGGCTAAGACTTTATCCAGAAAACCGATCCAGGCTGCATCTGAAATCTGCATATGCATACTGCCCTACTATAAAGTAGGCGAAAAACAGTATGTGACAAGAGTAGTATGTCCGAATTAAAAGAGTAGGCACCCGGGTGACCTACTACTTCTGGCGAGATTCTTAAGTGTGCATACGATGGACACTTTACTTTCCCATAATGAGGCCATGGGAGAGGCCATTTGTGAATGGCAGTGAAGCTATGCAACTATTGCTGGTAGCTTACATGATAATGACAGCATGGAGAATGTTACGTCCGGATTACATTGATGCTACACACACTTCATACTATAACAGCTTTTTTAGCAGTTGTGAAGTAATTCATTATTCAAAATAAGTACGTACTCAAGAGAGTATACGATTTCGGACGCGGCCCCAATTTCATGTCCACGACAACCACCTAGTGGAATAGCAATTTAAAAACGCGTTTTGTCCAGCCATTTGGACCATATTGCCTGCCGTACTGAAAGCGTCCATAGCAGCCAGAGACCTGTTGACAACGGGAATCCATTAATATATAGCTAACCTGATATTTCAATGCAGCGAGGGTCGTTTGGTGTGATTTAAATGTTCTCCAGGGTGTTAATGGCGTGAAGATGACCTCAAACAACCCAGCTGTTTTTCTTCTCATGATCAATGGGCAAATCGAAGCAGCCGATGTGAGTTAGCAATGATTTATAGAAGCTGTGTTTGATGCAGTAAACTTTGTGCGAAGCCTGTTGTTAACGTGTGTTAATTTGATTAATTACATGTCGTATTTTGTCTAAAGTTCCCAGAATATGACGATCTGTACTGCAAGTATTGTTTTGTTTATGGACACGACTGGGCGCCCACATCAGTGAGTGACATCGACCCGCTTTACTTCTTACAGTAACGGAAATCAGGGCTTTTGTAACATTTATATATTAACATGTAATATATCTATCATTTAATATGTAACTTGAATAAAGATAGTAATTATATACCATATATTACTAGGTAATTGTCATCTTTATATAGTACTAAGCTAATTATTTTACACCCCTACTTTAGTGACGTGATATATAAGCTTTTGTATTCTCATATATTCGAAAACAGTAAGTTTGTGTCTTTTGCTAGGGCTTGGAAGAGGGCATTTCTCAAATAACATCAAAAGGTAGAGGATCTCAGAGTTTGGTGTGGAATTTCCCATTGGACATCACATTCAAAAGCACTAACCCATTTGGCTGTAAGTGAAACTTGTTTTGGTTGAGTCAGAATAGTATGCTTGCATTGTATAGAGGAATATTAGTCTGAAGATCTGCGGTCATATAGTGTAATATATATTGTAATAAAACGCGTGTGTGTATATATATAATTATCCGTCCACCTTTTTACCTTTTCTTTTTCATCAGGGCCCCAGATTGTAGTTAGTGTGTATGGCCCTGACACTTTTGGAAATGATGTTGTGAGAGGTTATGGAGCCGTGCACATCCCGTTTACACCTGGAAAGTGAGTCACTCTGAGATTGTGGTGTGACAAAAGCAGCCAGCATGCTTGAGATTTGTCTGAAATGTACAATTACATGTGAATGCTCTCCGTCACAGACACACCAAGACCATTCCTATGTTTGTTCCTGAGTCTACGTCAAGACTGCAGAAGTTCACAAGGTTGTAACTAATTTCTCACACAATATTCTAAATTAACCACTGCTCTGTGTTTTACACACATACAGCAACATTTTAAAATGACCCAATTTACTATGCACCAGCTTAGGGTTGTGATCTGAATTTAATTTCCTGTTGCCCTTTCCTTTTGTCTTCAAAACTTGATATTGAATATACTTTCTTGTCCCATTTCTGGGAAATTTGACTTGGACTTACATAACACGTCCAGAACACAACATTGGATTTACCCAACACAATACATACCAAGAGACAAGTTAAAAATAAGCAACACCTACATATATTAAAAATCTTTTGTAATCTCTATTCAATAATTTAGCCGCAGTTGGCACAAAAGAGTTTTTGTAACGATCTGATTTACACATTTACAATTTTAGCTTGTTTTAAAATGGATACCTCATATTAAGTTGTTTTAGTTGAACGTGAAACGTGAATGACAGTTTCAAATGAGCAAGTACATTGTAACTTGAAAACATTAATTTGCATGATAGGCTCTGTATCTAACATGTTTTTTCTTGTACTCAGTTGGCTGATGGGAAGGCGTCCAGAGTTCACAGATCCCAAGGTTGTTGCTCAAGGAGAGGGAAGAGAAGGTAAACTTTAATTTAACCTTTGCCTCAAAATGAAACCATTGCAGTAGATGTTTTCTCTCTAATCATAGTGAGTCTTCAAAAAATGTTCTTCTGCAATCAAGTGTAATTGAGCCATAACTGATGCAGTTGTGTCCATTTGCAGTCACAAGGGTGCGCTCACAAGGTTTTGTCACACTACAGTTCAACATTGTGACTAAGGACATGAAGAAGCTGGGTTATGACACTACATCAATAGAGCATTCACCTGCAAGAACATCGCAACAGCTTTGATAACCTTGAGGATTTTTTTTGTACCTTGCTTTCAGTCAGTTTTCTAGCTGCTATACAACTACACATGATATACTGTTTAATCAGCTTTGTATGTTTTTAAATAAACTGATCTTGATTTGTTTGTCTAGAAGAGTCAACCATTTCTGACTGAAATAACATGGCTCGTCCTTAATTTGCACGTCCGAGCTTGATTCAAATCTGCAGATTTCATCTATCCCTATTTTTTGACTCAAAACACTAGATATGAGTAACCTCTGCTCAGGACCATTATACATACAACTTAAACCATCAAAAAAACATGTTCGTTACTTGAAATACAATAAACATTTAACTGATATAAAATACAAAAATAAATAAATTATGTCAGCTATTTGCCAGCTAGTTCACATTTTCATTTTGCTAACTTGATGTACTAAAATAAACAAAACTAAACAACTATTAAATTAATACAATTACTATTAAAAAAAAAAAAAAGCAAATATGAAATAAAAAAAACAAGTTCAAAATACTATCACAATAATACTAAAATAACAGTCTGGCACCATAACAGGATATGATGTTGGCGTGTTTACTGACAGCATGAAGAGACGGATCAAAAGTCATTGATACAATTTATTTGTTTTACCACTGCAGCTACAGGTCCTTTATCACTTGCTGCGGTTTAGATGACAATAAAACAATCACTCTTCCTGTGACTTTCCTACAAAACCATTACACAGAAATAAGGTACACAACAATATGTTACAATAGAACAGATGATAAATTATATTATACAGTTATAATGCCAACAAGTTGAGCACATATCCATAAAAAGCAGCCTGCTCCCAGTAATATGAGACAGTTTGGTAAATACAGACACAATAACATGGAAAAATAAAATGTTATGCATGTTCACAAGGTTAGTCCTCCACAATAAATGCATAATGAGTACATAATAACAGAAGAACGAGTGATACACGGTAACAGCTAAACAAGATGGCCGAGACGAAACGAGCTAGATATCGTATGGATTCAAAAGTCAAACTATTCTGCGTAATCGAGTACAGTGACGTTCACTAGCAGGGAGTCTTTAGCAGGATTAGAGCCTGCTTAAACCATCATGTCCATCAAAAGCACATTACATACATCTTAAAGCTGTCTTAGCCATAACCATCCCCCAAAATGCCTGAGTTTGCCTGCAGATTATTGACCATAACACACCCAGGCTCTGCTACAAGGCTGCACATAGGCAGTACTACCACAATATTTCCAGCAGAGGTCACTAGCTCATAGATGAGAGAAACCATAGAGTCCATACTCTAGCAGTAATCAAGAAAACAAAAGCAGTAATATTGATGATTATAATAGGGGAACAATTGAAGAGAGATAAATGTGTAGTCCGTTAGAAAACGACCGCAGCTCTGCATTTAAAAAGGACAAGAAATGTCACTTTGGTAACTACTATTCGGTGGCAGATGTTGCCATCTTGTGCTTAACTGGTTGAATTAAAAAGTGTAGCCACAAGGCACACCTAAGTCTAGGCATTCTTGCTTTAAATCGACTGCTAATTGTGATAATTCATCGTCTAGTTTAAGTCTCATGTAATGATAAAACCATGGCCATTATTGGAATACAGAACAATGCAATTGAACCACAGGTTTTTAGCTGCAGAAAGATGAATATGACCCCTAACATACATTTATACCACATATTTAACAACGAAAAACCCCTAGAAAAATCGAACAAACAATTACGGGACCCCTCCCACACTATAGCATCTCCGCTCATTCTCATAACACTATAAGGAAGTTAGCTTTCCATAAAGAACTGAGGATTTTGTTAACAGCAAGCTTTGCTATACTTTTCTCCAACGTACATGAACAGATTGCATTAGGAAGCAGTGATAAGTGATACAGCTGTCGGTTATAACAGTAAGATGCATTAGGACCTGATGAAGATTAACACAAATTTCCTCCCGTTTCCCTTTGCTCCATCCACACGCACACATAAATAAAAAACGTTGCTGAAATGATCGCATTTCAGGTTCTTGGATACTCAGAGAAGCCAAGCGGATGAATTCTAATCATTAGTATCGATTAGCTGTGGAAATATGGAGCTGTGCTGTGCAAATAGTGAGCCGTACTGAATTAAAAAGAACCCATTCACCGAATAAACAACATCTTGGGATTGTAAAGCAGTAAAAAACAGGCTTCGGTATAAAAGTTGAGCCGTTTTATGATATGCAAACCAACTCCCTGTCATGCATTAAAAGAAAAGGAAGAAAGAACAACCCTCCACTTCAGTATGAAGTTCATCTTTCAATGCATCAGGTTTAAAACCATTCACACATGCAGTTCACAGACTCGCTCCTAGTCCTTAGCTTTGCTCGTGTCTTAGTGAACGGTTTCCCATCGCTTCTCGCGCTAAGGACTAACGGTGGGCAAACAGTCAAAGGAAGATAGATCAGAGCATGTGCAAAATCCCTGCTTGGAACATCAAAATCATTTCCATGTAAACTGATAGAGAGTCCTCTAAACTGTCTACTTAAGCGTACTGTAAATACACATAGTGTATATGCACTGCGTAGAACGTACAGGCTGCTTGGATTAAAAGGGTTAGCTTTATCTAGCACGCTGCTCGAAAGACTAGAAATTAGAAAAATTAAGACAAACCAGTACTCCTAGTTTCAAGCCTCTGATAAGAAAAGTAAGCCATCAAAAAAGAAGTTAAAAACAGGACCCCTTTGAATGGGAGAGGAAAATCTTGCTGTATCGGTGATGGTTTCTTTTGAGGAAATTTAGAAAAGAATACCAAATCGCTGTATGGTACCAATCTCTGACAGGAGAGGAAGGGAATCACCTGCCAGTGTAAAACCTGTAAACACCACTGCTACTCCCAAAAGTCTCAAAATAGCACACCGGTTTAGGGGAACACAACCGACTATGTTGTCTATACCATAGAAACGGGGATGGAAGTGAGATTTGTGTGGGTTTCAGGGAGGCAGCCTATGTTGTTCCTCACAACAAGAAGGGATTGGTTGTGCCGCCGGCTTGTGCTGCTGCGCCCGTGGGCGGCAGCCCTCCGCTCATGAGCGGCTGGGGCATGGACACTGGGATCCCCATGCTTGGCATCATCTGGCCCACAGGCCCAAGAGGAACTATGCCGGTCATGGGTACCATGGAGACGGGGCCGGCTGGGGGCATTGAAGACAGAGGCAAGGGCTCGTTGCTCCTCTGGGCAATGCTGCTGAAGCCCTGACCACTCAGGCCCATCATGGGACTGACTCTCATCTGGTTGAGGGTGGGCGGCTGTGGCTGGTTCACCTGGAAGGGGTTGACTTGAGCTGCAGCTGCAGGTGCAGGTGCTGGAGCTGAAGCTGCTCCTGAGGCTGAAACGAGACCATTGGGAGATACAGGTGAGCTCATTGCTAAACAAGGTATATCAGGGTATCTGCAGGGCTTTTAAAATCCAAATTTAAAGGGTTAGTTCACCCAAAAATGAAAATTAGCCCATGATTTACTCACCCTCAAGTCATCCTAGGTGTATATGACATTCTTCTTTCAGACGAATAAAATCAGAGTTATATTAAAGTCCTGGCTAATCCAAGCATTATAATGGCAGTGAATTGTTGCCTCGTTTATGAAGTCCATAAAAGTGCATCTATCCATCATATAACTGCTCCACATGGCTCCGGGGGGTTAATAAAGGCCTTCTGAAGCGAAGTGGCGCGTTTGTGTAAAAAAAATATCCGTATTTAAAACTTTATAGGCTAAAATAACTAACGGCGGATTGCCATAAGCATCGATTTACAACGAAAGAGTAACCTTGACCCTAGACGCATGCGTATTGACGAACGCAGAAGCGCAGAGGATAGAGCAAAACAAAACACCGGTCATGAATTAGTCTAAAATGAGAATTTTTAAAGAGAAATGGCGGAGGATTTCGATATAAGAGAAGAGGGGCTTGAGTTTGTTGCCCAGCACTATCCGCGAGAGGCGTCAAAGCTTCGATGCTTCTATACATCGCGTCAGGGGTTACTCTTTTTGCCGTAAGTCGAATTGCGTACAGCTTTCCGCGGGAAGTTAGTTATTTTAGTCTATAAAGTTTTAAATATGGATATTTTTCTTACACAAACGCGCCACTTCGCTTCAGAAGGCCTTTATTAACCCCCCGGAGCCGTGTGGAGCAGTTATATGATTTTGACTTTTATGGACTTTATAAACGAGGCAACAATTCACTGCCATTATAAAGCTTGGATTAGCCAGGTCTTTTTTAATATAACTCCAATTTTATTCGTCTGAAAGAAGAATGTCATATACACCTAGGATGACTTGAGGGTGAGTAAATCATGGGCTAATTTTCATTTTTGGGTGAACTATCCCTTTAAGGCTTTTTAAGACCTGCGCAAATAAAATGTCCATTTAGAACAAATCAATAGTCTCTTTTACTTAGTTAAGCAGGCTGCTCAACAAAGACTTAATACTTAATAGCAAAACAGGTAGTTTAAAAGCAAGTTTAAAATATGCAAGGCAAGTTTTAATTAATATGTAATGAATTTGAGTATGTATTGATATATTGGTACATAAACCAAAGGAATTATGGGTCGAGCATTATTAGATTTTGCTGATACAATGTGTTTAAAGACAGATTACAGATAATTGCAAAAGTAAACATTGCCATAATTTACAGTAAAATAGATCAATAAGCACAAATGTGCAGAATTAATTGATTGTGAACTGCTCTGAAAGTGTGAGCCTGTAGAATGTGCAACAGTCTTAAATTTGTATAAAATATATACAGCATCATGTTTTGACAAATATGCAGCACTCACATTTTTTAAAATTATATATATATATATATATATATGACCCCCTTTCGCCTTCAGAACTGCCTTAATTCTACGTGGCATTGATTCAACAAGGTGCTGAAAGCATTCTTTAGAAATGTTGGCCCATATTGATAGGATAGCATCTTGCAGTTGATGGAGATTTGTGGGATGCACATCCAGGGCACGAAGCTCCCGTTCCACCACATCCCAAAGATGCTCTATTGGGTTGAGATCTGGTGACTGTGGGGGCCATTTTAGTACAGTGAACTCATTGTCATGTTCAAGAAACCAATTTGAAATGATTCGAGCTTTGTGACATGGTGCATTATCCTGCTGGAAGTAGCCATCAGAGGATGGGTACATGGTGGTCATAAAGGGATGGACATGGTCAGAAACAATGCTCAGGTAGGCCGTGGCATTTAAACGATGCCCAATTGGCACTAAGGGGCCTAAAGTGTGCCAAGAAAACATCCCCCACACCATTACACCACCACCACCAGCCTGCACAGTGGTAACAAGGCATGATGGATCCATGTTCTCATTCTGTTTACGCCAAATTCTGACTCTACCATCTGAATGTCTCAACAGAAATCGAGACTCATCAGACCAGGCAACATTTTTCCAGTCTTCAACTGTCCAATTTTGGTGAGCTCGTGCAAATTGTAGCCTCTTTTTCCTATTTGTAGTGGAGATGAGTGGTACCCGGTGGGGTCTTCTGCTGTTGTAGCCCATTCGCCTCAAGGTTGTGCGTGTTGTGGCTTCACAAATGTTTTGCTCCATACCTCGGTTGTAACGAGTGGTTATTTCAGTCAAAGTTGCTCTTCTATCAGCTTGAATCAGTCGGCCCATTCTCCTCTGACCTCTAGCATCAACAAGGCATTTTCGCCCACAGGACTGCCGCATACTGGATGTTTTTCCCTTTTCACACCATTCTTTGTAAACTCTAGAAATGGTTGTGCGTGAAAATCCCAGTAACTGAGCAGATTGTGAAATACTCAGACCGGCCCGTCTGGCACCAACAACCATGCCATGCTCAAAATTGCTTAAATCACCTTTCTTTCCCATTCTGACATTCAGTTTGGAGTTCAGGAGATTGTCTTGACCAGGACCACACCCCTAAATGCATTGAAGCAACTGCCATGTGATTGGTTGATTAGATAATTGCATTAATGAGAAATTGAACAGGTGTTCCTAATAATCCTTTAGGTGAGTGTATATACATACATACACACACACACACAAATCACAACACTAGACTAGAGATTGCATTGTTCTTCACACGCACGGTAACTGAAATTTTAAACTGTTAAAAGAAAAGGCTCAATAAAATATTGCATAGATAGATACACTATGCATCTATCTCTTCCCTTTGTGTTTTGAGCTTTTCAATGCGGACGGAGCGCTGCTGCGCGTTGTGACTCTGCATTGCTTCAAGTGCATCATCCTGCGCATGGGATGCGCATACGCGCTTTGTGCTGCTCTGTATTGGAGCCTTTCGTATTATAATACTCTTTGCGCAATGAAAGATTATTAATAGCCTATCTATAATATGTTGCTGCCTCATTAAAAAGCTGCACTATACATTTAAAATAAATGTCTTAATTTCTTAGTATATAGGTCCTATTTCTATAAATATATTTACTTGTGTTACTTGCATCCCTAATATTTATTTATTTATTTATTTATTTATTTATTTATTTATTTATATATATATATATATATATATATATATATATATATATATATATATATATATATATATATATATACATATATATATATATATATATATATATATACACTTACCTAAAGGATTATTAGGAACACCTGTTCAATTTCTCATTAATGCAATTATCTAATCAACCAATCACATGGCAGTTGCTTCAATGCATTTAGGGGTGTGGTCCTGGTCAAGACAATCTCCTGAACTCCAAACTGAATGTCAGAATGGGAAAGAAAGGTGATTTAAGCAATTTTGAGCGTGGCATGGTTGTTGGTGCCAGACGGGCCGGTCTGAGTATTTCACAATCTGCTCAGTTACTGGGATTTTCACGCACAACCATTTCTAGAGTTTACAAAGAATGGTGTGAAAAGGGAAAAACATCCAGTATGCAGAAGTCCTGTGGGCGAAAATGCCTTGTTGATGCTAGAGGTCAGAGGAGAATGGGCCGACTGATTCAAGCTGATAGAAGAGCAACTTTGACTGAAATAACCACTCGTTACAACCGAGGTATGCAGCAAAGCATTTGTGAAGCCACAACACACACAACCTTGAGGCGGATGGGCTACAACAGCAGAAGACCCCACCGGGAACCACTCATCTCCACTACAAATAGGAAAAAGAGGCTACAATTTGCACGAGCTCACCAAAATTGGACAGTTGAAGACTGGAAAAATGTTGCCTGGTCTGATGAGTCTCGATTTCTGTTGAGACATTCAGATGGTAGAGTCAGAATTTGGCGTAAACAGAATGAGAACATGGATCCATCATGCCTTGTTACCACTGTGCAGGCTGGTGGTGGTGGTGTAATGGTGTGGGGGATGTTTTCTTGGCACACTTTAGGCCCCTTAGTGCCAATTGGGCATCGTTTAAATGCCACGGCCTACCTGAGCATTGTTTCTGACCATGTCCATCCCTTTATGACCACCATGTACCCATCCTCTGATGGCTAGGTCCAGCAGGATAATGCACCATGTCACAAAGCTCGAATCATTTCAAATTGGTTTCTTGAACATGACAATGAGTTCACTGTACTAAAATGGCCCCCACAGTCACCAGATCTCAACCCAATAGAGCATCTTTGGGATGTGGTGGAACGGGAGCTTCGTGCCCTGGATGTGCATCCCACAAATCTCCATCAACTGCAAGATGCTATCCTATCAATATGGGCCAACATTTCTAAAGAATGCTTTCAGCACCTTGTTGAATCAATGCCACGTAGAATTAAGGCAGTTCTGAAGGCGAAAGGGGGTCAAACACAGTATTAGTATGGTGTTCCTAATAATCCTTTAGGTGAGTGTATATATATATATATATACACACACACACACACACACACACATATATACACATACATATATACACATACATATATACACATACATATATACACACACACTGAACAAAATTATAAACGCAACACTTGTTTTTGTCCCCATTTTTCATGAGCTGAACTCAAAGATCTAAGACTTTTTCTATGTACACAAAAGGCCTATTTCTCTCAAATATTGTTCACAAATCTGTCTAAATCTGTGTTAGTGAGCACTTTTCCTTTGATTAGACAGCATGATTATTGCACAGGTGTGCCTTAGGCTGGCCACAATAAAAGGCCACTCTAAAATGTGCAGTTTTACTGTATTGGGGGGGTCCTGGGGGGTCCGAAAACCAGTCAGTATCTGGTGCGACCACCATTTGCCTCACGCAGTGCAACACATCTCCTTCGCATAGAGTTGATCAAGTTGTTGATTGTGGCCTGTGGAATGTTGGTCCACTCCTCTTCAATGGCTGTGCGAAGTTGCTGGATATTGGCAGGAACTGGAACACGCTGTCGTATACGCTGATCCAGAGCATCCCAAACATGCTCAATGGGTGACATATCCGGTGAGTATGCTAGCCATGCAAGAACTGGGATGTTTTCAGCTTCCAGGAATTGTGTATAGATCCTTGCAACATGGGGCCGTGCATTATCATGCTGCAACATGAGGTGATGGTTGTGGATGATTGGCACAACAATGGGCCTCAGGATCTCGTTACGGTATCTCTGTGCATTCAAAATGCCATCAATAAAATGCACCTGTGTTCGTTGTCCATAACATACGCCTGCCCATACCATAACCCCACCGCCACCATGGGCCACTCGATCCACAACGTTGACAAACCGCTCACCCACACAACGCCATACACGCTGTCTGACATCTGCCCTGTAAAGTGAAAACCGGGATTCATCCGTGAAGAGAACACCTCTCCAAAGTGCTAGACGCTATCGAATGTGAGCATTTGCTCACTCAAGTCGGTTACGACGACGAACTGCAGTCAGGTCGAGACCCCGATGAGGACAACGAGCATGCAGATGAGCTTCCCTGAGACGGTTTCTGACAGTTTGTGCAGAAATTCTTTGGTTATGCAAACCGATTGTTGCAGCAGCTGTCCGGGTGGCTGGTCTCAGACGATCTTGGAGGTGAAGATGCTGGATGTGGAGGTCCTGGGCTGGTGTGGTTACACGTGGTCTGCGGTTGTGAGGCCGGTTGGATGTACTGCCAAATTCTCTGAAACGCCTTTGGAGACGGCTTATGGTATAGAAATTAACATTCAATTCACGGGCAACAGCTCTGGTGGACATTCCTGCAGTCAGCATGTCAATTGCACGCTCCCTCAAAACTTGCGACATCTGTGGCATTGTGCTGTGTGATAAAACTGTACATTTTAGAGTGGCCTTTTATTGTGGCCAGCCTAAGGCAAACCTGTGCAATAATCATGCTGTCTAATCAGCATCTTGATATGCCACACCTGTGAGGTGGATGGATTATCTCGGCAAAGGAGAAACGCTCACTAACACAGATTTGTGAACAATATTTGAGAGAAATAGGCCTTTTGTGTACACAGAAAAAGTTCAGCTCATGAAAAATGGGGGCAAAAACAAAAGTGTTGCGTTTATAATTTTGTTCAGTATACACACACACACACAAATTAAATGTGAGTGCTGCACGCTGTATATATTTTTACAAATTTAAGACCTCTCAAAACAATAATTAAAACTTTTCTTAAACCATAAATTTAAGATATTAAAGACTTTTTACAACCATAAATGTATAGAACTAAATTGAAGATTTTTTCATGAACCCTGTAAATGTAGTCTTCTAGAAACATGCTATTGGTGAAGGGTACCTCCAGCGAGGAAGGGGTTGGAGACTGGAGCCTGCTGGGGAGGCTTGCTGACCAGAGAGTCTAGGTTGACAAGAGCGGCGTTGGGACCCAGGAAAGACTCTGGAGTTTTTCTGGTTGGGCCGCTCGGTACATCAAACAGATCAGAGCCTACAGACAAGCTGGTCTGCGATGGCAAGGCAGAGCTTCCTCTACCATCACCTGCAAAATACATCACATCCTCATGTCATTCCCAACAAGAGACAACCCTTATTTTAACTATTAAACTGTAGGGATGCATCGCAATTAAAAATCTGGGCTGAAACCGATTCAGGAATGCTCTTCTCTAGAGTCATTTTTTCTAGCTATCTAATGAGTTTATGGACATTGAATAGCTTTGAGGTAAATGTAATTTACAAGTTGTTTTATTGATGTCTTTCCCCGTTAAAACACTGAATTAGTGATTACATGAGACAGGATTCATTTCAGTAAGCTGTAATGTATCTTTCAACATTCCTTCTGGTGTTCACCCATGTTTATTTCATGCTGTAATAGTAGTAAAGAGGAGATTAGATGATCGGTGTGCTTGATCTGTGCTGCCGCTTGAACTGTGGCGCTACAGCGATCTGTCACGCCATATTAAAGAGCTGCAAAACCACATTTATCGTTTCAATTTCGTAACAAAATTGACAGAATTTTAAAGTTGAGACTGCTTCATAATAAAAATATTTCATACACATTTAGTGAAGTTTTGTTCACGCTGCGCATCAACAGAAAACAGCACAGACTAAAAGATTTTAGATACCATATTATTACCAATTAAAATCAAGAAATTAATATTGTCAATCCAGAGCTAGTGTCCACACAGCTGACAGCTGAAAAAGATCCTGAACACACTCAAAATGTGCCATCTGAGAAGCGCTAATTAAAAGCATGTTTCGGTCACAGATTTTGGCCCTCCAAAACCATTTCGGCTCAAAACCGAAAATAGCCATTTCGGCAGAAAACTCCTGGTAACCGGAATTTCGGTGCATCCCTAGTAAACTGTAGTAGCAGTGGTCAGCATTTACCTGTCAGTGCTGAGGAGCGAAGACTATCAAACTCAGAGAGGTCCTCCCTGGAAGTACCATTTGGTGTGGAGAAAAGATCAAAGCTACCAACTGAGGGAAATGGGAGATGGTTGGGATTAAAAATAAAGAAAGCCTTGAATTTACAATATACAAGACATTAAAAAGATCTATGAATGCAAAATAAGAATGCAGTCTTATTTTCCAGTTTTTGAACTTCAGTTTTCAGAGCTCACCTGTGGCAGGAGCTTTGGGGCGGGTAGCAGGCATTGGGCCCCAGGGATCAGCAGCTGCAGGAGCTGGGGTCGACCCCCAGGGGTCACTGCTCTTCAGAGGAGTGACTGAGGAAGAGGCACCAGGAAGACCCCAGGGATCCACAGGAGCAGCTGGCTTAGGGGCGGCACCTGGAAGATACACACAGACGTGTTAGGTAATAGACATCTTAAGTAACACTACGATGAAAAATCACTGCCACTATCCTATTCGGACACTCTTAACAATAAATGAAAAAGGCCTTTTCCATAGCAAAAACAAAACTCTGATGAGACTCGCAATGTAACGGAAGTAGCATCAGATCTTTTCTACTGTATAGTGACATAAATTAGAGTGAAATGGATTATGGAAAAAAGAAAAAAAAAAACAAAAAAAAAAAAAAGTATGACAGGTACCTCTTATCCATCAGTTATGGATGGAGTCTGATCTAAACGAAAGCTTGTAGTTTATTGTAAGATAGCGACAGGGTTTAAGCCTTAATGATTGGAGAAGTCCAGCATAAGTTACCAGAGAGAAGTCTGTTGTTTCACTGTAAGGTCAAGTTGACATTTTGATTAAAAAAATTAATTAAAAAAAAAAAAATAAATAAATAAAAACCATGCAGGGATGATTCATTCACAATAAGATTCATTTAGAAAATAATTAGGGTGAACTTCCATTTCATGCTGAGTTGAAGTCATTTGCACCTGTTTAATTGTATTAAAAACAGCAGAAACAACCAGAGAAATTCTATTTTACAAATGAGTTTGACAGGTGATGCAAGTTAAATAGGAGTGAAGGTGACCCAATTATGGCATATACAGTGCTCAAATTGGCAGTGTTTCCTCTTCCAGAAGACACGTACACCTGCCTCAGACCTTCTCTCCATACGCTTCATGACTTTAGTCTGGCTTAATTTTCAGAACAGAGATTAAGAGAACTGGACAGAACCCTTTACAGACTCTGTGCTCACTCTACCAGTGCAAATCTGAATACTGAGTCTCTTTTGTTTTGTGCACACTGGAATGCACAACTACCGGCCTAGCGACATTACTGAGCTGCCACGAAGAGCTTCAGGCCCAAACAACATTATGAAATAGAGACAAATGTGATCTTGTACGTGAAGGGTGTTTACTTGTAAAACTAGCTATTGTTGTGTTTGTGCCACGCTTCAAGATGATAAAACTAAATATAGTGTTTGTGTTAGGGATGGGCGATATATTTTCCTTATCCATTTGATATTCATTATATATCCTAAATTGGTTTAAAATGATTTCTTCCCCCAGATAAATCATTCAATCTATTTAAATGCTGTTAATCAGATGTTTAAATGAAAGAACTGTAAAAAAAATGACACACATAATTTAGGAAACATAATGGCCAACTAAAAGTGCATTATAATCATCATGATACTTACAATCTTGTTTATATTATCAAGCCCTAGTTTGTGTGTGTCTGTATTTACCGTAGGATTGCCAGGGGTCTGAAGCGGGGCCTGCCGCTGCAGCACCTGCTCCCCAAGGGTCCGCCGCTTGATCGGCAGGGCCCTCGAGCACCGGGTCCATCAGATCCATCAGAGAAGACTGTGGAGGCTGAACACACAATGTATGAGATTAGTGCCCACAGATACATCCTACTATCCAAAGCAATCACATCAGATACAGTGAACTTGATAGCTGATCTGAAGATAATACTCACATTGAGTAAACAAGTCCGCAAGAAAAGAAAGGAAAAATGACGTTAATTGTAAAATTTGTAGTTCGTAATATTCAGTATTTTTATTCAACAAGAATGCATTAAATTGATCAAAAGTGGCAGTAAATGTATCATGGTTTCAACTAGGGATGTGCACAAATAGTTGAATATTCGATCTGTAATTATTATTCGAAAAATAAAAATACTATTTGAATTTTACTACATTGCTTTGCTGGCCGTAAATGCAGTGAATCCATGATGAATTCCAAGCACGCAAACTAAAACTCACAGTTATAATTAAATGCACTGGGTGGCACTGTGGGGCATTTAACAAGTTTTTAGTATTTGATCACATGATCGTCGTCTGCCACGTGAAGTTTGGAATACTTAGATCAAAATGATCTTACAAAATGGAATTTCTTTTGATCAAATGAATTAATGAAACTGAGCTATCATATCACCAGCACAATGGGAAATCACATGAAATCCAAACACCAGTCGAATGAAGAAAGACAGCTGTCCATCACTGCATTCACGACTGCAGGAAAATGCAGCTATACCACGAGTAAGCCAAGAAGATAACTTGATGATCGAAAATGCTTCAAGTTTCACCAAAGGGAGACTTTAAGAACGGAAAACACAAAGTGCTTTTAGAAACTTTGCTTAGCACACTGCTATCTTTGTCTCTGCAACGTCTGTCAGGCGGAGCGCATTTTCTCACCCGAGCATGTGGATATTTTTGTTTTTCCACAACATGCACATGTAAAATAATATAAACATGATAATCATATGCTGACTCTAGTGTATATGTACGTTCTGTACGATAATTGGCGTGGTCTGCTTTATTAGCCTTTTTCCCGTTCACGGTGCTTGAGCTTAACTGCTTTTGTTCTGTATATTTTACATAGGCATATTGTTTAATGTTTTCAACTAAAAGAAAACCTTAAGATATAACATAAGCTTGTTGTGTATATTGCCTAAGCTTGTTCAGAAATGGTGACAAAAACTGGATGAATAAAAAAAAAAACCTCTCTCTCGTTAAACATTATTTAAATGAACAAATATTCGAATATTCGGTTTTTTTTTAGGCCAAATATTCAAATACAATATTTTTAAAAAATGCCCATCCCTAGTTTCAACAAAAAAAAAAAATTGAGCAGCACAACTGTTTTCAACATTGATGATAAAAACTTGAGCAGCAAATCATCATATCAGAATGATCATGTGACACTGAAGACTGGAGTAATGATGCTGAAAATTCAGCTTTCACATCACAGGAATAAATTACATTTCTAAATTACATTTTACATTACTAAATAGATTCAAATAGAAAACTATTTTAAATAGTAATAATATTTCACAATATTACTGTTTTTAAAGTATGTTAGATCAAATAAATGTGTTTTTTTTTTTTTAATTGTAGTGTGCATTTATATATTTATAAATTTTAATCTAAATTCAAACCGAATGGTGACAAAAAAAAAAAAAAAAGGTATTTTCTACTTTACAGAATCTGTGCACTTTTCTCCTCTGACTGTGAGGGAAAATATGATCAGAATTCTGCTCTTTTCTTCTGTTAGCTAGCACTATCAAATTAGGTATTTGGCTTCTGAAGAATTTGTCTTTTATGGTACTTTCATGTGGGTTTTGAAGCTTGACAGTTCCTTGTCAACATATGCTTTAGTTACATAGAAAAAATTCTCCAGTTACGTTCTACATAAGAAAGAAAATCATTTAAGTTTGGAACAACATGAAATTATGAGAGGATTTTAATTTTTAGGTGAACTATCCCTTTAATAAATGAACATGCAGGAGGTGAGGGATGTGTAAACTAGAGTTTTGTGTGGCCACAGATTCATTTCAGGCCTACTGATGAGTTAAAGTGCTCAGATCCTGCACATACCTCTTTCTTCTTCTTGGCCACTTTCCCTACGCTGGAGTCTTTACGGCTTTCTTCCAGAGCCATCTGGAGCCGTAGGTCATCTCCACGACGCATCCTCTCCTCCTGAACAACCACAGACAGGCACACAAAAGAATACGTTATAGCACACGCATTATGGAGCGCATGCCGTCTGCTGAATCACAGTATGAACCTGACGCCCTGTTGTTGTGATTCATCATGATTCAGCATCAAAATTCAGTTACTGAGGCATGTAAAAATTTGAAGATTATATAATTACACACTGAAACCAAAACTCAATTGTGTTAGAAAACCAAGAGACACACCCGGCACTTTGTTTCCTCATCGGGTTGCTTTCAAAGGGCAGAGGAGACAGGAAGGAAGCGAGAAACGTAAAGTATGTTAGTGGGAAGCAACTGAAGATAGGCTGTAATCCAGTCCCAATGTTAATTTGGTGGCAGTAAATACATTTGCATTTGGTTATCCATATTCATGACAACTAAAGCTGAAGGGGACCAAGAACAGAGATCTGCTGTAGGGTTTGACTGATTTAAATCAATTTTTTTTGGCTGATAATCAATATTATACAATTATAAAACACAAAAATAACAGCAGCTGCAGTGAGGCAATGACTTTGCAATTGGCAATAGGCTCTTGTGTAGAAGATGGGACTTTTACTAAAGCAGTCATATTGTGTCTGGTAATATACAGTCTTTGGCATTTCACTCATTTGCAATAAAAAGATATATAAATCAAAATCACTGAAAACTATCAGATATTCATAAGGTGATCAATCAGGGCTGCATATTTTAGTGTAGAGTCGTAATATGGAGCATGATGGTACAGAATGATTTAGCAAAGACAACAGAGAATGGACATTGTTTACCCAGCAGAAAAGTCTGAGATGGGTGATGCTCTTTCAACATTTCACTAGAAACCTCATTATATCAACGGTTAGAAAGCTACGGTTCCCTTCACATAATGATCACAAATCTGGGACATCTGACTGTCTCATACAATTATGTCCATTTATGAAATGAACCCTAGTTTGCCTGACAGGGAAGGAGCTCACAGAATGAATTTCCCTTTATTTGACATCTGACAGCTATGCGCTAACAAGCACCGTGAAGTTTAAGAGGGCCAGTAGTGCTACACAGAAATATAGGAAATCCCTACTGTGTGCACCTCCCCCTGAGACGAGCCCCTCCTCACCAGCGCCAACATGCCTGTTTTTTTTTTTCATTTGGAAATTTATCCCAGATGTCCAAGTGCGCGCGCACACACAGAATTCCTTCACATTATGTTTGAGCAGCCATCGCTGACAAGTCCCAAGAATAATCAGAGCTTCCAGGAACATATTTCCTACTGTATCAGCTGCCCCACTTCATCACTTTTATAAGACGTGCAAGATGCGGTTTTAATTCCCAGTGAGACAGTTGTGTGGTTGTATGGCTTCCACACTAATTTGTAAGTTTCCTAAAACAATATCCTCTTTCTGGACTGGCCCAACTTTGCATGAAAAGGGCAACAAGGCAGATTTGTCTAACTTGTAATTGGGAAGAAAGAGAGCCAGTATAAGGTCATATTTCCTATTTCTTGATGCTGCACACTTAGATTTGAAATGCAAGTACAGTAAAAGCGGCTTTCATGCGATGCAAAAAGCCCTGAGCTTGCAATTAGAAATGAAACTTTTTCCCAGAAATAACTATCACCATTGCCTAATAATACAGTGACCTGATTTGTATGTATATAAATGTACAGATGCCTGAGAGGTACAGTAAGGTAAATCTGCTAAGTCTGACAAGACCACATACAAATGTGTCCATTCCTGAATCGGCTATTCAAAGCTGTAAACTTTTAGAAAATCAAATATTATGGTGACAAATACCGGCCTAAACATTAAAGCTGCCATAGAATGAAAAACTGTATTTACCTTGGCATAGTTGAATAATAAGAGTTCTGTACACGGAACTGACATACCGTGAGCCTCAAACACCATTGTTTCCTCCTTCATATGTAAATCTTTTGCGTGAAAAAGACAATTCCTAACATAACACCGACTGTGATCAGTCAGGATCACTAATATTTACGCCCCCAAAACTTGCATATACCAGCCCATGTTCAAGGCCAGGCAGTATTAGCGTGGACCTGCACAGCCAAATCATCAGAAGTTCTGCAGGTATTGTGAAGCAGCAAGCAAGGACAATAGCGAAAATGGCAGATCATGGATATAAATGTTATGTTCCAGGCTGTGCAGGGGATGTGAGCACTTTTCATACCCTTCCCACAGAACAGAACTGTCAACAGGCATGGATGATTTTTATCTATAACAGGATACTGCACCAATTTAATTCAAAGTTTAATTCAAAGTTGTTAGTTTGCTCTGACTAGTGTTAATTTCTTTAACGAAAATATGAGGAAAAATGTTTGTTGACGACCTTTTTTTCCATGACTAAGACAAGACGAGATGACACAAACGTCCTTAAACGATAACTGTGACTATATCAACATGCAATATCGTTGACAAAAAAAGACGAGACTAAAATGTAGTTAAAAAAATAAAAACTTGGCCAAAAAAAAAAAAAAAAAAAATTAAAAATAATTCACTCTTTGGTTTTGTCGGGGGGGAAAAAGAGGAGCGTTCGAACGTTTATGCTTGCGGTTGCCAGATTTCAATCATTAAATCCCCCAATCAGAGCTTTTCTGTTAAAAGAACACGTATTCTATCCGGTGTTTTACTTACAATTTGCTATCTGGCAACCAATATGCACGCGGGCCCTCTTTCTCGCGCGGATGATCTGAAAACACCAATAAACAAGAAAGCAGCATTTCAGCAATCTCCATTTGAGATTTTCTGTTTAACGTGTCATTCGGTCGGTCTGTGTTCTGTCACGACTCATGAGCAGCTTGTGCGACTAAATCTGCCATCAAACCTTCTCAGTGATGAACTGTAATAAATCCAAGCATGGATCTCGACTATTTGCGATTGTGTTTGATGAATAACTGCACTTGTGTGAGCTACTGAAATTAGCCTTGCTGTGAAACAGCCAATCAGAGCAGAGCTCAACATTATTATTCATGACCCTTCCAAATAAGGTAATAACAGCCCATTTCATTCTAGGGACAAATCCTAGGGTTGTAAATGGACATGTGAAACCGTATCTGGAGTATTTTTGCCCTTACCTAAGCCACATACCTTCTATGTAGATATCAGAGAACAATTTAAAATATTGTATCAATGCATTCTATGGCACCTTTAAATAAAAAAATTAAAAAAAATACACCAATTTAAACTTCTGTCACAAATATTTTTCCACATTTGATGCAGTAAATGACTATTTGATTATGTTCACTGTGGCTAGACCTTTGCTAACGGTGGACCATTAGAGCAAGTCATTCTCTGAAATTGCGTGCTGCTTGTCTGGGTGGTGAAACAATATGGTTTTAACTGTGGAGTGGTGTTAATGCATATTGCAGCAAATTAAAAACAAGGAGTGAAAATAACCAGAATTAATAGCTGAAATAAGTTATTTCGAGCTCAAAGTGTGGAGGAGTTCATAGAGATGCACTGTTTTATTTTAAAGTCTTTGTCAAATATTTAGACTTAAATTGATGCTGTGAATATGCCTCAAACCATGACCAAAGCAGATGCAGCTCAATAGAGTGATTCAGGGATGATGTATTTTTGGAGGCCAAAATTAAGAAACAATTTAGCATTTTAACACTACTGGTTCCATCTTCCTGAAGTCAATGGGTTTTTGAATAGGTTTTTGGTTAAATGCCTGAAATAAGGTCTGTGGTTAACACAAGCTCAAGATATTTTCATGTTTTATTCTACAACATAAAATGCATCTGTAATACCCCACTTATGATTTTATTAAAGCTTTTGTCTTGAAAAAAGGCAGTTGCTAACAAGTGGCTAAATGGGACAGAGGTTGTCAGGGACATTAAATACCACGCAAGAGGTAAACTCATCTACTCACTAGACCGCTTTTGTTTATAATTGTGCTCTTGCAAAATGCATAAGAACTAATTGAGGGAACCAGGTAGATGCTAACTTCCGGGTTGGCCTACAAAAATATGTAATCACTGCAGCACATAAAAGCTATAAAAGCTGTCTTTAAATGTACCTCTGTGCTTCTAGGTAGACACGGCGAACAAGTTTAGAACAAATAAGACTTTTCAATCCACAAATCACCAACATTCACCATGAATTTAAAAAAAAAAAATTTTGTTTTTACATTATTCATCTCAGGTTTCATACAACCTTTCGAGAGTGAAATTCAAGCATTTTTCAAGGGCTTTCAAGTAGGGATGTAACGATTTACTCAACTCATGATGCGATACGATTCACGATAACTAATTTCACGATGCGTTTTTCTCACGATTTTTTTAAGAAACTATAAAATTAAAGTGTCCTTTTATTTCTCAAACAAAATTCTGCATATTTCTTTGTAAAAATTAAATATGTATTTTGTGTCCAATAATAACTCAATTGAAATTTTAAAACAAATCCCAAAAAAGTCCCTCAAGGAGATTTTGCAATGCTCTTTTCTTGGAGGAGGTTGTTTCAGCTTAGTCTGTCTGTCTGTCAGTCAATCTAGTCAAGAGGCTGGATACAGGCACTTCTTCACCCTCATCTTGCACAGAGGAATAGCAGAAATAAAAAGACTAAGTAAAATTTAAGTACAGCAGTGACAGGGGTTTCACATTGTTATAAAGGCAAGATTTTAATTATAATTTGTATCATTACACTTGCAAGAGTTAGAAAAACAACACATTTAGAAAAATATGCCTTAATAATCAACAAATTATTGAAAAAAAAAAATCCATGTACACTTTTAGAGAAACAGCACAGCGTTCCTTCAGTCTGTGGAATACATCCTCATGCTGGTCTTTCTCTTGATGAGGCAGAGCCTGGAATGCATTTACTATGGCAGAAAATGCCTCGTATCCTTTGCCATGAAAAAGCCCTCGACACCGCGAGTGGGGCTGCAAATCCGCTGGAAAGTCAAAATGCCACCACACCTCCGATTTGAAGTCAACGTAAACTACGTGCTTGCCGTCGCCATGCTTCTGTTTGACGGTGCGTGCACACAGGCGCGCTCGCGTTCAACTTCCATATGAATGAACTGAAAACATTCGCTGATTTCTCTTTTTCGCGCCTGTGTGCACGCACAGTCCCTACAACTTTCTCGTCGCCATCGTGCCTGTAAAGCGAGGTCACAGTATACAGTTTCAGCGTTGTGATCTCAACCGACTTGAATTGTCACACATTTGTATCGATTTTCAACCGGCTCCGAGTGAATCGTTATCCCTACTTTCAAGTGCTAAATATTATCCAATTTTAATGTTATTTTGAATGTGATGATTTGTGAAACTAAAAGTTTAAAGATGTAGGAAAACTAACACTAAAAAAGACATGAAATTACCACTATAACCAGTAAATGGCGGCAGAGGAGCAATTATTGACTTCCTAATATATGGAAAAAAGTAGGAAGTCACAGTCTCATGAAAAACAAAATTTTTTCTTCAAATTGTGACTGAATTACACAATATAATTTATAAATCACTGAAGCTGTCAGTCAAAAGAGGGTACCGGTGCTACTGCTCTCAAATGTTAGTCTGGAGCCCAGTAACATGATGTACTGCACCTGCTCTGCAGCCTCTCGACTCATGGCAAGAGCCAATTGCAACTGTAGCTCCTCTTCTCCACTCGTCTGAGGCCTGGCTTGCTCCAACTCTGAAGATGCATTGGGAGATGTGGCTGAAACAAACAAAACACACATACAATTATCATTCAAGCAATGCACTGCTACCACACCCGGCTGGGTCATCATAAGGCAGGAATCGGGTGAGCCAACAAGCACATTACAATTACTGCCAAACAGGTTTTATCAGTTACTCATACCCCAAAAAATGTTTAAGTTTCTTGCTACTGCTCTTATCAATAACTTTATGTATGTCATTCAAGCTATTTAAAGAGGCGAAGACAAACATTGAATAAACATCCATGAGAAAGTTGTCAGGCCAGAATAAATAAGCCAAACTTCCATCTGCATGCTGGGTAAGTCACAACAGCCTGCTGATTATAAGCTAAAGCAGTGGACGAGAGTACTTCCTCCTATACTGATTGGATTAGGGCAAGCCATGTGCTTAGGAAACACAAGCATCTCAGAAGCACACAAAGCAGTCACAGGCCATTGAGAGCCAAACACCTTACAAAGTATAGGCCAGAAGGCTAGAGTTTACTACGTTCAAAGCAACCACAACTGCTAAAACTATAAAGCGCATGACGTGTGAAAGAACGGTGCGTTTGTGTTAAGGCTCTGATGTTTTAAGTCTCCATCATTAGTCTAGGCAGTCTTGTTGTAAGCAGCAGCATCAATCAATAGACTGCTCGTCTGTGATCCATAAGATCACTGACAGCCATTAGGCCTAGTCTTGATGTATCGCTTCAGTAACGATCAGAAAAACTGGACCTGGAGACTCTCAGTGCCTTTAGAAACACAAGCTTTCCGGTTTCTAACCCTCGAGGGAATGGAAATTACGACCAAAGGGCTTGAGATTCTGTGGGAAAAGCAGTGAAGGCGAATAGGGGAAATGAGGTGGCGTGAGCGTGGTGCTTTGGTGAGATCACAGATGACATCACAAGTGCTTCCAGGCCGCACCACGCCACCCTTATTGGGCTAAAGTGGAAATATGACTCATACGCAAACTGCGTGGTTCAACATCAATTTCTTAGAATCATAACTTGAACAACAAGAGATATTTTTCATTCGTAGACTGACTGAGAAAGATGTTTGGTTATTGGCATAAAGCCTGGTCTACTTTGTTTAAGCTTATTCTGACCAATAACCACACATTTTAACATTAAGAGGCTGACTGACTGACTGACTGACTGACTGACTGACATGTAAAGCACCCAATCAGATTAGAGCGTGCCATTTTTGTGCAACCAGACAGTCAGTAAACTGTCTTGGCTCACCATTTCAATGATAACTATGGTTCTGTTCATCAGATATGCTGACATCAAGGTTATCTACAATCAAATTGCAGTTGTTCTTATCTGCTGGATGTTTGAATATGATAAACATAAATATGATACTATCAAATGATAGTACTATTATATGTTTGGAATTATATCACTATTATATGTTTGGTCTAATAAGCAACTGCTCATGTTTTGCCGCAGGATAGCAAATGTGAGTAAATGTGAGTCATCTTTGCAGGACTGTGATATGAAGAGTGTACAAAGTTATATCTTAGAAACTGTAAAAAAGTGAATAGTACATAACAGGCACAATACCGGTATAAACATATCAGTACAATATGCATCACATGACTAAACGTGTCATTGTTTTCTAATTGGTTTTCACAGTCTACAGTACAACGCGAAAACTGTGTTTTCCAATTTATCCACTTTGGGAAGCGTTTTCAAAAAGCTTCGTTCTCGTTAATAAAAACACTGTCTCAGTGCGGACGGAACGCCAAAACGGAGAGAAAAAGATGCGTTTTCAAATAAAAACAGTGTGGATAAGGCCTCACACACAGTTTACCAACACAAATTATTAGCATGAAACTGATAATGGGGATGGTTTCAGTACCATGTTCATGTCCTGGACACCTCAAAATTACATTACAACAGAATCACAGAAATTATACAGTGTGCAGAAAGAGTGGGGAAAATTGTTGTAGTGTTTTGACATCTGAAAATGACTTCATGTGAAAGGTTTCTAATTCAGAAACTAGAAAGGATTTTCTAAAGGTTTTCCGTCAGCTGTTTTATAAGCACATTACAATTCACTTGACTAACAGTAATACACCTGTTGACAGCATATAAGTCATTACTAAATGAAATGGACAAACTTTTTGCAACAAAGATTTTAGAATACATTTTATTAGAGCCCGACCGATTTATCGGTCTGCCGATTTTAACGGCCGATATGAGCCTGTTGCAGATATATCAGCATAGCCGTATATGCCACAGATATGAACGCGCGCCCACGTGTCTCACAGCGTGCGAATGTTCACACAAAATTAAGTCAAAATGCTTGTCTTGTCAAGTATCATCGTAAACAGTCAGTTATTAAAAAAAAGTCAGTAACTTTACATTTGATTACTATTTCTGTACCTGAAAATCTAGTTTAGACCTACATGAAAAACATGAAAAGAACTGTTTTTCATTTGTATGTTTGTTCTGTTGTATTTATGTATAATGTATGTTTATTATGTATATACTGCATTCTATATACAGTACCAGTCAAAAGTTTGGACACCACTGGGAAAGTATAATATATAATATAATATAATATACACAAAGAATATCGGCCGATATATCGATATCTGACTTTTTTTACTCCCTAATATCAGTATCGGCCCCCAAAAACCCATATCGGTCGGGCTCTACGTTTTATATATAAATTACCAAAGATATATATATATATATCATTTCAGATTATTTAACAGATCACCTTCATATCTAATCAACTTTTAGCTTTTATTGTCATTTAAATGGTCCTGAGGTATGACAAATTATTAATAAACAAACAAAGTAGTCTTTCTGTTAAGATGAAAACTGCATGGACAATGCCGTTTAAAGTCATTTTAGATGAAGTTTTGCATATCACACTGCAGGATCATCACAACTTTTAAGAATACCAAAAAAGACTGTAAAACTGCAAAGGACTTTGTGAGTAACTCCAAAAGACACAATAACTAGTTGAAAAATTTTATTTTTTTGTATTAACATTTTAAGGGTAATATGTAAATGCATGACCAGCAATTTTGGAAAGTACACTTCAATTAAAAAATACCAACATATTAAGATTTCAGTATTTCTATCCACATCATTCATTTTGATTATTTTGTTTAGGACTGCAGGACAATTGATATTGTGCTTCTGGTTGAAATCGCTAAAAACAATATCCATATTTCATTGTGTCAAATTGTTCATGCTGCGATAGTCAGTGTTACCGATGTTCAGCCGCAACAATGGTTACGTCACTTGCCCACCGCGGCACCGCCCCCACCATTGTTTTGATTTTTTTATAGTAGTAAAAATCATTTAGTTCAGTTAGAGAACAGACACTACAATTAAAAACTGAACATGTCTGCCCAATGCAGCGTGAACCGAACAAGAGTCGCAGCACAAACTAGCAGCAGGAGTCAGATTTCATTTATCACGAGAGTGAGGAGCTGACTGACAAGATGATGGCGGAAGATTTGGTTTCAAAGCTAATTGTAAAAGTGCCTATTTAAGCGAATGTGTCATTGTACTGTTTTGTTGTTGTGTTTTTCATTAAGAATAATAATGAACCCACCATTCAAAAAATTGCCGTCCCCGAATTGGCTCTAATTCTAAAGCGAAAGTAAAATGCACACGGCCATTCATAATGGTGTGTCCACTGGCAGGGAGCAGAGCGAGCGTTTTCAGTTCATTCCTATGGAAGCTCAACTTCCAAAGGAATTATCTGAAAACACTCACTCTGCTCCGCACCGTTATGCATGCCCGTGCGGCCGTGCGCATTAACGATTTAAAAGCGAGGTGCAAAAGAGGGAAAACTCCAACGTCACCCCCTCCCGGTGATACCGGTATTGGCACACGTCAATTAACCGGTGGGAAAATTTCCTCACGTCACATCCCTACTGTTCAGCTAAATCATAAAAATACATGCATTCTTTTAACGCATCAAGCAATCACATTTGAGCTTCTTGGTCTCCGTGTATGTGCACTGATCAATGTTTATATACGAATAAAAGCCTATTTTAAATCTGTTGATCACAAAGCGACCGTGTCTTCTCTTTTGAAGACTTGGCTTACTCGCTCTATTCATATGGATTATTTTTTACAATGTCTTTTTGTACTTTCTGAAGCTTGAAAATGTTGATTGCATAGACCAGGGCTCGACATTAAGCCTGTTCATGTGCTTGTCCTTCGGACAAGTAAATCTCATTCACTTGTGGAAAAAAAGTGATTTATTTTTGTGTGTTGTAAATATAATTTATTCTGAAGCAATATTCTCACCAGTGTTCAATCAGCTTTGAAATATTTAAATCTGCATATGTGATATTTTTACCTTTTATAAAGGGCATTTTTTTCTCTAATCTTATTAAATATAGGCTATGCTTCAGCTTTCATTTTATATTCTTAAATTTGATCAATAAATTAAATTAGAATAAGACACTATAGGGCTGTTACCAATCAAATTAAATAATTTACACTGAAAAATTACAACTGCATTAAATAATGTTATGAGATTGTTTTAAATATTTTTTGAATATACAAATAAAAAAATGTTGGAAAGAATGTTTAAACATGAAACTAAACTGCCAGTAGGTGGCAGCAGGTGACCATCTTAATGAGTGAGTCATTGAGTGGATTTGTTGAAACAGCTGATTCATTCAAGAATGAGGCAGTTGTTTACGAATAGGTGATTGAATCTTTGATTCAACCGATTCATTCAAAACGCTGAATCATTCAGTAACACACTGTTACTGTGAGATGCGTTATGGTTCTGCTGTGATCTTTGTTTGGAATTATTTTCGCTGCTGAAATAGAACAAAAACAGTCAATACTGCATCTAAAATGTAAGTGACTTAATGTTAATTATTTGTTTATGGAACTATCATATGAAATCAGTGTCACATTTTCAATCGTGATGGTATTCAGGAAGGACTCCTGTTCGTGTGATGTTGCTTAACTGTATCATATGTTATAAATATAAAAACTCCACATTTCAAATTTTTACGGTAGTATGTTAACTGAGTTTCTTTATGTGAGCGGCACTCATTTGTTTTCGATTTCTCCTCGAGAGGCTGCGCGAGCCTCAACAGCGCAACCTTGTTACCGTCAGTTCATTATACGTTATATATTATTATCCACTATCGATCGCCACTTACACTAAATGAATGCAGAATCATTCTTGCATTTTGGTGATTCCCTAGTTATTTTTTGTTATTGACGTTTTAATCAGGCTACAGGCTACTAAAATTCTCTTTCACTTGCCCCTTCAAAAAATCCATTTGTCCCGGACAAGCATTAATGTCGAGCCCTGACAGACTTCCAAATGGATGAACGAAAATTATGAGAGAATGAGACAAATATCTTCATTTGTGTTACAAATATGAATGCAAGTCTTCTGGGTTTGTCATTATTGTAATTTTTGAATGAGCTATCCCCTTAACTTAAAGTCAGTGAAAGACAAACCACAGAATAAAAACTTTTGTAAAATCTGGGGTTATAGATCAGGAAAACTAAACGCTAGAAAATCATTATATCAAATAGTTTCTGTCGTACAACACTGAATTTTTTTTACAAACCGAAAAAACCTAATCTTGATTTTTAGCACTTATGTTCTAATTTTCTTTAGTCTCTTGAAGCGTGAATTACATTTGACAGAGCCCATTTACACTTTCTGGAGAAACAATACTAGGAAACTAGCACTGGAATGCAAAACACTCCTACTAACATATCAGCTTTTCTTCTAATTTTCCTTTTTTTTTTTAAATGACTCAGCTGTTTACTTACTCTTTCGTGCTATGAAGCTCCCCACACACTCTTTATTTCAAACTACATTCTGCTCAATCCAACACACTTAAATGCAACTGAAGACAAAGGACACACAACGGGAAGGTCAGAAAACGTAATTGCATGTTTAGATTTCTAACTTTACACCATGTGGGTGATTAAAATGCACTGGCTGACTTCTCTTAAGAAGATAATCAAATCCTGCATAAAAGGGGCTGGGGGTAGTAGGGAAAAAGGGAGAGAGACAGCTTCCACCCAGAAGCACAGGGCAGAGCATAAGACCTCTGGGAATTCAGGAATTCTGTCTTCCTGTAACGAGCTCAGAGAAAAGGGGTGGGGCATGAACGGCATGCAGCTGTCCAGGGCAGACGTACAGCCACTCAATGCTGCAGGGAGGCACAACAGAGGATGCATCTCCTGCAGGGTAACAGCAGACAAGCAGTTTCCTGGTCTGCAGTGTAAAGAATTTGCCCCATGTGGTCAAAGCTCCAGGTGTGCAGAGTTTCTCTAAATGAATTCAACAAAGTTGACTCCTTTACGACAACACCAGCCCAGATTTAGTTGATGCTGTTAACAGCAACATTTCAGACATAAAGGGAAAAGCTCAGCAGGCTACCAACCTATTACTGTCAGTAAATGTCTTAATATGGTTCTCAAAGAATAATGCAGCCTGTAGCATTTAAAAAAGCTTTAGGTCCACAGTTTTAAAACCTGCTGCACAAAACAAAAAAAAAAACCTTGATCCTGAAACTAGACTGAATACAATCTGTAAACGTTGATACTACAACCATTTTGTGGAGCATCACTTTTGTTCAAATCTGTTTAAATGCACAACAGAAACATTCAAGACACTGTTAAGAGTTATAACTAAGTCCACATGAAATGAGTATGCAGATTAGTGCAGAAAAATAAATTTCCACAAAATTCAAATGTCCATCACTAAAGTCCTATTCACCTTATGTTGCAATGCAGAAGTAAGCTTTTTTTACTGTTAATATGTGGGCACTTCCGATTCATTAGCCACTATAGTAAATAACTGGAATAATAACAAAATGCAGTAAATGGTATAAAATAATTTGCACTACAAACCAGTGTGTTTATCATTACAACAATAAGTTAGAATAATATGATAACAAATAACAGTCTGCAATATCAAGCAGCATAATGGACAGCTTGTGTACAGCTATAATAACTGGAAGCGGATGAGACCAGAAGCCTCGACACAATCAAGTTACAATGGCCGAGCCAACTCTTACATTAAGAATAAGATGAATACGTTGCCACAACTTGACATTGTCAAGAATTATTCAGGTCGAGTGAATCGAGTCTGTCTAGGACTCCAGAAGGTTGCTGTTTGTATTGCTTGACATCCCAAAATTTGCATAAAAATATGTGGATGGAAACATAGCTGGTGACTCATTCATTCAAGTGATTAGTTCAAAAATGCTGATGAATGACTCCTAGATCTTTCATTCAAACAGAATAAAAAAAGAATTATATAATTTGAATTTTATATAGACTGCAGCATTAACATTTAGTCAGAAACTGTATTAAATTACATTATTATTTTGTTAAGTTGTCTATTCAGAATCATGGGAGAATCGTGATTCTCAATTTATCAGAATCGTCCAGCTCTATAGTGTGAGCAGTGTGTTCACAATGAAAATCCCAAAAAGAAATAGCCCACTTTAAATACTCAGATGATGCCCCACCCCCAAAACAAGTGTGGAATATTGGACACTATGCACTCAATTGTCGCAACCTTCCTTATGTAGCAGTGTGGGCCAATCAGACGCTGATGTTGGTTTACAAAAACGCTGGACGGTAAAGTGCGTAGTGCATAAAGTAAGTACATAGAGTAGAGTGTATGATTTTGAATTTCTCAAGACACATTTATTACATATTTTTACATTTATTTAATATTTGGCTAAATAGCTGGCTTGATCAGATAAAACTGTTTACAGCCTTTTTACCATATTTAAAATAATTTTGCCCCAGTTAGCACCAAAAAATGGTAAGTTAACAAGCTGAAGAAACTTACATCCATGATATGATGCAGGTGAACCCTCAGACTTGCCGTACTCTTCCGAGTAGCTGGTGGAGAGGTTGGGCTGGCTGGAGCCACGGCCGAAGCTGATCTGATTGTTGCTGCCCACACTGGTGGCGACCTGTGCCATGCGCTCCTTAGTCTTCAGGGCCTGAGAGCGCTCACCCTTCAGACGGTCATCATCCTTTAGTAGCACGACCAGCTGCTTGGACTTTTCTCTCACGTTGATGCCCTGGTCTTTGCCGTCCCGATCGATATACTGGAAATCTTTCAGGGTCTGTATGGCAAAGATGTTCTCTTTGCACTGCAGGGCCACTCGCTCGGAGCCCGTTTTGATCAGGTAGTCCAGCAGCGTCAGGGCCTTGTACACATGCCGCCAGTTCTTTCCATGGTCGTTCAGCCTCTTCCAAATCATGCTCATTATCTCCGAAAAGGCCACCACATTGTAAGTGAGGTCGGCGATCTCTGACATCAGAGAACTGGAGGGGCCCCACGGGTCATTGGACGTTGCTTCCCTGACCTTCTTCTCTGGATCTGAATAGTTATTTACCACATTTTTCATCTGTCTCCGAATAGTTGAGCTTGGCATGGTGGCGTGTAGTGTTAAAAAAAACTGAAAATAGAAATCTCAGTTTTGCTTAAAAACAAAAAAGAAGTCCGTTGTTTAATAGTTCGAACACACGTTTCTCTGTGTTACTCTGTGCCTGTTAAAACCATTTCCACACAGAGAAGGAAGCCAGCTCGATGAATTCCTCCATTACCTGAAACACAAAACCAAAATGTCAGATAGAAACAGAAAAGGTTCAAACGAGAAGCTAGTAATAGTTGCTAAGCACAATTAGACTACATAATAAAATCTAGTGTGCATAAAAACAGTAAAGGCAACCATCAAGATCTTAAAAGAAAAGAAAGTGATCATGTTGATAAGTGTTACATGTGCATACTACATACAGAAGTTTAATGATCCATTCCCAAACTGTAGTTTGCAGCTCCTCCTATTGATACCACAGTTCAGATAAAGAGAAATGGATCACAGCTGTTCACTTTTCAAACTAAGCACAAGTAGAAGTTTACCACCCAGGTATGTGTGGAGTAAAACATGACTGTGTACACACAGAAGGGTGGCTTAGTGTGTGAAGTGCTTCCTATTACTCATCTTTACGGTAACACAACACTCATGTGGGAAGACATCTTATTTCCCAAAAGTAATAAATTGCACCATACTTTGTTCTCCATTACAGTACGGCATGTAAAAACAATCCATGTTCTGAGCTCAAACGCATCAGTCATGTCTGCTAGCAAAAATAAAGCATTAAAGTCATACTAAATATATGTTTCCTGTCCTGAGCACACCGGGATGCTTCAATTGCCAACAAAACATCTCAACCCATCCCATAAATTCATTAAAAGTCACTGAAATGTGACTCCTGCTCTCCCACGGAGGAGCCAATCGAGCGCTGCCTTACGAGCAACCCCCACTGCCTCTCCCCCAAGCCCGCATACACATGAATACAGCCACGGCCTAATGAAACATCTGCTGCTTTAATGACCAATTCAGACCCAGCACATCAGAGGAAGAGAGGGGCAACTGTATCACTACCGGAACAAAGCTCCAGTGGCTCTCACTGTGACGGGGGCCCAGGAAGCCAGTACACAGGCCCGGGTCTGTGTGCGGATCCAAGGCAAGTGGTGGCCTCCTCCATACTAAAAGAACAGGTCTGGCAATGTCCTGCCAATATCAAGGAGTCTCAGTGATCAGTGTTGAAGCAGAGCCAGAGACCCAGCATAGGAAGTCCTGTGAGCAGCACCGAGCACATTTTTGCACACCAATCCGCTGATAACTACCAAAAATCAGTTTATTGAAATAATCAGATTTACCAGCAATTTAAGCATCCATGTACTTCACACATTCCATTTATTATGTGAGTTGTGATGTTAAATAAAGCATTACAAACCCCAGTTTATTAAACTTGCACAGACTCATTCTCCTCTCATATGTGAAGTTTCTACAACTGTACCACTTGTCCTTCGGCTGCACAAGATGAGAACACATTTTTATATATCTTGGGTCAAGAAATAGATTTGTAGTTTGCAATATATTTCTCTTCTCCTACCGCGAAACACTTGCTGTGGCTGGATGCGATTAAATCTGCCTTATAAGGGTGATTTCCTGTCACATATCATACATGCACACTTCAATAAGATGACAATGCAGGTTAAGGTGTTTACATGCCGGGCGAAATCAGGGTAATGGGCTGTGTCGATCAGTTTATGCTTAAGTCGTTTATGGCCTTGCACTGAGGAAAACGGTGTAACATGACCACATGCGATGTTGGCTTAAGCATTGGTTTAAGAACGTCCATGTAAGCGCACTCACCGTCTCTCTCTTTTCTACTGGAAGACTTAAAACCCGTTAAGGAAATTGAATGAATCAATACTACAGGACACTTTAAAAGACATAAATGCTTGTGCCAAAGAACTCAATCTGCATCTACAATGTTCAGTTTTGACAACACTCCTCTCACACTACATGGAAATGCTGCTATGAACATATTTTGAGGAATCACAGAAGTGTTTTGTCAACACCAGATCGCTACAGAACTTCCTTATTCTGCGAACTGTAGAATACCTCCTTGAAATGGCCTTCAACATTCAACTGAACTAACAATAACATTTTCTCCTTAAAGTGAATGGAGCGGTTTGTGCATACCAGCTAACTGAAATCCTTTATGCTCAGACAACGTTCTCCTCCAATTCTCAATACATTTGGGCTGAAACCAAAAAAAGAAGCAAAGCTAATCATTTCAGTTCACAAAGAATACACAAGGTGTTTTTAAAAGTTTAACTCAGTTGAAATGCTCGGCAATATTAGAAAGCAGTGTCATGTGCGAGATGCTGCAAAAGACGTGATGTGCGCACGACAGTCAAAGACATCCATCTAACCTCTAACACGTTTACATAGGAAAACAATGGAAAAGTTATAGATTATAGCTATAGAAAAGTTATAACGGGCTGCGCTTAAGGCCAATATATGCCCTTAGTCTCGTTCGAACGTCTCGTGCACGCGGATATACGTCATTGCTTACGTTGCACAAGTGCCCACTACTGACGGAACCCTTGCAATGGGTTTAAATGGAACACCCTAAGCCCTTGATCACTGGAATCTGCAATAGAGTAAATTTATCATTTAGTTTTTTTTCCCCTTATGAGTTTGTTTGTATGCCTGTATGTATGCTTGGACTGTTAAAAGATTTTATATAAACAAATATTAAATACTAATATATTTATATTAAATATAAAATATACAAAAATACACAAAGGAAAATGATAATACAATAAACTATTGTGTAAAAAACAAAAAATAGCCAGCTTAAGGTAGCTCCAAGTATTAAATGTCAAAATAACTCCAATATCATATAATAGAGTTGTGTGGGGTGGGGGTAAATTAAGCATGATCTGCTGTGAAGTCACAATCAGAAGTGTATGTCTAAAAGTGGAGTTAAACACAGCCACGGTCTACGTGAATAGCCCCTTAAGGTTATGCACGGGGCAACTTTTTGAGCAATGTTGCCATCAACGGGCAACCAGTTGAGACACAGAGCCCACGACCGATCTAAAATATCCAGAAATTTGTTGCCCATTCTCAAAGGGAAAGTGCCCAAGCAACATCGCTCAAAAAAGTTGCCCCGTGTATCACCTTTAGACTACATAAATTTAGTAGCATCAAAGAGAAATCCGTATTCTGAGAACTGTTGAATATCTCCTTGAAAAATTTATATTTTAAATATATTCCCCTTAACAGCAAAGTGAATGTCATTTTTCTAACAGTATAAAAATAAATAAATAAATAAATAAAAATAAATCAAAGACCCCATTAAATGGCTTGACAAGCACAATTTTCATTTCTGTTTTAACACATTGCCTATCGAAACAGGAGGTTTGGGTGAGACATGCTTTACTTTTAAACAGCCAATAGGCTTTAATTGTCATCAATGAGTTACGAATCACTACTTGCTATCTTTCCAGAGCAAATCTGATTGGACAACAATCTGTGTAGTGTAGAACAAGTCTTCCATATTTTTGGTCCATTTTTCAAGAAGAAAAACTATTTTTGATTACATGTGGATTTTAACAATAAGCAACTGTTAATAGGCTACCTAATGCAAAATTACATACGCATACAGGCACCAAAATGAAAATCAGCACACACTATAGGCAATATAATTTTAGCAGTGAAAAGCAACAAGAAGCAAAAATCACCAAAATCATGGTGACCTTGCTGCACACAGCAGTTGATGTGACCTATTCCTCCATCATTTGACATGCGCAGGCCAATGCCGATCCATGACACCCATGCAGTGAATACTAATCCTGCATAAGAAACATCAAGAGCCAGTTCTGCACAGCTTACTCAGGTATGACTCAATTCAAACAAAAGACAGTGTGCATGGCAAGTGCCAGCATGTCTCACGTCTTTAGGATCCATTGTGGAAACACTAAGGTAGAGTCTATGGTGGCAAAGCGAATCCAGCAGCGAGAAAGATGTTGCACGCTAAAACACTACAAAAATTAGGTGGGGAATTCATATCTAGAATTTCTCCATAGAAGTCAGGCCTGCAGGGTGAACTGAAAAAGTTAAGGTGAATTTTATATAAGCCAGAGCTTGTGAGAATGGGCGCATGAGCACTGCATACTGCTCTCAGGTAATCCAGCCGGTTCTGCCACTTCAAGTAAACTGTGTCCTATATAATACTACAGACATGTCCTTGAAATTACACATGTAATATATTCAATGTTATAGTATGTTTAATCTCTAATTAAGTAAATAATAAGGACATGATAATTGGTAAACTCCACTTCAGTTGCTAAATACAGGCAGATGATCGGCTCTTGCTCAGTTGTCCTCTAGAGACTCTGTCTAATTACAGGAAGCAAAACACTAAAAGATGAATATGCATATGCTGCAGAAATGGATCACAGAAACAACAGACAATGATTCTCCTCAGTCACGGGTGTGTCCACCAATAGATCAGAGGGGGAAAGGAAACTGTGTGAAATGTCCATGTTATGGGGATAAAACGGTCCTGTCTGGTCAAAGTGTCCACGATCTTTGTAGTGTCGACAAAACAAACTGGTCAATCTACAAATCCGTCTTTACACAAACTTAAGCAAATGATTTGCGACTGCACAGTAATCTTACAGATAGACCTACGACAATACAAATTTACAAACACCGTAAATGTAAACAGAGCAGAAAGCGTTTGGTGAATCTCTCAAAAAAGAACTGTATAAACCAAAGCTAAGTCGTGGTAAAATATTTATTTAAATTACCATAGCTAGAGGAACTACGTTACACTTAACGTTACAGCTTATATACTAAATGGACCAAGATTACAGAAAATCTGTTTTTACAACTCCATTTGAATGTATAAGTATTATATAAACACACAAATCCCAAGGATACTTGTTGCAAACAGTTTAACCAAACAAGGCCGGTTACAAATGTATTAAAGTATCAAGCTAACTTTAGCACGTTAGCAAAAACCAAACCCATAAAACGTCCTATTGTTGAGCAAAATAAAAAAAAAATAAACCTTTGTTTAAATGTCCGTGTGTGTTTTAAAAGATGTATAACAGCAACGTAACGACTTTAGACCGTTTCCATTATTAACGTTTAATTGCTAACTAGCAAGCTACAGAAACCACGACGAAACTTTCATCAACTGTGAGAACTTTTTTAAAAACTAAACTATTTTATACTACTAATATAATGTTGTTAAAACTGTTGTAAGACTTAGCACACCCGAATTATAGTGTTTTGATGATTCATTTTTAGAGATAACGACTTTTTAAAAGCTATAAAGTGAGTTGAAGTATTAGCCGCTTAGGCTAGCTAACTGTGGCTATGCTTTGACCAACTTGCTAGTTTAATCAAATGTCGCTTTAATTCCTCTCACACCTAAAATAAAGGCCAGCTTTATCATAGTCCTTCACTATCAGAAGTGAGTTTATGTAATAAAAACCCCCTCCTGAATTAGTTAAACCTCAAACCGAAACGTGTGGTGCTCGGTGGAGATATCGCCGCACTGAGAGAAGCGACTAGAAAACAAAAACAGTAACTTACCAAACCTCCTGTGCTGATGATGACCGGGGGTAACACCCGGCATAAGTATAAACTACTCGTATGAGAGATATAGAAACTTTATTTTCTAAGAAACGGCCGAGGTGATGTGTTGATATGAGCGTTAGTGTTAGTGTGCTGGGCTTGTGTGTGTGACACCCACACCGTTCAACATGGCGCTCTGACTGCACATTCATCCTCCTCAGGAGGGGCGAGACAAGCCAAAGGGTGTGACCAAACTCACTGGGTTTCATTCTTAAAACTGTTTATTTCCCAAATATCACCGCTGCGAGCCTCTTTAAGGCCACGAAGGTCAACCAAGACACCCAGTATACGCTGCTCAAGTGAAATGAGTGTATATTTTTCGTCATCGTGAGACAAGTGTGCTCTTGAATTAACGAAACTGATAAAATCGGCGGAATGTGGCCCCCAAGTGGGCTGAAATTGACTGTAACCCTGATGGACTGTTTCTAGGAAATAAACTTAATATTCTCATGATACATAGATAGATAGATAGATAGATAGATAGATAGATAGATAGATAGATAGATAGATAGATAGATTATGTGGAAGCTTTTTTTTAAATAGATATGCATTTTTTAAATAGACATAGACTTGCTGGTTTCCCTTTCAAACCTAAGTAAGGATTACCAAATACAGACTAATCTAAGAGGTTTTTATACTTGGACTGCATAATTTGATGTTTTTAGTAACTATGATGCCATTTTAGTACTTACAAACACAACATAATGTAAATCTTCTATCTTAATTGTTGGAAATAAAACTCTTGGATGCAGTGCAATACACAAAAGAAAAATGCATACAATAGCCTTTTGGTCGGCTACGCTAGAAAAGATTTAATAGTATTGACATGAGTTGACCAGTAAGTGGCAGCATGGTAAAGATTTTCCTCCTCATGGTTCTGTCTGGCTCAAATCTGCAAATATGTTGCTAATCTGTATTGCCACATTTTAACCACCAGATATTAGATATCAGTATTATAATCTCATTAATTATATATAAATATATATATATATATATGTTAAATGTTGAAAGTGAACAGACCCCCCTCTATGACCTTATCAGAGCCGTGTGGTTGAGCCATGTCTTTTCACAACGCCTGCATTTATTTCTGCACGTTTGTTTCATCCTACAGAGAAACAAAACAGTAGTTTCCATTTAGCAATGTAGAAATGTTTCCCAATCTGCATAGTTTTCTTCACATGGAAATGAAGTTTTTGGTTACAATTGATTATTGCTGTATGGACAGACACAAAAATCTTAATTTGTGTTCCAAAGAAAAAAGCAAGTCAAACAGGTTTGTAACAGCATGAGGGTGAATAAATGATGACAGAATTTTCATTTTGGAGTGAACCATCCCTTTAAAGGTTTTATATCTTCATTTGTTTAGAAGAATGTTTCACTCCAATCTATTGTTGACAAAGAATAGAGTGCATTGGCTTCTTTTAAATGAGGATTGTGTAAATGTTGTGGTTATTAATCACACGGCACTGAGTCATTAGCAATCCGGTGTAAAATGGTGCATCTATATATTTCACCCTCTGTCACAGAGAGACCCCTTTGTTTGTGGTTTCCTTGTTTCACGCTCAGAAAGCCCTGTTTTCTGTCCCTCATATGATTGTTTATATCATTGAGTGTGTTTCTCTGGAACTTATTTAATATAATTACAACCCCAAATCCAGAAAAGTTGGGACATTTTGTAAAATGGAATATAATAATAATAAAAGAATCTGTGATTTGTTCATTTTATTTAACCTTTATTTAACTGACAAAAGTACAAAGAAAAGATTTCCAAAAATTGTGATTTTGATGGCTGCAATGCGCTCCAAATAAGTTGGGACAGAGGCAAAATAAAAGTGAAAAGACTATAGAATATCGAAGTTAAGCTGTTTTGAAACAGTCCACTATTAGCAGGTGAACTGGTAATAGGTGAGGGCATCATGTTTGGCTATAAAAGGATCCATCTACCAAAGACTCGGACTTTGCAAGTAAAGATGGGTCATGGCTCTCCACTTTGTGCCAAATTGAGAATTGAATTGTCAAACAATTCAATTAACAAATCACACATTCTTGACTTCATTGCATTTTACTAATTAGGCTTTCGGTTTCCGGCAAAAACATATCTAAACACATAAGCATTTTAACTGACTTCCACACCTTCACACCAAGCAGTTTCTCACATGCACATCTGAGTGCTGCTGACATTCACAGATTGTCTTTTGTGGTGCAAAATGTTTCCAAGTTGAAGTAACAGTTTAAGTCATGGAAAATGCTGTGTTGAGTGTTGTTGTTAGTTTCCTAATTTGTAGTGTATGTTAAGATGTTTGTACACAAGATATTTATCACATTTACTTATGAAGCAACCTTCTTTCTTTAAAGCTAAACTCCAAATGTTCTGAAAGGGAAATTTTAAACAGCTCCTGCCACCCTGCAGGGTAGTGTTCATAACATCAGTTCAAACAGCAATAATGAATGTCTGTATGTGTAATGAGTGTCATTATGGTCTAGTGTGATGTCTAGTGTGTGCCATCTTAGTGTATGTGTAGTGTATGTTAAAACTCTAAAATGAGAGCAAATTTAATTTGATGCATATATAATTGTTTAGTCAATGAAAAATACATTTGAATGACACTATAGATATATGTGAGAATAAATGTGTCTAAACTATTAGTACCTCAGTGGTAACACTTTACAATAAGGTCTCGTTAGTTAATGTTACTTAATGCATCAACTAACATTAACTGCAATGAGCAATACATTTGTTACAGATTTTGGTTACACTTTATTTGAAGATGTCCTTGTTAAAGTGTAATTATGCATTTAACTGAGTAATATTAATTAACAACATGTACTTAGTATAGGGTTAGGGTTTAGTTTAGGCTAGTTGCATGAAATTATGCATAATTGACTGTTATTAATATAATAAGTACATGTAACGTGTACCAAGGACAATGGACCCTTTATTATTTTTTGTTAATGTTAGTACATTGTTGTTCATGTTAGCTCAGGCCAAATAAATAATATTACCAGACACAACTTTTGAAATTAATACTAACTAAGAATAATGCATGCTTTAGAAGTATTTTTTATTGTTATAATAACAATTAAAAATCTTTCATGTTAACTAATGTAGTTAACAAATTGAACTTTACAGTGTTACAAAAAAAATACAATCACTTTGCAAATGCATCTTATAAATGACAGCTTGCTTTCTTTCTAAATATAAATATGGATATCAATGTGATATTAAAGTATATGCCTACATGCAGTGTATTGAACATAGCATATGGAAGCTAGAAGTATTAATGCAAACTATTTTACTATAAAAATAAAAAAAAAGCATAAATATGCAACAAAAAAAAATAGTTAATGGGCACTGTAACTGAGGATGTCAAAAGAAAAGACCACTTCATGTGAGAAATATAGCCAAAATGGGACATGGTGCATTTCAGGGTTAAACAGCACCACCAGTAGAGGAACATGAGAGGTGTGCTGTGAGTCATGCAGCTCTATATGTGGACATTTGCTCATCTCGAAACACGTATGTTCTTTGAATCATGAATTCCTTCAGATGAGCTCCTCAGCTGATATAATTAATCTCCAGCTATTTCCAGACATAGTTGTAGTTATATGCAAGCCTACTGTAACACAGATTTACCAGATAAACTTGCCTACAAATGACAGATCTGCTCATAAACCAGCAGTCTGGCAAACACATATGTGTTTATCTTAACTTGTAATACGCAGGTCCGGTTCTCTGATGAGGGGAAGTTTTCGAGAGGCCATTCTTTTTGTCGTCCTCCCATCATTTTTTCAACTTTCCTGTTTCTCACATAGCTGTATTTCCTTCTATTAGAGCACGCTGAGACAGGAACTGCCACCCCTGCCTCCCTCCCACATGCTTTTTTCTGCCTTTCTCTCTTTTAGACCCACACAGGTTCTCTCTCTTGTTTTTTCATTTATCAGGGTGCAGTGTTTGACAGTGAGCGTGTCTCTGGACGGTCTGTTTCAGCTTGGATGCTCTCTGGCTCCATCCTTTCCTCCGTTCAGTATTTTGTGGCTGTGGTGGGACGTCACATTGATCGTCTGGGGTCTGGCATCACCTCCAGCTCAGTGGACTCAGGATGGAAGCAGTAGCTCTTTACAACTTTTGTGCTACGGAAAGTGATGAGCTTAGCTTTCAGAAGGGAGATGTACTCAAGGTATAAGCTGTTTGAGTTGGATTATACATACAGAGCTTTTGTTGCTACAAAAGATTTGATCAAAGCTTACTGGCTGTTTTTACACTAGATCACTAATATGGAAGATGATCCTAACTGGTACACAGCAGAGCTGGTGAACAGGAAGGGCTACGTACCTAAAAACTATATCAGCGTCAAACCACACACGTAAGTACAATTTCATGTCTGTAAATCTTGGAAAGTATTGACTTGACTTGTGTTGGTATTGATTTGTGTTGGTAGTCTTGATTCACTCAAGGGCAGAATGGTCCTGGGAATAAAAAGCATATGTGTGATAATGTCTTCAATCTCCATTGCTTCACCTAGACAACAATGAGATTAAACAGAATGAAAATGGAGACTTTTACTGAAGTCATCTGCTTCTCAGATGGAAAAAAACAATACATAAATCTCAAATTTAGTGTGAAATTTCAGAATAAACTTGTCAAACATTTATCATCAAATTCCGTATACACTGTAAATTAACACACAATATATTTGTGTCAGTCTATATCTATTTTCCTAATAGGATATATATATATATATATATATATATATATATATATATATATATATATATTATGCTGATTTGGTGTTTAAGCAACATTTATTATTATCAATGCTGAAAACAGTTTTTTCTTTAAAATGAATATTTTTGTGGAAAAAGTGATACCCTAAACTTTTCCCTGGTGGTGTAAGATTTAAAATAAAATAAAAAAATAAAAAAAATTATTTTATCCAGCAAGGATGCATTAAATTGGTTAAAAGTGACAATAAAGACTTTTATAATGTTATATAAAGACTCAAATAAATGCAGTCCTTTTGCATTTTTTTTTATCAAAGAATCATGAAAAGTGTTTCACGGTCTCCACAAACACATATCAAGCAGTAAAAACTGTTTTCAACATTGAGAACAATAACCATTACTAAAAATTAAGCACCAATAATAATTGAGCACCAAATAAGCATATTAGAATGATTTCTGAAGGATCATGTGACAGTAAACAGTTGCATCACTAATAGTACTGTTGTTCCCCTCCATCTCGCCCACAGATGGTTTGCAGGCCGTATCTCCAGAAATGTGGCCGAGAATCGACTGCGCCAGCAGGAATATGGAAGCTTCTTAGTAAGAGAAAGTGAGAGTGCACCTGGAGAATTCTCTATGTCAGTGAGGTAAGACCCATCCCAATCTGCATAACCATACGCTGTTCCTGGGGTTTACTGTAATTTTTTTGTTGCATGCCTCATAAAAGTATAACTAGAAATTGAATAAGATAAAAGATTGTAGGGTCCATTAAAACCCATCTGACCTACTTTGCAAAGGACACCAATATCCCCTGCTGCTTAAGAAAATGTACCATGAAGTACCATGAAAATGAGAGCATCAGAAAGCTATTACGTCGGAGCAGAGATTTCATTTAAAATTCATCAAGTGTGCTGACGCTGGGATCATATTATTATTCTGTCTGGCTCGTTACCATCCGCTTCGTGATGGCTGAGTTAGGTTTGGATGTCAGAGCTTGTCTGGGATCCCGGGAATGAGCTGGCTGGGATAATCAGCACTGCGGTCTTGAGCAGGGATGGCCTCAGGTGTGGAAGCATTGGCTTGGATTACTGTGAGATTAAACACACTATGAGAAGCGGAATTGGCAGCTGGTCTGCAGGTCCAGGGCTAATATGTGACACAGCTAAAAACTCTCTATCCATGCATTCCTTCAGAGAGCCCTGTCTGCAGATACAGATTACTAATCAGACTGCCACAGGTGTGATGTCTGATCGCTGTTAATGACAAATCCAGGTCATAGTGCAAAATGAGCAATACGAATGCCTGGAATGCCTCTGAATGCCTTTTAAAAATGTAAATCTTTGATGACTTTGGGCCTTCATGTACAATGTCATCTGTTTGAATCAGGTTAACTTGACGAGACCACAAGAAACCTCAGATTATTATTTTTTTTTATCTTCTTATTTTATCTTCCCGCATATCATTTTTCTCTGAGACCATATAGTCCAGCATTTTAAAGAAGAGATTATTGAAAATAATAAGAAATGTTCCTTAAGCATCAAATCAGCATATTAGAATAATTTCTGAAAGAGCATGTGACACTGAAGACTGGAGTAATGAGGCTGAAAATACAGCTTTGCCATCACAGGAATAAATTACATTTTAAAATATATTAACATAGAACAGTTATTTTAAATTGTATTAATATTTCACAATAAATGTAGCCTTGGTAAGCACAAGATACTTTTTTCAAAAACATTTGAAAAATCTTACTAACCCTAAAAAGTTTTGTCCTGAAAAACACTTATTTAGATCAACACACATTAAATGCATGCAGATACAACATACAAACTAATATTTTATAAACATTTTTATGCTATCAATTGTATATAGGAAATTATTATTATTATTGCTCAGAGGATAAATAATCATCTTATTAAATTCTAAAATTATAAATAGTATGTAGGCATCATCATAATATGTAATATATAGTATAAAGGCACCATTTCTTTTCTGAAGACTCAGCTGTGAAACGTCTAGTAGTGAACCATCTGGTCAGTCTTTAAGTGGGACACTGAGTGACTCAACCAAAAAACTAAGCTTGGTTGGCTTGAATGGCATGATCATTGCAATCAATATATATTTGTTCAAATTGCTAAAGCAAACACTCCTATTACTACTGAAAAACAAAACCCCTAATATTAAACTCTTTATCCCCTAGCATCAAACTCCTCATCCTAAGTGCAACTTGTCACTAACTGTTTGTAATACAGACATAAATGATACCTTAAAAACATGAGTCTTGTTGAGAGGTGTGCTATTTTCATGCCTAGCTGACAATAAAAATATAGCAATGCAATAGCAACCACCCAGAGCAACCTAGTAACCACTTAGCAATATGCTAAAAAAAATACCTAGAACACCTCAGCAGTCACAAGACTTGCATGCAGTAAGAAACCACCCAGAACACCCAAGCAATACCTTAGTAACTATCCAGAACATCCTAGCAACCAATTGTCAACTTATAACAATCTTTTTTTTTTCTTACCGAGTGGTTTCATTATGTTGCTAAAGAGTATTTTAGCCTGTCAATCATCTTCAGTGAAAGGAGAGAATGTCAGCAAGCAGGTAATCCTGCATTGGGGAGCTGCCACTGGGCTGTTCACTGGATAAAACCATTAAACTTTCATTCACAGTGATTCAAATCAAACAGCTTTGTTAAAGCAACAAACTAAAGACCATGCAACACACCACAGCCATTTTCTGCACATGCAAGATGTACCTGCCTTGCTACAAACCACAACAGCTCTGATGATTTAAGCACTGAATGTAGGTCATTGTTAATGACACTGACGGCTGAGAGATATGACAGGATCTGCAAACGAACCACCAGCTCATGCCCATCTATATTAAAGTAGTTTCTGTACTCACCAACACACTTGTTATCAGACTTCATATATTTTAAAACATCCTCATTTAGCTGGACTTGTGACTCAGTTCAGTGACTAGTTTAATCAGCCTTTAAATAGCACTGCATGATGAAGCATCCACCCTCTGATGTTCAGGAGGCTTTTAAGGAAGTACAATATTTCACATTCAAACTCTCCAACATTAAGGCACTTTTTTTTGATTGGCAGGTAAACTGAGCGACAATTTGAATTTGAAGCAGAAAGCATAGAGATGTATATCATTGTGAGCACACAAAAATAATAGATGAGATGACTCATGCTTCTACCTTTGATCTACTTTACTCTGAAATATCAAGATATCTTATTAATATTCATAAAGCTCAATTAGTCTTTATACATGTCTTTGTCATATAGTTGAAAGAACAAAGTTTGCTGTGTTTCAAATTATGAATTATTTAAATGTTATCACAGCTTTGAAAAGTATATTTGCTGAGTCTCTTAAAGACATCAAGGAGCTTTCTAACCTAACGCAACCAAAGAAACATTGAATCTTTTTTAAGACACACTGACTAATTGGTGTGAAATGTTTGGCCTGCACTGAGTACAGCTGTTTACAGATCCTAAAATTTAAAAATAAGACCATGCAGAGAGGATTTTTAAAGTCCCCCTGTAGTCAATCATTTTATCCCTTAAAACTCATCTTTGATCACCAAAATTATATATTTCAAGGTTTTTCCTGTGAAAAAAAATTCTTCATGCCTTAAAATAGCTTAAATGTAACTCTACACCCTTGCTTTATTTAGTATAAGAAGAACCATGAATATGTAAATGAGCCCCGCCTCGACTCACTCACACCAGCTCAGAGATTTACTCTCTCCGTCAACTTTATGGTAGTAAACACTGCACAATGGCAAGTGGAAATATTGGTTTAATTCAGCCATATATGTTTGAACCAGAAACTGATTCAGAAGAAGTGGAAGAGTGAATTATACAGGCTCATATATAAAGTCAATGTATCAGAATGGTAACACGTTTTATGTATCGCTCTCTACAACGTTGGACACATAACGGTAATTAATATGATTAGCCTTTTGCTTGAATACGTTATCAAACAGCTAATAATGTGTTGCTAATGATACACAAACCATGTTCCCATTCGCGATCTCAGAGTCAGACAGCTGCCTAAAAATCAGCCTCTGCAGAAACAGTAATTTCAGCATGGCTCAAAACGGAATTACAAAGCAATTACTAAAAACTAATAATAAAATAAAAGCTAAATCAAAATAGTAAATACGATAATATAAATAATACTAAAACAACAATGGTTTGGAAAACCTGTTCAGAAACAGTCATTATTGCAATTCCATTTGGAGTCATTAGTGGCACAGAAGTGGCACACTGTACTTTTAAGAGTGACTTAAAAGTGTTGTCCTTTTTGGGGTTATTCTGTAGTGCTGTGTGTCTGTTTATTCTGAATCTTGGTCTCTTCTTACCAGCTATGGGGATCACGTACAGCATTTCAAGGTGTTAAAGGATAGAGATGGCTATTACTTTGTTTGGGAGGAGATCTTCCCTTCCTTAAATCAGCTTGTTGACTTCTACAAGACCAACAGCATTGCAAGGGAAAGGACTGTGTTTCTGAAGGATACAGAACATACACTAAAGGTAAGACAACACTTAGTACACTTGTACTGGGCACCAATATTTTGCCAAAAGCAATTAAAATGTCATACTTAAATGCTTCTATAATGACAGCCAGATTGTAAACAGCATTTGTTTTTGTTTTGTTTTTCACCAAGGAGCAAGAAAATATTGGTTTAATGGGAAAAGACAGCAAATGTGTACAAATAAATGTTGTGTTTCAGATGCCAAAGGAAAGTAGATTTGTATTCAGATTCGTGAGTACAGAGGAGTCAGAAGTAATTACTTGGAGTGAAGCATGTTTAGACACCATATCAGGCTTTTCAAGGATGCATTGTAAATTAAATGTATACCTGATTGCCATTTATCCAAATCCACATCAGCAAAAACACACTAAACTGTTATGAAACTATGAAAAAATATCTCAGGTGTAACCGTAATAGTGAGGCACATAAAGTATGACAACAAAAGGGGCCTAAATGTGGAAAATGTGAAGGTAGGCACAGCAATAATGACCTTTGTCTGTTATTGTTTCCCATCAGAGGCCCCATCACGCACATGCCCTGTTTGACTTCAATCCAGAGCACAACTCCCAGCTGCACTTCCTGCAGGGTGATGTCATAGACCTGCTGGACTGCTCAGATTCTCAACGCTGGAAAGGTCGTTGCCGTGGACGTGTGGGCTTTTTCCCCCCTGAGTACGTCCAGCCCATCTATCACTGACTGAAATTAACAGTTACTAAAACATAATCATGCTGTTGACACTAAGACGACTCAAACTATCCAGTATCACTGTACAGAATTTCCACACATACTGTAGTGTATTAAAATGCAAATGGAGATTTTGAATTGTATTAATACAATCTCTTCACTGCACTTTGCTTACAAATTAGGATATTAGCTCAAAAAATTCTTCAATCAATTGTTATATTTATTATAATTTTTTTTCTATGCATGTTTTTCATAACTGTTGTTGTCTATTTCTTTTGATTATGTAAATGTTACCATTATGATGACTGAATATAAAAGAATATAAACAAGTTAGTATGCATGTCAATAATCTTCAGTTTGGGCTATTGGATCAAGCCAGGAAACGACTAAACTTAGTGAAATTATAAAGCTCGTTCAAGAAGTTTTCATCTTCCATTATTTCAAATTATGGTGTGCTGCAAAGTCACAGTCCTAAAACCCAGAGGGGAAATTTTGTGAGTAAGCTATATAGAGAATAGTTTTATTAGTAAAATAAGGTCTATGGTTCATTTCACTTTTTTTACAACATAAATTACGCAATTTTAAACCAATGTGTGCTTTTAAAAATTTAAGTATGGGCAACAATATTGTCTGATTCGCAAAGCATACTAACATTCTTATTGTAGCTGTAGTCCTTATTAAACAACTTATGTTTATACATCATCATCAGAATTAGAATACATTAGCATATAAATATAAGGCCTGTGCAGTGTGTAATATTTATGAGGATGATCTATTGACAGAAATGTAATATAATAAACATAACTATGTTTTCAGTGGTGTATAAAGACCTTACATAATAAACGTTATGTTTTTATTACCTTAGAATGAGCTATTTCTATCTACATACACCAGGGGTCCCCTTACAGTAAAGTCGCCATTTTGCACCGTCATGTTTGTCCTGCTCTACAGAGCGCTAGCTACTCTCTGCTGTCTCAGAAGACGACATCTTTGTCCTGTGTCGGCCACCGTAGCTTCTCTATGTGTTTCGAAAGGGAGGGGTAAGCGGTGGGCGGTTGCAATCATAAATATGTATATATCTATGGTTGCAATTCGCAACCTCACCGCTAGATGCCGCTAAAATGTACACAGTGCACCTTTAAATAACTATATGAAGCAGTTTTGATGCTTTTAAACTGAACTGAACCACAGGGTTTCTCTGTCATTTTTAATCATTTAAAAAATAAATAATTGTAAAATTAGATAGTAAATAAAAAATAATACAAACTTGTATTCTCAAGTCTTGCACGACATAACTGCTCGTTTACCTTCAAACTGGCATAGAACACTTCCCCACTACTAAACAACGATTAGTAACACCAAAGCTTGAGCTTCTTTTACAATTGCTTGATAGTGAGTCACGTGACTGAGGTGTTCGCGCTTACCTGCTCTTGCATCTGTGCGTGAAGTGAACACACACATTCATACTCTTGACAGGATCGACTAGATGAGCAGAAGGGAGTGAACCGGATCATGTACGCGCGTGCCTTTTTGTGTATAATATTTAAACTTTTTAACATTGTTGGTTAAAATAGTTGAACTAAACTTTACAATTACACAATTATACGCAGCCAGGAACATTTAAATGCTGTTAAAAATAACGCTGAGTTCACGTAATGGCACTGTCACAGGTTCAGTGCCTTGATGACAATAACATTAACTTGCGCACTAACGAGTCCAAGCCGGAGTTCTTTTACAGCGAGGAACAGAGAATCGCGCTGGAGACACTTATACATGACGGACAGGACGCCTTTGAGGACTACATCAAAACAAAGAACATCCGCTGCTTTCTATCGGACCTTGAGCTTGAGAGGATTCTCAACACTGCGGAGGTATATTGCCCTGGTTCCCCTGATAATAACGCTGAACTGTACGGGGAAAGTGATGGGGAAGAGATTTCCCTGCAGTACTGGCCCGACCGCTCGGACTGCTCGATCCCACAGCTGGACATCGGGTGGATAGACCGGGTGTCCTACCGCGGAGTGACGCGTGTTCAAGTGTACACTCAGCCTCCTTATGAGGGTCAGTCACATATTAAAGAGGTCGTTAGAAAAATGATCGGCCAAGCACAGAAGGTAGGAAATGAATGTTATTTTGTGATTTTTGTTGTGACTCACCTATGGTGAATAAGACTGATCAAAGTCCAGTGAACATGTAGAGATCTACACGTGTGCTCAAGCTCATAAAACAGGCTTATGTCATTATCAGCCCTCTGAGTGGTAGGGCTGGCTCAGCTGGGTACTGCTGGGACTTTTGACTTTTAGAAATAAGTAAAAGTAAAAATGTTCATATAAAGATAGATACATATACATATATGAAGTAAATAATGACAATTAAATAAACAAAACTACATTTTATATGTAGCTACATATACAAAGCTCACATTGAAAATTTGAGAATCTAAATCTAATTTAAATAAACTTTTAATTAAAGCGTTGGTAACACTTTATTTTACAGTGTCGTTGTTACATGTTACATGCAATTACTATAGTAATAACTATATACTTATAGATAAATTATGCATAATTAAAGCAACTAACCCTAAACCAATCCAAACCCTAATCTTGACCCTAAAGTACATGTAGTTACTTAATATTACTCAGTACTTAAATGTATAATTATAGTGTAACAAAGACACCTTAAAATAAAGTGTAACCAAAATGTTTTTGTTTTTTTCTTCAAATTTTTAAAAATTACTATGTGAACTCAACAAAAGGGCGGCATATCTTGCTTCCACTGAAGCTTGAGATCCTCTTGATCATTTTTATCACAAACATGCTGAAGAACATAATCATCAGGTTTTACACAAACTTCACGCTGTGCTCGAGTGCTGCTGCACTGCAGCAATATATACAAATTCTATAAATTGTTTGATTCAACTTTTCACTCAAATTAATGAGCTGATAATATCATTTGTAATGAAAAAAACATGATTGTTCTATTTGGGATAGTTCTCACAGTGTCCCATGCACTTTTCCAAATTTGCTGTTGTGATTGCATTGAATTACTTTTTCAAGAATGTCCAGTTTTTTCATCTGTGTGCTGTTTTATTAACATGAATTAATGTTTGGATTACAGTATGTTTTTGACAGATATTAAAAGCGCTGTCTTTTTTGCCGCAAAGTTCCTGTGTTTTCATTAATGCTTGTCCCTTTGCAGGTTATTGCAGTTGTCATGGATTTGTTCACAGATATTGACATCTTCAAAGATCTTCTGGATGCAAGCTACAAACGGAAAGTTGCTCTGTACATTATGTTGGAGGTCACTGGAGTGAAGCACTTTCTGAGAATGTGTGAGAAAGCAGGCATGCACACTGGACACCTCAAGGCATGTCACAATTAATATCAGAAACTCATTTGACCTACAAGAAACATAACATTATTAAATGCCTGCAGTTTAATGAGCAGAAACAACTGAGAGATAACTTAAGTACTCCAAATCAGAAAGTCTAATCTTCAAAACTGCCTGAGGCAACTGTAAACGCTTATGACTCTTGATGCGCTTGTTTTGAGACAGAAATAGATTTCTGCTGATGATAGATACTTTTGCAACACATTTTTGAAATAACATAGAATCTTATACTGTTTCAGTGATGGTACAGGATTTATACCAATAATTTGTTACAAATGTATTTACTTCAATCCATTTAGATATTCTATTATAGAACTTTATATGTGAATCAGTTGACCTGAATATTTGAGATATTAGCTTTTGTCTGTGTATCAACTAAAGGCACCATACACCTAACAGCTCTGGTCGCCTGCAAACAGGAAATTTAAATACTAAAATGTGAATAGTGATAAAGACATGACCACAAAAGGCTCATTGCAGCATTACCATCAATGTGCATAAGTATGAAAACATTCCAGAGATGTTATGTAAAAGAAAATTTGTCCTTGTGTGTTTGCTTACTAATGTGATCATATACTAATAGACTTTCATTAATGAAACCAAGTCAAACATACAGTATGTCAGAAACTATGGCCACATTCACACAGCAGCAGAATACGGTTGTCAGTCCTGTACTTGAGTCCTTAATACGGTTACGTTCACACACAGTACGGTTATTTACAGGAGTGACAACCGCATTCTATAACTGAACTCACACCCGTGAATTTTCAGGACTCACAAAAGCAATCTCGGGAAACCTGTGCTGTGTGAACAGAACCAGACTGGACAACTAGTTGTCTATCATGTCATACAGTGCAAGAGAGACACTTTGCGATGCAAAAAAAACATGTCTACCGTGTGTTGCGGGTTTTCATGTGTGGTTTCGCTTTCGGTAACTTACGTGTGACTCAAATGCTCCGCTCTCCACTCCAATATAAAAGCTGCTGTCGGTTAATGGAGGTTTTACGGATGAACTCACATTTGAATTTTGTACTCTTGTCATGTCAAAAGTGATAAGACTTTTCAGTTTTATGGACATCACCATCTTTTATATTACTGTGGACAGGCTTGACTCCTGTTGCACGTTCATACAGACAGATGCTACTGTAAATTGCTGTTTAAATGGGACATTTGGAGACTCACACCTGTAATTAAATGCGGTTGTCAGTCATCAAAAAATGACAGTGTGAACGTAGCCTATGTCTCAAAATTAAAAGGCATTTTTTACCTTTATATACCTTTAAATAACCCTCATGGTACACATAAAACCCTGTTTGTAGACAAATTTTCATTTGCTTCTCAATCCTTCAGGCAAGAAAGAATAATTTCTGTCATACCCTAATATAATATTTGTCTGACTTTTGTATAAATTAAAATTATTTGCCATTGTGAGAGAATTTCTTTTAGTTGTGGATATTTTTTCATCCACGCATCAACCAAACATGCTGAACTCTGTTTTTCCATCAGAACTTGAGAGTGCGTAGCATCAGAGGGGCACAATTTTTCAGTCGATCCTCAAAGAGAGTGTGTGGAAGCCAAAGCCAGAAGTTCATGTTTATTGACGGAGACAAAGCAGTCTCAGGGTCATATAGGTAAGTGTGGTCAACCCAGTTTAACAAGGTTAGACCTACCCTAATTTATGATTCTATTAACTAAATACATTCATAATATATATATAATTATTAAAGGTTTTCTTTATTTTCAGTTTCACATGGTCTGCCTCTAGACTAGACAGAAACCTCATCACTGTTCTCACCGGCCAAGCAGTCGACACATTTGACACATTGTTTCAGGACATGTATGTGATGTCTAATGGAGTGTGCCTGAGCAAGATTAACCTGAGCAGTGAGCCTGAACCTGAGTTCCTCCCTCAGGCGGTACCCACTCCACTTCCCTCAGCAACCAAGGCACTCAAGCTCATTAACCCAAAATACACTCTGGTCTCCAATTGCGCTTTCACTACCAACGGACCTGTATCTGACCATACAAGTGCCAAGAACAACATTTCCAAGAATCAGGCAGAAGTCATCAAACAAATCAAAGACACCCCAGTGGTGCCATCTGTTCACCCAGGACTTCTCAACTTGGAAAAGGCGAACATGATCAATTATGTGCCGACCTGGCCTGATCCTGACCCACCGAGTGATGTTATTGGTTTCATTAACATAAGAGACTCCAACAAGCCATTGCAAGCTCACCTAATGCGTTCAGAGCTCTTTGAAGTGTCTCAAGCCATCCGATTCAAGGATCCTTTTCATGAGCCAAAGGATTCTATATATCTGAGGGCTTGTCCTGGACCCATATCCCAAACTCCCTCTAATCCTGACGCTCCAGCTCAGAAGCAAACACCAGGAGAAGTGCAGAAGAATTTTGATAAAAATCAACATCAAACAAGCAGCCAGAGTGAGGATCTTATCTTGCCTTCAGAAAAGCCGGAAACAGTGCATGTGCTTGCCTGTAATAAAGTTGATAAAGAGGAACTATGTGCGATGGAAAAAGACATATTTGACATCTCATCTTTGCAGAGTAAAAACATTCACGCCGAAAAAGACTGTCTCAATGCAATTTCCAATGTGTCTTTTACTCAAGACGATAGAGTTTCAGATACAAAGGAGACCCTGGGTACTCCACAACCTCTTAAATGTCTTGCTCAAACCTCAGACAATCTTGATAGGAAATCATCATCAGCAGTGTACAACAAAACTCATTGTGACTTATTTGCAATCCCAGACACCCCTTTTGATGACCAAGTCTTAATTGATGTTGCCACTCAAGAACACAGAGATACAAAACCAAAGACAAACCAAAATGGCTGGAATGGTACACAGATGTCTAACTGTGACTCCAGCATCTCTTCATTGTCTGATGTATACTATGATTGTTTTAGCCCTGTTGCTGACTCAAGGTCTGTAGGAGATGTTTTTGTGCCTGAAAAAACACAAGAATCTTTGCATAATCCAATCAAAAATGGTCATCAAGAGCAGGAAGTTCCTCTCTCAAATTCATCCTCAACTCAAGATCATACAGATTTGGATAATGAACATACGTTGTTTACTCCAAAACTTTTGAAAAGCTCTTGCAGTATTGTCTTCAATTTCTTATCTACAGAGTTCAAAACAACAACTACATCTTCCGAAGTCAGCTTTGCCCAAGAAAGTGACAAAGGTATCATAATAAATGATAGTAAACTACCAGTCAAAGATAGCGAAACCTGCTATTTCTCACAGATTCCTAATGGTTGCTTCAATTTCTCTTCAACTTCAGAGGAGTACTTTGAATGCAGTGACACAGTGGGTTTGAATTCAGATATTCATGGTATGGTTCGTGAGAAACCAGGTTCAGTTGAGAACTTCAACCTGAATGAACCTCTACAAATACTGAATCCCGTACTCGAAGCTATGAAACTATCTGAGCTAAGCTGTCAGAACATGAAAGAAAAGGATGAACCTAAAATGGATTCTGGACATGAGCAGCCTGAATTTCAACACATACTAGAAATAACAGCTGACAGTCAACTAGTGGCGGATGGAATTATGGCAGTTTTAGGGTCTGAAGATAATACTCAAACTCAACCGGATGAGAAAGTTCACAGACATCAAGAACAAGTGTCTGAAATGATATCAGAGCCAGCAGTAGAGAGCAAATCAATGAGTAACTTTTTACATGAACATGAGATAAGTGTATCTCACAAGATTTTAGAGATACAGACCAAGGCAGAGTCTGTAGAGTTATCTGAGAAAGTTGAAAAAGAGCCAATGCAAGACTTAGAACTTGATGTAAGTCTAGATTTACCTGAAATAGAACCACTGCAGGACTTACAATCAAGAAGTCTGGATTTAATATGTGAGGGAAAGTTTGTACAGTTAGCTGATAAAACTGCAAAACTGCCACTACAGGACTTACAACCTGAGGTAAGTCTAGATTTAATATGTGAGGGACAGTCTATACAATTGCCTGAGACAACTACTAAACGGCCACTACAGGACCCACAGTCGGAGGAAAGTCCAGATTTAATACTTACACCTTCAGAAGTGAATGCTATCAGCAAACCGCATTTGGCAACAAGCAGTGAATCTAGGAGCTCAATACTGCAAGTTAAAGCAGATATAATTCCAGAGGAGACTGAGGTAACAAAGTCTGTTGAGTTCCCTAAGAGTGAGGAACTGCAAAATCCATTGACTTATTTAGATTCTGAATCAAATCATCCACCCAACCTCATATCTGAAGAGCATGTGAATGAGCTGCAGAATGATGAGGCCAGTCCAGCAGTGTTAAAGATAAACTCTGAGGAGCACAATCCTCAAGAGAAACTGCCTGAACAGTTTGAAACCATTGAGCTGTTGATATTAGAGGATTCGGATCCCCAAGAGAAAGAGCTGAACAATTCTGATCCCATAAGACCAAGAGCTGCACTGAGCAAAGAAACAAAGTTAAGCAAAACTGAGCCTATAGAACCAAAAACTGCAAATGATAGAAAACGCAAAGAGAAGAAGCAGGGTCATGATGCTTACAGTAGAAATAAGAGAGAAACATGCCACTCAACAGCTCTGGTTGAGGAGAAACAAGAAGGGGAACATGTTTGTTCAAATCGGATGAACAAGAACCTGCTAGAGGCAAAATCCAAGCTGGAGTGTCTGGTTAGGAAGGTAAGAATTTCTTATTGTATTACCAAGAAGCAAGCACTAGTTCAATTTGGAGAACTGGATGGAGGATAATATCATTAATAATGTTCTGTTCTTTATCCTAGCAACCACATCAAACATCATCCAGAATTCCTATTCAAGCAAGAGGAGGGTTAACTAAGTTAATCATCAGCAAAGCAGATACTCGCTCATTTGGGCTTCGAGCTCCTAAAGCTGGCTTGCATAGCAAGCTGCCATCACTTGGAAAACCACTCGGTCAGAATAAGCCTAGCCATACATTACTTCCATCTCCTGAAAAATTGTCCATAGGAGGAATCGCTCCAGTTAGGTCAACACAAATTCCCCAGAGACCCTCTCAGACAGTCCCCTCACCACACAGTCCCATCTCTCCCCTAAAACAGCCTCAGGTCCAGCTGACTGCACCTAGGATCAGGCAGTCAGACCAGCCAAACATTTCCAGGAAACGTTCTGCATCCATTACAAAATATAGCTGCTCTTCTTCTGGAATTTTATCTTCTGGAACAAGTAAAGAAGCAGGTGTTTAAAGGGTCTCCACCAAGCAACTAGATTAAGGCAACAAAGTGCAGTTCGAATTCACTGTTGTGTACTGACTTAACAAATGTAATGATGTTCAATAGAAATCAAAAAGCCAGTGTATTATTTAATGTTTTTATTGATTTATGCAAGTTGTTTTATTCATTCTATTTAGCAAACATAGTTTCACTCTCCTACAATGCACTCAAGCTAACAGGGTTTTCCTTATACAAACTGTTTTTTCTAAACTGAATGTTTTTCGATAATGCTTTATGATTGTCCGTAAAGCTATTAATATGTAAATCCTTTATTTTTTTCATTCAGCTTATTGTAAATGATCAATTATGGGCCTCATTAGATCATCATATATAGTTCACCATTTGCATGTTATTTCCTGATTCTTTTATTGGCTGACTTTAGCTAATTGGTATACTAAAGGAAACACTGGATATGAGTGCTGTCTACTCGTTTAGATTGCGGTCAGAAACTACAGACTTTGTTTAGTTGAAGATTAGAAACCCCCAGACTGTACACACGCATTTATTGAATTATTGAAACAGACCTTCCAGGACAGAGTTAACCTGATTACAGCTGGACTTTATTCCTTTATTTCGATATAAAAAGATGTTTTACCATTGTTGCCAACCCTATCACACACCACAACCTCATTCAGTTGGGCTACTTTTTAAGTTATTCTTAGGTGGCTTGGGACTGTCAGTGTTCTTGTGGTTTCATCAGCCAACATCTTTATTATGATGTAATTTTCTGGAAACTCCAGAGTTAATCACATATCATTTCCAGTTAAAGTGAAAAACAGTTGTGTGCAGAACTGAGAGCCCATGTGCAAAGATGGACCAGACAAGCAACTGCCACTGAGATGATTAGGACACCAATGCTAATAGATAACTTACTCCAGTTAATAAAGACCTTCTTGTTGTTAACAAACTATCCATCAAAAAGAGGGAATAATACTTTCAACTGAACTTTAATTTTAATTTCAGGAAGTCTGATAACTTGTTTTCTCAGTAATTTGCTTTTGTTGACAGCTCTTCTCTTTTGTGGCAGACTGTAGTGCTACAAAGTATTAAGGTCCTAACTCTAGGAACCTTTGCTGTGTAATTTACATGGGAGTTAGATTAGTCATACAAATATCTTTCCAATAAAGTCTACATCAGTTTTATGCTTACAGAGCAGGCAAATAAGGGCCATATAAGCAGCCAGCAGCAAGCATTTTCAGACAGTTAATTTGACAAAGGCCCACTTGAGACACCATTTCATTAAGAAGAGCATCACCATACCTCACACCAACCTAAGAACGCTTATAATTGTTCATGATCATAATGTGTTCCTGCAAGTTTAGTATGTACACATCACACAGTAATGGTGCAGTTGCATTTTGTTTTGCTAACCATAAAGCTTTCATTTTCTTAAAGGGATGGTTCACCCCAAATGAAAATTCTGTCCTCAAAATTGTAATTCAATAGGGTCCAAATCAACATTGGACTCCACTGACTTTCATTGTATGGACAAATAAATCACTGGGATATTTTTTGAATCATCTTTTATGTTCCACAGAAGAAAGAAAGTCATACATTTTGTAAAACATGAGGGTGAGTGAACAATGACAGAATTTTCATTTTTGGCTGAACTATGAACTTTGAAGCTAAGTTTGAGCAAGCATTTGTGGGCAACACAAGACTGGTTACTCACTAAATACAGACATAACAATCATTTGCTGCCCTGCTTAGTTACAAATATCTCTATAAGAAGTAGGCCTATCTGCAGAAAAAGAGGAAATATCAAAGGATTTTTTTACTTCCCTGTGAAACTAACTGCAAGATTACTTGGGTCATACATCTTAAGATTTGTAGAGCGGTACTTTCCATTACAGAAGTTTTTGCTGAAGCAGTCTTTGCCATGTCCATGTCAGAAGTATTTTCTGCTTTCAAGGTGCAAGAATCATTATGCAAAAAGGAACAGTCTTTATCGTCTAACTCACTGCTGCTTATCTGTGTCATTTAATGAAATTAATAGAACTGTAGAGGATTTTCTCCAAATCTGCTTAAAATGCATTCAAGCTACACCATAAAATCGAACCTATGACCTTGGTGTTAGCTGCTAGCATACTGTAAAAGAATTTGGATAGGGAGTTCTGTGAAGTGTTGACTGCCCTCTGTTGGCTAATTTTATATTGGAAAACGTTAAAGTAAACATAGCTTAACCAACATAAGGCAAGTTGAACAGCACATCTTTGGAGTCTAGAATAGACTAGCATGGTACAACAAACTGGAAACTCTAGTTGTCAATCTAATCTCAGCCAGCCCGAGAAAAGGGTGGATCATTAACTAAACACTGCACACATATGACACCAGATGGTCTATAAGTTGTTTATTCATTGTCATCAAGTGCTGTGAATAAATACAAAAGCCTTAAATATTAGTTACATAACAAAAACCCTGCATTTCATTTGAAAATGAGAAGTCAAGTTCTTAGAGGCAATATATTTAGAAATTCTGTCCGCTATGACCAAACATTTGAGGCAAAGATGCTTCAAAACAAATAAGCTCTCATGTTAAAGCGTTAGTAGAAGAATCTAGCGGGGGGAAAACATTCAATCAAGTACATTAGTTTCAATCTTAAACGCTATACTGAGGTCTATGAATGTACCTTTGCCTTGTACAAAATAATTATTTAATTTAACATCAGCACTACTTAGCATTACCAGACAGATACACAAAAACTACCAGTGGCACAATAATTACACAAGTCATGAGGCACTGACACTGATATGTCACAGCATAGGTTTCATAAATGGTAACATTTTGTAATTGTTGGCCACATAGTAAAGTTGTACATTATTCAATTATTAAAAAAGGCGCAAAGACAGAAGATCTACGGCTAAAAGAACTGAAGAGGTAATTTTTAACATCTAGTGGTCCTTCTTTTAAATCTAGTACTTCAAAATCATATAAAAGTGCCAATATTTCAGATCAAGAGGTGGAGTATTCCTGCACTTCAAACCTCTGAACGCTTTGACATCAGCATTTTACACTGAAATCATGTAGCATCGCAGAACATCCCGGTTCTTTGAACGTACAATTATCATTTCAAAATATTACACATACAACTAGGTGAAGCAGTTATGATGGGTGACAAAAGGAAAAACAGTTAATGATACAGGCAATAGGGAGAGAAAAAGTCTTGACCTCTGTGCACAAGTTAAGACTGACTGTACGTGACCCTGCTAATCATCCATGCCTATATTACGAAAAAGGTAAGACATGGATTCTCCATTGTGGATGCGGCGAATGGCTTCTGACAGGATCATGCTGATATCCACCGTCTTGATCTTGGGACACTGGAGTTTTTGGATCTCGTGTGGAATGGTGTTGGTGACAACTACCTGTACAGAAAGACATCAGAAAGTCAGTTCATGACTTGTCACTCTGAACCTCGAATTAATGTGATACTGTGATGACCTCATCTATGGCGGACTCCTCTATTAGCTGAGGGGCATCTGAGGAGAGGATTCCATGAGTAGCCATGACAAAGATCTTGTAGGCACCCCTTTCTTTCAGAGTTTCGGCTGCTGCCAGAAAACTGTCGACATCGTCAATGATGTCATCCTAAAGCAAAGCAAAACAAAAAAGGTTCAGAAGAGGGACTTATAATAGCACCCTGAAGACATTCAAATCATCTTGAACTCACCACTATGATGGCAATTCGTCCACCTACATCGCCCACTACAGTTATTGGGGGTTTTTCTTTGGGAATCAGCACTATACAAGAAAAAAAAAAAAAGAGAATATGGAATAGTTGGGGAAAAAAATAAAACAGAGAGTTTGCTGAGATGAGATTCTCACATGGTATCTCTAGGCTTGGATGGATGGCGCCAATGTTTTTGACAGTGGGTGGGGAATGGCGTCCATCCACCAGGTCCGATTCGGCATCCTGGGCTTCACCGTGGATCACAGCGATGCCCAACCGCAATCTTTCAGCAAATGACTGGGCCCTGTAAAAGGACAGACACAGAATTTGTTTTCAACGTTTTTTTCCATGTGGCTCTACTCAACCGTTTTGACACAAACCAAGGAACTAACATGATGTCAGAAGAAAAAGCAGAAAATGCTACTCCAAATCCTGTTAATCAGGAAATTAACAACCAAATTTACATAATTTTAAGACTTACTGCCCCCAGGGAATTTAGCTGAGTCCCCCTAGTGGGCCCAGTCACCTGGTTGAGAACCACTGTCTTACACTGTGCTCTTTAAAATACAACTTTGCACCTCACCCTTACTAATTTATTTGATACATCTAGATGATGTTTGTGAGCCCTAACCTAAGACAAATTTATATCACCATGACACACAATGTTTTTTGAATTTTGACTTAAAACCGAACGTTTATCCCGTGGGATGCCAGTAGGAACTGATATACTGAAACACTTGGATGCATCTGAAAGCACACATCATCATCTTTCATTACCTCAATATCATGTTTGCACAGCGCCACCCAATGCATACAGATTTGAGTGAGAAAGGATAATTAATGTAAAGGATAATTCGCAGGTAAAGATGCAAAGGTATTTTAATATTATATTCTTACTAGCTGGTATAGAACAAATACTTCACCAGTCAACTACTCAAGACTCTATTTCTTAGGTCTGTGGATTTTTTTACATGACATGACACTGCAAAAGTAAGATATGACTTTACCTTTTGGCTGATGCTGGAGATTTGGCCACAATTACAGCATTTCTGTAGTCAGGAATCTGAATGCAGAGGCAAAGCAAGTAAAAAAAATAAAACCATTTAAAAACCTAAAAGAAAAGGCAGACATATACACACATATATCATGCATTCGTATACAGCCAACACGCATTACTAACTAATGGCAGATGACCTGAGACCAGAGAGAAAACGTATCATGAATAAATGAATGCATAATCTTAAGTGGAGGAATTTATTCTGAGAAAATTCAGTGTCTGATTTTTATTTAACCAGCAAGGTCCCATTGAGATACAATATCTCTTCTACCAGGGAGTCCTGGTCAAGATAAGCAGCACAAGACATAAATTACAAAAAACAAAAATGTACATGACACCACACAATAAACAAGCAAAACACATCCATATCTAAAAAACAATACAAAACCTAATCAGCTTTTAAAACATTTACACTGTTCCATAAAAACAGACTTTAGAATATTTTTAAACAAGCCAAGAGATGGTACATATTTCCTGTGTAGTATACCTTGAAGCTCATTCCATACAGAGCATAATTAGAAAAAGCAAATCTACCTATTTCTGTATGAAAAGTTGGCATCTTGAGTAAAAGTTTATCTGTTGATCTAGTATTATAGATACTAGTACAGTATGTCAACAAACTAGAAATATACTAATAATAGAAATATACTAATACTAATTTACCCAGTAGAGCTTTTAAAATAAAAGTCAACATATGGTTTTTCCTCCTCAAGCACAATGAAGTCCATTTTGTCATTTCATATAAATTACAGTGATGTGTACGGACACTTGCACCAGTAAAAAATCGTAAAGCAGCATGATAGACTACATCCGGTTTCTGTCCTGCTTTCTATTTAATAGCAACATAACATGGACTGACCTATTATTCAACCTGAAGACTTTGACAGGACAAACAAGAAGAATAACTACAGTATCTACAGGAATTTCGGATCTCATGCATGACATCCAGACAAGCGTTAAGCAAGTACCTACTTCTTCCTGTATGTACTGTAGCAGGAACGGTGAGGCCCGGAGATTGTCCACTGGAATGTTAAAGAAACCCTGGATTTCCTTTTGATGCAAATCCATAGTAATGAGATGAGTCAGACCTGCTCAAAGCCACAATGGACAGAGCGAACATACAAAGCAAATGAGTTAGAGGACTATAATTGCCCAGTGTCCTTATAAAACACAAATGAAAGGACATTTTAGTCTCAGATACACTCATTTACCTGCTTTACACATCATTGAGGCAAGTAGTTTAGAGACGATGGATCCTCTCTTCCTCATTTTGCACTGTTTGCTGTACGGGAAATAGGGGATGACGCCGATGATGTTCCGAGCACAGGACGTCCTGCAGGCGTACACCATAATGAGCAGCTCCATGATGGTGGTGTTAACATCCCTGCAGATGGTGAAGGAAGGAAGGTTTCAAAGACTGGGATTTAGGAAACCTAATTTGCATACATGGAAATTTGTATATCTAACATCAGCATTAATGTCAAACTGAGGGCTAATTTGCATGAATTTGCATAATGCCACACACTGACTACAGGGGGTTTAAGTTAAAAATAAAGAAATAAAATTATTTATGGTAAAAAATATGTATAAAATGCCATTATTTATTAACAAAATTCTGATGCGAATATGAATCTAAATTACACTGCCTTTTTTTTTTTTTTTTATTAAAGTGCTTTTACATGATGAAAAAATGATTGCCTCCTACTGTTGTATTTAAGGCTTCTTACTTGGACACAGTCTGAATGATGAAAACATCTTTGCTGCGAACAGACTCTTCGATTTGGACCCGTGTTTCTGTGGAAAAATAAATGTTACTTTAATTTTTTCTTAGGTCCAAAGTAATATTTAACTTCACACAAACAGACTGGCTATTTAAAAGTTTGCACAAAGTTTTGACTGTGCAGGGAATGCTGGGAGAATTTCATCACAGTGTCTGCATGTGGGAGTGTAAGCGTATCTCCATTTCACAATAAGCGAGCCTGACCCAAAACAAAGACTGTCAGTTTAATTAGCCAATAGTAGCTCAGATCCCTGCTCTGTTTGTCTACTCTCTCCAGTATGGCACGCAAAGAATGAACAACCACTTCAGCAGCAGCCATCGCTAGTGTTAGTGTAGATAAAAAAAATGCAGATATTTAATAGAAAGTTGAGCAGAAAACAGGCCTTCACCTCTGTTGGCCTCCTGATAGACCTGCACCTTCCCAAGTTCCACACCCAACCGCCTGTGCAAGAACAAAAGTTCAGGGGAATATGATGCAAAATAGAAGCTTAAACACACAGCAGAAATCACAGGAATCATCAGTATGACATTTAATCTGTTAGACTAGAAATACCCATTGTTAAAATGTTAACATAACCATTGTTGTTTATTCTTTGCATGAAAATGTGAGCCTTTGTGAGATTCATCCAGACATACACTACCATTCAAAAGTTTGGGGTCCATATTTATATACACACATATACATATATATATATATATAAATCCTCTTATGCTCACCAAAGCTGCATTTATTTGATCAAAAATATGCTAATTTAATTTGGTGCTCAAGAAACAATATTATAAATGTTGAAAAAAATGTTTATAAAAGTGACAACAGTTGTCTTTGATTAATAGAACAGCATTTATTTAGAACATAAATCTTTTGTAACATTAATGACTTTACTGTCACTTTTTTATTAATTTAATGCATCCTTGCTAAATAAAAGTATAATTTCTTATATAAAAAAAGAAAACTTACTGACCACAAACCTTCGAACGGTAGTCTAAGTGCATTTTAAGTTAGAAAAAGACACCTCTTTGTAAAAAGAAAAAAATAATAATAATCTTGATTTGGTACTAACCATTGGTACTCAAAAGAATACAGTTGTTCCAGCTCAGATCTGCTGTTGGAGAATGAATGTCTACCACTTTTCCTAACTACCCAATATAACTGGCATGTTATAATGGCAACCTCCAGTGGCAACTTACTCGGCTATCCTCCTGCCCAGCTCTCTGCTGGAGGGGTTGGAGTTGGCCGTGAAGATGACCAGGCCTCCTTTGGCGGCGCTCATGTCCTGTGGTTGTCTGGTGTCTACCTCTAGGGACTCAGGCAGTGGCTCCCTGGGCACCCAGGCACTGCTGAGCCCTTCCTATCAACAGGACCACAGGCACACTGTTAGTTTAACACCAGACACTTCCTGCAAGAACAAAGGGAAGATGGCATGTTTACACACACGAACCAACCAAGACTTGATGAGAAATGTGCACACGGATATGACTAAGTACTGACACATAATTACAGCAGACAAGAGACTTTTGACTGAGTCTGCGCGATCGTGAATCACGATTCGTGACTAGTGCATCCTCATAGAGTCGGGCACGTCATGACAATACAGTATGAATTAATAACTCGACATCCACAGCACAACGAGTACTCACAGAATACAGAAGTGCCACATGAACGGCCCAAACTTATACAAAAACAAAATCATTATGCTAAAGAGTTTGCCAAGTTCGCTCATTCATTATGTTGCTAAGCTAGCTAGACCTTTATGTCACTAAGGATAAGAAAGAGTTATATTCTATTCAGTTATAGAAATTAATATTAGGGTAACATAATTTGTTCTTGTGAGTTTTATTTAGAAAACCAAAAATATTGTCAAATCTCACCAGTTTTGATCTTTTAATCGATCCCTCCGCCTGGTTTACTGTATCATATGCAACAATGTGAACATTGCTAGTACCTTCGAAAGATACCCAAGATGGCAGCTACACGAAGACTTTCAAAATAAAAGTCATTTGTTGACAAATAACATGGACAAGATGCATTTCTTTAATGTATGTGTATATAACTGGTCAGCGTTTTTATTCACATTTTAGTTTTTGCTTTTTTGCTGCAGTTTTATCATGTGTACAAAAGTCCATGTATTGTCAATTAATATGAGGTTGTAAAACCGCATGCATATCATAATAGGTGTTGGCCTAATGTAATGTACAATGTAATTTTACCATACATTTAAAAAGTACTTATTACAGAAATGATATACTTAAAATAGTGATTTTTTGTTGTTGTTGTTGACCAACTTGGGTACATATTTATGTGTAGTTTCATACTTCTTTTGTCTTTGAAATCTGGTTAACGTTTTTTTTTTAAATGCCAGTCACATTACATAAAATGAACATGACAGTAGTCATTTCCAAAATATAGTATAAAAAATGTTGAACAAATATAGACAAGTAGAAAGTACAAGTAAAAAAAGAGAATATACAGTATAATATATAAAATAAATAATACAAAGAAAGAAAAAAAAGAAAGAAAGACCATAACAACAGAAAAAGAAACAGGTATGAGATCATCATAAAAAAAAAATCATAAAATCTTGAAATGTGGTTACTGTCAAGTGTACTGTCAACTCAAAGCTGACTGATGAAGACAAGTCACATGATTAGTTTAAATGTGTGAGCCAGACACCACCTTAAATCACAGACATCCCTTTACTGCTCTTAAAGACAGAACTGCATCTCTGTACTACCATCTAGTGCCTGGTTATAATACTTTTCCATTGCTCAATTTGTTGCATGAAGTTAAAATGAAACATCAAATGCAACTGGCAGGGAATGGGAAATGAAAGCAATGAATCTTAAGAAAGCAACACACAGCTGCCAAGTCTGCAGACGTTTGCTTAAGTTCAATTGCAAAACCAAGGGTGAGGACCTGCAACCGTCACCATTAGCCACAAAAAGAGAAATGAAAATGCTTTATAAATCGAGACAGTAACATTTCATCGACTAGTTGGGGATTTTCCATGAGAGCGACACACAAGTACCTCAAGAAAAATATTTTAATACTTAAAGAATAATTTTAGGAAACATTATACATTTGATTCCAGGATTTTTAGTTACAAAGAAGATATTCATTTAAATCATAACATATTAGTCCAAAGCTCAAATGGAATGTACTCTGATATTTTTTGACAATATAAATGTCCTTATCTTTCACAAACACACATTGTCATTCACTCATAAAGAGCAGAAATACTGGTGAACGGGAAAGGAGACAGCTACAGAGAGAGCGATTCCCAGACTGTCCCCTACGCTTGCTGCAGCCATGGCAAACTCTCTGTCACGCTCGGTGGTCTGTCCAGAAACACAGCGTAAGAGAATGCTTTAGAGACCATTGACTGATACATGTTGATCTAATCAAATGAATGAGTTGAATGAGGTTCACATACCTCCTCACGGATGAAATAGAAGGTATTCACATAGGCTGCTCCTCCCAATAGACCCTCATAGAGGACAATAATAAAGACCACCCACGGGTAATGCAAGAACTGGTAATATACGGCGAAACCCAACAGAACAGCATTCACACACTGAGAGAGAAAGAGAGAGTAATCTGTGTCATGAAGAGTTTTAAATATGTTTACTATTGTTTTGTATTTACTGTTGCATATGTATTAGTTTATGTACTGTTGTGTCTTGTGCATCATCTCCAGATCTCACCTGTAAGAGAGACATAATGAAAATTTTCCGGATCTTAAAACAGACAAGAGATGTGCGGGAAGCAAACACACCAATCTGGTAAAGTGTCTGATACCTGCAGAGGAGAGATAATGACGCAATGAGCATTTGCTGACATTTAAACTGAATGGAACAACATTAGTTGTTACAACATTATAGTTCATCCCAAAATTAGAATTCAGTCATCATACATTCACCCTCATGTCGAAAAAATTATGTATATATGATTAGGCCACAATGGAAGAATTGTACCTTATTTAATTTTATCATTTTAGAAAGTTTATTATTTAAATCAAACAATCTTTGTGTATCTATATTTTTTTCTATTCTTTCTTGTCTATTTGTATTTTTTTTTTCCTTTTAATACCTTTGTAAAACTTGGTTGAATATTTTTTTTAATAAATCAATTAATGCTTTTATTATTTAATGCCTTTAAATGCTTTTATTCAGCAAATATGCATTAAATTTATCAAAAGTGTAAAGACAATTATAATGTTACAAAAGATTTCTATTTCAAATAAATACTGTTTCTTTTAACTTTCTATTCATTAAAGAATCCTGAAAGCAATGTATCATGGTTTACACAAAAAATATCAACATAATAAGAAATGTTTTTTGAGCATCAAATCATCATACTAAATTGTTTTCTGAAGGGTCATGTGACACTGAAGACGGGAGTAACGATGCTGAAATTTCAGCTTTGCCATCACAGGAATAAATTACAGTTTTAAATATATTTTAAAATATATTAAAATAGAAAACATTTAAATTGTTGTTACAACATTATTGTTTTCACTGTATTTGTGATCAAATTAAAGTACCACCGACCCCAATATTTTGAACAGTAGTGTAATTCAAAGTCATGACATAAAGAGATATGTGATGTGTCCTACCAGCGATATTGTTCTGCATGTGAGAGTGGAGAGTCAGGAAAGTAGAGCAGCTCCAACTAATGAGAGAGATTAATAAATATATAAATATATATAAATATAAATATATATATATATATATATATATATATATAGTGATATTGAGAGATCACAGGTAGTTTTACTGGTGTCTCACTCTTTTTGACTATTATCTGAGACTGTTACAGAATACACTCACCAGTCCCTGGTTAATGAAATACTCAGCGAAGTAAACCACACTAAGAGGAAAAATAAACTTCAGCAGACCCTAAAAGAGATCACATGGGTAAGAACACACACTACAATAAATAATAGAATCAAAGAGGAAGTGCATTTCCTGACTGCAACACAACAAGGTGCAAACAAAACAAAAAAGCACACACACAATGCTATCCTACATGAAATGTGCACCAAGTAATCTTTAAAAAATGTAACCTCAAAAGAAATAAACAGCATTTCTGATGTTCAGTGGCCTAGAAAAAATAAGTAATTTACTGTAAATAAGGATACTGAGATCACATGACTAACTGAATATTACTAATTTTATCTCAGTAATTCTAAACTATTGTAGGAATTAGAATTTTGGGGAAAAAATAATCATGTGACAAATTTGACGATATGCTAAAAATGGTAATAAAAATGTTGCACTGCATCCATCCTGATAGGTGTCAGTATAAAATCCAAGGTCTGTGAATAAATGAATCATAAGAAATAACAAAACAAAAAAAAATATGAAAAATTACTTTACCTATTTATAGACCAAAGCAAATGCAATATCATTTAAGCAGACAAAAAAAAAAAAAAAAAAAACACCAAACTGAGGCTCATATACAGTAGATGCACACAGCACGTCTAACCTTAATAATGTATATTTGGTCGGTGAAGGTCAGGGGTCCGATGTGATGGCCCTCTGTCAGAAGGAAGAGAGCATGGCCAGTACAGTTATCTGAATGGACCATCATACACATCATCATGAGAATGAAAAGGTGCAACAATACAAGCAACCAGTTCCTAAATGTACATACCTTGTTCTTCCGGAGATGGCTCAGAGTCCTCATCTGTATCAGTCTCTTCCTCAATTAAAGGGCGTCCCTCCTGGGAGTTCGCCCTACTGGAAGAACCGTGGCCAACCTCGTCCCGTCTCCACTGTGGGAATGAGGGTGGGAACACCAGGAGGAAGAAATAGCTAGAAAAAAAATCATAAGAGAAAAAGATATGTTTATGCAATCAATTTGGTAAACAGGTACAACCCAGAGAGTTGAGAAATTTATTCTGACCTAACAGCCAAAATAACAGGGACAACCAGCATGATCCATAATGTAACTTGGGGTGTCAGACCAGCCTGTGTAAATGCGGAGTAGAGGAAAGCTCCAGCTACTCCTGCTGCCCCCGTGCCGGACCCCCAGCCACTTAACACATCCCTTAAAGAAACAGAAAAACAGATGCAAAATATTGAAACAGCAAGTAAAACTGAGATCAGTGACTAGGGCTATGCTTGAAAAAGCATACTAACATATTATTCATACTTTTTTTTTTTATAATATGCAGTATGTACACTACCATTCAAAAGTTTGGGGTCGGTACGATTTTTCTAAGTTTCTTATGCTCACCAAGGCTGCATTTATTTGATCAAAGCATAGTTCAAGCAGCAACATTGTGAAACAATATTACAATTTAAAATAACTGTTTTCTATTTGAATATATTTTAAAATGTAAATTATTCCTGTTATGCAATGTCGAATTTTCAGCAGTCAGTACTGCCGTCTTTAGTGATACACGAACATTTCAGATTATTATCAATGTTGAAAACAGTTATGCTGCTTAATATTTTTGTGGAAACCTTGATATTTTTTTCAGGATTATTTAATAAATGGAAAGTTCAAAAGAATAGCATTTGTTTGAAATAGAAATATGTAAAATTATGAATGTATTTACTGGCACTTTTGATCAATTTAATGCATCCTTGCAGAATAAAAGTGTTCATTTAAAAATATTTTACAGACACCAAACTTTTCAATGGTAGTGAATACTGTGCATAGTATGCTAATTTTCTGCATGCATAGAATACCCAGATGACCTACTAAATTTCACAAAATGTGCAGTACACTAGATGCAATATCTCATGTAGATGTATACAGCATTGTTTGCTTGTGTTTTTTTTTTTTTGGCTCATATTGGATCAAAACAACAACTGCTGTCACTACCACAGATAATACCTGAACATGCACAAAATGAAATGACCAAAAGACTAACATAATAAGGTTATATTAATATAAATAATGTTACTTTTCACTTCAAAAACAGTGCATACTGTACAGGTACAAAAACATCCCATTACAAAACAGTTTGAATGAATGAATGAGTTTCTAGGCGCTACCTGCTAAAAAACACAGAGAGGGAAAGGAAGGAAAGCTCCCCCAATCCTGAACTAATACTGGCAAAGACGACACCTGAGGAAAGATTCAGAAGTTCATCACAACACTTAGATATCATTTAATCCAGTACAAAAGAGGTCATGTTCATTACCAGTTATGCTCATCAATATAGTTGAAGAAAATGACACCACCAGGAAGCTGACTACTGCCGTAAAGAAGCACACCAAAACACGGAAACTGTTCATAATAAAAGTGAAAAGAAAATTATCAAACAACTTATTAATTAACAATTAAAGGGATAATTCTTTTTTTGTCTTCCACAGAACTATCCTTTTAACAGAAAAAAAAACACTGTACAGGTCTACAAACAAACTTTGTTAACAATTTTGACATTGATTTCTCACACTATTGCATACTATCCATCTCTTTACATGACATAATTGCAACATCTATGCAGCTAAACGCTGAAGATGCTGACTGTTTTTAGACATCAAATAAATAAGTGCTTGTCAACTTTACCCATAAGGCACTTTGTGTATATAGAAAGGTGCTGTGAATTTGATTATGAGTGTGGGTAAGATATCAGCCAACAGCACAGCCTAGAAACAGAAAGAAAACAAAGTGTCATTCCCAGAAGAAATATTTAAACATACACTCAAATGCCAAGACAATATGAGAAACAGGCTGTTGAACAGAAACAGTTTGAACAGTTGAAACAAAGAATGACAGAAAGAAAGAAAGACAGACGTACTGCAGTAGACACAGGATTGCAGTCATAGCGGCTGCTGCTGTTCCTGATCTCTATGTGAGTGCCATTTGGAGCTGCAGTCTAGTGCGTGAAAAAAAAAGAAAGAAAAAGAAACATGAGTAGTCAGACCTTATGGAAAAAGTACATTTCATAATAGCATAGTATAATATACTTTAAAGAATATACAGTCATGTGAAAAAGTTAGGACACCCTATTGAATTCCATGGTTTTCTGTATCAGGACATAATAAAAAAAAAAAATAATCTAGTGCTTGGCAGGTCTTAAAATTTGGAAAATAAAACCTCAGATGAACAACAACACATGACATATTACACTGTGTCATTATTTATTTAGCAAAAATAAAGTCAAGCTGGAAAAACCATGGGTGACAAAGTTAGGACACCCTATCATTCAATTGCCTGTAGATCCATTTTTAGCAGCAATAACTTGAAGTAATCATTTTCTGCATGATTTATCAGTCTCTCACATCATTCTGGAGGAATTTTGGCCCGCTCTTCTTTACAGCGTTGCTTCAGTTTGTTGAGGTTTGTGGGCATTTGTTAATGCACAGCTCGTCACAGCATTTCAGTCAGGATGAGGTCTGGACTTCAACTGGGCCATTGCCACAACTTCATTCTTTTATTTTTCAGCCATTCTGTTGTAGATTTGCTGGTGATCTTCGGATCATTGTCCAGTTGCATGACCCAATTTCGGCCAAGCTTTAGCTGTCGGACAGATGGTCTCACATTTGACTCTAGAATACTTTGGTATACAGAGGAGTTCATGGTCAACTCAATGACTGTGAGGTGCCCAGGTCCTGTGGCTACAAAACAAGCCCAAAATCATCACCCCTCCACCAGCATGCTTGACTTTTTGTATGAGGTGTTTGTGCTGATATGCTCTTTTGGTTTTCACCAAACTTGGCACTGGGCATTATGGCCAAATATCTCCACTTTGGTCACATCTGTCCAAAGGACATTGTTCTAGAAGTCTTGAGGTTTGTTCAGATGCAACTTCGCAAACCTAAGCCGTGCTGCCATGTTTTTTTTTTTTTAGAGAGAAGAGGCTTTCTCCTGGCAACCCTTCCAAACATGCCATACTTGACCCATCTTTTTCTAATTGTACTGTCATAACTTTAACATTTAACATGTTAACTGAGGCCTGTAGAGTCTGAGGTGTAGTTCTTGGGTTGTCTGCAATTTTTCTGAGCATTACACAGCCTGATCTTGGGGTGAATTTGCTTGGACGCCCACTCATGGGAAGATTGGTGTCTGTTTTGAATGTCTTCCACTTGTGAAGAATCTTCCTCACTGTAGAATGATGGACTTCAAATTGTTTGGAAATAGCCTTGTCACCCTTCGCAGTTTGATGGCAGCAACAATTGCTTCTCTAAGATCGATTATGTCTTTCCTCCTTGGCATTGTGTTAACACACATCTGAATGCTCCAGACCAGCAAACTGCCAGAACTTCAGCTTTTATAGAGGTGATCACACTTGCTGGTGATCAGTCAATCAAAGGCATTTGATTAGCAGTGCCTGACCATTACTTACCCTCTTAATTCCTATGTTAACAGTAAGGGTGTCCTAACTTTATCACCCATGGCTTTTCCATTTTGGCTTTATTTTTGCTAAACAAAAAATGACACGGTGTGATATGTCATGTGTTGTTCATCTGAGGTTTTATTTTCCAAATTTTAAGACCTGCCAAGGACCAGATGATTTTTTTATTATGCCCCAATACAGAAACCATGGAATTCAATAGGATGTCCTAACTTTTTCTCATGACTGTAATAAGTGTGAACAATGTATTTCTTTCAGAAATTGTATTATAGTTTAAATTCATAAAAAAATTCAATTAGTTAAACTTAAGAGTGTTTTTGGTATACTTGAGTAGGACTTACACACATCTACACACAGTACATCTTTATCCCCCAGTTTCACAGACAAGGCTTAAGTCTAGTCCCAGACTAAAATGAATGTTTGAGCTGTTTTAACTGAAAGTAACTTGCACTGACATATCTTAAAATTTGTCAGTGCCATTGTTTTGTCTCCAGATGAACATCAGTAATGTTTTTTAAGGCACGTTTATAAAAGCTATTTAAATGTCCTAAATGAACTAAGGCCTAATCCTGGCACTGTCTGTGAAACCAGGCCTATATGTAATTTCATAATTACTTCTATTGTCTTTGAAATATGACTAATGTGTACTGCCATAAGCATTAATGGTAAACTAAAACGTATTTGTAATGGTCGTAAACATGTATTTAAGTATATTTGCAATGACTAAGTTGCAATTTAGTGCATTTAAAATATATCTACTTTAAATATTTAGTATGTTAGTCAACATCAAAATAATGAGTGTACTTCTTAAAAGCATGACAAAACAATATTAAAACATAATGATTTAAAATGTGACTATTATAAAGTGCACTTTTTAAAAGTATACTAAAGTGTTTTAATAAACACTCTCTTTAAGAACACGTGCCCTTTTATTACATTAATTATATTATTTGCGAGTACAATGTTTTAAATATATACTTTTAAGATTCAAAGTACACTCAACACAATTAAGCACACTTCTTTTTCACAAGGGAAGGATGAAGTTGTGGTATCTTTTTTTAGCAATATAATCATAGCCAAACTCAGAAATATCTTACAGGTGCTGTTGTGTTTTGAGATTCCTGTTTTTGTAAGATGTCATGTGCTGCACTCAGCATCACCACATATGCAAAGTTATTGCAAAGCCCCAGTAACCTAGATAGAGATAATGAAGATTAGTTTACATATTGCGTATCACTTTAAGCAAAGTTGACAGAAGATTCACTTACCAAAACCCAATACAATTTCTCCAGCGCTGAAAACGACCTATGCAGAAAAACACACGTCAGGATAAAAATGTTTATTTTATAAATCATAAAATACTGTTAAAGTGCCATTAAAGCATCCTACCTTCAGTGTCAGCTGTAATGACAGGGCCAGAGTTTAATGCTCGATCCATTGCAACCTTTCACAGTGAAAAACTGTCACATACAGAAAACTATTTCTCTCGCTGTGAGTTCAACTGCCGACATTCATAAAAACGGTGTATCTGAATGACCATAGCTCATTGCAACGGCGTAATGTCAGATAAACAGACCGACACGAATCCACTGTCTTCCACTTTCATTGTATCTCAAATCAAGTGACAATCACAACAGCACAGGGTGCTGCACAGAAATAGATCCGACCGAGCGCACTGCTGCGAGGAGTAAATAGTTCCCATTAACGGCAGTGACTGTTCTCATTGCACAATATATCTACAAATAAATTTGGCTTTATTCTGATTATTTTGCATTGTTTTAAATTATTTTATGTAATGTAAATCTATTGGATGATTATTGTTACAAGAAGAAACTCTACAATCTTTGTTTGTTTGTTTGTTTGTTTAGCTAGCCAATCAGCTGATCTGTAAATGCTGCGGAAAATGAAGTCATGACATTCTGACAAAGAAACAAATGTATGGTTGAATTGGATCATCGAAGGTCAGCAACAAATACATTGGTCAATAATGATTAAATGCATAAAGTACTGTATATTTGTGTTGTTTAAAATTAATTATTGCAGGTTTGTGTAATGTTCTGAGCTTGCATTTCATTGTTTTATTCATTTTGAGGAATACTGAATCTGTTTTTGTGCAAGTGAGATGAGTAAATGCCTGCTCACATTTAGTCTAGAACTACCATAACCGGTAACACTTTATTTTAGGGTTCAATTCTCGCTATTAACTAGTTGCTTATTAGCTATTTAGCATGCATATTACTAGGATATTGGCTGTTTATTAGTACTTATAAAGCACATATTAATGCCTTATTCTGCATGACCTTATTCTACATCCCTTAATCCTACCCAATACCTACACTTAAACACTACAGAAACTACTTTACTAATTATTAATAAGCAGTAGCCTAAATTAGTTAATTGAGGCAAAAGTCGTAGTTAATAGTGAATATGTGCTCCCTATACTAAAGTGTTTCCCAATAAACATCATGTTTACACAGCGCACACAACACCTCTGCCCTTACTTTCTCTCAACATGGGGACGAGAGGTGTCAGTCAATAAATGGGGAAACTTGCGTTACTTATTTGAAAAAGTAACTCAGATATTTTATTGTAAATGTAAAAGTAATGCATTACTTTACTACTTGAAAAAAGTAATCGGATTACGTAACTTGCAATACTTGTAATGCGTTACCCCTAACACTGGCTAAAACACCTATACCAGCAGGGCCTAACTGTTCTATGCTAAACCTTGACTTCTTGGTTTCTGTAAGAAATATGTCAGATATCACTGCTATCTGCAGAATATAGCACAAAAAAAGTCACAGGAGAAGCCCACACATTTGTTTCCGCAATGATATTACGCAGCGCCTGAAAATAGGCTAACTTCCATCAACATAACCAGCGTGACAACCTGCTTGCACGCGTGCTGGGGACTATTTTCAGGTGCTGCGTAATATCATTGCGCCTGCTGCACCCATGGTACGGCAGCAAAGTTCCTTGATTATTACGCAGGAATGAGAGTATAGTTCCTAGCCACATCGGCCTAGAAAATCGCAACTTTTCATTTTCCGTCGGTCTTAGTACATGATGTAACTACAGAAGAGTCAAGTTTTAAATAGGAAAAATATCGAAACTCTGGTCATATTTTTGAGCGAGATGCTAACGGTCTAATCAGATTCAATGATCTATGCTAAGCTATGCTAAAAGTGCTACCGCCAGACCCAGAGATTGGCTGAATGGATTCGAAAACTGTAAAACTCAACTGTTTAACTCTAGGGAAGTTGGAAAATGAGCCTATTTTCAAAAATAGTGGCATGTTCCTTTAAGCTAATCAGAAAATTAGCTATGCACAGCTGGGGCAACAGACCCTTTTCAGATCGTGATGATACATTTCCACAGTTATTATCGTAAATCTTGCAACTTTATTTTCATTCTTTTAAAAAATGTAACATTGCCTAATGGTTAGAGAGTCAGATTTGTAACCTGAAGGTTGCAGATTCGATTCTCAATACCAGAAGGAAACGACTGAGGTGCCCTTGAGCAAGGCACCCCAATCGCTCCCCGTGCGCCACAGTGAATGGCTGTCCACTGCTCTGGGACCGGGTGTGTGTGTACACACTGTTCCTAATGTGTGTGCACTAACTTAGATGGGTTAAACGCAGAGGACAAAATCCGAGTATGGGTTACCATACTTGGCCTTCACTTCACTACTTTATGTTTTATTGCCTATTTGCTTTAAATTACCAAAAAACTAGTTAACACTGCCGTGAGGGTGTTTCTAATACAACAGCTGAGAGAATGACAGTAAGATCTTTGTTTCTTCTGACTTTTGTAATCAGTTTCTCTATATTTTCCCCCCTCTTTTGGAAAGTTGTGGAAACGCCATCATGGATTATTTTTCTTTTGATTTGGGATCAAATGGGAATGTAAAAATCTTATTTTCAGTAGCCTCCCATTAACCACTATAGAAGTTTACTATTCACAGTAGCCTACTATAAGAATATTTGTACCATCTGAACAAATATTTAACATTTTAGTTACCAAACAGGACATCAGGACATCATTATCATATCACTGTCTCCATCTGCTGGCCAGTCTCCATAAATGCATCAAAAACTAAACTGCAGGAGTGTTAATTGATAAGAAAATTGGTAAGAATATGTATTAGAAAACTGACACTTTTCTTACAAATTTTCTTAATTTATAAGAAAAGGTGTAAGAACATTTAGAATCTATAATCTAATAATCGATAATTCTGTCAGGATGATTGTCAATTAGCATGCAGTTTAGATTGGCGGTATAGTTCTGTTCTGGGCAAGAGCTCCCTCCGCATCCATGCAGCCTAGCATGGATAAGAGCAGGGAGAGCAGCGTTAACCCCCCCTAGGGTAAACAGAACAGAACCAACAATATATTGCAGATATCATAAATGTCAATATTTAAATGTACAACATAATTCGGGAATTAAGTCTGATTCAAGGGGAATCAGAATGCCAAATCCTGACTGACGAGAGGAGGAGCTGGGGATGGAGGAGGGTAATTAGAAACATGATAAACATGATAGCTGCTGATAGTACTGAAGGAGCTTATATATGCATGCTGTGATAGATATCGTATTCCTATAGGTAGACGTGATCAGCTGAAGCGAGCTTGACTAACGTGACCTGCCAGAACTCATGCTACGCTTGATTTTTCTTACAAATTAAGAACATTTGTAAGAAGATTGATTAGAGATGTTCTTACTTTACAAGAAAATTTGTAGGAAACTTACAAGAAAAATTATAAGAACATTTGTTAGATAACGCACAAAAACTTTTGTAAGAATGTATAATTTGTTATAAAATTAAAAAAAAAAATTGTAATATTAAATTTACAGTATATTCACACTGCAAGTTGTTTGTGGATTTATTCCCCTGACATAGCCATCCAAAAGGCTCCTGCAAGTCTGTCACTTTTGAAACAGTTATGGCCATGAGCTCAGGCCATACATCTATTGCCATTTGCCAACAAACTGAGCAAAGATAATTTAAAACTAGATGCTGTTAATGCACTTACCTTGAGATCAATGCACAAGGTTTCAAAACATTGTGACGTAAAATTAAGGCAAGCTCACACTACACAACTTTTGGCCAGATTTTGCTGTCGCAAACAGATTTCCAAGGCGACAAAACCTCCGGACTATGGCCAAATCAGTGCTCGTTACAGTTGGCGATGTGCGTTAAGTATGAGCAGCAAATCATCCTAATTTCTCACATGAATTTATGTGAGAAAATGGTTTTTTTTGCTGTTGGTTGGAATTGCCTTATGACCAAAGGTCAGTAGTTTGTGCATCTCGTCGGCGTTGTGTTGTGTAGTGTGAGCACCATATCGATTCAGGTGGTCTTACAGTCCTGTAGACGTGGTTATCATGATGATAGCCATCCTATAAATTAACATTTTTGCACCTGGGTTGGTTCACAAGGTTCAAAGACAAATGTTAAGAAAGAAATGTTCCAGCTGACACTCACAAAACCTCACAAAGACATATCTGAAGAACACCACAAAAAGAAACAAATGAGGTTAGCTGTGAAAGATACTTTATTTTTTTCCTTCTCAGAGAATACCATATTAAACAATAACAATAATAATATACCCCTGAAAGGCATATGTGCTTTGTGCAAGTCAAATACATATAAGTACTACAAGTATAAGAGCAACATTTCTCTACAGAGTTCAACAGTAGAACACATGGGAGTGTTATTAAAAGAAGGGAGGAGGAGATGATTGGGGGAAAAAACATCTGGACATCAAGTTATTAAATTACAATTATTACTCTTTTAGGTTTCATCTCTTAGTTTCATAGTTTTGTTTCACACATGGAAGTAACAAACACTAGAAAGAAAAAGGGATGATGGAGTTCAGAGCACAGATGTGTGTGGGTTCAGTGATTCTTTAGGAATAAGATGTGGATTGAAATGTAAAAGGCTTCTTGGTGATTAGTAGGCATGGTTGGCCACAAAGAGAGACTCTCCAGCAGCAGCACCCTTATCCCCTGAGGACACATACTTCCCAACACAGGCCAGGCTGTTGTTCTGGAGATAGAAGCACAAGACAATAAGAGTAAAGTTGATCTAAAACATTAACATATGAAATGCTTAACCTCCTCCTGAATAAATTACTTCATGTCTTTTAACAAGTAAAAATACAAGCAAGTTAATAATAAACAATTTGTATATACACAATGTTGGGGAGGGTTACATGTAAAAATAATGTTACAATTAGTGCTGGGGAAAAATTAATCTTGATTAATCGCATCCAAAATAAAAGTTTGTGTTTACATAATATATGTGTATGTACTGTGTGTATATATATATATATATATATATATATATATATACACACATACATACATACATACATACATACATATATATATATATATATATACACACACACACACACACACATGCATGTATATATTTAAGAAATATTTGATACAATTTATCTTTATATTAATTTATATATATATAAATATATTTTTTTAAATAAAAATATATAATTTTTCTTAAAATTATACATGCGTGTGTGCATTTATATATACATAATAATTATACAGAGTACACACACATATATTATGTAAACACAAACTTTTATTTTGGGTGCGATTACGATTAATTTTTCCCCAGCACTAGTTACAATATTGCGTCACTCCCTAAAAAGTAACTAACTGCATTACTTAGTTACTTTTTATGGAAAGTAATGTTGCGTTACTTTTTTCACCTGAGCTGGGCTTGTTTGGGTTTTTTTTATAACAAAAATGTTCTATTTTTGGGAAATGTAAAGGCCCTTTCACACTAGAAATTAACTGAATAAGCCTCAGACTGAAGGAAATGCAAAATTACACCTGTACGGTTAATAAAGTGAGATTAAATACAAAGTATATGCATTATTTATCGCATTTTATGATTGAAGGTTTGCGTAATATTCTGAATTTGCATTACACTGCTTTTATTCATTTTGAGGAATACTGAAAACAATAACCATTATGTTTATACCACGCACACAACACCTCTGCACTTATTCCCGATTTCTCTCAACATGGGGACAAGATAGGTGTCAGTCAATAAACGGAAAAACAAAGTAACTTGTGTTACTTATTTTAAAAAGTAACTCAAATATTTTGCTGCAAATTTAAAAGTAATGTTTCTTTACTAGTTACTTGAAAAAAAGCAATCTGATTACATAACTTGTATTACCCTCAACACTGTGTGTGTGTGTAATATATATATATATATATATATATAATCTATCAGAGGTCACATTAACCGGAAATTTTCCATCATTGATGGAATTTTCTTAGCAGTGACATAAAAATCTGAAAGCAGTCCGTCATTTTGACATAAGATTGCACTGAGGGAAATCTTCTCACCCCTGTCCACTTGGTGGTGAGTCCGCTGATGCTGACTATCAACTTAACGGTCAACAAATGGCTTTTCTGAGTTACGTGACATTGTTTACAAGCTGTTTTATTGATGTCTTTCTGCGGTTGAAACACTGATTGAGCGATTACATGAAAGACATGATACGGATTTTGGTAAGTTGGACTGTATCTTTCAACATATGATCTGATGTTAATTCATGTTTATTTCGTTCTGTAACGTAGTAAAGAGGAAGGGATGATCGCGTTCACTAGGGCTCCGCTTGAACTGAAGCGCTACACTGATCTTTCGCACCACAGTAAAGAGCGCCAAAACGGTATTTATGTTTGGGCAGATTTTGAAAGCTTATATATAAATGAAATGAACAAAATTTTTATAGTTTTGCATTAATCAATACACATATATAAACAATTTATAGGGTACTGTTAATACGTTCGCATTCAAAAGATGCCCAGACTTTTTTTGGACCACAATTTAGGTCAGTGCTTGAGAGAGAGAGAAAAAAAAAAAAAAAACTGGTTACAGAAAGTTTTTGTATACCCAGATCAGATCAGTCAGAACCAGCAGATGATCTCAAGTTACTGAAACTTACAAGAGCTCTCTTTGTGAACTCCTCCTGGCAGGCCTTGCCATTCTCCTTCTTGCCACCCCAGGCTTTGAGGGCAGAGGCTTGCAGGGCACGACCGTAGGAGAAGGTCAGGGCCCAGGGCCTATGCAGGGGACACTGGTTCATGGCATTCAGGTTGAGTGTGGCCTCCTCCTCACTCTGGCCTCCAGACAGGAAGGTGATACCTATATCAAGAAGGGGTGTGGCAAAATGGGTCAGGAATGAGGAAATGATAATTACATACTCAAGAAGTTATCCAGCAGGCCTGTGATAAGATAAAGACTCTGTCATGATTGAGTGAGTAATTGTGGTTGTTTTACTAACCAGGCACAGCAGGAGGAACAGTGCGGCGAAGAGCTGTGACAGTTGCCATGGCGATCTCCTGGGGGGTGTTCTTCTGGGAACAGGCATGCCCGGCAGTCACCATGTTGGGTTTGAGCAGAGTGCCCTCCAAGTAGACATGGTGGTCTGACAGGGCCTTGTACACAGCAGCCAGAACCTTCTCAGTCACATACTGGCACCTCTTCAGGTCATGCTCACCATCAGGCAGAATTTCAGGCTCCACGATAGGCACAATGCCATGCTAATGAGAAAGGAGATATCATGTCAGTAATAAAGTATACGTAGTGTTAAAAAGTTTGGGGTCGGTAAGATTTTAAACTATAAGCCGCGTTTCCACTGCAGGAACTTTCCCCAGGAACTAGGGACTTTGGGGTGGTACTCGGGGTGTTTCGACTGCAGGGACCAGGGTCTAAATGAAGTTCCGGGTAAAAATTTCCCCCTCAAAAAGTCCCTGCTTGTGAGGTAATACTTTTTCAAAGTTCAGGAACTTTTGGTGGTGGGACTTGGGTGCTGCTAATTGGTTGAGTTCACACAGCATTTTATTTCAACCACCATTTTTAAAAGTCTGTTGCGGTTCATGCTTTAAGAGTTGTTTGCTATTCGATGGACCGACGACGAGGTTCAGGCTTTATTAAGCTTATATGCGGAGGACAAAATCCAACTGGAAAGTCGCGTGCAGTCCTACGTCACCGGACTAATCTAATCTTCACGGTACTTTAAACTGCTATGGATACGCAGACAGCAACAGGTCTGGGGAAAAAAAAGTTCCTGGGACAAATTGTTCCAAATTGGAAACGTGGCTGCAGTCACGTATAATCACCAAGACTACATTGATTTGATTAAAAATATTGTGAACTATTACAATTTCAAATAGCTGTTTTCTTTTTTAATATATTTTAAAATGTAATTTATTCCTGTGATGTCAAAGCTGAATTTTTAGCCTCATTAATCCAGTTTTCAGTGTCACATGATCCTTCAGAAATCATTCTAATATGATGATTTGCTGTTAATAAAGAAACATTTATTATAATTATCAATGTTGAAAACAGCTGTGCTGCTTAATATTTTTATGGAAAACATGATGCATTTTTTCAGGATTCTTTGATAAATAAAAAGTTTATAAAAAAAAAACAGCATTACTTGAAATAGAAATCTTTTGTAACATTATGTCTTTACTGTCACTTTTGATCTATTTAACGTGTCCATGTTGAATGACAGCATTCAACAAACAAACAAAAAACGTTGTGTGTGGATATATAGCTGTACGTGTCTCACCATCTGGCAGATGCTAGCGTAACGAGCGAGCACATTAGCGTTCTCAATGATGGCCAGTCTAGAGGGAGTTGTGGGAGTGATCTTCAGCACACACCTCCATTTAGCAAAGTCTGCCCCATCCTTCTTATACTGAGCACAACGCTCATACAACCCATCCAGACCTGTGAATGCAGAGAGAAATAGGGGTTTAAAGAGTCCCAAGCAAACTAAGTAACCATGACCATTCTATTCTGGACAAAGTCCAGAAAATTCCAGCTTTTAAGTGGATATGAAAGGTTATAAAATACCATGTGTTATTTTTACTACCTGATAATGCATTTCATAGATACCTTGTGTGGTGGTCTCTCCATTAGTGCCAGCCAGGGGAACCACACCCTTGTCCACTTTGATGCCAACTACCATGCCCCTCTCTTTAAGGAGCTGGGAGAAAAGTTTGCCATCATCAGTCTTCTGGTAAAGGGTCTCATGGAAGAGGATGACACCACCGATGCAGGGCTTGACACGGTCGTCTGCGGTAAACAGCAGCTGGCGGTACAGTCTCCTGTTCTCCTCTGTGTTCTCAGCATTGATGCTCTGGAACCGCTTCGCCACGCTACCTGCACAGGATCAACGATATGAGATGCAAGACATAAAAGGACGAGCAAATAAAATGGTTACTAACGAATAAAAAAAACTCAACAGCCCAAAGTACCTGTAGACTCATCCGCAGCAAGAATGCCTTTGCCAGGGGCCACAATCCTCAGAGCAATATCGCTCAGCTCCTTCTTCTGCTCTGGAGTGAGGAATGGGTAAGCGTGAGGCATCTTGACTCTAGGGAGAAAGGTGTGGAAAACAGATTTATATGATTTCTGAGATTAAATCACTCAGATTATCAGTACAAACACATGAATCACATTACAAAAACAGTGACCTATGATCAAGTAATGAATCATGTGACTGGTTAAATCAAGGACCCTGAGCAAGGGTTCAAATTTGGGTGTGTACCTGATCGCAAACCTTACCGAAAGCACTTTAATATCTTTCTACAAACAACATCTTGTTAACTAGCTCATGATGCAACATGTCCTTTAGATACAAGCATGAATGACCTTGCGCGGCTCACGTAACAGTTAACTTTGCATTAAAACGGAAAAGCGACTAGCGAAAGAAAACATCAGTCAAATATATTTGATTTTACTTGGATGTCGGCGATTTACATTAAGTAAACACTCACCAATTAAAAGGGGTTGAGGAAGCAATGGTTTCCAAATCACACGCTCAACGTAGTCACGTTATTCTACGGATGCAATGAATTGCAATAAAGGACGGAAATTACAAGCAATTTTACAAGACGGTAGCTTGACCAATCAAGACGCGAGTCATGTTTTGATGCACAGGGCGTAGAGACGATGATTGGCTGTTGTGCTTTGAAAGGCTGGTTTAAGAATGACGCATCAAAAGGGCAGTGGTTTTATTACAATTAGAGGCGGGGTATACGTTTTTGTGATACGTGACAGAGTTCACATGCAGGGAAACAGATCTGGTTGGTAATGACGCTCCATGGATGTAAGCGAATATATGACCTTGGCATACGTGTACAGTGCATTTTAGGAATATGTTTAACAGGCTATAAATTGAAAAACTAATGCGTTTTAAAAAATGGTATATAACATTGCATCTCTGTCTACTGGACATTGAATAACAGCTCCACAAGAGGCTCTTAACATTCCATTAACAAACCTCTAACACCCTCCGCTCAAGTTGCATTCAACCAAAGGCCAAATTAAATATAGACAATCATTTAATGGCTGAAATCCAGCACTATAGAAGAGGATTTGATTTGTGAAAGGGTCTGAAACGGCTCTTTGGGATGTTGAATTCCAAGCACAGTCAACAAAGCTGGTAAAATATTATTAATTCATGCTAAAATAATACAGATTATCAGTGTTTTGTGTATTATGTATTTAAGAAAGAATTATTTTGACAGTAAATTTGACTAATAATAAATGTACAACAACAGTAATTATCATTTAAAGCATTTTAATATTAAAACAATTATTATAATTGTCATTATTATTTTGATAAAAACAACAAAAAAGCATCTGACAGTAGCAAATACATTTAAATAAAAGCAAATAAAAAAAGCCTACAGGATATAGTCTTATTGTTGTAGTAATTTACACTTTGTAGCAATTTACACTTTGTACAACAGAATAATAGAAAGTAGAATGCACATTTTTACCTTGTAACTGGATGAAGTGAGCGAGAGATACTCCCCAGATGGATGCAGAGGAGGTCTGGATAGTCTGTGACACCCGTCTGGTGCCAGATGACCTGTATTTATTCAGATGGCGTGACCTTTGACATTCCGTGGGTTTGGCTAATCTTAGCAGCAGGCAAACCCACGATGCAACTGGAGAAGGGCGATGTGACATTCATGTATACTGGCATGCAGCAAAGAAAGGTTAAAGAGAAAGGCAGTGAGTGGCATGGACAAGGCACATGATTATTAATGTTGTTGCTACATGCATGAATTATAGTATAATACAATCCATATTACATAATGATGAAAAGGGAGACTGGTGGTCTATAGATGACTGCAATAATCTGAATTAATATTCTGCATGATGCTCTTTAATATTAGTCCATGCTCTGCTTATAAACTTTTCAGCCCACGAGATAACTGTCATCAGAAAAGGGATCGACTGTCATGACCTTTCATCTCTTAAATGTCTTCAACATAAGCCCTATAATCAGCAAGAGCTTATCATACCAATTCATGAAGGTATAGAGAAAATAGAAAACCTTTATAGACAACTTTTTTGCAAATGCATGTTTCATACAGTAAAATAAATGACGCCACCAGAAAATCTAAGACAATCCAACAATGAATGTAAAAGTGAATTCTTTAATATCCTACCACCAATGCTCAATAGATAATAATACAACTGTAAACAAAGCCTTTTTGAAAAAAATCTTTAATTTATTTTAAAACCACAGTTTAAAAAATAGCACATATTTATATTAAAAAATCTATACCAAAAAAAACTAATTTCAACTTAAGTTTTGCCTGACAACAGAGAAACAGCAGGTTTACTTTGTAACCCATAGTATGCTGTAAGCATTAAAAAATATGGCCACATACATAACTGTACCATATTTCACATAATACATTATGCACACAGATCATATTTCATATGTAACAACCAAGATGATGCTGTGCAAACAATTAGATTAGTAAACATTAGAACTAGCTTTTGTTACCCTTTTTACAGTATTACAGTATGCATCACAAAAATTAATATTACAATTTAAAATTGGTAAGTCAGCACTATAAGTATATGAACGTGTATCTTATATACATATAGGTGAACATACAGTCCAAATACATCTGCGTCAGAATGAGATACATTTAACAGCATGTGTGGTTTATAGATTCCTCTCTTCTCTCTGTATAGCTCATAACTAAAGCACAAATATCCATCATTCCAAGTACAAAGATACTGCAGAGAAACACATAGGCTACATTAAGCATAATTAATTATTGCTGACTAGGACACTAGAAAAGACCAAAATGTACATAAATGTAAAAGTTTGTAAATAGGAACTTTTGTGCTGAAATGTAAAAATTCTATAATAACATGCTTTAAAAATCCATGGCACTGCTTGAAGTCATGAAAAATAAAACCTTAAGCTTCAGTCTTCCATTGTTCTGTAGTGATTGTGTATTTCAGGAATTACAGCAGTTTGGAAAACTGGTATCACACTATGACTTAAATATGTCCAATAACCATTATACTAGAATAATATGTACTGTGTTTATAGTATATATTATGTTTAATTAAGCACGAGATTAAACAATTAAGCATTTATTGATCTTGCTCACTTCATCCGTACATGACTCAACTAAACTATGTATATTCCCAATAAATGCACATCTAAATCATTTAGAACCAATGTTTTAAAGGTTAATTTTGTTTAAATCAATGACCATGAATTAGAAGGATGCTGCAATGTCTCCCAAATGACGCAAACATTACAGAACAACCAAAGATTAAATCACAGTTTCTCTGTCTATCTTAAAACATACATAAGTGTCACTTGTAGTTTAAGGCATCTTTTGAAGTGAGGCGGGTCTTCCACTTTCCCTCCACCCTTCCTTCTACTTAAACTTGATCTCAAAGCAGAAGCAGTTGATGGCGTCACACTCTGGCGGTTGACAGGTACAAGCACAATCCCACATCGCACACTGCAATAAGAGGAAATGATGAACAAGAAAAACCTGCTGAAAGTATGAGGTTTATACCAGTTCTGTTCATATTTATAGGGCTGTTTGGAATTTGTGTACTGTTTATTATTCAGTTAATACCATCATAATGTGAAAGTTAAGATTAATTATAAAGGCAATGTTAACACTTTTATAATAAGGTTTCATTTGTTAACATAAATGGCTACGTACACGCTGTAAAGTTTCAAGAGTGACAACAGCATTAAGTACTGGATTTCAGCCATATTGTTCTGTGTGTGTTCAGAACACAACTCACTCCCGTAATTGCGATGATTGACAGCATGGTAACCATAACAACACTGATTTTTTGCTTGTTTGTTAATATTACAGTGACCAAAGACTCATTATGTTAGGGTTAGGTCCAGTTTATGGTCTCTTTTTCAACATAAAGCATTTGGATTTATGGCATCAAAGTGCTTTCTTTCTTTTCTACGACTTTCTTTCTATTCTGTATTTCTTTCTGGCAACACAACCGAGTCAAGGCTCATACCTCTTTACCTGTGATTTTTTTGCACCACACATACAGTAGAGAGATGCCTTTGATGCGCATTTAAATATGTCATTAAATACGTCAACGGAAAGTCCAGTCCAGTTCCATACACATTGCATAGAATTTTTGTAAATGCGATTGTAACTACCTGCAGTTAATGTGGTTGTAGAATGCAGTTGTCACTCCCGTAAATAACTGAACGGTGTGTGAACAGAACAGGATTAAGAACTAAAAAGTGAACTGACAACCGAGTGGCTACATCAGTTAACATGAACTAACAATAAACAATACTTCTACAACATATATTAATCTTAGTTAATGTTAATTTATACATTTACTATACAACAGCAGTTGTGTATGTAAACATTAGTTATTACACAGCTCTGTGTAAAACTTGATTCTGATTGGCCAATCGCGCCATCCAGTGGTATGTTATTTCCTGATAACAACTGGTAAAAAAAGATAATACACGCTCATCCGGGTAACTGAAGTCAGCGCTATAGGCTTGCTAGGAAAATGTTTTGTTCGTGGAAGTTTTGCGTTTGGTGAGCTAATAAAATATTTAAGGGCCCTATCATACACCCGTTTTTTGCTAGTTTCAGCCCAACGCAGTTATCATTTTCACATCCAGCGCCACATTGTTTAAATAGCAAATGCACTCGTGCCCATCTGTTCGCCCATGGGTGTGCTGGTCTCAAAACGAGGTGTGTTCAGGCGCATTGTTGGCGCGTTGCTATTTTGAGGCAACTGAAAACCACTGCACCATTGACCAACTGAAACCTGGTCTAAAGTCAATAGCACATATTTTTGGTGTTATTTAAAGGGCGCCTATAGGCGGGTGCACACCATGCATACATTCTGCTTTCAGTCTTTCCGTTCGCAAATTCCGCCATGTAAATAGAGAATCCGCCATGGTGCAAGCGCAACTGGCTTTTAAAGGGAATGGGAGATGAGGCTCTGATTGGTTTATTGCACGTTACGCCCAAAACACACCCATGACTCATTAAGACAATAGGGACAACCCTTTTGGACCATGCGCCTGGCGCTCCGACCATTTTTTCCGTCATTAAACTAGCAAAAGTGGATTCGGACACGCCCTAAGTGCATTTGCGGCATGCGCTTCAGACTTCAAAATAGGGCCCTATAACTCAAATCAATATTTTGTGTACAATTATTTAATTATGTCATCCGGGTATCGCAAACTCGCTTGCTTGTTTCATACAAATGCAGCTGCTGGCATTTTGCAACAATTGTTTTGTACACTGTAATGGATTATAAGATAATAAAAAGGTAAGATTTTAAAACAGTTTCATCTCAAATCAATATCTCTTATCCCCATAATTATGTATGTGGGGAAATGCCATGTAATAAGTGGTATGACTGTACTGTATCCCATAAACATCCGTCTAGTCTGAACTTGCCGCTTGCTAGCAATTTTGCGTTTAAAGACCTAACAAAAAAAAAATCAATATTTCGTTTCTAATTATTTACTTATGTGGAAAGTAGCCGTGTATAAGTGGGATAATGTACATACAGCCGGTTGTTATCGCAGAATAAACCCTGGCTGGATGTACATTATCCCTTATATGCACTAACATAAACAAACAAAGGTTAGTAAATGCTATAAAATTATATTGCTCATAGTTAGTTCTTGTTAACTAATGCATTAACTCATGTTAACAAACTAGACATTATTATAAAGTGTTACTAAGGCAACTAATTGGCCTTCGGTAAGCATATAACACTAAGCGATCAAAGACTTCGGCTGTTTCCCAACAATGAAAAAAATTATTTTACAATTCCTGAAATTTGTCTCAGGTTGTAAAATTGTGGCAAAAATCCTGAAGTGTGTATCCAGCTTAAAACAGGAAGAAATTAGCAACATGTGACTTACATTAGGGGAGGGGCAGGAGTAGTCCAGGCAGGATCGCAGAGAGGGCGGACGACAGTCACATGACTGGGCACACACTAAACAGTACTCACAAGGCGAGAAACCTGCACAGCAATCTGAACACTGTAGATCACACTTGGCCTGTGAAGAGAGAAAGCCAAGTGTTATCCACACTGCCAAAATTACTTAAAAGAGAGAACTGAAAACAGCAGGAAGCGGGATTCAGAACAAGGCAACTGTGGAAAGTGTATACTTACTGGACTTACTGTATAGCAAGAGCCATTAATATTTACTCAAGTAGATTGTTCAGCAATTTGGATTAGAGTAACGTTTCATGAAGTTTCTTCAGAAAGAGGAACTGATGATGTTGAAGTACCTTGAGACAGTGATGACACCACAGCACAGCCGCAAGGACCATCATATAGAGCCCCACAGAGATCATGATGATGGCAGGCAGCGGGAGAGAGAGAGCCCACACAGGAACAGCCTGACAGAGTCAAAGGAAACAGCACTAGATTTCACTAGACATCACTACAGTTTATTTACTACAGAGCACTTTTAGAGAACTGATTTTTTTTTTAATAAATAAACATCTCAGCAAAAATTTTGCGTTTTCAAAGCAGGGTATTATTTTGTTGTACAAGAAAGATTTCTTTCTGTAGGTTTTTCTTTTTAAAATCCCTATGAAATATGAAGTATTCTTGAAACATTTAGACCTACTTTTTTTCATAATAATATGTTTAATTTATATAATGCCTTTCCCGAGCACAAGGACGCTTCACTAAGAGCAAAAACATAACAATCAGTCATTTTACATGAATAATTATATGGAAAATGGACATTTGCCCAGTCCAGAACAAGAGCTAATGCAGTTGCATAAAGCAGTAATATCAAATCGTGCAAACATTTAAATCCATGACAAAGAACTGTAACATGGTGTGGACAATGTAGAAGGTAGACAGTATAAACATATGAACACCATCATAAAGAAAATACACAATATGACTGATAATATTGGGAGAACACATTATTATTAATAATCCAGTTGAGCTGTGATTTGAAGCAGATACACATTATATTAATAATATTGGGCAAACAAATAGCCTAGGTTTTGAGCCGTGATTTGATTCATGGATAGAGGTCCTAAGTGTCAGGGGAAGTGGGTTCCATAGCTTAGGTGACCTAACAGAAAAATACCTGCCGCCCGCTGAAGATAGGCGAAATCTAGGAACAGAGAAATTCACACCCAGAAGATCGGAGTGATCGAGAGGGAATATAGAGAGAAAGTATTTCAGAAAGATAGGAGGGAGCAAAACCATTGAGTGACTTAAAGGTAAGCAGAAGAATGACACAGGTAGCCAGTGGAGGTTAAATAGGATGGGAGTAATATGAAGAGATCGTCTAGTGTAAGTTAATATTCTCGCAGCAGAATATTAATTTTATTGCAAGCAGGCGATGTGTGTTACAAAAAAAAGTGTTACAATAGTCAATGCAAGATGTAATAAATGCATGAACTAATGATTCAGCATCTTTTGGGCTGAAGTAGGGACGAAGTTTGGCGATACGGCAAACTTGGAAAGAAAGCTGCTTTGGTAATATAGGCATCTAGGGTCAGTGAAGAATCTAGAGTGATAAGATCTCAGTTCAAACTGAGAAAATTGGAGTTTAGCCAGCCCTTCATAACGAGGCAGTCTGGGGGATAGAATCTGGCCGGCAAGCTGAATATTATCGGTGTATTAATGCAAACCACAGCGATTAATCATTTGTCCAAGAGGCAAAATGTAGATGATAAATTATAATTGGCCAAAAACTGATCACTGGGGAACACCCTGTTTGAGTAAAGCAGTGGGGGATTTGTAATTGTGCATAGAGATGTAGTACTGCCTTTACGTGAGATAAGGGGAGAATCATGATAATCCAACACCTGAGATGCCAATCTCTGAAAGGCGAGAGAGTAATGGTAGATGATACAAATTGCCCCAAAAAACATATTATTATTATTATTTTTTTTTTTAAATGGACAAAATGTACAGTAACACAATTTACTCATGCTTACACAAATTGTGTAGTAAATCAGAAAATAAATACTACATGAACAAAAAAATCTTTAATATCTTTAATTGTTAATATTACTGATTTGACTGCACTGACACTATTGGATGAGAACTGAACTGAGCTGGACGATGACATCACTGTTTTCTACAGGACTGCTTTATAGCTGAATTTAACTCAATCCATTTTTGGTGAACTTTACTCAGTTATTGAACCGAAATGATTCAACAACACTGAATGAACTGATTTCAACTGAATAATGACTCATTACTATTGTCTTTGAGCTGCTTTACAGCAGAATTGAATTCTGTTTGCATCACTGGATCGTTATTTTCCTGTTTATCACTGTAAAGCTGCATTAAAACAATCTGTATTATAGCCTAGCTGAGAAACTATGTACAAGTCTGGTTGTGTGAAAGCTGGGATTTCGGTCAAAATAACTTAACCAAAATAAAAACACTCTGATTCCAATTCTGACTGAACACCTATTAAATACAAGCAAAGTTAATTCGTGTGCATTAAAATATGCACTTTAATTCTTCTTCTCATTATTATTATTAAATCAGTATTGTGCAGTATGTGTTAACGAAAAAACTTAAACACTTAAACTTAATTTGTAAGGGAAAAACGTTAGTAGCTTGAGCGCTTGGTTATACTCGACTATACAGAAGACGCAGCTGCAGCAGATGCATTTACACAAGTTTGATGTCCAACAAAAAATCTTAATTTTAATTACGCAGCAAACACAGAACAATTTTACATACCATTATAACGCCCCTGCATTCCCAGTGTAATTGGCCAGGGATTTCAGTTATCAGGAGATTTCTTTAATGTAATTAAACCAGATATTTACTCGTATAGCACATTGTTCTCAAGCGAAGCTGACCGATGTTGTCCTAGCAACCGCGATACGACTTCCTATGAGTGTACGGCGACGTGGAAGGACCAAACTTGATCCACATTGAAAACATCATAAAAAGTGCGACAGTGAATGAAACCGAATACTGCAATGAATGCAGCCACAATATTTTATTATTATATAATTATTTAATTTAATTATATTATTATATACATATATATATACATTATTTAATATGAACCCTTTTAGCGTTTACATAAAGTAGCCTAACTGAAATGAATTAAATCGAAAATTTCCTTCTTAGTGTCTTTGTGTAATTTATACGTGCATGTGACAGATTTTTATCACCATTAACGTTTCTAATGTTAGGTTTAGTCCTAAGTCCTGTAGTGTTCATTTGTTGGATCTGTATGCCTGGGAAACTGAAAGACAAAAAGCCTGACAAAGTTTTTATTTTATTTATTTTATTTTACCTTTATAACTTTATTCAATCATTTACTATGTTATCAACTTTATTAAACAAAATCTTTAATAAACTAAACTGATTAAATATTTAATTTATTAATTCATTTTTTTTTAAACTCCTTGCTAAACTTGAATAACTACATTTTACCTGCTTAGACTATCCGAACGTGTAGTCCACACGATGTCGCTACTCGCTAGTGAGAAAAGAGAAAGATAGTGTGAATAAAGGCGTGAGGGTGTGCCAATAGCTTCTTTTTTCAACTTTAAGAAAAAATCTACAATGACATGTAACATCAAACTGAAGCCAAACAGAAATTGGGAGATACATAACAGATCTTACATCGTACAGGGTAAAACATTAAATTCTACAAATTACTTTTTTTCAGTATAAAAGATGTTTTTATACACTTATTTCTAGAATTCAATGAGTCATTGAATATAAAGGCACAATATGTAAGATTTTTGGATTAAAATATCCAAAAACCACTAGAACAATATTATATATTTTGTTGACTTGTGTACATTAATCCCAAATGTTGCCAAGAATGTTTAAATCCAGAGAAATAAGCAGGATACAGACCGTGTCCGTGCGTCAGCTATCAGTGATACCCACCGCATTACCCTCGATTTCCGTTTTTATTTTGTAGAAACCATACACCAAAGACGCTTTCATGTATTATGTGTTTTATTAGGCAGGTGAGCAACTGTTTGGATACATTCATCGACATAAAACTAATCATTGTAATAGCTCAACACATTTAGTCTTATTGTTTAAATCTGGTTTTCTTTACCGCAAGTACCATGTTTTACCATGCCTAATATCGATTTAGCTTACTGCAGTGTGCAACAAGTGTCTCATAGTTGCCAATGAGCGAACGCACAGAGAAGCATAACTTTCAACACACTCAAATATATATGATAATCAAAGCATCATCAAGCGATGCCTTTGTTTTGAATAAGCGACCTCTAGCGGCGAAAAATTACATATTGTGGCTTTAATATAAAATCTTTACAGAAAAACCTAAAGGAGGGTGTGTATTGAAGATAGCTTTGAATTACTAGTTTTAACTCACTGCAGCTGTCCAAGAAACAAAGGTAAGAGAATCTTCTGAAAGAAATTTTACATTTTAACAGTAACTACAGACAGAAAATGAAGAGCGCTGACAGAATAGTGCTGATATGTCCAACACCCTGAATTCAGATTTCGGACCAAACCCTTGAGTGTAAATATTAAAGCTGAAATGAAACAGTGACAGGATGCTGTTGTCAGGTAAGGTTGAAAGGTTGCTTTGTCATGGTGATTTTATTTAACAAACATACATGGAGTAGGCTAGTAGGCTACAGTTCAAAATCTGGTCCTTAACAAGATAAAGAGTTAAAAGTGACGAAACCAGTCCTATTTACTCCAATATGCCCACCAAGTTCAGAAAATGGGAACTTCTGGTCACTCTAAAGTGAAATGCTAGTTCACACTAAGAACGATAACACCGAGCAAGTGTGGTTAAAAGTATAACATAAATTTTGTGTTTCGCAAAGTTTGCTGCTTCAGTATTTGTAAATTATTTTTTCATATGTTTCTATGGTATATTGGAAAATAATGATAAGTATTTTGTAAGGTTTAAAGGCTTTTATTTGGCAAAAACATGAAATATATGCAAAGAGACAATATTTACAGTGTTCTCCCTGCTTCTTCATAACCTCTGCAATTCACTCTGGCATGCTGGATATCAGCTTCTGCGTCAAATCCTCCATGTATGTATGCTGAACACTGTGGGACGTCCTGAAGCCTTCTTCAGTGCATTTGAACCTCTTTCATTGAAGTTCTTGATAATCCGGTAAATGGTTCTTTCAGGTGCAATCTTCTTTGCAGCAATTTCTTTGCATGTGATTCCATTTTGATGCAAAGCAATGATGGTTGCACATCTTTCTTTGGAGGGAACCATTGCCAACACAAGAACACAATGATTGGAAGCACCTTTTCATTCCTTTTAAATCAGTCTGCTCTTATAATCAAATCAAAATGATACTGACTAGTACTTGTTCACACTTTCCCATGTTCTGATTATGATTAGAGAAATTATGTTAGCTGGTCATTTTGTGCCAGGGCCAAAAAACAGTGAAATTTGGGTATTTGTGATAAAGTTCTTTTTTTTTTGCACAAAAAGGCCAATGAAGCTTTTTGCAATGATTTAAAATGCATCTGATCACTCAGCACATTAATCTAGAAAAAATGTGAATCAACAACACAACAACTGAAGCAGAAATTTGTCACTGCCAATACCTTTGGCCACAGCTGGATATGGTTTTTACCTGATCATGGATCAGTTTTATAAATTTGCACATACTGGCATTTTGAAATGAAGGAAGAACCCACGCCTATAGGCTACAGCAATCAGCTTCATTATACAGCCAAGCGTGCTGTTTTAACACAGACTTTTCAAGGACAGGCTAGGTGATTCAAGTGATAGTGAAATTATATTTATATTGTCTTGCTGTATATGTGCCGTTTTCTGTAAAATTTCTGTCTAAAAGTGACCAAAAAAAGCCATTTTAAAGCAGTTAAAAAAATCCTTAGGTTATCCGACCGCTAAAATATTGTGTGCCCCCTCTATTTTTAAACCCATCAGCCGCCACTGGTTGAAGCTAAACTAGAAACTGGATCTCGAGGGCCAGAGTTGCCCAGCCCTTGTCCATACCAATGGATAACGTTTTGTTTTTTCATAGAGAGTGCTTCAGTTATGTCGTATGCTGCTTTAATGCATAAAGTCGGGTGGATTCTGATTGTCTGTCAATGTTTTTATAGTTAATCAGCTGGGAAAAAAATTGTTCCGAAAGTGATTCCAATGATATTCTCCCTCTGTGCCATTATCGTTATCGCTTGTGGTGTGGACTGCTATTCTTTTACATTTTGAACTATTTAAAAAAAAAAATCTTTATCATCATCATTATATTTATCATCCCTGGTGTGAACAGGCCTTTATTAAAACTTCATAGTGATAGTTATTGCCCTTGGTGTGAACGGGCCTTTACACTTCAGACTAGATCAGGGATGGGCAACTCTGGTCCTGGAGGGCCACTGACCTGCAGAGTTTAGCTCCATCCCTAATCAAATACACCTAAAAAGTCTAACCTATGGGCCTGTTTACACCTGGTCACTTCATGCATTTTTACTGATCATAAAGCTATTTGATTTGTTAAAACAGTTCCATTTACACTTAGCCACATAAATGTCTCCCCAAATTGAATATAAATCCAACCTTCAATTCCCACGCTATGCAAATTTAACAGAGTTCACGTCAACGAAAGCAACGTTTTTTTTTTATCATCAGATAATTTCAAGCTGAAAGACAGCAATAGGAGAGAGAGCAGCATCAGCACTGGTGAGAGAATTTAGTCTCACTACTTTAAATGAAGATGACTGTGTATTGAGCTTCAGGATGTGATGGCAAACTTTCAGTTTCATTTGCGGCAGTTTGCGTGACGGCTTGCTGAAGAGATCATATCATAGTCATATCTGGCTACTGGGAGCTGGTAACATGCTCTCACACTTTATTTATTTACCGTTTTGGTAGGAGTAGAATTTGCATACGTATGTGGCTTCGACAACCATATGCATTTACACTTGTCCAGGTTGGAATGCGTCTCAAACCCTCCTGAAGTGGTTTGAGTAAACGGATTTAAATCCATCTCCAAAGAATTTCAGAAGGCATTTACACCTGGTCTTTTCATGATCGGATAGTGTGGTATCAGGAGTTATAAAGCAAAGAGACACACGAGACAGGAGTAGCGATCTTCATCCATGTTGTTTAGACTCTTTCACTTCTGTTCTCACATTACACAACACTTCAAAATAGTAGTAACAATAATTCATGCATGAACACGACAGATAGCTATCCGATCAGAGAAAACAGGTGTGAACAGGTCCCAAGGCTTCAGGATTGCTTGAAAAATACAGGCAGGTGTGTTTGATTAGGGATGGGAGGGACAGAAGTTGCCCATCACTAAATTAGACCAACATTGTGCCTTGGAAATATTTGATAAATTTGCTCATGGACACACCTTAGCACATGTTAATTATGAAATAACAGGTTTGGCTTCATGTTTTCAAGTTCAGCAGTTCTAGACTTATCTCCACTTAACGCCTGAATGTCTCCCCAACATGTGACTGACATCATGTCATGGTTGAATGTGCTTCTTGTCCATGGGCGTAGAGAAATGCATCATTCATTTATTTTGTTTATTGTTATGTGTATTTGCTATATTCTTGTTAGGCAAAGAATACTTTAATCCAGGTAACATTATATGACCAAACTCCATCTTTCTGAACTTATACAGTGGGGAGAACAAGTATTTGATACACTGCCGATTTTGCAGGTTTTCCTACTTACAAAGCATGTAGAGGTCTGTAACTGTTATCATAGGTACTCTTCAACTGTGAGTGACGGAATCTAAAACAAAAATCCAGAAAATAACATTGTATGATTTTTAAATAATGAATTTGCATTTTATTGCATGACATAAGTATTTGATCACCTACCAACCAGTAAGAATTCCGGCTCTCACAGACCTGTTAGTTTTTCTTTAAGAAGCCCTCCTGTTCTCCACTCATTACCTGTATTAACTGCACCTGTTTGAACTCGTTGCCTGTATAAAAGACACCTGTCCACACACTCAATCAAACAGACTCCAACCTCTCCACAATGGCCAAGACCAGAGAGCTGTGTAAGGACATCAGGGATAAAATTGTAGACCTGCACAAGGCTGGGATGGGCTACAAGACAATAGGCAAGCAGCTTGGTGAGAAGGCAACAACTGCTGGCGCAATTATTAGAAAATGGAAGAAGTTCAAGATGACGGTCAATCTCCCTCGGTCTGGGGCACCATGCAAGATCTCACCTCGTGGGGCATCAACGATCATGAGGAAGGTGAGGGATCAGCCCAGAACTACACGGCAGGACCTGGTCAATTACCTGAAGAGAGCTGGGACCACAGTCTCAAAGAAAACCATTAGTAACACACTACGCCGTCATGGATTAAAATCCTGCAGCGCACGCAAGGTCCCCCTGCTCAAGCCAGCGCATGCCCAGGCCCGTCTGAAGTTTGCCAATGACCATCTGGATGGTCCAGAGGAGGAATGGGAGAAGGTCATGTGGTCTGATGAGACAAAAATAGAGCTTTTTGGTCTAAAATCCACTCGCCGTGTTTGGAGGAAGAAGAAGGATGAGTACAACCCCAAGAACACCATCCCAACCGTGAAGCATGGAGGTGGAAACATCATTCTTTGGGGATGCTTTTCTGCAAAGGGGACAGGACGACTGCACCGTATTGAGGGGAGGATGGATGGGGCCATGTATCGCGAGATCTTGGCCAACAACCTCCTTCCCTCAGTAAGAGCATTGAAGATGGGTCGTGGCTGGGTCTTCCAGCATGACAACGACCCGAAACACACAGCCAGGGCAACTAAGGAGTGGCTCCGTAAGAAGCATCTCAAGGTCCTGGAGTGGCCTAGCCAGTCTCCAGACCTGAACCCAATAGAAAATCTTTGGAGGGAGCTGAAAGTCTGTATTGCCCAGCGACAGCCCCGAAACCTGAAGGATCTGGAGAAGGCCTGTATGGAGGAGTGGGCCAAAATCCCTGCTGCAGTGTGTGCAAACCTGGTCAAGAACTACAGGAAACGTATGATCTCTGTAATTGCAAACAAAGGTTTCTGTACCAAATATTAAGTTCTGGTTTTCTGATGTATCAAATACTTATGTCATGCAATAAAATGCAAATGAATTACTTAAAAATCATACAATGTGATTTTCTGGATTTTTGTTTTAGATTCCGTCACTCAGAGTACCTATGATACAAATGACAGACTTCTACATGCTTTGTAAGTGGGAAAACCTGCAAAATCGGCAGTGTATCAAATACTTATTCTCCCCACTGTATATATATGTACAGCCTGATGTCTACACTTCATTTTCTCACTGAAGCTGGACTTGCCTTAGGCACACATAGTAAAAAGAAAAAAAAAAAACACTGCAGTGGATTTAGTGAGAAATGATTCAGATAAACATTTTGTGTCTTGTGACTCTCTATACTTGCTATCATATGAACTTGACATAAGTTTTGTACATGTGGTTTTATGTATTTTTACAAGTGTATTTTGAATAGCCTAATGTAGTTTATTACTTTGTGTCTTTAAATAAACACAGCCTATTTGAAAATATAAATAAACTAAAAAAATTTATAAATCAAATTTGAGGTATGACTATAATGTATTAATAAAATAGTAATTAAAATATATCAATAGAATAATAAAATTAACTTTCTTTATTTTATGTTAGCCACAGACTTTATTGTAATCATAAATCTGAAAACGTTGTTCTAAAAACCCATAGGAAATTCCTGAGGGAACCCATGGCTCAAAAAAGGATCATTCTCTTCAGGTTTCAGTACTATAAACAGCTCTTTTATGGAAGGTAATTTGTCTTCTTAATGTAATTTATATGCATGTGTGTGTGTTTGCCGATATATACATGTATAAATATTTATACCACTCATCCTTAAAGTATATGCAAAAAGTAAATGTATGTGTTTGTACTGACAGGTTTTTATAAGCTTAAATTTATTTAAATGGTAATACACATGGTGTTCATTTACTTGAGATTGTGAGTTGCAGAAATTGAGAAACACATATTAGTTTGTTTTATTTGGAATATACACTGTTAAAAATTACTTATTAAAATTCAAGATTTTTTTAAAACTCAATAGCTGTATTACTAATGCAAGAACAAATAGCCTATAATGCCCCCATAATGCCTACTGCATATGTTAGTTTATTCAGCGACAAAGTGACAGATAACAGCTTTAATAAATTGCCTGGAGGACTGCTGGGAAAGAGAGCAGCAGGATGCAGGTGAGAGAGAGGGGTGAGTATGACTCCGCCCCATCCAGAATAGATGGGTAGTCAGTGATGGTGTTAGTCAGGAAGCTGGTGAAGGGCGAGGTCCTGATGAAGACTGTGCTGTTAGAGGATTGTGGGTAGGTGCCCGGGGCAATGGACAAAAGTCCGGTCTGAATCCACATGCCACTCATACTACACAGTAGGGGACTGCCGTTATCATTCTGAATGAGAGCGAGTAAGAAAGACCGTTACAAATTTCATACTAAACACTCAGTGGAACATTGCCAGTAAACATTACAATTGGACACGTTGTGTAGTATATCAAATGTGTCAAAAGACAAGCCCGCAGATACCTGCTGAAAAGGCAGCTGCTCTGTGCAGATGTTGATCGGTGTGGTGTCTGAAGGATCGCAGTTTACAATGGTGGTCTGGACTTCCAGAAAAGATGGTTCCGCTTATGTGGAAAGAAAAACAAATTGTAAAGAAACATCATTCCTGAGATGCCATTGAATTTACTGATATAAAAAGTCTGAATAAGTGGTTATATAAACTCACATGGAGCAGCTCCTGAATTCCAACCAACTACTGAACACTGAGTACCAGGGCCAAAGCCTAAATCATACATGTCAACCAGAACATTGCCAACGTAACTAAATGGATTAGACAGTTCCACAAGTGCTACACTATTGCCGAAAATATTATCGAATAAGATATTTGCCACGTCAGTCGGCACTGGGCTGCTGGAACAGTCCCATTGGGCAACATTGAGGGTCACTGTCCATCCATTCGTACCCATGAATCTGAAGAATGAGATATTGAATGTCAGGGCACAAGTCACCTATGTTTAGGTCACTGAGTTCATATGAAATTAAGTTTTCCTGTTTTGATTACCTGGAAAAGCAGCTAGCAGAGGTCATGATGAAGCGGTCAGAGACCAAAGTTCCTACACACATAGGATAACCGTTATAAGTTAGACTAGCCATCCATGGCCATAAACTTGCAGAACCTCCGCACAATATCGCTGGAGAGAAAAGAGTGAGAGAAAGGGTAAATGGGAGCTAAAGGGAAAGTGTAAGTAAGCTCTAATTTCAATAATTTAATTTTGCTTTGTCATGGATATGTTAACAATCATACGTGGAGTAGGGGGGCAGGTCACATTATCGTGCTGAAGAGGAGTAGTGGATTCAAAAGTGACGAAACCAGTCATGTTTGCTCCGATTTGCCCACTGATCCATTGCTGGTACTGAGAAACTCTGGCATACACACCAGGATAATCAGGCAGAGCACAACCTTGGCCAAAACTCACAACGCCAGCCTGGATCCATGTAGAGCCCTGTTTGATGACCATTGGACCTCCAGAGTCACCCTGTACAATGACAAATAATTAAAATCTCTCTCTATCAAATATTTACTGCAATGTAGTCAAATCATTCCATGTTCATCATGTTGATACAAAAAAAAAATAAAAAAAAATAAATAAAAAATTTGTGTGTTTGTGGTCCTGGTAATGAGGCCAAAATGTCATGTGAGGACATTTTTGGTCCCCATGAGGAAAACAGCTTATAAATCACACAGAATGATGTTTTTTGAAAATGTAAAAAATGCAGAAAGTTTTCTGTGATGGATAGGTTTAGGGGCAGGGGTAGGGGATAGAATATACATATATTATTATTAATTAAATTAGCAAGTACAAGCCATGTACTACTGATACCTGGCAGGAATCTTTTCCACTTTCCGGCAGTCCAGCACACATCATGTTGTCTGTTATTGATCCACTATAAGAACAGTTACATTTACTATTTCCAACCAGAGGCACAGCCACCTCCTGTAGGATTTGAGGTGAAGGAAGGGGTTCTGGGAAACAGAAAAACTCATAAGTAACACTTAAATAACAGGCTGAGATGATTTTGAGTAATATACTGATATTTAGAAACAGAATAAATTGTTTACACTACATTGGACGTATTTACACCTGACATTAAAAGGATAGTTCACCCCCCCAAAAAAATTCTGCCATCATTTACTCACCCTCTTGTTGTTTCAAACCTGTAAGACTTTCGATCGTCTTCGGAACACAAATGAAGATATTTTTGATGTAATCTGAGAGATTTCTGTCCCTCCATTGGCAGCTACGCAACTACGCAAAGAGATCGTAAAACTAATCCATATGAATTGAGCGGTTTAGTCAAAATTTTCTGAAGAGACACAATCGCTTTATATGATGAACCGATTGAATTTAGGCTTTTATTCACAAATAAACATTCATTAACTCAAACATCAGTTGTGGTAAACGGAAGCTCAAGCATGTAGCTTGACGTGCGAGAACCAATGAGGTTCATTCTCGTGTGTTACGCAGTTTGAGCTTCCTCAAAAACCAATGAGGTTTGTTCTCGTGCGTCAAGCAGGTTCGGTTGAGCTTCTGTTTATGTTTGTTGATGAATGTTTATATGTGAATAAAAGCCTAAATTCAATCTGTGTTTAAATGCATCTAAGGTGCATAGTTGCATGCAAATGCCAGGTTTAAAGGGGCCAAAGATGAGTGTTATTTTAGTATAATTGATTATAGTTTTTATTAATATTATGTAATTAGTCTTTATATTTTCATTCAAGTTTTAGTCCTATTTTTAATAGGTTTTGATAGGGTTAGCAATGTATTTTTTAATGATTTTAGTATTAGTTAATTATAATAACTGCCATAGACTCTGCAGTGTCAACCCTTACAAAAATAAAAGTATACTTCAAGTTCATTTTATTAAGTATACGTAAGTAAAGTTCAAGTATATTTTTAAGTATACTTTATGTAGTAAGTAAACTAATATCAATGTACTAGAAGTATAATTGTAAGTGTACTGTTTCAAAACTACTTGGGACTAAATTGGCCCACTTTTTATTGTATAAAAGTATATGTGTAACAGTATAAACTTTAATACACATAGTTTACAACTAAGTTTTTTTGTTTGTACTGCACCTATACTATAAGTGAACTTATAGGTTTACTGATAGTTTACTAGTCAAATACTTTCTTAGTTTATGAAAATACACTTTGAAGTACACTTTTTACAGTTTTATACTACAAGTATACTTGTAAGTTTTCTTTAAGTGATCATAACATCATACTTATAGTTTAGCCAACTACTTATATATTATTTTTGCACTTTAAGTATACTACTATGTTACTATTTAGGTATTATTTTTCCATACTTGAAATATAGCCTTAATTCCTTTAACTGTACTTGAACTCTTTCCATTTTAAAAACATTTTATTCTAGCTTTATGCATCCTTTTGATCAACACTTGAATGCGGGTATATATATATATATATATATATATATATATAAAAAAAGCAACATTTTAAACAAAAAGCTGAGAAAATCACATTTTTGTCAAAGACTACATCTGGATAGGATTCAGAACAATGATCAAAACACAGATGGAGTAGATCGAATCCATCAACACCCCAAAACTTCACAGTCGTTTCCTTTTCATGGGTTTGACATTTCATTTGGTCATGTTTGGCAGTTCTGATTTATATGCTGTTTAATGTTTGATGATTGCGTTATTTTACATTTGCGTGAGCAATCTTCTATCACTTGTTTCTGCTTCTTTTTTGATCCTGAGATTCTGTACTAGAAGATGCATAATAGCACCCCCTACCGTATAACAGTGAAAACATGGATAACCAGAAAATTCAGTCAGTGGCGGGGAAAGAATAAAGTAGATTTGAAGTAAATTTCTATGTACACTACCAGTGGACTAGCCTACACAAAAAACAGATACTAAGAATTAACATATCTGTTTTTATATAAATCAATATTTTCAAACAATGTAAGTTAAAAGACATTATGTAAAACTGTGTGAAAAAGCCAAGTATACTTAGAATACTTAATTATAATCCAGTATATCTCGATCAAAAGACTGAGTACAAGTATAGGCCAAATACACTTAGACCTTTCTGTCAGTATAAGTCAAGCACATAAGTCCAATTTTAAGTATATTTCTGAGAAGTACATAAAGTATATTTCTGAGCAGTACATAAAGTATACTGAAAGTACACTTTTTTTTTAGTTTAAAAGAAGCATATTAATAGCACACTTAAATTAACAGCAATAACAGGCTTGGCAATCTCCTGCGTTTTAATCGCTGTCACCATATGTGTCCACTGGTGTGGCACTGAGTGGGCATTGCCAATACATGCTTGTGCTGTATCCTATATAGTACAAATAGAAAGAGTAGTATGCTAGTACTTCAAATTCAACCATTGCTCAACTTTATGCATATAAGGGGCGAAAGATGTTGGGCATAAAATGTATTAAATTGGCAAATTAGTATGTATGCTTGGGCATCTGTGATCATATATATGAATCAGGGCCGGATTAACATAAGGGCTAGGTGGGGCTGAAGCCCCAGGGCCCGAGCACGGAGGGGGCCCGTGATTGGCCGAGGAAATGATTGACAGTCAATGGGGAGCACCTAAACTTTTCCTGGTGGACCGCTCGCCAAACCCCACCATGCGCCCACATATTAAGCGCTGTTATTTACTGGAGTGCTGCGAGTGCATGGGAACAAACACCAAAAGCCGAAACGGCGCTACCTGATTAAACCGCGCGCGCATCCAGCAGTAGCAGCAGCTGGATCGTCTCACGCACAGCGCTGACGAACTCGTTCGGCGCTTTCGCCGCTCTATTTAAGTGATAACGAGCGCCAGGCAGTCGCTGTATCCATTTGAATTTAATACAAGCGCAACATAATGTATACAGTAAAGGCTCTGTGGCGAAACTAGCTGAACCAGACTGTTGTATCTTATGCTGCATTCCAGGCAGGTTTTTGAGCCCGTAAATTACGACTTCAAACCACGACCCACGACTTTGTAGCGTTGCAGGCAAAGTCACGCCAAACTGCCTGAGCGCAAGGAATTGTGGTAGCTAGATGTAAACAAAGCATGGCGGACCGTACGGGGCTTATGCTCATTTACAATCATTTCTATCGCCAAAGGTGCTTACTCCTTGCTTATTTGAGGGAAACGGAGGAGAAAAAACTTCGCATAAGGCAAGAGAAGCTGTTATACCTTTTATTTTTATGTTATTTGTATATTTGGAAATGTATTTGGTATTAATTACCAAACCGCAGGGGCTGCCATTGTTTTTTCGCAGGCTATGTGACGTCAGAGCGCGTAACTGGGAGTACATCGGTCTAGTGCGAGTTCACAGGTGGGAAGTCACGGGTTTGACTGCCGTTCCAGTGCACTTTCACGGGTAGAAGGTTGGAAAAATGCCTGGAACGCAGCATTAGATACAAAGGGAAAACTCAGAGAGAACTGAAATTTCTAGATGGTCTCTTTAATTTAGGACACATCTCCATAGCTCCATAGTTACAGACTGAATAGCTCCGACCATGTAAAGTGAAGTGTTGAGGTAAACTAGGCTGCCTACATGACTGTAATCATGGCCGTAGTGAGTGCATTGTGGCACAAGGGCTTTGAAACAGACATCTGGCAAACAGGATTTTATGAGGTCACTGGTATTTTTCTGAGGTGTACATAATAAATGTTGTGAAATAATTGACTAATAGAGTATTAACACTACTTTAGTGCTGCAAGGATATCTTCTTATCTGAGCTGCCCTGCCTGTGGTCTGTCACCGCTCGTCAATGTCAAAATATTTGAGATGACCAATCAAATTAAAGTAGGCGGGCCTTATTTCCACAGAAGCTGCTGAGCGCGAGTCGCGCGACGCTTCAGTAAACGGTAGAGTTGTAGTACTCAAGACCGGTCTTAAGACCATCTTGTCTCGGTCTCAGACTTAGAGGACTCAGGATTTTGTTTCAAGACCGGTCAAGACCACAACTAATGGGATATTACTAAATTGCCGGTGCATTGTCTGATTTAATTATTAACATCATTAATGTGATTGGATGTAAAACTTACTGCTTCAGATGCAATCAATAACTTATTTCTACTTTGATTTATGGTGTCGGTTCAGAAATGAGGGATTGTGTCAAAAATGACACCAAAATTAATACAAATGCTCACAAAATTCAAGATATTGTTGCAAAAAAGTATTTGTATGAGATCTGGATTTTTATATTATAACGTGATATAATTAAGCAATATCACAAGAGCAAGAGAGCTATTTTCACAAATTTGAGCATGACTGCAAACATTATATTGCTTTTATACAAACATTAAATTAAAAAAAATTAAAACATTATTCTCAACATTATTTATGCATTTGCAATTCACCAATTCAGATGCATCTTCTGTACCACCACCAGTGCAAAGATGAATTTTGTTGTTAATGATTTCATTTGATTGGTATAACAGCTCTATATACTGTACAGTGTCTTATTCTAATTATGTTTATTGATTAAAAATAAGTAATTTCTCAGACAGTAATGTGGATCTTTATGAATTTAAGGAGTGCTGGTCTGGTCTTGGTCTTGACTCGGTCTCGCCTTGGTCTTGTCTTGGTCTCAACACACATTGGCCTTGGTCTCGACTCGGTCTCAGATTAGGTGGTCTTGACTACAACACTAGTAAACGGTGCGAGATGTAAGTAGCTAAACTAAACATTTCATATTTGACAGCTGTTTTAGGATAGAAATGTTAAACAATGAAAAGACTATTAGCCAGAGCTCAGCTTTAGGAGGGGAAGAGACAGGGCAAGAGAAGGAGACTGAGAGAAAAAGAAAGAGTGAAAGAGTGATGGAAATGAGGAGAGTGATAGAAATGAGAGTGATGAAATGAGGAGAGAGCAGGTATGACAGATAATCTACTGCCCACTAACATGGTTTTGAAAGCTATTTATTATACATTTTTTTTAGCCTTCAAACATCTTAAAATGCATAAAAATAGATCAGAGAAAAATCACAATTTTCTTGGGGGACCATGCCAGCCAAACCCCCCAAAATAGCTCAAATTTGGTACCTCACTGGTTTTAAAACTCCTTAAGGCAGTTGCATGCTCAAAAGTTGTTGCTGTTTTGACCTCATATCTGGAGTTAATGCATTTATGCTGTTAATGTGTTGCAGCCTGGAATAATTATATATAGGCCTACTTAATATTAAAATTGAATATTCAAACAGTATATACTCATTGTATCTCTGTGCTTTGAAGATTTAAAAAAATAATAATATATTATTTCTGTGGTAGAAAACGTTGTGGCCAAGATCGGCTACTATGGGGCCCTTGGATTTGTTATAGCCCCAGGGCCCTACGTGTTCCGGGCCTGTGAATCACATATGGGAGTCTCCGACATGGGAGGCTGGCACACTAACAAGGACTGCAGTCTCTAGCATCAGTCGCTAGTGCACCTCTTGAGAACAGGGGAGTGAGGTTTACCTGCACAGCTCTCACTAGCTGGCCTTCATTACACTCACCCTCCTAAACCTCACTCCCATCCAGGTCACGGCACCAATGTAACCCCTCCACTCCTTCTCGCCCTGCTCTGAGCGGGACTCGAACTGGCGTCTCCGGCATGGGAGGTGGGTGCCCTAACAAGGACGTAAAGTCTGTAATGCTAGTGCGCCTTTTGAGATCAGATGACTAGGGGAGTGAGGTTTACCTACACATCTCTCACTAGCAGGCCTCTGTTACATATACACACTGTATATTTTAGAGAAACGTTCCTAAAGTGTCAGACATCGAGTGTCTTAGAGCACCAAGTGGTAAGCATCAAAAAATCTTCTTGATTCTTACCGCCTGAATTAATGGTTCCCCAACCTGTGACCCACATCGTGTCACTGTTGAATGTGCTTCCCTCTGCGGCCAGACAGACAGGTTGGATGTAATCAGTGAAGTTCACAGGTGAGGAGAGACGCAAGAGAGCCATGTCATTGTTATGAGATTGTCTGTCATAGTCCGTATGAACTATGAGTTGAGAGACGGTTCTGGACACCTCGTTTGGATTGGGTAGTTCTTGAGACTGTCGACCCAGGTACACAGTAAGGCTTGCAGCATCAGTCCTGCAAGAAGGACACGACCAAGTGATTACAATCATAATATTCATCAAGGAGAAGCAAACATGTTGTTGAAGATCTTAGTGTTGTTACCCTGGAAAGCAGTGAGCTGCTGACAGAACCCATTGATTATTGATGAGTGATCCGCCACAGAAATGACTTCCCTCCGCGTGAAGGCTGACCTGCCATGGCCAAGCGCCAGCAGACGCATTAACTCCTCCCACGATCTTTGTGTTGAGAAGGGCTCTGCCACACGCTTCAAACAAGAAGAGAGATAATGGACCTTTATTCTGATGCTCTCAGAAAAAAAGTGAATGTTACTCAAATTGCATCATATGTGATGAGAAATTATTTACCACGAGGCTGGCAGTCACACCCTGGAGAATTTGAAACAAGATCAGTTATTAAAAAAGACAACCAATATTCACCAATACTATCAAGTATCATGGGCTGCTTTAGTTAAATCCAAGAAAGATGTGCATGATGCATAATACACGAGTAAATTATATATTTAATAAACACAGAAATCAAGACTACAACACACATTCCAAATAATGTTAACACAAGACAATGAACTGAGGAAGACTGAAGGCTTAAATACACAGAGGATGATAATCAACTGAACAGGGAACAGGTGTGTCACTAATCAGAAACCATGACAGCAAAATTAATGACTAGAACTAAGGCCTGGGACACAAACTGTGGGATGACAGTTTCAACCGATTTTAGCATTATAATGCTAAAATGACACCGCGAGACCACACATGTTGATTGTAGGAACGATTTCACACGGTGCATCCAAATTTGCATACTATCCGTCCTAAATAGTATCCGAAAATAGAATTAGTATGTCCCAAATCGTAGTATGTTGAAATGAGTATTCCAAAGATACCTGGATGGTCTACTAGCCTATTTCCGGTCAGAATCCGAAGTGCAGATCTGTGCACACTCTAACGGCTAATATTGCCCACAACCCATTGCGCTTTGGACGAGTATTCGATTAGAACTACAAACAGAACTTTTGTAATGATACGTTTGGCCATTACCTTTTAAATGCATCATTATATTTAAACCGCAAACACATGAGGAGAGTCTCCGCATGAAAGACGACTGGCAGATCAACGTGCTACAACATTTCTTCATTGGAGGATTTTAACTGTGACAAGATGATTGACAGGGCAGTTTACGGTGACAGGATGCACATAACTAAGCGACAGAGCTGTCCGTTAAAGATGACGAAGCAGTATGTCCCAAAGCTTGCCTACTCTTCTGCTACACACTCAAAAGTATGTACTTTTTCATCAAGAGTCGTAAATATAAAACGTGTTTGACATTTACGATTTGCGATCATGGAGGCTCTGATGCTATCAGGTAAAATAATTGCAGTAAAATAATCTTAATGACACGACACAATTGAGGATTTTTTTTGGACAAAAAGTCATTTGCGACAAGCCTCGAATCGGGCCATGCCCCCGGATCGCAAAACGGGCTCAAAATCAGGCTTAAAATCTTCAGGTGTGTGGCCAGCCTAAGACAAATGGTGACAATGTAAACTTAGGGGCCGTTTACACAGCACCGATTTTTAACTAAAAACTGAATTTTTTTAATGTGTTTTAGGTTTTTTAGGTCATTTACACGACACCGGCGTTTTGGGAGCCTGAAAATGCTAACTTTTGAAAATAGGATGCAAAGTGCAAGTTTTTGAATACAATACTGTTATCGTCTCCGTGTAAACTACAAAACACGAATTTGTGAAAACGGTGACGACATGCAAATTAAGTGTTTAGTCTATAGGCACGTAGTATTTCTTTACAGAGTGACATCGCTGATGACGAGTTGTTTGGATAGGTCATTTGAACATGCTCCTCCTGAACTTTGTTAATAAAACATCATTAAGACTGAAAACTAAACAGTAGGACTTCTCTTGTATCTAACTGCACTTTTTAAAATTTCTTGTAAAATGTACCATATCATATACAATGCATACTATGAAGGTACCCAGCATGCAGTACTGTGGAGTTTTTTTTTTATTCTTGTTGGTTTTATCTGTGCTGCTGAACTTATTTTTGGTTCACTTTTAGCAGTTGTTTGTTTATTTTGTAATGTTCAGAATTTATCTTTTTTATTATTAGCCTATTATTTGTTGAGTGTCACCATTGTTGTGTTTTGTATGTGGAGTAAAAAATGTAAAAAATCTTTTGTTGGAAGATGATGTCACACCTTTCAAAGATAAATCTCAGCAGCTGCTTCACTATTGTGAAAAACAATTATGTTTTGAATTTGAAATAAGAGACTGGCAAATCTTTTTATATTTAAGATAGATTAACTTTAATGTTGCTCCATAACTTTAAACTCAGATTTAAATCTCAATTAGGGATTAATTACTGCCTGGATTGATTACTGCCGTCACAAACAATGAGCGTGATTTCAAAATTTAAAAACACATGTAAAAATATATTGCACAAAATTAAAAAAAAAATGCAAATATTATTATTATTATAAGCGTTCAAAAAATTAAAAGCACATTTAAAAAAATAACAAGCATGAATCAAAACTTTAAACGGGAGTTGACAAGAAGAGAGAAGAGAAAAATGGCATAAGTGTAAAAAAAGAATAAAATATGAGCAGAAAATATAAGAGAGCACAAAATACAGAGTAATAAAACCAAGGAAAACAATTTTTAAGAACTTATTACATCAGTTTAAGTTTTGTGCAATATAATTTTTAAGGTGTTTTTTTTTTTTAATATGCGCTTTTAATTTTTTGATTCATGCTTATAATAGCCTAATAATATCTGCATCTTTTTTTTTTCATTTTGTGCAATATATTTTTACATGTGTTTTTAAATTTTGAAATCACCCTTATTATTTTTTGATACGTGACCGCAGTATATTTGGCAGGAATTTAATCCCATAGGGTATGGGTGTCAGACAAAGAAAGGAAGAGAGGAATACAGTGGGGAGAACAAGTATTTGATACACTGCCGATTTTGCAGGTTTGCCCACTTACAAAGCATGTAGAAGTCTGTAATTTTTATCATAGGTACACTTCAACTGTGAGAGACAGAATCTAAAACAAAAATCCAGAAAATCACATTGTATGATTTTTAAGTAATTAATTTGCATTTTATTGCATGACATAAGTATTTGATACATCAGAAAAGCAGAACTTAATATTTGGTACAGAAACCTTTGTTTGCAATTACAGAGATCATACATTTCCTGTAGTTCTTGACCAGGTTTGCACACACTGCAGCAGGGATTTTGGCCCACTCCTCCATACAGACCTTCTCCAGATCCTTCAGGTTTCGGGGCTGTCGCTGGGCAATACAGACTTTCAGCTCCCTCCAAAGATTTTCTATTGGGTTCAGGTCTGGAGACTGGCTAGGCCACTCCAGGACCTTGAGATGCTTCTTACGAAGCCACTCTTTAGTTGCCCTGGCTGTGTGTTTCGGGTCGTTGTCATGCTGGAAGACCCAGCCACGACCCATCTTCAATGCTCTTACTGAGGGAAGGAGGTTGTTGGCCAAGATCTCAGGATACATGGCCCCATCCATCCTCCCCTCAATAAGGTGCAGTCGTCCTGTCCCCTTTGCAGAAAAGCATCCCCAAAGAATGATGTTTCCGCCTCCATGCTTCACGGTTGGGATGGTGTTCTTGGGGTTGTACTCATCCTCCTTCTTCCTCCAAACACGGCGAGTGGAGTTTAGACCAAAAAGCTCTATTTTTGTCTCATCAGACCACATGACCTTCTCCCATTCCTCCTCTGGATCATCCAGATGGTCACTGGCAAACTTCTGACGGGCCTGGACATGCGCTGGCTTGAGCAGGGGGACCTTGCGTGCGCTGCAGGATTTTAATCCATGACGGCGTAGTGTGTTACTAATGGTTTTCTTTGAGACTGTGGTCCCAGCTCTCTTCAGGTCATTGACCAGGTCCTGCCGTGTAGTTCTGGGCTGATCCCTCACCTTCCTCATGATCACTTGATGCCCCACGAGGTGAGATCTTGCATGGTGCCCCAGACCGAGAGAGATTGACCGTCATCTTGAACTTCTTCCATTTTCGAATAATTGTGCCAACAGTTGTTGCCTTCTCACCAAGCTGCTTGCCTATTGTCCTGTAGCCCACCCCAGCCTTGTGCAGATCTACAATTTTATCCCTGATGTCCTTACACAGCTCTCTGGTCTTGGCCATTGTGGAGAGGTTGGAGTCTGTTTGATTGAGTGTGTGGACAGGTGTCTTTTATACAGGTAACGAGTTCAAACAGGTGCAGTTAATACAGGTAATGAGTGGAGAACAGGAGGGCTTCTTAAAGAAAAACTAACAGGTCTGTGAGAGCCGGAATCCTTACTGGTTGGTAGGTGATCAAATACTTATGTCATGCAATAAAATGCAAATTAATTATTTAAAAATCATACAATGTGATTTTCTGGATTTTTGTTTTAGATTCCGTCTCTCACAGTTGAAGTGCACCTATCATAAAAATTACAGACTTCTACATGCTTTGTAAGTAGGAAAACCTGCAAAATCGGCAGTGTATCAAATACAAACCCGATTCCAAAAAAGTTGGGACACTGTACAAATTGTGAATAAAAACAGAATGCAATGATGTGGAAGTTTCAAATTTCAATATTTTATTCAGAATACAACATAGATGACATATCAAATGTTTAAACTGAGAAAATGTATCATTTTAAGGGAAAAATAAGTTGATTTTAAATTTCATGGCATCAACACATCTCAAAAAAGTTGGGACAAGGCCATGTTTACCACTGTGTGGCATCCCCTCTTCTTTTTATAACAGTCTGCAAACGTCTGGGGACTGAGGAGACAAGTTGCTCAAGTTTAGGAATAGGAATGTTGTCCCATTCTTGTCTAATACAGGCTTCTAGTTGCTCAACTGTCAACTGCCTCTTCCTTTTTATGATGCGCCAAATGTTTTCTATGGGTGAAAGATCTGGACTGCAGGCTGGCCATTTCAGTCCCCGGATCCTTCTTCTACGCAGCCATGATGTTGTAATTGAGGTCTGGCATTGTCATGTTGGAAAATGCAAGGTCTTCCCTGAAAGAGACGACGTCTGGATGGGAGCATATGTTGTTCTAGAACTTGGATATACCTTTCAGCATTGATGGTGCCTTTCCAGATGTGTAAGCTGCCCATGCCACACGCACTCATGCAACCCCATACCATCAGAGATGCAGGCTTCTGAACTGAGCGCTGATAACAACTTGGGTTGTCCTTGTCCTCTTTAGTCCGGATGACATGGCGTCCCAGTTTTCCAAAAAGAACTTCAAATTTTGATTTGTCTGACCACAGAACAGTTTTCCACTTTGCCACAGTCCATTTTACATGAGCCTTGGCCCAAAGAAAACGCCTGGGCTTGTGGATCATGTTTAGATATGGCTTCTTTTTTGACCTATAGAGTTTTAGCCGGCAACGGCGAACGGCACGGTGGATTGTGTTCACTGACAATGTTTTCTGGAAGTATTCCTGAGCCCATGTTGTGATTTCCATTACAGTAGCATTCCTGTAGTATGTGATGCAGTGCCGTCTAAGGTCCCGAAGATCATGGGCATCCAGTATGGTTTTCCGGCCTTGACCCTTACGCACAGAGATTGTTCCAGATTCTCTGAATCTTTGGATGACATTATGCACTGTAGATGATGATAACTTCAAACTCTTTGCAATTTTTCTCTGAGAAACTCCTTTCTGATATTGCTCCACTATTTTTCGCCGCAGCATTGGGGGAATTGGTGATCCTCTGCCCATCTTGACTTCTGAGAGACACTGCCACTCTGAGAGGCTCTTTTTATACCCAATCATGTTGCCAATTGACCTAATAAGTTGCAAATTGGTCCTCCAGCTGTTCCTTATATGTACATTTAACTTTTCCGGCCTCTTATTGCTACCTGTCCCAACTTTTTTGGAATGTGTAGCTCTCATGAAATCCAAAATGAGCCAATATTTGGCATGACATTTCAAAATGTCTCACTTTCAACATTTGATATGTTATCTATATTCTATTGTGAATAAAATATAAGTTTATGAGATTTGTAAATTATTGCATTCCTTTTTTATTCACAATTTGTACAGTGTCCCAACTTTTTTGGAATCGGGTTTGTACTTGTTCTCCCCACTGTTTATTTAGCATTTAAAGGCAGCGGTGATGATGAGGTGAGCGCCAGTGATCGCTGCTGCGCCTCGCGTTTCATGCCAGTTGTTTTTCTCATCTCGGTTGTTTTGTCATAAGCAGGGCCTGAAATTAACTTTTTTGACCACCAGCCACTGTGACTTTTTACCAGCCAGCCAGTTTTTTTTTTTTTTTTTGCCTCATAAAGGTGAAAAACAGGAATTGCACAAACATTGTTCTTTAACTTGTAAGAATACACATTTAAGTGCTGTCAAGTTATTAACAAAATCAATATAAGTAATAATAACTCTTAGAATATACATTTAAAAAAAAAATCTTTTTATTCATTGATTTCCCGTGTCACAGACAGTCATATACTGACTGCTGCTAATCTGAGTCCACAGATATAGACCTCCCGCAGCTCGTATGTAAACAAATCACACGCGGGTGTGTTGATGGCTGATTTAGTCACGTAGACAGGTCCTGGAAGCTGTTAGTTACAACGTTCAGGAACCGTTAAGCAGAACTAAATTAATATTATTATTATTACTGGTAAAGTAGAGAGAGAGAGAGAGAGAGAGAGAGAGAGAGAGTGAGAGTGAGTGAGCTTCTGGTGGTCAATAAAGAAGGAAATAGAATTGAACATTGTTGCTGTTACACTGTAATGTACTGTACTGTTAATTACAATGGCGAATTCATCATGGCGGAGAAAATGAATCGTAAATGGAGGTTATAATCGCAGGTAAAAATTATAATCTCCAATTTGTTAATCTGTGTTTAAAATTAAGTGGTGCAACACAACTCGCTTTAAAATAAAGCCCAGATCAACAAATCCTAGATTAGCTCTAAACTGTGATGAATTCTTATTGGTGCAACCCACCCTTAATGTATTTGTAAACATTTTTCAAACTGAATATAAATGCAATTATTGTCTGATAAAGGTCTAATAATGTCTAATAAACCACCTAATTAAAGACATTTTCCCATTTTCTGTGACCTAATCTAAACTATTTACTTCTAATAAATACAATTAACTAATTAATTAATTAATAAATTAAATAATAAATGTAATAATTCATTACAGTTAATTAAAGACAATTAACAATTCCTTTACTACAAGCAAATTAAACAATAATAATTGTGTTACAGTGGCAATGAATAAAGAATTTACTATATATATATATATATATATATATATAGCCTATTAATATATTAACAATGTAGAGACTACAATATATTAACTATGATTGAACTATAAACTAATAGTTTGTTAATGATTTGTAAGTACTTTATTACACATATTATAAAGTGCTGCCAAGTATTTTTCTAAGGACCACATGAAATAAACTATTCATAACTTTATAAATAATTATAGCATTTGGTTAAATGCTTAGTAATATGTTATACATTTAATATAATTAATAAAAAACAGACAAGTCATTGACAAATTATAATAAATATAAAAAATACAACTTGTAAAAAGTTTTTGTATTTTTTAATTGTAATTTATTTTGTCAGGACTAAGTGAAAGAATTTATAAAGAACATTCTATTAAGATGTAGGCATTTACCTTTGATTAGGAGAGTGACTACAAACACCAAACTCAGTTTCCAGAACATCTTCGTCCTTCTGATTTCAATGATGACTCTGGTCTTATTTATCTCTTATGGCCTGATGCCTACACACCTCTTGTTCTCATTGAAATCCGGCTTGCCTTTGGCACACCTACATAATGAGCTCAACAATTCTTACAATGGAGAAAAATGAAAAATATTCAGGCAAAGATTTCACATTAAATGGACAAACCTGACTCTAAACATACCAGCATATGAGCGTTACATAAAGGACATACAGATTTTTATGTTTTATACATTTGCTTCAGAAGACAATAACTTTACGAAACAAAATTAAACCTGTACTGTTTGACTTTCTTAAGCATACTTCAAAGGCTTGTCTTTAGATCAATATTTTGAATAATGTAGTCATTTATTGAATAATTATAGTTATTCTTCTAGTATTCTTAGTGTCTTTGAGCTTTCCAAACATAATACTGATATCAATGTACAATATTATAATTCATTAATATATCAAGTGCAAAAGGAAAATATATAAAAATGTCATTGCATTGAAATTCTCCCTATAGATAACAAGAAATCTATGGGTTCACATATTTGTTTGACAATGAAACTGGTTTCCCATGGTTTTCAAAGAAAGTCACATAGTGCAAAACTGTGCGCCATCATAATAAATACTGAAATGAAGGTGTGTTATCTTCTTTTCTGCAGTGTTATTTCAGTCTGTTTAGAATGGCCTTAAAGTAAGGTCTTTGTTGTGTCAGGTCTGTATGTGTACAAAGGTGCAATGCTAAAAATGACAAGCACTATGAATGAAATCAAATCTTTCATGTCTTCAAAAAGGTTTCTTATATAACAATGATATATGCAAGGATACGATTTCAGCTACATAATAACTTAAAAGTATATTATTATATTATTTATACACTAGTGGCCAAAAGTGATGTCCGGCCTAGGAAACTTGACATCTGTACCCTTTATTCAAATATTATTAAAATGTGTTAAAGATTTTGTAAACATATTGCAATTGTTTTATTTTTGATAATGCAATGAAATGTGCCAAATTGTGCAGACATGAGTTTTGACCAGGCAAGAAGTTATGAACACATGCATGCAAAAGGAGAATGTATGCTTTTACCTGTGAGCTTTTTGTTTTTCTACACATTTCTTTTTGCATAGTAGAATAAAACCTGCAAATCATTTTGTCAGATAAATACCTTAACCAAGTTTAATGTTTTGTTCCTTCCTCATATTTAAAATATTTAGTGGTTTTACTGTGAGTTTACAGTATTGGAAAACACAATTTACTGTAAACAAACAACATCATACTGTATTTCTACAGTGCATATGTACTATGAAGTTACCCAGCATGCAGTGCGGCATGAATAGATTATGTGGAGTTTCTTGATTCTTGTTGGTTTTATCTGTGCTGCTGAACTTCGCTTAGCTTTTAGTAGTTTGTGTTGTTGGTTTGTTGTATAAATGTTTTTATTATTTGTTGAGTGTCACCATTGTTGTGTTTTGTATGTCAAGTATTGATGTATGTGCATCATTAGGTGACGTTTACAAGATGACTCACTATTGTGAAAGATCAAACAATTATGAATTTGAAATAAGTTATTGGTAAATCTTCATCCTTAAATAATACAAAAACAAAATCTTCATATTCATGCTAAGAATAGTTTGACTAAACTTGACTAAATTTGTGAGAAAATGACCAAGCATGCATTACTTTCACAGTAAATTACAGTGATTTATTGTAAAATAATACTGTTTAATCCAGTAAGGAACCAGTGCATACAAGGACAGTGTATGGCAATAAATGTTGACATAGTTCATTCAAACACCCACAATACTTCAACAATTACAGTATTTTCTGCAGATGTCTATTTGATTGAATTAAGAAAATATAAGCATTTTTTGTATATTTTATTGTAACTGTGTTTTAAAATTAAACATGTACTTTTGTCTCCATGACAATGGATTTATTTAGCTGTTTTCTTTCATGCATGTTAAAGCGCTGCAGTTCAGTTAATGCAAGATACATATTGGAGCCATTCTTTGTGTCTCGGTGAAACTGCACCTGTCACAAAAATCTTGATTTGTTCTTGTTCTGGCGTCACAAGGAGTATCACATGTCATAGAGATGAGTCACGCAAATCTCAACTCATTATCTTAAACAAAGTAATCTACCATGTCTGTGATATGACTTTGAACCCTGGCCAACAGGCAGTTTTATTATGGAAGCGTGTTTCCGCCACAGAATAAAACATTTGAAAAGACAATTGCGACTTTTTACATCTAATTGTTTACATCTCGCAATTCTGACTTTTTTTCTCAGAATTGCGTGATATAAAGTCAGAATTACGTGATATCAAGTCAGAATTGCATGATATACAGTCAGAATTGCGAGTTACAAAGTCAGAATTGCGTGATATACAGTCAGAATTGTGTGCTATAAAGTCAGAATTGCGAGTTATAAATTCAGAATTGTGTGATTATAAAGTCAGAATTGCGAATTATAAAGTCAGAATTGCGTGATATAAAGTCAGAATTGCGAGTTATAAAGTCAGAATTGTGTGATTATAAAGTCAGAATTGCGAGTTATAAAGTCAGAATTGTGTGATATAAAGTCAGAATTGCTAGTTATAAAGTCAGAATTGTGTGATATAAAGTCAGAATTGCGAGTTATAACGCCAGAATTGCGTGATATAAAGTCAGAATTGTGAGTTATAAAGTCAGAATTGCGTTATAAAGTCAGAATTGCGTGATATAGTCAGAATTGCGAGTTACAAAGTCAGAATTGCGTGATATACAGTCAGAATTGCGAGTTATAGAGTCAGAATTGCGTTATAAAGTCAGAATTGCGAGTTATAAAGTCAGAATTGCGTTATAAAGTCAGAATTGCATGATATAGTCAGAATTGCATGACATAAAGTCAGAATTGCGAGTTATAAAGTCAGAATTGTGAGTTATAAAGTCAGAATTGCGAGTCAGAATTGTGAGATATAAAGTCAGAATTGCGAGTTATAAAGTCAGAATTGCGTTATAAAGTCAGAATTGCATGATATAAAGTCAGAATTGCATGATATAAAGTCAGAATTGCGAGTTATAAAGTCAGAATTGCGTTATTAAGTCAGAATTGCGAGTTATAAAGTCAGAATTGCGTTATAAAGTCAGAATTGCGTGATATAAAGTCAGAATTGCGTGATATAAAGTCAGAATTGCGAGTTATAAAGTCAGAATTGTGTGATATAAAGTCAGAATTGCGAGATATAAAGTCAGAATTGCGAGATATAAAGTTCGAATTGCGTGATATAAAGTCAGAATTGCGAGTTATAAAGTCAGAATTGCTAGTTATAAAGTCAGAATTGCGTGATATAAAGTCAGAATTGTGAGTTATAAAGTCAGAATTGTGTGATTATAAAGTCAGAATTGCGAATTATAAAGTCAGAACTGCGAGATATAAAGTCAGAATTGCGTCATATAAAGTCAGAATTGCGAGTTATAAAGTCAGAATTGCGAGTTACAAAGTCAGAATTGTGTGATTATAAAGTCAGAATTGCTAGTTATAAAGTCAGAATTGCGTGATATAAAGTCAGAATTGTGAGTTATAAAGTCAGAATTGTGTGATTATAAAGTCAGAATTGCGAATTATAAAGTCAGAACTGCGACTTATAAAGTCAGAATTGCGTGATATAAAGTCAGAATTGCGAGTTACAAAGTCAGAATTGCGAGTTATAAAGTCAGAATTGTGTGATTATAAAGTCAGAATTGCGTGATATAAAGTCAGAATTTTGAGTTATAAAGTCAGAATTGTGTGATTATAAAGTCAGAATTGCGAATTATAAAGTCAGAATTGCGTGATATAAAGTCAGAATTGCGAGTTATAAAGTCAGAATTGTGTGATTATAAAGCCAGAATTGCGAGTTATAAAGTCAGAATTGTGTGATATAAAGTCAGAATTGCTAGTTATAAAGTCAGAATTGTGTGATATAAAGTCAGAATTGCGAGTTATAACGCCAGAATTGCGTGATATAAAGTCAGAATTGTGAGTTATAAAGTCAGAATTGCGTTATAAAGTCAGAATTGCGTGATATAGTCAGAATTGCGAGTTACAAAGTCAGAATTCCATGATATACAGTCAGAATTGCGAGTTACAAAGTCAGAATTGCGTGATATACAGTCAGAATTGCGTGCTATAAAGTCAGAATTGCGAGTTATAAATTCAGAATTGTGTGATTATAAAGTCAGAATTGCGAATTATAAAGTCAGAATTGCGTGATATAAAGTCAGAATTGCGAGTTATAAAGTCAGAATTGTGTGATTATAAAGTCAGAATTGCGAGTTATAAAGTCAGAATTGTGTGATATAAAGTCAGAATTGCTAGTTATAAAGTCAGAATTGTGTGATATAAAGTCAGAATTGCGAGTTATAACGCCAGAATTGCGTGATATAAAGTCAGAATTGTGAGTTATAAAGTCAGAATTGCGTGATATAGTCAGAATTGCGAGTTACAAAGTCAGAATTGCGTGATATACAGTCAGAATTGCGAGTTATAGAGTCAGAATTGCGTTATAAAGTCAGAATTGCGAGTTATAAAGTCAGAATTGCGTTATAAAGTCAGAATTGCATGATATAGTCAGAATTGCATGACATAAAGTCAGAATTGCGAGTTATAGAGTCAGAATTGCGTTATAAAGTCAGAATTGCGAGTTATAAAGTCAGAATTGCGTTATAAAGTCAGAATTGCATGATATAGTCAGAATTGCATGACATAAAGTCAGAATTGCGAGTTATAAAGTCAGAATTGCGAGTTATAAAGTCAGAATTGCGAGTCAGAATTGTGAGATATAAAGTCAGAATTGCGAGATATAAAGTCAGAATTGCGAGTTATAAAGTCAGAATTGCGTTATTAAGTCAGAATTGCGAGTTATAAAGTCAGAATTGCGTTATAAAGTCAGAATTGCATGATATAAAGTCAGAATTGCATGATATAAAGTCAGAATTGCGAGTTATAAAGTCAGAATTGCGTTATTAAGTCAGAATTGCGAGTTATAAAGTCAGAATTGCGTTATAAAGTCAGAATTGCGTGATATAAAGTCAGAATTGCGTGATATAAAGTCAGAATTGCGAGTTATAAAGTCAGAATTGTGTGATATAAAGTCAGAATTGCGAGATATAAAGTCAGAATTGCGAGATATAAAGTTCGAATTGCGTGATATAAAGTCAGAATTGCGAGTTATAAAGTCAGAATTGCTAGTTATAAAGTCAGAATTGCGTGATATAAAGTCAGAATTGTGAGTTATAAAGTCAGAATTGTGTGATTATAAAGTCAGAATTGCGAATTATAAAGTCAGAATTGCGAATTATAAAGTCAGAACTGCGAGATATAAAGTCAGAATTGCGTGATATAAAGTCAGAATTGCGAGTTATAAAGTCAGAATTGCGAGTTACAAAGTCAGAATTGTGTGATTATAAAGTCAGAATTGCTAGTTATAAAGTCAGAATTGCGTGATATAAAGTCAGAATTGTGAGTTATAAAGTCAGAATTGTGTGATTATAAAGTCAGAATTGCGAATTATAAAGTCAGAACTGCGAGTTATAAAGTTAGAATTGCGTGATATAAAGTCAGAATTGCGAGTTACAAAGTCAGAATTGCGAGTTATAAAGTCAGAATTGTGTGATTATAAAGTCAGAATTGCGTGATATAAAGTCAGAATTTTGAGTTATAAAGTCAGAATTGTGTGATTATAAAGTCAGAATTGCGAATTATAAAGTCAGAATTGCGTGATATAAAGTCAGAATTGCGAGTTATAAAGTCAGAATTGTGTGATTATAAAGCCAGAATTGCGAGTTATAAAGTCAGAATTGTGTGATATAAAGTCAGAATTGCTAGTTATAAAGTCAGAATTGTGTGATATAAAGTCAGAATTGCGAGTTATAACGCCAGAATTGCGTGATATAAAGTCAGAATTGTGAGTTATAAAGTCAGAATTGCGTTATAAAGTCAGAATTGCGTGATATAGTCAGAATTGCGAGTTACAAAGTCAGAATTGCGTGATATACAGTCAGAATTGCGAGTTATAAAGTCAGAATTGCGTTATAAAGTCAGAATTGCGAGTTATAAAGTCAGAATTGCGTTATAAAGTCAGAATTGCGTGATATAGTCAGAATTGCATGATATAAAGTCAGAATTGCGAGTTATAAAGTCAGAATTGCGAGTTATAAAGTCAGAATTGTGAGTTATAAAGTCAGAATTGCGTTATAAAGTCAGAATTGTGAGATATAAAGTCAGAATTGCATGATGTAAAGTCAGAATTGCGAGTTATAACGTCAGAATTGCGTGATATAAAGTCAGAATTGCGAGATATAAAGTCAGAATTGCGAGATATAAAGTCAGAATTGGGTGATATAAAGTCAGAATTGCGAGATATAAAGTCAGAACTGCGAGATATAAAGTCAGAATTGCGTGATATAAAGTCAGAATTGCGAGTTATAAAGTCAGAATTGCGAGTTATAAAGTCAGAATTGTGTATTTATAAAGTCAGAATTGCGTGATATAAAGTCAGAATTGCGAGTTATAAAGTCAGAATTGCGAGTTACAAAGTCAGAATTGCGTGATATACAGTCAGAATTGCGTGATATAAAGTCAGAATTGCGAGTTATAAAGTCAGAATTGTGTGATTATAAAGCCAGAATTGCGAGTTATAAAGTCAGAATTGTGTGATATAAAGTCAGAATTGCTAGTTATAAAGTCAGAATTGTGTGATATAAAGTCAGAATTGCGAGTTATAACGCCAGAATTGCATGATATAAAGTCAGAATTGTGAGTTATAAAGTCAGAATTGCGTGATATAGTCAGAATTGCGAGTTACAAAGTCAGAATTGCGTGATATACAGTCAGAATTGCGAGTTATAAAGTCAGAATTGCGTTATAAAGTCAGAATTGCGAGTTATAAAGTCAGAATTGCGTTATAAAGTCAGAATTGCGTGATATAGTCAGAATTGCATGATATAAAGTCAGAATTGCGAGTTATAAAGTCAGAATTGTGAGTTATAAAGTCAGAATTGCGTTATAAAGTCAGAATTGTGAGATATAAAGTCAGAATTGCATGATGTAAAGTCAGAATTGCGAGTTATAACGTCAGAATTGCGTGATATAAAGTCAGAATTGCGTGATATAAAGTCAGAATTGCGAGATATAAAGTCAGAATTGCGAGATATAAAGTCAGAATTGGGTGATATAAAGTCAGAATTGCGAGATATAAAGTCAGAACTGCGAGATATAAAGTCAGAATTGCGTGATATAAAGTCAGAATTGCGTGATATAAAGTCAGAATTGCGAGTTATAAAGTCAGAATTGCGAGTTACAAAGTCAGAATTGCGTGATATACAGTCAGAATTGCGAGTTATAAAGTCAGAATTGCGTTATAAAGTCAGAATTGCGAGTTATAAAGTCAGAATTGCGTTATAAAGTCAGAATTGCGTGATATAGTCAGAATTGCATGACATAAAGTCAGAATTGCGAGTTATAAAGTCAGAATTGCGAGTTATAAAGTCAGAATTGCGAGTCAGAATTGTGAGATATAAAGTCAGAATTGCGAGATATAAAGTCAGAATTGCGAGTTATAAAGTCAGAATTGCGTTATTAAGTCAGAATTGCGAGTTATAAAGTCAGAATTGCGTTATAAAGTCAGAATTGCGTGATATAAAGTCAGAATTGCGAGTTATAAAGTCAGAATTGCGTTATAAAGTCAGAATTGCGAGTCAGAATTGTGAGATATAAAGTCAGAATTGGGTGATATAAAGTCAGAATTGCGAGATATAAAGTCAGAATTGTATGATATAAAGTCAGAATTGCGAGTTATAAAGTCAGAATTGTGTGATATAAAGTCAGAATTGCGAGTTATAAATTCAGAATTGCGAGTTATAAAGTCAGAATTGCGAGTTATAAAGTCAGAATTGCGTGATATGAAGTCAGAATTGCGAGTTATAAAGTCAGAATTGCGAGATATAAAGTCAGAATTGCGTGATATAAAGTCAGAATTGCGAGTCATAAAGTCAGAATTGCGAGTTATAAAGTCAGAATTGTGAGTTATAAAGTCAGAATTGCGTTATAAAGTCAGAATTGCGAGTCAGAATTGTGAGATATAAAGTCAGAATTGCATGATATAAAGTCAGAATTGCATGATATAAAGTCAGAATTGCGAGTTATAACGTCAGAATTGCGAGATATAAAGTCAGAATTGCGAGATATAAAGTCAGAATTGTATGATATAAAGTCAGAATTGCAAGTTATAAAGTCAGAATTGCGAGTTATAAAGTCAGAATTGCGAGTTATCAATTCAGAATTGCGTCATAAGGTCAGAATTGCGAGGTTTAAAGTCAGAATTGTATGATATAAAGTCAGAATTGCGAGTTATAAAGTCAGAATTGCGAGTTATAAAGTCAGAATTGCGTTATAAAGTCAGAATTGCGAGGCTTAAAGTCAGAATTGTGTGATATAAAGTCAGAATTGCGAGTTATAAATTCAGAATTGCGAGTTATAAAGTCAGAATTGCGTGATATGAAGTCAGAATTGCGAGTTATAAAGTCAGAATTGCGAGATATAAAGTCAGAATTGCGTGATGTAAAGTCAGAATTGCGAGTTATAAAGTCAGAATTGCGTGATATAAAGTCAGAATTGTGAGTTATAAAGTCAGAAATGCGTTATAAAGTCAGAATTGCGTGACAAAGTCAGAATTGAGTGATATAAAGTCAGAATTGCGAGATATAGTCAGAATTGTGTGATATAAAGTCAGAATTGCGAGTTATAAAGTCAGAATTGCGAGTTATAAAGTCAGAATTGCGTTATAAAGTCAGAATTGCGAGGCTTAAAGTCAGAATTGTGTGATATAAAGTCAGAATTGCGAGTTATAAATTCAGAATTGCGAGTTATAAAGTCAGAATTGCGTGATATGAAGTCAGAATTGCGAGTTATAAAGTCAGAATTGCGAGATATAAAGTCAGAATTGCGTGATGTAAAGTCAGAATTGCGTGATATAAAGTCAGAATTGCGAGATATAAAGTCAGAATTGTGAGTTATAAAGTCAGAAATGCGTTATAAAGTCAGAATTGCGTGACAAAGTCAGAATTGAGTGATATAAAGTCAGAATTGCGAGATATAGTCAGAATTGTGTGATATAAAGTCAGAATTGCGAGTTATAAAGTCAGAATTGTGTGATATAAAGTCAGAATTGCGAGTTATAAAGTCAGATTTGCGAGTTATAAATTCAGAATTGTGTGATATAAAGTCAGAATTGCGAGTTATAAAGTCAGAATTGCGAGATATAAAGTCAGAATTGCGTGATATAAAGTCAGAATTGCGAGATATAAAGTCAGAATTGCGAGATATAAAGTCAGAATTGCGAGTTATAAAGTCAGAAATGCGTTATAAAGTCAGAATTGTGTGATATAAAGTCAGAAATGCGTGATATAAAGTCAGAATCGCGAGTTATAAAGTCAGAATTGCATGATATAAAGTCAGAATTGCGTGATATAAAGTCAGAATTGCGAGATATAGTCAGAACTGTGTGATATAAAGTCAGAATTGTGAGTTCTAGTCAGAATTGCATGATATAAAGTCAGAAATGTGAGTTATAAAGTCAGAATTGCGAGATATAAAGTCAGAATTTTGAGATAAAAAGTCGCAATTACCTTTTTTATTTTTTTATTCTGTGGCGGAAACAAACTTCTGACTGAAATTCACTAATTAATATAACAGTAATTAATAACTATAATTCTTGTTAACTGTTACTGTTATACATATTATTAAGGTCTGTTTATTTATTTATCACTAAAGAACATTTAGTTACAATATTCACAGGAATATTAATCAACAAACGTTTGTTTTTCTGTCATGCTGTTTACACTGAGCTTATTTTACCTATAAATCTAACCATCAGACAAAATTTCTACATTTTGAGGTGTTCAGTGAGACCCTGAAAGTGAATTCATAGCTTTATTCTACAAACCCGATTCCAAAAAAGTTGGGACACTGTACAAATTGTGAATAAAAAAGGAATGCAATAATTTACAAATCTCATAAACTTATATTTTATTCACAATAGAATATAGATAACATATCAAATGTTGAAAGTGAGACATTTTGAAATGTCATGCCAAATATTGGCTCATTTTGGATTTCATGAGAGCTACACATTCCAAAAAAGTTGGGACAGGTAGCAATAAGAGGCCGGAAAAGTTAAATGTACATATAAGGAACAGCTGGAAGACCAATTTGCAACTTATTAGGTCAATTGGCAACATGATTGGGTATAAAAAGAGCCTCTCAGAGTGGCAGTGTCTCTCAGAAGTCAAGATGGGCAGAGGATCACCAATTCCCCCAATGCTGCGGTGAAAAAATAGTGGAGCAATATCAGAAAGGAGCTTCTCAGAGAAAAATCGCAAAGAGTTTGAAGTTATCATCATCTACAGTGCATAATATCATCCAAAAATTCAGAGAATCTGGAACAATCTCTGTGCGTAAGGGTCAAGGCCGGAAAACCATACTGGATGCCCCTTAGACGGCACTGCATCACATACAGGAATGCTACTGTAATGGAAATCACAACATGGGCTCAGGAATACTTCCAGAAAACATTGTCGGTGAACACAATCCACCGTGCCATTCGCCGTTGCCGGCTAAAACTCTATAGGTCAAAAAAGAAGCCATATCTAAACATGATCCAGAAGCGCAGGCGTTTTCTCTGGGCCAAGGCTCATTTAAAATAGACTGTGGCAAAGTGGAAAACTGTTCTGTGGTCAGACGAATCAAAATTTGAAGTTCTTTTTGGAAAACTGGGACGCCATGTCATCCGGACTAAAGAGGACAAGGACAACCCAAGTTGTCATCAGCGCTCAGTTCAGAAGCCTGCATCTCTGATGGTATGGGGTTGCATGAGTGCGTGTGGCATGGGCAGCTTACACATCTGGAAAGGCACCATCAATGCTGAAAGGTATATCCAAGTTCTAGAACAACATATGCTCCCATCCAGACGTCGTCTCTTTCAGGGAAGACCTTGCATTTTCCAACATGACAATGCCAGACCACATACTGCATCAATTACAACATCATGGCTGCGTAGAAGAAGGATCCGGGTACTGAAATGGCCAGCCTGCAGTCCAGATCTTTCACCCATAGAAAACATTTGGAGCATCATAAAGAGGAAGATGCGACAAAGAAGACCTAAGACAGTTGAGCAACTAGAAGCCTGTATTAGACAAGAATGGGACAACATTCCTATTCCTAAATTTGAGCAACTTGTCTCCTCAGTCCCCAGACGTTTGCAGACTGTTATAAAAAGAAGAGGGGATGCCACACAGTGGTAAACATGGCCTTGTCCCAACTTTTTTGAGATGTGTTGATGCCATGAAATTCAAAATCAATTTATTTTTCCCTTAAAATGATACATTTTCTCAGTTTAAACCTTTGATATGTCATCTATGTTGTATTCTGAATAAAATATTGAAATTTGAAACTTCCACATCATTGCATTCTGTTTTTATTTACAATTTGTACAGTGTCCCAACTTTTTTGGAATTGGGTTTGTATATGCCAATCCCTGATAGATTTTAAAACAGAGCATACATTAATTCTTTGAGAAGATACAGATGTAAAAGGCGTTTCAGCACTGTATATGCCACAGGTTGGCTCGTTTGTTGAAGCTGATAATGGAAATGGGTGAGGTGAAACAATATAAAGCATGCTTGTTTGATTCACCCACACTGAACATGCAATGTCAAACCTGACATGATACTGGTTTAAAGTTACAGACTCAGGGATAGTCTGCAGTAGTGTTATACACTGTAAGTACCACAGCACCTGAGCAAATATCACAATAACATTTACTCTGAGGTAAGACCACAATAGACTTATTTGAGGAAAGACGTACAAGAGAATCAGAGCCGTAGATTTTAAAATCAGTGAGGTCCCAAATTTAAGGTAGTTAGGGGGGTTAGGGGGAATGGTCCCCCGAGAATTTTGATTTCTCTGATCTACATATGTGCATTTTTAAGACGTTTGAAGGCCAAAAAAATTATAATAAATAGCTTTCAAAACCATGTCAGTGGGCAGTAGATTATTTCTCAGTACAAATTATTTGCCCCCTAAAGCTGAGCTTTGACTTTTCATTTTCGTCTGTGTCCGTGAAGAAAGTAAATATGGAGTCAACTGATATTTAGCCTATATGTTTTATTAATAACATACAAGGGCTCAGTGCTAGGACCGTTGCTTTTCACCCTGTACATGCTACCACTGGGAGATATTATTAGGAAGCGTGGCGTTAATTTTCATTGTTATGCTGACGATACTCAGCTCTATATTTCTTCACGCCCTGACGAAATTTAACAATTCACAAGATTAACGGAATGCATAGCTGATATAAAAAATTGGATGACTAGTAATTTCCTGCAACTTAATTCAGAAAAAAATGAATTTTTAATCATTGGACAAAAAAACTCCACAAGTAGTAACCTAGAATACTGTCTAACACTCGATGGCTGCTCTGTCAAGTCCTCGTCGTCAGTTAGGAACCTGGGTGTGCTCTTTGATACCAATCTCTCATTTGAAAGCCACGTTTCTAGCATCTGTAAAACTGCATTCTACCATCTTAAAAATATATCTAAATTACGGCACATGCTTTCAATGCAAAATGCTGAACAGTTAGTTCGTGCGTTCATGACCTCAAGGCTAGATTATTGTAATGCTCTACTGGGTGGTTGCCCTGCTCGCTTAATAAATAAACTGCAGCTGGTCCAAAACGCAGCAGCTCGAGTTCTTACTAGAACCAGGAAGTATGACCATATTAGCCCGGTTCTGGCAACACTGCATTGGCTCCCTATTAAACGTCGTATACATTTTAAAATCTTGCTGATTACTTACAAAGCACTAAATGGTTTAGCTCCCCAGTACTTGAGCGAGCTCTTAACGCATTATACTCCATCACGTCTATTGCGGTCTCAAAATTCTGGCCAGTTGATAATACCTAGAATATCAAAATCAACTGCAGGCGGTCGATCCTTTTCCTATTTAGCACCTAAACTCTGGAACAGTCTTCCTAGCATTGTTCGGGAAGCAGACACACTCTGTCAGTTTAAATCTAGACTAAAAACACATCTCTTTACTATGGCATACACATAAAACATTTTTAATTTATATTATTCAAATCAGTTAAATGATTGTTTTAGTCTGCATTAACTAGGTCAGCCGGAACCGGGAACACTTCCCATAACACCTGATGTGCTCGTTACATCATAAGAAGAATGGCATCTACGCTAATGTTAGTCTCTCTGTTTATCCCGAGGTTTACTGCAGACGGCCGGATCCAGGCCGTATCCGGACCAGATGGTGGGCCTTAGCCTGGACATGACGAACGCATCCCTGAAGTGTCTGTAGAGACCGTGTCAATTAAACTCCCCCCTGTAAATGCCGCATCGACACGACATCCTCATTAAACCCGTCCCCGGCGTGACGACTCCAATCTTTCGAATAATCCTACGAATATCTATTGATCTAATATGACTTCTGACCTGTAATGTTGCCAGAATCATAATCATACACTATTTGTTCGTCGGCCAGAGGAGAACTGGCACCCCGACTGAGCCTGGTTTCTCCCAAGGTTTTTTTCTCCATTCTGGCCCTGAAGGAGTTTTGGTTCCTTGCCACCGTCGCCTTTGGCTTTTGGCTTGCTCAGTTGGGGACACTTAAATTTCAACTATATTACTGATCTGCCCGCATTGACACTATATGATAATTGAAATGAGCTGGATGACATCACCGTTTTCACCAGAGCGGCTGTACACCCGAATCAAATTCTGTTGCATTATTTTCCTGTTACCACTGTGAAGCTGCTTTGAAACAATTGGCATTGTAAAAAGCGCTATATAAATAAAGGTGATTTGATTTGATTTGAATAATTTTCTTTGACAAGTTAAATTCATCCACAATGTGTAGGGGTGAGCGGGGCACAACCTAACATGGGGTTAGTTGTGACACACATAGTTTAAAACTTTCCACACATGCCAGCATGACGAAAGTTAGTGTATTTACTAGTTGCCATATCAACCCTATTTAGAGAAAGAAAATGCACCAAAATTAAAAAATCTTTGGAAGATATCACTAAACATTTATTTAACCATAGCAAAAGTAAATTTCTTACTTAAGTTCATTTATCATCTCTGTTTTTTGTGTTTATGTAAAACTAGACAAATCTGATATTATTGTAATCTTATATCTGTAATTTAACAGTTGAGATAGTTCTTTAATGCTGATCTAACAGCAGAAGACACGAGCCGGGGTTAAATCCCAGTTGCACAGGTGGGGCATGTTGTCACACTGAGCCCCTATTAGAACTGTGCTATTATATTCTATACTTTTATGAATTCTTTTGAGAAACCATGAGGAAAAAGGTGAATAATGACTGAGAAACAATGTTCAGAAATGATTAATTATTATGTTTTGAACTATGTTGTATAGCTGTATTTTACGACGTGTTTGTTGTCAAACTCAAAAATTAGTTTATTTTTAATTTTTACTTTTATTGACAAAATACTATTATTATTATTTTTTCTCTATTATATCAGATACAATTTTAAGCTGTCATATGCTCATGTTACAATGTACCCCACCTATGGGGCATGTTGTCACATTTCACTTCCATTCTTTCAGGGTAAATCAAGAAAAAAGTATACACTGTATTAATGAAACAAAACCACATAATTGTACTAGACGTGTGTGAAATTAATGTGGGAATAAATAAATACTCTAAACCTCAAGTAGATTTACACAAACTGAGAAAGTCAAAAAGTGTTAGGTTGTGCCCCGCTCTCCCCTACACATTCATTATCTTATGCCTAATCTGATGAAATCGGGTTCGTTAATGTTTCTTTTCCCCTCACATTGACAGTTACTAATTATTACATTAGTTACATGAATCACGTGAATCATAAGCCTATTTTTAATGAAAATGGCAAAATTAGACAATTTTATTAGTTGACCTTATTATTTTTGTCCGTTGTTAAACATTTCTATCCTAAAACAGCTGTCAAATATGAAATGTTAAGTTTAGCTACTTACACTCGCACTTTATGTCCGTTTACAGAAGCGTTGTTGAGCTGGAATTCGCGGTCAGCATCTTCTGTGAACATAAAGCCCTTTGATTTGATTGGTCATCTCAAATATTTTGACATTGATGAGCGGTGACAGACCGCTGAGGCAGCTCCGATGAGAAGCTCTTGGTGCTGTGCTATACCCTTGCAGCACTAAAGTAGTGTTAATACTATATTAGGCATTTATTTCACAACATTTATTATATACACCACGGGAAAATACCGAGGCCCGGACCTCCCTGACCTCATAGCTGGCTACGGCCATGAAGAGAATGTGTGAAAACACTTTTCAGATGAGATACAATAATGTAAGACTGACATTTAAATTAGTTGGTTTTTGTGTTCACTTTGTAGTAGTGTAAAATTTAATAAATCACTTACAAAATAATGTATTTGTCAGTGTTTGCTTATAGAGATTTTTTTAAACGACAAAGGCAAATTTCCTTACCACAATATTAGTTATTTAATTTTCCGCCATTTTGATTTTTTTTTTTTTTTTTATAGAAAATTATACTTTATTATACAAACCCGATTCCAAAAAAGTTGGGACACTGTACAAATTGTGAATAAAAACAGAATGCAATGATGTGGAAGTTTCAAATTTCAATATTTTATTCAGAATACAACATAGATGACATATCAAATGTTTAAACTGAGAAAATGTATCATTTTAAGGGAAAAATGAGTTGATTTTAAATTTCATGGCATCAACACATCTCAAAAAAGTTGGGACAAGGCCATGTTTACCACTGTGTGGCATCCCCTCTTCTTTTTATAACAGTCTGCAAACGTCTGGGGACTGAGGAGACAAGTTGCTCAAGTTTAGGAATAGGAATGTTGTCCCATTCTTGTCTAATACAGGCTTCTAGTTGCTCAACTGTCTTAGGTCTTCTTTGTCGCATCTTCCTCTTTATGATGCGCCAAATGTTTTCTATGGGTGAAAGATCTGGACTGCAGGCTGGCCATTTCAGTACCCGGATCCTTCTTCTACGCAGCCATGATGTTGTAATTGATGCAGTATGTGGTCTGGCATTGTCATGTTGGAAAATGCAAGGTCTTCCCTGAAAGAGACGACGTCTGGATGGGAGCATATGTTGTTCTAGAACTTGGATATACCTTTCAGCATTGATGGTGCCTTTCCAGATGTATAAGCTGCCCATGCCACACGCACTCATGCAACCCCATACCATCAGAGATGCAGGCTTCTGAACTGAGCGCTGATAACAACTTGGGTTGTCCTTGTCCTCTTTAGTCCGGATGACATGGCGTCCCAGTTTTCCAAAAAGAACTTCAAATTTTGATTCGTCTGACCACAGAACAGTTTTCCACTTTGCCACAGTCCATTTTAAGTGAGCCTTGGCCCAGAGAACACGCCTGCGCTTCTGGATCATGTTTAGATATGGCTTCTTTTTTGACCTATAGAGTTTTAGCCGGCAACGGCGAATGGCACGGTGGATTGTGTTCACCGACAATGTTGTCTGGAAGTATTCCTGAGCCCATGTTGTGATTTCCATTACAGTAGCATTCCATGGTTATATTTATAAAGAGTCTTCGAGTCACAGGTGTAATCCACGTTTGAGAGTTGGTTCACTCTCCCACTCTTTACTGTAGATACAACTTACTGTATATTTATGCCACTGACATAGCGATCACTTGAATATACAGCTACGAGTTATCGCGCTAAAAACCTGGCTGTCAGTCCTGAATGAGCGCGTCTGCCTGCTGATCGCTGATTGGCTGAAAGTGCGTGCTCGTCGACGGGAACCCGCCCAATCAGGCAACACTGTGTGTGATTTATGTCATGTGCAGGTGCGATGGATCGCGTACAAACCAATAGGGTGTCGGAATGGTATATGTTTATACTTCTCATCCAACCACAATCAAATTCACTCTATTCGGATGGCGCGATTTATCTGGATAGGTTTTTTTTTGAACGATGACAAGCCGGAATGAAAACAAGCCTAAAATGAAATAGGAGTAACGAGGCTATTTTTAAAATGTAAGGAGTAGAAAGTACAGATAATTGCGTAAAAATGTAAGGAGTAGAAGTAAAAAGTCGGCTAAAAAATAATTACTCCAGTAAAGTATAGATACCCAAAATTTCTACTTAAGTAAGGTAACGAAGTATTTGTACTTAGTTACTTGACACCTCTGCAAAAGGGGGACCAACACAATATTAGGATTTAGGATTTTTTTTTAGAATAGAGATCACGGTTCCCAGACAATTCTGAAAACAAAACATAGCTTTTGAAATAGGCTACATCTATAGGCCTATCCGGACTATAAACTTGTATCCCAATACTTTTGTTAGGCTATTATTTAATGTTTGCAACACAGCAATAGCCTACTGTATAGTTGAAAAGACTGTTACAAACATAAAGCTTACATGCTGCTTTCTCTGGCTCAGCGGCAGCGCGAAAGCAGGTTTAAATATTCCATTGTGATCGTAATTTCAATTGTCATGAATCACTGTCATAGGAATGAGATTGTGATCTTTGAATTATTAATCGTGCATACATACATATGAGCCAGCCTATATTTTGTATGTCTTATTTGTACCAGACCTCAAAAGTAACTTGGGCCCAGGTGTAGGCTAATATAGCCTATACCTTGGCTGGCTATCACCAGACCAAGCTCAATTTAAGATTGAACATTGGTCTGGGGAGTCTGCTCTGTATTTTCTACTGCACAAGAGGCGTGATAAACGAGCATTATTCAAATGACTCTGTACGCAATTAGATAGTCCTTCAACCAATCAGACCACAAGAGGCGTGATCAACGGGCAACGACCCATCACTTCTCTATCCGTCATCATGTTAAACCCGCCAATAGCGCGCCAGGTGGATAAGCCAGTCTGTGATTGGTTCCCGCAAAAGTGTAGCAGAAGCAGTAGAAATGAATGTACAGGTTTCCAGACTGAGTTGCAGGGCGAAATCAAATCGCCGGCAGATCAGGCTGGGTTTACCCAGTCTAGCCTATACCTCCTTGTTTGTAACATCTGAACTTGCAGCTTCTTCCCTTCAGAGCCAGAGGTCGCCATTGGACTGTATGAACACTTTATAGTTTGCTTTACACAGTAGGCCTAAATAACACTAAACTCATATTCCTGCTCTTGTTCAATCGCAGCTCCAAATCACAGCACAGTTATGGCAAAAATCATATATGCAGATGACAACAATCATAATTGGTTTCATGAAGCTAAAATAATGAAGCACAATATCAGAAAGTGGATAGATAATTGACCTGCTATGCTATAGCAATTACCTATACGGCTTAATTAATTCAAAGGTTTGAGGTCATTGCTGATATAAGCAACTTATAGCATCTCAAGCCCCTCATGCACAAATGACCAACACATTGATTCATTAATCGTCTTTGGTGCCCATATCTGTAGCTCAAAATGGCACGTCAACAGACCATCTCAGGAATGCACTTCAGATTGTTCTTCATCTAAGGTACTTCCTTCTTGGCATAGTAAAATTCTGTTTATCTCGAGATAATCTTAACAAAAAAAACAACACTGCACTTTTTAAGAACACGTTCAGTCTGACTGCTGCTTGACCTGTACTGTAACCTATTTAAATAATGCCCACGTTTACATGTAACATCATCAACACTGGTTTTGGTGTTTTCTGTTTCAAGCATTTGTGTATACATATAATATGTTGTGTGTTGTATTTTGTGTACACAAGGCCTGGATTGTGTTGTATTGTCTTATATTTAAGCAATGTCACATGATATTGCACACAATCTTCCAAATATTTCGGCTGTAGGCACACGACCACAGACTGAGTTTCACATGTGATCACAGCTATACTGATATAACAGCAGGAGTTTTTCTGTGATATTGCTTTTATACAAGAGTTCAATAAACAAGAAGTTAATAATAATAATCTTGATCAGATGAGCATTATAGCAAAATAAATCCAGATATATATTCAGCTATATTTAGCTTTTGTTATGGTATATTCTGGTATAAATAGTCCAATTTAGGCATTGTTAATTGTCTGTTTGTTAAGGCTGAGCAGGAAAACAAGAGAACCAGAAATTCCAGTGCTTTCTATTAAAAAGTTATGACTTTAGACAGACGCCATGTCACTGAGAGATAATAGCTGATAATGTACTTATTAACATTATCCTAACACATTCACCTAACAAATATGGTTTGTGATTAATTTACATTAAACTTTTTATAATCAGTGGAGCAATTTTATAAGACAATGGGGCTAAAAAAAATGTGATCACAGATTATGATTGAAAAAAAAAATATTTCTCTGTGGTAAACATCAAATGAATACCTTCATTTCTGTTAAAACAAAAATTCAAAAAATCATGTAAATATAAATGTATCGTATTAGAACGTTTGTATTATCCTGCTAGTAAACTAACAGTATACAACTTGTACTGCTGTCATATTTCACAGATTCATTTAAACTGTGATTTTACTTAAAATAACACTGCATATTTTACCAGACTAAAGATTCATCCCTTATTATTAACTGCCACGCAGGTTAGACATGGAATTTTGTGCCTATTTTTAAGATTTGTTTTCCTTACAAACACTGTACTGTACTACTATTATTTATTTTATATATATATATATAAAAAAGTGTTTTCATAACTCTTCTCACTTACCATATGAGTTGATGGCACCCTGTCGTGACCCAGGTCATCGTGCCATTGTTGAGCGTCCTGTTGCTGCCAGACCGGTTTGATACTTACCGAAAGTGTTGACAGAAATTAGTTATAGAGTGATTGACATTCATAGTAATAAAAAAAATCCATTAATTTACCATTCATTTGTGAGTCACACCCTGGGCAAAGTGAAACTAGGCCAGTTAATAATAAAAGTTAGTAACATTCAATGGAGACTAGAAGATGAAAGCATTTAACTTTGGTTAGGAGAGTGATCACAATAACCACCATCCACCATCTTTCTCTCTTAGACAAATCTGGGTTACACTTTATTTTAAGGTGTCATTGTTACAGTGTAATTATATATTTAAGTACTGAGTAATATTGATTAACTACATGTACTTACTATAGGGTTAGGGTTTGGTTGAGGGTTAGTTGCATGTAATTATGCATAGTTTACTGTTATTACTATGGTAAGTACATGTAACATACACTATATTGCTAAAAGTTTTGGGACGCCTGACTTTACATGCACATGAACTTTAATGACATCCCATTCTTAATCCGTAGGGTTTAATATGGAGTTGGTCCACACTTTGCAGCTATAACAGCTTCAACTCTTCTGGGAAGGCTTTCCACAAGGTTTAGGATTGTGTTTATGGGAATTTTTGACCATTCTTCTAGAAGCGCATTTGTGAGGTCAGGCACTGATGTTGGACGAGAAGGCCTGGCTCGCAGTCTCCGCTCTAATTCATCCCAGATGTGTTCTATCGGGTTGAGGTCAGGACTCCTGCTGGACTCCTCCTCCACACCAAACTCGCTCATCCATGTCTTTATTAACCTTGCTTTGTGCACTGGTGCTCACTGAGCTCCTGAGAGTGATCCATTCTTTCACAAATGTTTGTAGAAGCAGTCTGCATGCCTAGGTGCTTGATTTTTTACACCTGTGGCCATGGAAGTGATTGGAACACCTGAATTCAATGATTTGGAGGGGTGTCCCAATACTTTTGGCAATATAGTGTATGTAACAAGGACATTGTAAAATAAAGTGTTACCCAAATCTGTCACTTTAACAGTGATATTTGTTTGGCTGATACCAAGCGGCAACCTCCCCCAGTTTCTCTTGAAGCCAATACGGAAGTGACTTAAACTGCAATTCATCGACTGGCCACTAGAGACAGGCTCCAAAAGGGAGCTGAATCTCATTGAGCCCCATGTTAAAATGCCCAACTTTACAGAAGAAAAAAACATGTTTACAGCCTGGTACAAATTGTGGTTTTGGTCTACACAGCCAATTTTGCCCTTCATGACAACTGTGAGGGCGGTGAATGTTTTTATAACTCATTCATTTTAAATTATATTAAGCCTTAAAGTTCTGCATAATTAAGGGCGTGGCCACTTTGAGTGACCGGTGGATTGCCGTTTGTCTGCTGTCTGTTAGTCATCACGTCACCTCAGCTCCACCCACGTCCCACCTCTTTAGCCATTTTCTGTTATTCGGAAGTGACGCGCTGCCAAGACGGCAATGGCTGACTCTGAGGCTTAAAAAACGCTCTTCAGAAACCTATGGGTGACGTCACGGACACTACGTCCATATTTTTTACAGTCTATGGCTGTCACAGACATTTTGAACAAAGAACAAAAGGACATAGAGTATAGTTGACACATTCAGTATTTGAAAACTTCCTTTCATTCTGCCTTTTTCATGTTAACCTTTAAGTATGATCTGTGTTTGAACTGTTACACACACTGTAACAAAAATGCCACCCAATAGAAACAGATGATTGTTACATAACTGTCTATTCTTTTATATGACAATTCATGTGATGCTCAACAAAAAGCACAATGAACTGGTCTCTTTTCATAATTTCATAATTTATGAACTTTAGATATAAGCATCTTCTAAACTATAGAGTGTGCTGTGCGTAGTGTATGTATATTTAAGGCTGATTTATACTTCTGCGTCGGACCTGCGCCGTAGCCTCTACGCCGTGGGCTACGCGTCGATTTTCATTTATACTTCTGCGTCCTTGTCCGCGTCGACGTGCAATTACACGTGCAGAGGGAGCATGTGTACCCCTGAGGGAGGGGTTCTGGCAGACCAATCACAGCGCTTGTGGTCCGCGTAGAATTGCCGCGCTGTTACATTTTTGGAGAGGTGCACGTCAGGGTACGTCTTAGGCTACGCGTGCAACACACAGCCTACGACGTAGCTACAGCGTACAGTCGACGCAGAAGTATAAATTGGGCTATATACAACAGTTCTTTCTGGTTCTCGAATCTGATTGGCTGAGATTCTTTTCCAGCCGTGCGATATTCTCCCAGTATCAGCACTGTACCGTTTCGCCGTTTGTATTACTCCGCTTGCTTGCGACGACTGTCATGGCGGTCGAGTAAATCCACTATATATATATATATTTTTTTTTTTTTTACCAAATACTACTGTTATTGTGTCACGGAATTTAGTTTTAAGAGTTTTTAAGCAAGAATGTAGTTGTTTAGACCTCAAATATGTGACTCGTATATAAACACAGTGCCTATATTGTACTCTTTCGCAGATGCGAGCTCCAGGCTGTCAGTGGCCGTTCAGCGCTCATGTATCCGCAGAGAACAGCTTCATCTCGGCCAGTCCTCCGGGAATTTGCCGCTGGCTTGTATGTAGATAGTGGTTAAACGAGATATAATTCATGGGTATATCAAACGGGAAATCTGTGGGCTTATTAACTTGTTCCAGAGCAAATTGATTTGGCTAACGGCATATTTCATAACTTTATATTTTTACTGGACTGATATAGGCTACTATAAAGCTGCTTTTGTACTTTTGACTTAACTGTTTGCTTGTGTTTATTTCCTACTGTACAAACTTTTTATACTTTTATAATGGGTAATATCGTTTATTTAAATATTATTGATGAGTAATATTTCCAACATGTTGGAATAATGCTGTATTTGGTTTCGAGAGTACGTTTGTGATTGTTTCGACTTAAGTGAAAGTTAGCTACATTATTACACCGTTAGATGGCAGCAAATACTGTCTTTATTAGTGAATAGCAAAGACTTTTATGTTGAAATGGAAAGAAACAAGGAAACATCCTTGAGATGATGCAACATACAAATGCATTGGTTGTCATGGGAAATCCAAAGGACAAACACAAAGATATTTCCCCTGCAGACGTTCAAAATGATTTTGTGATTATAAGATTGACCAGAAGAATATCATCTAGATGCAGGTAATGCACTTGCTTAGTCGATCTCTCTCTCATAATACTCTACTCTACATAATACAATAAGCTTCAGTGAAGCTACTCAGCGTTCCTTCATTAAAGTTCTAAAGTAATGTTTTTTTATTAGAATTAGTAACGAATTAGTAACGGAGGCTTGGGCTCAACTGTCAAACTGTCAATTTGAGATTTTAATCCATGGCGGAAGGAAGTTGTTCCGCACACAAGAGTAAAGACACTCCGTTGTTGTTTCTTAATTATTTACACACTTGTGCCATCGAACTATTGTATATGAGCCATATATTGCGTTTATACAAAAGTTCGACGGCACAAGGGAGTAAATAAACAAGAAACAACAACTGAGTCTTTAAAAACACTATTTTGTGCAGAACTACTTCCTTCCGCCACGGATTCAAATCTCAAATTGACAGTTTGATAACCCAAGCCTCCGTTACTAAATTCGAAAACGTCACTTTAGAACTAGTAACGAAGGAGCGTTGAGTGGCTTCATTGAAGCTTATTATATTATGTAGAGTATTACGATATAGAGAGAGATCGACTAAACGTGTGTATTACCTGAATCTGATATAATATTCATTCTTCAGGTCGTTGCCATAATATCCATTATAAAAATCAGTTTGAATGTCCGCTGAGGAAAGCGATATCTTTGTCCTTTTAAAAGATTTCCAAAGACAGCGCTAAAACAACTTCCTTGTTTACAACCAGTCACTCATAAAGACAGTCTTTGCCGCCATCTAGTGGTGTAATAATGTAACTGTCACTGAAGTCGAAATTACAATCACTGACGGACCCTTTCTCAATACCAAATACAGCATATTTATATAAAATAATATATATTGAACAATATTTAAATTAACAACAATAGCCATTATAAAAGACAATACGAAATAAAACACAAGCAAACAATTCAGTCAAACGTACAAAAGCAGCGTTCTAGTAGGCTATACAGTACTAATATAGCCTAAATATAAAGTTATGAAACTTAATTTTCCCCTTAACCAAAATCGATTTTCTCTGGAACATGTTATAGATTAATAAGACCAAAGATTGCACGTTTGATATACCCAGAGGCATCGCAATAGGTTAGGCAATGCAGGCAATTGCCTGGGGCCCTGCATTTTGAGGGGCCCCCCGAGGGCTGATCATTTAAACAATCAGAAATGTTAATATAAACATGCAGTGACATCTCTGCATCCCCCTTAGTGGGCCCCCCTCTCTCGTTACGCTGGTAATGCTTTCGCCACCTCGCCTCGGCCGCCTTCTTCAAACTGTAGAAAATGCATGATTTGATAACCATGAAGAGAACTTATCCGTCCGGCTTGGCCGCTCGCTCTAATGTTAACCTAGATAAATATGCGCTATTATTCTGCACATATCCAAGTGTTTGTGTGGAGTGTGGAAGCTGAAGTATAGCGCGCTTACATGACATGAAGGCGCCGGCGTGATCACTGGCATTTTTTCCTGACAACAGCGAAAACAACTTAAAATACTCCATAATTTATGGTCATACAGATAAGAGTAATACATCATTTATTTGTATTTGTGTAAACTCACAATAACAACAAATAGTTGTGCTTTTGTAAAATAAAGAAAACAAACAGGACGCACGCTTTCTTTCGTCCTATAGTCTGTATCTCATAAATGAACCGAAACTAAGCGTATCAGGCTACTTGCCTCACATATATGAGAAATATATCTAGTCTATAGAAAGCTTTAAATGTCTACTTTTAAACAAACAAATTCAAATCGAAAACAAATATTCTCTGGTTATGAAAAGTGCATTTCTCTTTAAAGGCGTGTCCACTGCAGAGAGGCAGCATCGTCAACTTCATCTTTGCAGCCGACACTGACTCAGAAAATACTAGTTTAATAATAAACAAATAAAATTTCACCTTGTTATTTTTTCCGATACATGTATAATCATTAGCCTACTTTTGCCGGTGCTTTGCAGAAGCTTTATGCGTGCGCACCGCTTCCATGCACCCAGTGTATATATTTAAGCAGCCTAATTAAATTCGCCTAATATAAATGTGCGATTACTCTACTAATTGCTTAAATGAATGACTAGTCCCCTAGAAAAATCTTTAGTCGGGGGCAGCCCTAATCAATACATCTACTTAGTTGACATTACTTAATTGGTAGGCTAATTAGTAAATCCAGCTCTTCTACATTAAATTAGTTGAGTTAACATAATTAGTTGATAAACTAATAAAATAAAGATTAAATTAAAATGATAACCATATATTTCTATATGTAGGAGAATTGCTTGTTCCTGTCACCACCACACAAAGGACCGTTTTTAAGGTGACAATTGGTTATAAATATGAAGATTGTACTGTATTTTGAAGATATTGTATTGTATCTTCTATTATAAAGATGAAGATAAAAATATTTTTTAAAAAAAGCACTTTAATGTTATAAAAATTAAACAATTTAGGTTCTGTTAGATGTGTTTTGACTACTTTTTGTATGTTGTAAAATTATATCTCTAGATAACGAAGATATATTAAAGGAACACGCTGACTTTTTGGGACTTTAGCTTATTCACCATATCCCCCAGAGTTAGATAAGTCCATACATACCATTCTCATCTCTATGCGTGCCATAACTCTGTCTGACGCACCCACCGCTAGCCTAGCTTAGCACAAAGACTGGAAGTAAACGGCTCCAACTAGCCTACTGCTCAATAAGTGACAAAATAACGCCAACATTTTCCTATTTACATGTTGTGATGTGTATAGTTACATCGTGTACTAAGACCGACAGAAAATTAAAAGTTGCGATTTTCTAGACCGATATGGCTAGGTACTATACTCTCATTCCTGCGTAATAATCAAGGAACTTTGCTGCCGTACCATGGGTGCACCAGGCGCAATGATATTACGCAGCGCCTGAAAATTATGGAATGCCACAACTGCCAAAATTAAAAATAAATAAATACATAAATAAATATACAAAGAAATGTAAAAAATAAATAATTATTTATACATTCATTTCCTTATTTATATATATATTTATTTTTTCCACATTTATTTATTCTTTCATTTATTTATACATTTATTCATTTCTATTTTTATTTATTTCCACATGTATTCATTTCTACATTTATTTATTTCTACATTTATTTATTTTTACATTTATGTATTTCTACATTTATTTCTACATTTATTTATTTTTACATTTATGTATTTCTACATTTATTTCTACATTTATGCATTTTTACATTTATGCATTTTTACATTTCTTTGTCCGTAGGGTAATGAGGAGGGCGTGGTTTACCTCAGACAGCAATCGAGCTCAGAGTAGGCGAGGGCGAAGCGTTGAGGCCACAGTGACACCTTGTGGTGCGGCCGAAATACAATAAGTATAGCCTACTGACGCTGATACTGTCTGTGATGAATGACTTGGACAGGTATATGGCCAAAATCTTATATCACGGGTTAAGTCATATCACCCTAACTGTACTGTGTGACATGGAAAGACTACTCTTTATTCCGGACATGGCCATAGAACATCGTCTGGTCTGGATTTGTAAAATGTCCTGGGCTAACAAACATGAACAGCAACATCTTCAACAGATCTGATAACAGGGACTCTGAAATGGAAGCGCTTGATGTTTTCCATTACCGGTCCATACTTCCCGTTATAAAGTAACATAATTCCATGTTTCTTGAAACCAGTGCGTTGTGAAAATGTGTTTCACAGTATCTGTTTTGTACAGATTGGGCAATCAGACGTTTCGTCTGAAAGAACATATTTCATATAACATGCTCTAAAGTGAATTGTCTAATCTAAGATCTAAGTTATCTTACTTGAATTAAAATGTTAGTCTAATATCTAGTTATAATTTAAGTTTCTTAAGAGTATGTATTGACATGAGAATGAATAAATTGTAGAACTATAGGGTAACACTTTACAATAAGGTCTCATTTGCTAACATTAGTTAATGTATTAACTAACATGAACTAACCATGAGCAATACATTTGTTAGTATTTAATCTTAGTAAATAAAAATCCAGCTGTTCATTGTTTGTTCATGTTAGTCCACAGTGCATTAACAAATGTTACCAAGTACAACTTTTGATTTCCATAATGTATTAGTAAATGTTGAAATTAACATTAACAAAGATTTATAAATGCTGTAGAGGTGCAGTTAATTTTGTTCATGTTAAACTAAAGAATTTAACTAGAATTTCAAACTTGTGTTAAGTGCATTCAATTCTAGTTAAACTACTAAAAATACGTTCACTTTACTTGAAGAAAATGTGGAAACCGATTGCACATAGTTTCCATAGCTGTCGCCAACTGAAAATGACAGATTAAAACTATTTTGAGAATAATAGTATTTAAGATGTTTGCAGAACATAATATAACACTGTTAGTTAAATGGAATTACTCAAGTAATCTTACTATTAAATCTTAAGTAAGATTTAAGTAAATATTCTAGAGTATGTTAACTAGAATTTGCATTAAACTAACATGATATTTATTACTTAATTTATTTGGGAGGTGTTAGCTTTCTTTACTTTTAGCTGATTGTTAAATTAACTTCAGTTTTCGCTTTAAGTTTGCTTTGTAAAAATAAGGCAATCGGCTTCCAAACTTTTTTTAAGTAAACTGAACTTGTTAGAATTTACAGTGTAATGAAACCTTAATGTAAAGTGTTACCAACTAAAGTATAGGGCTACTTTAAATATGTATTATACAGTCCAATATCAGATACTCCTTATGTATGTTTCATATTTAAAATAGTGCTGAGCGATCGATTAATCGCATCCAAAATAAAAGTTTGTGTTTACATAATATATGTGTGTGTACTGTGTATAATTATTATGTATATATAAATACACACTCCTTAATGTATATATTTAAGAAATATTTGCATGTATATACTGTATATATATTTATATAATTTATCCTATTTATAAATATAAATATTTTATATATAAATATAACATATTTTTCTTAAATATACACATGCATGTGTGTGTATTTATATATACATAATAATTATACACGGTACACACACATATATTATGTAAACACAAACTTTTATTTTGGATGCAATTAATCGATTGTCCAGCACTAAAATTTCATAATCAGTGGCTTTTAATATTCAGCTTCTGTTGACTATGACTTATACCATATAGAATCGATTATAGACTGGACTAACAATTGCCTCTTTATGATAGAGCTCAGGGCCACTAAGCACATCCAATGAAGTCAAGTGACAGCTCTGAATATTGCATCTGAATTCCCCAGGTTTGCTGGTGTAAAAACTGAGCATTGATTCAAAATGTGAAGATGTAAGGGTAACATTAAAAAAGAATAGTGGGTGGTTACTTAACTAGTTTATTTATGGCCCGTGACATTCTGCTCAATGTGTATTTCTGAGAATGTGTAGGTTTCTGACGTGCACTATAGGTGCAGACAGGTTCTGCTAGTGGCTGTATTAACTGAACTATTTGTACTCTCTAAGACTGAATGACACATCCAACCCACCAGACTTCATGCCTGATGCAGTGTCATATTCTCAATTACAATTACTTTTCTGCTGTCTGACCTTTTTACATTTGTGTTGCAAATTTGAGTTGCATAAAATTTGGGTCACAGGGATGCCTGGACGGGAGCCTATCTCACCGTTTCGGGCCACGGGCAGAGGACACCCTGGACGGATGGCCAGTCCATCACAGGAATATGTATATATTTCCATATCTAGAACCCAAGAGAAAGAAAATATAGATATAATATATTCCATTCTTTTTCATTAAAGTGAATCAAACATTACAGAACTGCAGGTGGTTTGTGATTAAAAGCTAATTATTAATGTAAAATTAAAATGAATAAATAATTTACAAATAGAAAGTGTTTAGTTACTTGCATAATTATTTGTCTCATACATGGTTCGTCATCAAATTCATAAGTGTGGATCACAAAATGTGTTTTCATGGTATAAAAATACAAAGGGAGAGCGATGCGGATGAAGATCTATAGGCACTTTTTTGCGTTTTTATGCAGACCATGTGACGTCGCTGTACTTTATCGCCGCCAGCGGTCACAGCTGCGCGACCTGTTTCATTCTATGGGCACAGCAGCCACAACTACCAGAGAAAGATAAACGAAACACTCCCAGAAGGTTCACAACAAGGTTACAATATGCCCGGGATATGTTGTGCAGTTAGCTGTAACAACAGTCGTCTGAGAAACACCGAACTACAATTTTATTCGATCCCAAAGGAGTTATGTCAGCGGAATAAATGGTTGGCTTCAACCAGAAGGGACCACTGGCAGCCAAACAGCAATGCACAACATTAATAACTACTGGGACTGTCATATACATAACATTATAATGAGGACACTGTTGTAATAAAACGTTGTGAATTCTCTGGGTTTGGTTTTGTTGTTGTTTCCGCGCGCTGTTGTGTGAAGAGCGTCGGCTTAACGTGCACATTAGCACTCAGTTCAAGCTTCACTTATGCAGATATAAATTGTAATGTTAAATTACGTAGTATAAATATCTGATTAATCTCATATAGATGCGTTTTGTTGAGGTAAATAATCCGCAGCGCTTGTACCTGATCATCTTTAGCTTCAGTGGAGCGCGCGAGTTCAAACAGCAACGCAAAACATTAATAACTATGATTGGGGCTGTCATATTCATAACATTATAATTGTATACACTATTGTAATAAAACGTTGTGAATTACTCGGGCTCAGTTGCTGTGTTTCAGCCTGTTGTTACGGGAACGCATCCACAACAATCTCTTCAGTTTACGAGTGTTAGCCTAATTCTCTTAAACTTCAGCGACGTGCGCAGCTCAAACGGCATGTTCAACTAGTAATATTAAAGATATTTACTATTACTGTAATATTAAAAATATTTTTTCAAAAACATTGATGCATTGTTTTTAATAACTAGCACTTGTATTGTTCTCGACTCGTATTTTCATCAACAACATGGTTTGATTAAAGTCATTTACTTATTGTCCGTGCGGAGGAGGATATTTCATTTTCCATGGCAGATGCATTTTGTTTCTTTACATGTAGCCTAAGTAATGTTGTACAATGATACGTTTGCATTAGGTATTTAATTGTATTTTATTTTTATATTAGGCTAAAGATTTTTTGGTAGCACTTTCTCCGTGGCGATGGATTATGTAGGCTACAAGATATATCCACCTTATTCTCGGGGGCGCTACTGTAGAAATGTCCGGAAAAGCAAGTTGGATGTAATAAATAAGGATCACAACCAATAACAAATGTTTTTTTCCAGATATCGATTTTTTTCTCAAATCGTCTCATCTAGAATGTGCTGTGTTCGTTGCCATGTCGGACACAAAAATTGCGGAAGTGACGTCTTCGGTACCCATGACTAGACTGTAAAAAAATATGGTTTTTATACAACAGTTCTTTCTGGTTCTCGAATCTGATTGTCTGAGAGGCTTTTCCAGCCGTGCGATATTCACCCAGTATCGTCACTCAAACCGTTTCACCGTTGTCGCTCCGCTTGCGACGAATGTCATGGCGGTAGAGCAAATCCACCACAAGTTTTAAAAATACAATTGTTGTGTAACGAAATATAGTTTTAACAGTTTTTTTTATACGAGAATGTAGTTATTTGGACATCAAATATGGGACTGTTCAGACGCTTTGGCAGATACGAGATCCAGGCTGTCAGTGGCCGTTCAGTGCTCTTGTACTCGCTGAGAACAGCTTCATCTCGGCCAATTCCTTCGGGAATTTGCCGCTGGCTCTTATGTAGATATAGTAGTTAAACAGATGTGCAGCAGGCGCAATGATATTATGCAGCGCCTGAAAATAGGCTAACTTCCATCAACATAACCAACGTGACAACCTGCTTGCACAGAGAGCGTGCTGGGGACTATTTTCTATGGAATGCCACCACTGCCAAAATTAAAAATAAATAAATACATAAATAAATATACAAAGAAATGTAAAAAAGCAAAAATAAATAAATGGATATATATATAAATAAATAAATATACATAGAAAAGCAAAAAAACAAAAATAATTATTTATACATTTTTTCCTTATTTATGTATATATTTATTTTTTTCCACATTTATTTATTTATTCTTTTATTTATTTCTACATTTATTCATTTCTATTTTTATTTATTTCCACATTTATTCATTTCTACATTTCTTTATTTCTACATTTCTTTATTTTTACATTTATGTATTTCTACATTTATTTATTTCTACATTTATGTATTTTTACATTTATGCATTTTTATATTTCTTTGTCCGTAGGGTAATGAGGAGGGCGTGGTTTACCTCAGACAGCAATCGAGCTCAGAGTAGGCGAGGGCGAAGCGTTGAGGCCACAGTGACACCTTGTGGTGCGGCCGAAATACAATAAGTATAGCCTACTGACGCTGATACTGTCTGTGATGAATGACTTGGACAGGTATATGGCCAAACTCTTATATCACGGGTTAAGTCATATCACCCTAACTGTACTGTGTGACATGGAAAGACTACTCTTTATTCCGGACATGGCCATAGAACATCGTCTGGTCTGGATTTGTAAAATGTCCTGGGCTAACAAACATGAACAGCAACATCTTCAACAGATCTGATAACAGGGACTCTGAAATGGAAGCGCTTGATATTTTCCATTACCGGTCAGAACACACGGAAAGGAAGCAGCGCACATATAAGCTACAGTGACGTCGACGCAAGCATATTGATCAATGCATTTGAAACGAGACCACAAATTCACTTCACATTCATATTTCCTATTTGTACATGCACAACATGTGACAAACGCTTAAAATACAACGCATATTTCAAAGATCCAAAATAGAACGAGGCGTCGGTTACAGTACAACGTTTTGTCGCATCGCGTCACTTCACGTGTGGACAGTCACAGCATCACTGAGTATAATGGGTTTTTCTTGGTGTGGTCTTATTATTAATCACACGTCTTAGGCTAAGTTATCAATTGGAAATAGCCAGAATTGGATAAATCAAATGTGCCCATGGAAACGGAGCTGGTGAAACACACACGCCATGCATTAAACATACACAGATGCATCATCCTCTATCAAACAGCACCTGTCGCGTGCCCTCATATTTTTGAGCTAACTGCATTTTAATGTAACTTCTAAAAACAATACTGACAGCAACAGAAACAAACTTATTTTCTATTAAGCGGTGGTAGTCTTTAGCCTACCCACATAAACTGATGTCCAGGGGCAACCTTATTAAATGTATGAACGTGTTAATCCCAATCGATAAATTCAGTTAGATGATAAGGCTGTAGGGCAGTTAGCCTACCAGTAAAATCCAATCAGAGCTTCATCAGAGCCATCAATACAGAAGAGATATTAATGCATTTACACAGCAATTAGCCTACAAGTGCATAAAAATATTATAAGTGTTTTACATTTTGAAGACAGAAATATGACAAACAGCAGGTGGCAGCAAGTCACTGTCTTAACACGTGAGTTCAATCCATTCGTTTGATTCCTTCAAATACGCCGAATCGAAAACAACACCACGTGTTGTAGCGGTTCAGCTGTAGATTTGTTTCTGTGATAATTTCTATTTAGGCCTATGCGTTATTTAAAAATAATAATAATAAATAAATACATGACCAAATGTTCAAAAAGGTGGCAGAGAGGGGTCATGTTCGGGGGAACAACATAATTGTTGATAGGCTATTTCTCGGGGCCATGAGTTTAATGCACAAACCTGCGTGACCATAGCAACTATTCAGAAATGGAAATTACGAATGCATTAATATTTTGTTTTGAATTTCAGAAAAGTCGAATATTTACAGGTTTGTATCTCGTTATTCTTTTCAGAATAGAATTATTAGTGTCATTGTAACCAAGTAGGCCTATCATCATACTGATCAAATATCGAAGCTATCTCTATCTAATAGGCTACTTCAAAGATCCAATAAAATTATTTATTTGTTAAATTGTAAAATTTCTGTAGCCTAACAACTGCCAAAAACAGAAAAAAAAAATATATAGGCTAGTATAGGCTATAGGCTACATAACTTTTTAATTTTTATTATTATTATTATTATTATCATTATTATTTACAAATCGCACCCTTTAGGCTTTAGGCACAACGCACGGGTGTTATATTCCCTATACAGCATGAAGTTCATTATGTCAAATGTCAAAAGAACAGGTGAGAAAAATACAAGAAAACCAAGAAAACATTTTTGTATCCATCCTATCCCAGTCTTTGAAATCACTTATCTTTTCTTTCTCTTTCTTTCTTTCTTTCTTTCTTTCTTCTTCTTATTATTAGGCTATTGTTATTTTCATCGTCATACTGGCCAAAATAAAATTAAATAGACTATATGAAATAGGCCTATAAAGTTAAATTCCTGTAAAGTAAACCTGTACACTCAGTGCGCCTATCAAAGCTTGGCGTTGGTCTAATATGCATGGTAGGCATAAAGATACACATAAATTAGCCTAATGGACTAACTGTAAACTGACAGTACCAAAACTAAAAGTTATGTCTCCTCAAAAATATGAGGGCACGTGACAGGTGCTGTTTGATAGAGGATGATGCATCTGTGTATGTTTAATGCATGGCGTGTGTTTCACCAGCTCCGTTTCCATGGGCACATTTGATTTATCTAATTCTGGCTATTTCCAGTTGATAACTTAGCCTAAGACGTGTGATTAATAATAAGACCACACCAAGAAAAAAACATTTTACTTAGTGATGCTGTGACTGTCCACACGTGAAGTGACGCGACAAAACGTTGTACTGTAACCGACGCCTCGTTCTATTTTGGATCTTTGAAATATGCGTTGTATTTTAAGCGTTTGTCACATGTTGTGCATGTACAAATAGGAAATATGAATGTGAAGTGAATTTGTGGTCTCGTTTCAAATGCATTGATCAATATGCTTGCGTCGACGTCACTGTAGCCTATATGTGCGCTGCTTCCTCTCCGTGTGTTCTGACCGGTAATGGAAAATATCAAGCGCTTCCATTTCAGAGTCCCTGTTATCAGATCTGTTGAAGATGTTGCTGTTCATGTTTGTTAGCCCAGGACATTTTACAAATCCAGACCAGACGATGTTCTATGGCCATGTCCGGAATAAAGAGTAGTCTTTCCATGTCACACAGTACAGTTAGGGTGATATGACTTAACCCGTGATATAAGATTTTGGCCATATACCTGTCCAAGTCATTCATCACAGACAGTATCAGCGTCAGTAGGCTATACTTATTGTATTTCGGCCGCACCACAAGGTGTCACTGTGGCCTCAACGCTTCGCCCTCGCCTACTCTGAGCTCGATTGCTGTCTGAGGTAAACCACGCCCTCCTCATTACCCTACGGACAAAGAAATGTAAAAATGCATAAATGTAAAAATGCATAAATGTAGAAATAAATGTAGAAATACATAAATGTAAAAATAAATAAATGTAGAAATAAATGTAGAAATACATAAATGTAAAAATAAATAAATGTAGAAATAAATAAATGTAGAAATGAATACATGTGGAAATAAATAAAAATAGAAATGAATAAATGTATAAATAAATGAAAGAATAAATAAATGTGGAAAAAATAAATATATATATAAATAAGGAAATGAATGTATAAATAATTATTTATTTTTTACATTTCTTTGTATATTTATTTATGTATTTATTTATTTTTAATTTTGGCAGTTGTGGCATTCCATAATTTTCAGGCGCTGCGTAATATCATTGCGCCTGGTGCACCCATGGTACGGCAGCAAAGTTCCTTGATTATTACGCAGGAATGAGAGTATAGTACCTAGCCATATCGGTCTAGAAAATCGCAACTTTTAATTTTCTGTCGGTCTTAGTACACGATGTAACTATACACATCACAACATGTAAATAGGAAAATGTTGGCGTTATTTTGTCACTTATTGAGCAGTAGGCTAGTTGGAGCCGTTTACTTCCAGTCTTTGTGCTAAGCTAGGCTAGCGGTGGGTGCGTCAGACAGAGTTATGGCACGCATAGAGATGAGAATGGTATGTATGGACTTATCTAACTCTGGGGGATATGGTGAATAAGCTAAAGTCCCAAAAAGTCAGCGTGTTCCTTTAATATATCTTCGTTATCTAGAGATATAATTTTACAACATACAAAAAGTAGTCAAAACACATCTAACAGAACCTAAATTGTTTAATTTTTATAACATTAAAGTGCTTTTTTTAAAAAATATTTTTATCTTCATCTTTATAATAGAAGATACAATACAATATCTTCAAAATACAGTACAATCTTCATATTTATAACCAATTGTCACCTTAAAAACGGTCCTTTGTGTGGTGGTGACAGGAACAAGCAATTCTCCTACATATAGAAATATATGGTTATCATTTTAATTTAATCTTTATTTTATTAGTTTATCAACTAATTATGTTAACTCAACTAATTTAATGTAGAAGAGCTGGATTTACTAATTAGCCTACCAATTAAGTAATGTCAACTAAGTAGATGTATTGATTAGGGCTGCCCCCGACTAAAGATTTTTCTAGGGGACTAGTCATTCATTTAAGCAATTAGTAGAGTAATCGCACATTTATATTAGGCGAATTTAATTAGGCTGCTTAAATATATACACTGGGTGCATGGAAGCGGTGCGCACGCATAAAGCTTCTGCAAAGCACCGGCAAAAGTAGGCTAATGATTATACATGTATCGGAAAAAATAACAAGGTGAAATTTTATTTGTTTATTATTAAACTAGTATTTTCTGAGTCAGTGTCGGCTGCAAAGATGAAGTTGACGATGCTGCCTCTCTGCAGTGGACACGCCTTTAAAGAGAAATGCACTTTTCATAACCAGAGAATATTTGTTTTCGATTTGAATTTGTTTGTTTAAAAGTAGACATTTAAAGCTTTCTATAGACTAGATATATTTCTCATATATGTGAGGCAAGTAGCCTGATACGCTTAGTTTCGGTTCATTTATGAGATACAGACTATAGGACGAAAGAAAGCGTGCGTCCTGTTTGTTTTCTTTATTTTACAAAAGCACAACTATTTGTTGTTATTGTGAGTTTACACAAATACAAATAAATGATGTATTACTCTTATCTGTATGACCATAAATTATGGAGTATTTTAAGTTGTTTTCGCTGTTGTCAGGAAAAAATGCCAGTGATCACGCCGGCGCCTTCATGTCATGTAAGCGCGCTATACTTCAGCTTCCACACTCCACACAAACACTTGGATATGTGCAGAATAATAGCGCATATTTATCTAGGTTAACATTAGAGCGAGCGGCCAAGCCGGACGGATAAGTTCTCTTCATGGTTATCAAATCATGCATTTTCTACAGTTTGAAGAAGGCGGCCGAGGCGAGGTGGCGAAAGCATTACCAGCGTAACGAGAGAGGGGGGCCCACTAAGGGGGATGCAGAGATGTCACTGCATGTTTATATTAACATTTCTGATTGTTTAAATGATCAGCCCTCGGGGGGCCCCTCAAAATGCAGGGCCCCAGGCAATTGCCTGGATTGCCTAACCTATTGCGATGCCTCTGGGTATATCAAACGTGCAATCTTTGGTCTTATTCATCTATAACATGTTCCAGAGAAAATCGATTTTGGTTAAGGGGAAAATTAAGTTTCATAACTTTATATTTAGGCTGTATTAGTACTGTATAGCCTACTAGAACGCTGCTTTTGTACGTTTGACTGAATTGTTTGCTTGTGTTTTATTTCGTATTGTCTTTTATAATGGCTATTGTTGTTAATTTAAATATTGTTCAATATATATTATTTTATATAAATATGCTGTATTTGGTATTGAGAAAGGGTCCGTCAGTGATTGTAATTTCGACTTCAGTGACAGTTACATTATTACACCACTAGATGGCGGCAAAGACTGTCTTTATGAGTGACTGGTTGTAAACAAGGAAGTTGTTTTAGCGCTGTCTTTGGAAATCTTTTAAAAGGACAAAGATATCGCTTTCCTCAGCGGACATTCAAACTGATTTTTATAATGGATATTATGGCAACGACCTGAAGAATGAATATTATATCAGATTCAGGTAATACACACGTTTAGTCGATCTCTCTCTATATCGTAATACTCTACATAATATAATAAGCTTCAATGAAGCCACTCAACGCTCCTTCGTTACTAGTTCTAAAGTGACGTTTTCGAATTTAGTAACGGAGGCTTGGGTTATCAAACTGTCAATTTGAGATTTGAATCCGTGGCGGAAGGAAGTAGTTCTGCACAAAATAGTGTTTTTAAAGACTCAGTTGTTGTTTCTTGTTTATTTACTCCCTTGTGCCGTCGAACTTTTGTATAAACGCAATATATGGCTCATATACAATAGTTCGATGGCACAAGTGTGTAAATAATTAAGAAACAACAACGGAGTGTCTTTACTCTTGTGTGCGGAACAACTTCCTTCCGCCATGGATTAAAATCTCAAATTGACAGTTTGACAGTTGAGCCCAAGCCTCCGTTACTAATTCGTTACTAATTCTAATAAAAAAACATTACTTTAGAACTTTAATGAAGGAACGCTGAGTAGCTTCACTGAAGCTTATTGTATTATGTAGAGTAGAGTATTATGAGAGAGAGATCGACTAAGCAAGTGCATTACCTGCATCTAGATGATATTCTTCTGGTCAATCTTATAATCACAAAATCATTTTGAACGTCTGCAGGGGAAATATCTTTGTGTTTGTCCTTTGGATTTCCCATGACAACCAATGCATTTGTATGTTGCATCATCTCAAGGATGTTTCCTTGTTTCTTTCCATTTCAACATAAAAGTCTTTGCTATTCACTAATAAAGACAGTATTTGCTGCCATCTAACGGTGTAATAATGTAGCTAACTTTCACTTAAGTCGAAACAATCACAAACGTACTCCCGAAACCAAATACAGCATTATTCCAACATGTTGGAAATATTACTCATCAATAATATTTAAATAAACGATATTACCCATTATAAAAGTATAAAAAGTTTGTACAGTAGGAAATAAACACAAGCAAACAGTTAAGTCAAAAGTACAAAAGCAGCTTTATAGTAGCCTATATCAGTCCAGTAAAAATATAAAGTTATGAAATATGCCGTTAGCCAAATCAATTTGCTCTGGAACAAGTTAATAAGCCCACAGATTTCCCGTTTGATATACCCATGAATTATATCTCGTTTAACCACTATCTACATACAAGCCAGCGGCAAATTCCCGGAGGACTGGCCGAGATGAAGCTGTTCTCTGCGGATACATGAGCGCTGAACGGCCACTGACAGCCTGGAGCTCGCATCTGCGAAAGAGTACAATATAGGCACTGTGTTTATATACGAGTCACATATTTGAGGTCTAAACAACTACATTCTTGCTTAAAAACTCTTAAAACTAAATTCCGTGACACAATAACAGTAGTATTTGGTAAAAAAAAAAATATATATATATATATATATAGTGGATTTACTCGACCGCCATGACAGTCGTCGCAAGCAAGCGGAGTAATACAAACGGCGAAACGGTACAGTGCTGATACTGGGAGAATATCGCACGGCTGGAAAAGAATCTCAGCCAATCAGATTCGAGAACCAGAAAGAACTGTTGTATATAGCCCAATTTATACTTCTGCGTCGACTGTACGCTGTAGCTACGTCGTAGGCTGTGTGTTGCACGCGTAGCCTAAGACGTACCCTGACGTGCACCTCTCCAAAAATGTAACAGCGCGGCAATTCTACGCGGACCACAAGCGCTGTGATTGGTCTGCCAGAACCCCTCCCTCAGGGGTACACATGCTCCCTCTGCACGTGTAATTGCACGTCGACGCGGACAAGGACGCAGAAGTATAAATGAAAATCGACGCGTAGCCCACGGCGTAGAGGCTACGGCGCAGGTCCGACGCAGAAGTATAAATCAGCCTTAAATATACATACACTACGCACAGCACACTCTATAGTTTAGAAGATGCTTATATCTAAAGTTCATAAATTATGAAATTATGAAAAGAGACCAGTTCATTGTGCTTTTTGTTGAGCATCACATGAATTGTCATATAAAAGAATAGACAGTTATGTAACAATCATCTGTTTCTATTGGGTGGCATTTTTGTTACAGTGTGTGTAACAGTTCAAACACAGATCATACTTAAAGGTTAACATGAAAAAGGCAGAATGAAAGGAAGTTTTCAAATACTGAATGTGTCAACTATACTCTATGTCCTTTTGTTCTTTGTTCAAAATGTCTGTGACAGCCATAGACTGTAAAAAATATGGACGTAGTGTCCGTGACGTCACCCATAGGTTTCTGAAGAGCGTTTTTTAAGCCTCAGAGTCAGCCATTGCCGTCTTGGCAGCGCGTCACTTCCGAATAACAGAAAATGGCCAAAGAGGTGGGACGTGGGTGGAGCTGAGGTGACGTGATGACTAACAGACAGCAGACAAACGGCAATCCACCGGTCACTCAAAGTGGCCACGCCCTTAATTATGCAGAACTTTAAGGCTTAATATAATTTAAAATGAATGAGTTATAAAAACATTCACCGCCCTCACAGTTGTCATGAAGGGCAAAATTGGCTGTGTAGACCAAAACCACAATTTGTACCAGGCTGTAAACATGTTTTTTTCTTCTGTAAAGTTGGGCATTTTAACATGGGGCTCAATGAGATTCAGCTCCCTTTTGGAGCCTGTCTCTAGTGGCCAGTCGATGAATTGCAGTTTAAGTCACTTCCGTATTGGCTTCAAGAGAAACTGGGGGAGGTTGCCGCTTGGTATCAGCCAAACAAATATCACTGTTAAAGTGACAGATTTGGGTAACACTTTATTTTACAATGTCCTTGTTACATACACTATATTGCCAAAAGTATTGGGACACCCCTCCAAATCATTGAATTCAGGTGTTCCAATCACTTCCATGGCCACAGGTGTAAAAAATCAAGCACCTAGGCATGCAGACTGCTTCTACAAACATTTGTGAAAGAATGGATCACTCTCAGGAGCTCAGTGAATGCAAGTGTGGTACCGTGATAGGTTGCCACCTGTGCAATAAGTCCATTCATGAAATTTCTACTACTAAACTACTAAATATTCCACGGTCAACTGTTAGTGGTATTATAACAAAGTGGAAGCAATTGGGAACAACAGCAACTCAGCCACAAAGTGGTAGGCCCCTTAGTTCCAGTGAAAGGAACTCTTAATGATTCAGCATACCAAGACATTTTGCACAATTTCATGCTCCCAACTTTGTGGGAACAGTTTGGGGATGGCCCTTTATTGTTCCAACATGACTGCGCACCAGTGCACAAAGCAAGGTTAATAAAGACATGGATGAGCGAGTTTGGTGTGGAGGAGGAGTCCAGCAGGAGTCCTGACCTCAACCCGATAGAACACATCTGGGATGAATTAGAGCGGAGACTGCGAGCCAGGCCTTCTCGTCCAACATCAGTGCCTGACCTCACAAATGCGCTTCTAGAAGAATGGTCAAAAATTCCCATAAACACAATCCTAAACCTTGTGGAAAGCCTTCCCAGAAGAGTTGAAGCTGTTATAGCTGCAAAGTGTGGACCAACTCCATATTAAACCCTACGGATTAAGAATGGGATGTCATTAAAGTTCATGTGCATGTAAAGTCAGGCGTCCCAAAACTTTTAGCAATATAGTGTATGTTACATGTACTTACCATAGTAATAACAGTAAACTATGCATAATTACATGCAACTAACCCTCAACCAAACCCTAACCCTATAGTAAGTACATGTAGTTAATCAATATTACTCAGTACTTAAATATATAATTACACTGTAACAATGACACCTTAAAATAAAGTGTAACCCAGATTTGTCTAAGAGAGAAAGATGGTGGATGGTGGTTATTGTGATCACTCTCCTAACCAAAGTTAAATGCTTTCATCTTCTAGTCTCCATTGAATGTTACTAACTTTTATTATTAACTGGCCTAGTTTCACTTTGCCCAGGGTGTGACTCACAAATGAATGGTAAATTAATGGATTTTTTTTATTACTATGAATGTCAATCACTCTATAACTAATTTCTGTCAACACTTTCGGTAAGTATCAAACCGGTCTGGCAGCAACAGGACGCTCAACAATGGCACGATGACCTGGGTCACGACAGGGTGCCATCAACTCATATGGTAAGTGAGAAGAGTTATGAAAACACTTTTTTATATATATATATATAAAATAAATAATAGTAGTACAGTACAGTGTTTGTAAGGAAAACAAATCTTAAAAATAGGCACAAAATTCCATGTCTAACCTGCGTGGCAGTTAATAATAAGGGATGAATCTTTAGTCTGGTAAAATATGCAGTGTTATTTTAAGTAAAATCACAGTTTAAATGAATCTGTGAAATATGACAGCAGTACAAGTTGTATACTGTTAGTTTACTAGCAGGATAATACAAACGTTCTAATACGATACATTTATATTTACATGATTTTTTGAATTTTTGTTTTAACAGAAATGAAGGTATTCATTTGATGTTTACCACAGAGAAATATTTTTTTTTTCAATCATAATCTGTGATCACATTTTTTTTAGCCCCATTGTCTTATAAAATTGCTCCACTGATTATAAAAAGTTTAATGTAAATTAATCACAAACCATATTTGTTAGGTGAATGTGTTAGGATAATGTTAATAAGTACATTATCAGCTATTATCTCTCAGTGACATGGCGTCTGTCTAAAGTCATAACTTTTTAATAGAAAGCACTGGAATTTCTGGTTCTCTTGTTTTCCTGCTCAGCCTTAACAAACAGACAATTAACAATGCCTAAATTGGACTATTTATACCAGAATATACCATAACAAAAGCTAAATATAGCTGAATATATATCTGGATTTATTTTGCTATAATGCTCATCTGATCAAGATTATTATTATTAACTTCTTGTTTATTGAACTCTTGTATAAAAGCAATATCACAGAAAAACTCCTGCTGTTATATCAGTATAGCTGTGATCACATGTGAAACTCAGTCTGTGGTCGTGTGCCTACAGCCGAAATATTTGGAAGATTGTGTGCAATATCATGTGACATTGCTTAAATATAAGACAATACAACACAATCCAGGCCTTGTGTACACAAAATACAACACACAACATATTATATGTATACACAAATGCTTGAAACAGAAAACACCAAAACCAGTGTTGATGATGTTACATGTAAACGTGGGCATTATTTAAATAGGTTACAGTACAGGTCAAGCAGCAGTCAGACTGAACGTGTTCTTAAAAAGTGCAGTGTTGTTTTTTTTGTTAAGATTATCTCGAGATAAACAGAATTTTACTATGCCAAGAAGGAAGTACCTTAGATGAAGAACAATCTGAAGTGCATTCCTGAGATGGTCTGTTGACGTGCCATTTTGAGCTACAGATATGGGCACCAAAGACGATTAATGAATCAATGTGTTGGTCATTTGTGCATGAGGGGCTTGAGATGCTATAAGTTGCTTATATCAGCAATGACCTCAAACCTTTGAATTAATTAAGCCGTATAGGTAATTGCTATAGCATAGCAGGTCAATTATCTATCCACTTTCTGATATTGTGCTTCATTATTTTAGCTTCATGAAACCAATTATGATTGTTGTCATCTGCATATATGATTTTTGCCATAACTGTGCTGTGATTTGGAGCTGCGATTGAACAAGAGCAGGAATATGAGTTTAGTGTTATTTAGGCCTACTGTGTAAAGCAAACTATAAAGTGTTCATACAGTCCAATGGCGACCTCTGGCTCTGAAGGGAAGAAGCTGCAAGTTCAGATGTTACAAACAAGGAGGTATAGGCTAGACTGGGTAAACCCAGCCTGATCTGCCGGCGATTTGATTTCGCCCTGCAACTCAGTCTGGAAACCTGTACATTCATTTCTACTGCTTCTGCTACACTTTTGCGGGAACCAATCACAGACTGGCTTATCCACCTGGCGCGCTATTGGCGGGTTTAACATGATGACGGATAGAGAAGTGATGGGTCGTTGCCCGTTGATCACGCCTCTTGTGGTCTGATTGGTTGAAGGACTATCTAATTGCGTACAGAGTCATTTGAATAATGCTCGTTTATCACGCCTCTTGTGCAGTAGAAAATACAGAGCAGACTCCCCAGACCAATGTTCAATCTTAAATTGAGCTTGGTCTGGTGATAGCCAGCCAAGGTATAGGCTATATTAGCCTACACCTGGGCCCAAGTTACTTTTGAGGTCTGGTACAAATAAGACATACAAAATATAGGCTGGCTCATATGTATGTATGCACGATTAATAATTCAAAGATCACAATCTCATTCCTATGACAGTGATTCATGACAATTGAAATTACGATCACAATGGAATATTTAAACCTGCTTTCGCGCTGCCGCTGAGCCAGAGAAAGCAGCATGTAAGCTTTATGTTTGTAACAGTCTTTTCAACTATACAGTAGGCTATTGCTGTGTTGCAAACATTAAATAATAGCCTAACAAAAGTATTGGGATACAAGTTTATAGTCCGGATAGGCCTATAGATGTAGCCTATTTCAAAAGCTATGTTTTGTTTTCAGAATTGTCTGGGAACCGTGATCTCTATTCTAAAAAAAAATCCTAAATCCTAATATTGTGTTGGTCCCCCTTTTGCAGAGGTGTCAAGTAACTAAGTACAAATACTTCGTTACCTTACTTAAGTAGAAATTTTGGGTATCTATACTTCACTGGAGTAATTATTTCTATGGCCATGTCCGGAATAAAGAGTAGTCTTTCCATGTCACACAGTACAGTTAGGGTGATATGACTTAACCCGTGATATAAGATTTTGGCCATATACCTATCCAAGTCATTCATCACAGACAGTATCAGCGTCAGTAGGCTATACTTATTGTATTTCGGCCGCACCACAAGGTGTCACTGTGGCCTCAACGCTTCGCCCTCGCCTACTCTGAGCTCGATTGCTGTCTGAGGTAAACCACGCCCTCCTCATTACCCTACGGACAAAGAAATATAAAAATGCATAAATGTAAAAATACATTAATGTAAAAATAAAGAAACGTAGAAATAAAGAAATGTAGAAATGAATAAATGTGGAAATAAATAAAAATAGAAATGAATAAATGTAGAAATAAATAAAAGAATAAATAAATAAATGTATAAATAATTATTTTTGTTTTTTGCTTTTCTATGTATATTTATTTATTTATATATATATCCATTTATTTATTTTTGCTTTTTTACATTTCTTTGTATATTTATTTATGTATTTATTTATTTTTAATTTTGGCAGTGGTGGCATTCCATAGAAAATAGTCCCCAGCACGCTCTCTGTGCAAGCAGGTTGTCACGTTGGTTATGTTGACGGAAGTTAGCCTATTTTCAGGCGCTGCATAATATCACTGCGCCTGCTGCACATCTGTGTGCACCTGCTGCACACTATATCTACATAAGAGCCAGCGGCAAATTCCCGAAGGAATTGGCCGAGATGAAGCTGTTCTCAGCGAGTACAAGAGCACTGAACGGCCACTGACAGCCTGGATCTCGTATCTGCCAAAGCGTCTGAACAGTCCCATATTTGATGTCCAAATAACTACATTCTCGTATAAAAAAAACTGTTAAAACTATATTTCGTTACACAACAATTGTATTTTTAAAACTTGTGGTGGATTTGCTCTACCGCCATGACATTCGTCGCAAGCGGAGCGACAACGGTGAAACGGTTTGAGTGACGATACTGGGTGAATATCGCACGGCTGGAAAAGCCTCTCAGACAATCAGATTCGAGAACCAGAAAGAACTGTTGTATAAAAACCATATTTTTTTACAGTCTAGTCATGGGTACCGAAGACGTCACTTCCGCAATTTTTGTGTCCGACATGGCAACGAACACAGCACATTCTAGATGAGACGATTTGAGAAAAAAATCGATATCTGGAAAAAAACATTTGTTATTGGTTGTGATCCTTATTTATTACATCCAACTTGCTTTTCCGGACATTTCTACAGTAGCGCCCCCGAGAATAAGGTGGATATATCTTGTAGCCTACATAATCCATCGCCACGGAGAAAGTGCTACCAAAAAATCTTTAGCCTAATATAAAAATAAAATACAATTAAATACCTAATGCAAACGTATCATTGTACAACATTACTTAGGCTACATGTAAAGAAACAAAATGCATCTGCCATGGAAAATGAAATATCCTCCTCCGCACGGACAATAAGTAAATGACTTTAATCAAACCATGTTGTTGATGAAAATACGAGTCGAGAACAATACAAGTGCTAGTTATTAAAAACAATGCATCAATGTTTTTGAAAAAATATTTTTAATATTACAGTAATAGTAAATATCTTTAATATTACTAGTTGAACATGCCGTTTGAGCTGCGCACGTCGCTGAAGTTTAAGAGAATTAGGCTAACACTCGTAAACTGAAGAGATTGTTGTGGATGCGTTCCCGTAACAACAGGCTGAAACACAGCAACTGAGCCCGAGTAATTCACAACGTTTTATTACAATAGTGTATACAATTATAATGTTATGAATATGACAGCCCCAATCATAGTTATTAATGTTTTGCGTTGCTGTTTGAACTCGCGCGCTCCACTGAAGCTAAAGATGATCAGGTACAAGCGCTGCGGATTATTTACCTCAACAAAACGCATCTATATGAGATTAATCAGATATTTATACTACGTAATTTAACATTACAATTTATATCTGCATAAGTGAAGCTTGAACTGAGTGCTAATGTGCACGTTAAGCCGACGCTCTTCACACAACAGCGCGCGGAAACAACAACAAAACCAAACCCAGAGAATTCACAACGTTTTATTACAACAGTGTCCTCATTATAATGTTATGTATATGACAGTCCCAGTAGTTATTAATGTTGTGCATTGCTGTTTGGCTGCCAGTGGTCCCTTCTGGTTGAAGCCAACCATTTATTCCGCTGACATAACTCCTTTGGGATCGAATAAAATTGTAGTTCGGTGTTTCTCAGACGACTGTTGTTACAGCTAACTGCACAACATATCCCGGGCATATTGTAACCTTGTTGTGAACCTTCTGGGAGTGTTTCGTTTATCTTTCTCTGGTAGTTGTGGCTGCTGTGCCCATAGAATGAAACAGGTCGCGCAGCTGTGACCGCTGGCGGCGATAAAGTACAGCGACGTCACATGGTCTGCATAAAAACGCAAAAAAGTGCCTATAGATCTTCATCCGCATCGCTCTCCCTTTGTATTTTTATACCATGAAAACACATTTTGTGATCCACACTTATGAATTTGATGACGAACCATGTATGAGACAAATAATTATGCAAGTAACTAAACACTTTCTATTTGTAAATTATTTATTCATTTTAATTTTACATTAATAATTAGCTTTTAATCACAAACCACCTGCAGTTCTGTAATGTTTGATTCACTTTAATGAAAAAGAATGGAATATATTATATCTATATTTTCTTTCTCTTGGGTTCTAGATATGGAAATATATACATATTCCTGTGATGGACTGGCCATCCGTCCAGGGTGTCCTCTGCCCGTGGCCCGAAACGGTGAGATAGGCTCCCGTCCAGGCATCCCTGTGACCCAAATTTTATGCAACTCAAATTTGCAACACAAATGTAAAAAGGTCAGACAGCAGAAAAGTAATTGTAATTGAGAATATGACACTGCATCAGGCATGAAGTCTGGTGGGTTGGATGTGTCATTCAGTCTTAGAGAGTACAAATAGTTCAGTTAATACAGCCACTAGCAGAACCTGTCTGCACCTATAGTGCACGTCAGAAACCTACACATTCTCAGAAATACACATTGAGCAGAATGTCACGGGCCATAAATAAACTAGTTAAGTAACCACCCACTATTCTTTTTTAATGTTACCCTTACATCTTCACATTTTGAATCAATGCTCAGTTTTTACACCAGCAAACCTGGGGAATTCAGATGCAATATTCAGAGCTGTCACTTGACTTCATTGGATGTGCTTAGTGGCCCTGAGCTCTATCATAAAGAGGCAATTGTTAGTCCAGTCTATAATCGATTCTATATGGTATAAGTCATAGTCAACAGAAGCTGAATATTAAAAGCCACTGATTATGAAATTTTAGTGCTGGACAATCGATTAATTGCATCCAAAATAAAAGTTTGTGTTTACATAATATATGTGTGTGTACCGTGTATAATTATTATGTATATATAAATACACACACATGCATGTGTATATTTAAGAAAAATATGTTATATTTATATATAAAATATTTATATTTATAAATAGGATAAATTATATAAATATATATACAGTATATACATGCAAATATTTCTTAAATATATACATTAAGGAGTGTGTATTTATATATACATAATAATTATACACAGTACACACACATATATTATGTAAACACAAACTTTTATTTTGGATGCGATTAATCGATCGCTCAGCACTATTTTAAATATGAAACATACATAAGGAGTATCTGATATTGGACTGTATAATACATATTTAAAGTAGCCCTATACTTTAGTTGGTAACACTTTACAATAAGGTTTCATTACACTGTAAATTCTAACAAGTTCAGTTTACTTAAAAAAAGTTTGGAAGCCGATTGCCTTATTTTTACAAAGCAAACTTAAAGCGAAAACTGAAGTTAATTTAACAATCAGCTAAAAGTAAAGAAAGCTAACACCTCCCAAATAAATTAAGTAATAAATATCATGTTAGTTTAATGCAAATTCTAGTTAACATACTCTAGAATATTTACTTAAATCTTACTTAAGATTTAATAGTAAGATTACTTGAGTAATTCCATTTAACTAACAGTGTTATATTATGTTCTGCAAACATCTTAAATACTATTATTCTCAAAATAGTTTTAATCTGTCATTTTCAGTTGGCGACAGCTATGGAAACTATGTGCAATCGGTTTCCACATTTTCTTCAAGTAAAGTGAACGTATTTTTAGTAGTTTAACTAGAATTGAATGCACTTAACACAAGTTTGAAATTCTAGTTAAATTCTTTAGTTTAACATGAACAAAATTAACTGCACCTCTACAGCATTTATAAATCTTTGTTAATGTTAATTTCAACATTTACTAATACATTATGGAAATCAAAAGTTGTACTTGGTAACATTTGTTAATGCACTGTGGACTAACATGAACAAACAATGAACAGCTGGATTTTTATTTACTAAGATTAAATACTAACAAATGTATTGCTCATGGTTAGTTCATGTTAGTTAATACATTAACTAATGTTAGCAAATGAGACCTTATTGTAAAGTGTTACCCTATAGTTCTACAATTTATTCATTCTCATGTCAATACATACTCTTAAGAAACTTAAATTATAACTAGATATTAGACTAACATTTTAATTCAAGTAAGATAACTTAGATCTTAGATTAGACAATTCACTTTAGAGCATGTTATATGAAATATGTTCTTTCAGACGAAACGTCTGATTGCCCAATCTGTACAAAACAGATACTGTGAAACACATTTTCACAACGCACTGGTTTCAAGAAACATGGAATTATGTTACTTTATAACGGGAAGTATGGACCGGTAATGGAAAACATCAAGCGCTTCCATTTCAGAGTCCCTGTTATCAGATCTGTTGAAGATGTTGCTGTTCATGTTTGTTAGCCCAGGACATTTTACAAATCCAGACCAGACGATGTTCTATGGCCATGTCCGGAATAAAGAGTAGTCTTTCCATGTCACACAGTACAGTTAGGGTGATATGACTTAACCCGTGATATAAGATTTTGGCCATATACCTGTCCAAGTCATTCATCACAGACAGTATCAGCGTCAGTAGGCTATACTTATTGTATTTCGGCCGCACCACAAGGTGTCACTGTGGCCTCAACGCTTCGCCCTCGCCTACTCTGAGCTCGATTGCTGTCTGAGGTAAACCACGCCCTCCTCATTACCCTACGGACAAAGAAATGTAAAAATGCATAAATGTAAAAATGCATAAATGTAAAAATGCATAAATGTAGAAATAAATGTAGAAATACATAAATGTAAAAATAAATAAATGTAGAAATAAATGTAGAAATACATAAATGTAAAAATAAATAAATGTAGAAATAAATAAATGTAGAAATGAATAAATGTGGAAATAAATAAAAATAGAAATGAATAAATGTATAAATAAATGAAAGAATAAATAAATGTGGAAAAAATAAATATATATATAAATAAGGAAATGAATGTATAAATAATTATTTATTTTTTACATTTCTTTGTATATTTATTTATGTATTTATTTATTTTTAATTTTGGCAGTTGTGGCATTCCATAATTTTCAGGCGCTGCGTAATATCATTGCGCCTGGTGCACCCATGGTACGGCAGCAAAGTTCCTTGATTATTACGCAGGAATGAGAGTATAGTACCTAGCCATATCGGTCTAGAAAATCGCAACTTTTAATTTTCTGTCGGTCTTAGTACACGATGTAACTATACACATCACAACATGTAAATAGGAAAATGTTGGCGTTATTTTGTCACTTATTGAGCAGTAGGCTAGTTGGAGCCGTTTACTTCCAGTCTTTGTGCTAAGCTAGGCTAGCGGTGGGTGCGTCAGACAGAGTTATGGCACGCATAGAGATGAGAATGGTATGTATGGACTTATCTAACTCTGGGGGATATGGTGAATAAGCTAAAGTCCCAAAAAGTCAGCGTGTTCCTTTAATATATCTTCGTTATCTAGAGATATAATTTTACAACATACAAAAAGTAGTCAAAACACATCTAACAGAACCTAAATTGTTTAATTTTTATAACATTAAAGTGCTTTTTTTAAAAAATATTTTTATCTTCATCTTTATAATAGAAGATACAATACAATATCTTCAAAATACAGTACAATCTTCATATTTATAACCAATTGTCACCTTAAAAACGGTCCTTTGTGTGGTGGTGACAGGAACAAGCAATTCTCCTACATATAGAAATATATGGTTATCATTTTAATTTAATCTTTATTTTATTAGTTTATCAACTAATTATGTTAACTCAACTAATTTAATGTAGAAGAGCTGGATTTACTAATTAGCCTACCAATTAAGTAATGTCAACTAAGTAGATGTATTGATTAGGGCTGCCCCCGACTAAAGATTTTTCTAGGGGACTAGTCATTCATTTAAGCAATTAGTAGAGTAATCGCACATTTATATTAGGCGAATTTAATTAGGCTGCTTAAATATATACACTGGGTGCATGGAAGCGGTGCGCACGCATAAAGCTTCTGCAAAGCACCGGCAAAAGTAGGCTAATGATTATACATGTATCGGAAAAAATAACAAGGTGAAATTTTATTTGTTTATTATTAAACTAGTATTTTCTGAGTCAGTGTCGGCTGCAAAGATGAAGTTGACGATGCTGCCTCTCTGCAGTGGACACGCCTTTAAAGAGAAATGCACTTTTCATAACCAGAGAATATTTGTTTTCGATTTGAATTTGTTTGTTTAAAAGTAGACATTTAAAGCTTTCTATAGACTAGATATATTTCTCATATATGTGAGGCAAGTAGCCTGATACGCTTAGTTTCGGTTCATTTATGAGATACAGACTATAGGACGAAAGAAAGCGTGCGTCCTGTTTGTTTTCTTTATTTTACAAAAGCACAACTATTTGTTGTTATTGTGAGTTTACACAAATACAAATAAATGATGTATTACTCTTATCTGTATGACCATAAATTATGGAGTATTTTAAGTTGTTTTCGCTGTTGTCAGGAAAAAATGCCAGTGATCACGCCGGCGCCTTCATGTCATGTAAGCGCGCTATACTTCAGCTTCCACACTCCACACAAACACTTGGATATGTGCAGAATAATAGCGCATATTTATCTAGGTTAACATTAGAGCGAGCGGCCAAGCCGGACGGATAAGTTCTCTTCATGGTTATCAAATCATGCATTTTCTACAGTTTGAAGAAGGCGGCCGAGGCGAGGTGGCGAAAGCATTACCAGCGTAACGAGAGAGGGGGGCCCACTAAGGGGGATGCAGAGATGTCACTGCATGTTTATATTAACATTTCTGATTGTTTAAATGATCAGCCCTCGGGGGGCCCCTCAAAATGCAGGGCCCCAGGCAATTGCCTGCATTGCCTAACCTATTGCGATGCCTCTGGGTATATCAAACGTGCAATCTTTGGTCTTATTCATCTATAACATGTTCCAGAGAAAATCGATTTTGGTTAAGGGGAAAATTAAGTTTCATAACTTTATATTTAGGCTATATTAGTACTGTATAGCCTACTAGAACGCTGCTTTTGTACGTTTGACTGAATTGTTTGCTTGTGTTTTATTTCGTATTGTCTTTTATAATGGCTATTGTTGTTAATTTAAATATTGTTCAATATATATTATTTTATATAAATATGCTGTATTTGGTATTGAGAAAGGGTCCGTCAGTGATTGTAATTTCGACTTCAGTGACAGTTACATTATTACACCACTAGATGGCGGCAAAGACTGTCTTTATGAGTGACTGGTTGTAAACAAGGAAGTTGTTTTAGCGCTGTCTTTGGAAATCTTTTAAAAGGACAAAGATATCGCTTTCCTCAGCGGACATTCAAACTGATTTTTATAATGGATATTATGGCAACGACCTGAAGAATGAATATTATATCAGATTCAGGTAATACACACGTTTAGTCGATCTCTCTCTATATCGTAATACTCTACATAATATAATAAGCTTCAATGAAGCCACTCAACGCTCCTTCGTTACTAGTTCTAAAGTGACGTTTTCGAATTTAGTAACGGAGGCTTGGGTTATCAAACTGTCAATTTGAGATTTGAATCCGTGGCGGAAGGAAGTAGTTCTGCACAAAATAGTGTTTTTAAAGACTCAGTTGTTGTTTCTTGTTTATTTACTCCCTTGTGCCGTCGAACTTTTGTATAAACGCAATATATGGCTCATATACAATAGTTCGATGGCACAAGTGTGTAAATAATTAAGAAACAACAACGGAGTGTCTTTACTCTTGTGTGCGGAACAACTTCCTTCCGCCATGGATTAAAATCTCAAATTGACAGTTTGACAGTTGAGCCCAAGCCTCCGTTACTAATTCGTTACTAATTCTAATAAAAAAACATTACTTTAGAACTTTAATGAAGGAACGCTGAGTAGCTTCACTGAAGCTTATTGTATTATGTAGAGTAGAGTATTATGAGAGAGAGATCGACTAAGCAAGTGCATTACCTGCATCTAGATGATATTCTTCTGGTCAATCTTATAATCACAAAATCATTTTGAACGTCTGCAGGGGAAATATCTTTGTGTTTGTCCTTTGGATTTCCCATGACAACCAATGCATTTGTATGTTGCATCATCTCAAGGATGTTTCCTTGTTTCTTTCCATTTCAACATAAAAGTCTTTGCTATTCACTAATAAAGACAGTATTTGCTGCCATCTAACGGTGTAATAATGTAGCTAACTTTCACTTAAGTCGAAACAATCACAAACGTACTCTCGAAACCAAATACAGCATTATTCCAACATGTTGGAAATATTACTCATCAATAATATTTAAATAAACGATATTACCCATTATAAAAGTATAAAAAGTTTGTACAGTAGGAAATAAACACAAGCAAACAGTTAAGTCAAAAGTACAAAAGCAGCTTTATAGTAGCCTATATCAGTCCAGTAAAAATATAAAGTTATGAAATATGCCGTTAGCCAAATCAATTTGCTCTGGAACAAGTTAATAAGCCCACAGATTTCCCGTTTGATATACCCATGAATTATATCTCGTTTAACCACTATCTACATACAAGCCAGCGGCAAATTCCCGGAGGACTGGCCGAGATGAAGCTGTTCTCTGCGGATACATGAGCGCTGAACGGCCACTGACAGCCTGGAGCTCGCATCTGCGAAAGAGTACAATATAGGCACTGTTTATATATACGAGTCACATATTTGAGGTCTAAACAACTACATTCTTGCTTAAAAACTCTTAAAACTAAATTCCGTGACACAATAACAGTAGTATTTGGTAAAAAAAAAAAAAATATATATATATATAGTGGATTTACTCGACCGCCATGACAGTCGTCGCAAGCAAGCGGAGTAATACAAACGGCGAAACGGTACAGTGCTGATACTGGGAGAATATCGCACGGCTGGAAAAGAATCTCAGCCAATCAGATTCGAGAACCAGAAAGAACTGTTGTATATAGCCCAATTTATACTTCTGCGTCGACTGTACGCTGTAGCTACGTCGTAGGCTGTGTGTTGCACGCGTAGCCTAAGACGTACCCTGACGTGCACCTCTCCAAAAATGTAACAGCGCGGCAATTCTACGCGGACCACAAGCGCTGTGATTGGTCTGCCAGAACCCCTCCCTCAGGGGTACACATGCTCCCTCTGCACGTGTAATTGCACGTCGACGCGGACAAGGACGCAGAAGTATAAATGAAAATCGACGCGTAGCCCACGGCGTAGAGGCTATGGCGCAGGTCCGACGCAGAAGTATAAATCAGCCTTAAATATACATACACTACGCACAGCACACTCTATAGTTTAGAAGATGCTTATATCTAAAGTTCATAAATTATGAAATTATGAAAAGAGACCAGTTCATTGTGCTTTTTGTTGAGCATCACATGAATTGTCATATAAAAGAATAGACAGTTATGTAACAATCATCTGTTTCTATTGGGTGGCATTTTTGTTACAGTGTGTGTAACAGTTCAAACACAGATCATACTTAAAGGTTAACATGAAAAAGGCAGAATGAAAGGAAGTTTTCAAATACTGAATGTGTCAACTATACTCTATGTCCTTTTGTTCTTTGTTCAAAATGTCTGTGACAGCCATAGACTGTAAAAAATATGGACGTAGTGTCCGTGACGTCACCCATAGGTTTCTGAAGAGCGTTTTTTAAGCCTCAGAGTCAGCCATTGCCGTCTTGGCAGCGCGTCACTTCCGAATAACAGAAAATGGCCAAAGAGGTGGGACGTGGGTGGAGCTGAGGTGACGTGATGACTAACAGACAGCAGACAAACGGCAATCCACCGGTCACTCAAAGTGGCCACGCCCTTAATTATGCAGAACTTTAAGGCTTAATATAATTTAAAATGAATGAGTTATAAAAACATTCACCGCCCTCACAGTTGTCATGAAGGGCAAAATTGGCTGTGTAGACCAAAACCACAATTTGTACCAGGCTGTAAACATGTTTTTTTCTTCTGTAAAGTTGGGCATTTTAACATGGGGCTCAATGAGATTCAGCTCCCTTTTGGAGCCTGTCTCTAGTGGCCAGTCGATGAATTGCAGTTTAAGTCACTTCCGTATTGGCTTCAAGAGAAACTGGGGGAGGTTGCCGCTTGGTATCAGCCAAACAAATATCACTGTTAAAGTGACAGATTTGGGTAACACTTTATTTTACAATGTCCTTGTTACATACACTATATTGCCAAAAGTATTGGGACACCCCTCCAAATCATTGAATTCAGGTGTTCCAATCACTTCCATGGCCACAGGTGTAAAAAATCAAGCACCTAGGCATGCAGACTGCTTCTACAAACATTTGTGAAAGAATGGATCACTCTCAGGAGCTCAGTGAGCACCAGTGCACAAAGCAAGGTTAATAAAGACATGGATGAGCGAGTTTGGTGTGGAGGAGGAGTCCAGCAGGAGTCCTGACCTCAACCCGATAGAACACATCTGGGATGAATTAGAGCGGAGACTGCGAGCCAGGCCTTCTCGTCCAACATCAGTGCCTGACCTCACAAATGCGCTTCTAGAAGAATGGTCAAAAATTCCCATAAACACAATCCTAAACCTTGTGGAAAGCCTTCCCAGAAGAGTTGAAGCTGTTATAGCTGCAAAGTGTGGACCAACTCCATATTAAACTCTACGGATTAAGAATGGGATGTCATTAAAGTTCATGTGCATGTAAAGTCAGGCGTCCCAAAACTTTTAGCAATATAGTGTATGTTACATGTACTTACCATAGTAATAACAGTAAACTATGCATAATTACATGCAACTAACCCTCAACCAAACCCTAACCCTATAGTAAGTACATGTAGTTAATCAATATTACTCAGTACTTAAATATATAATTACACTGTAACAATGACACCTTAAAATAAAGTGTAACCCAGATTTGTCTAAGAGAGAAAGATGGTGGATGGTGGTTATTGTGATCACTCTCCTAACCAAAGTTAAATGCTTTCATCTTCTAGTCTCCATTGAATGTTACTAACTTTTATTATTAACTGGCCTAGTTTCACTTTGCCCAGGGTGTGACTCACAAATGAATGGTAAATTAATGGATTTTTTTTATTACTATGAATGTCAATCACTCTATAACTAATTTCTGTCAACACTTTCGGTAAGTATCAAACCGGTCTGGCAGCAACAGGACGCTCAACAATGGCACGATGACCTGGGTCACGACAGGGTGCCATCAACTCATATGGTAAGTGAGAAGAGTTATGAAAACACTTTTTTATATATATATATATAAAATAAATAATAGTAGTACAGTACAGCGTTTGTAAGGAAAACAAATCTTAAAAATAGGCACAAAATTCCATGTCTAACCTGCGTGGCAGTTAATAATAAGGGATGAATCTTTAGTCTGGTAAAATATGCAGTGTTATTTTAAGTAAAATCACAGTTTAAATGAATCTGTGAAATATGACAGCAGTACAAGTTGTATACTGTTAGTTTACTAGCAGGATAATACAAACGTTCTAATACGATACATTTATATTTACATGATTTTTTGAATTTTTGTTTTAACAGAAATGAAGGTATTCATTTGATGTTTACCACAGAGAAATATTTTTTTTTTCAATCATAATCTGTGATCACATTTTTTTTAGCCCCATTGTCTTATAAAATTGCTCCACTGATTATAAAAAGTTTAATGTAAATTAATCACAAACCATATTTGTTAGGTGAATGTGTTAGGATAATGTTAATAAGTACATTATCAGCTATTATCTCTCAGTGACATGGCGTCTGTCTAAAGTCATAACTTTTTAATAGAAAGCACTGGAATTTCTGGTTCTCTTGTTTTCCTGCTCAGCCTTAACAAACAGACAATTAACAATGCCTAAATTGGACTATTTATACCAGAATATACCATAACAAAAGCTAAATATAGCTGAATATATATCTGGATTTATTTTGCTATAATGCTCATCTGATCAAGATTATTATTATTAACTTCTTGTTTATTGAACTCTTGTATAAAAGCAATATCACAGAAAAACTCCTGCTGTTATATCAGTATAGCTGTGATCACATGTGAAACTCAGTCTGTGGTCGTGTGCCTACAGCCGAAATATTTGGAAGATTGTGTGCAATATCATGTGACATTGCTTAAATATAAGACAATACAACACAATCCAGGCCTTGTGTACACAAAATACAACACACAACATATTATATGTATACACAAATGCTTGAAACAGAAAACACCAAAACCAGTGTTGATGATGTTACATGTAAACGTGGGCATTATTTAAATAGGTTACAGTACAGGTCAAGCAGCAGTCAGACTGAACGTGTTCTTAAAAAGTGCAGTGTTGTTTTTTTTGTTAAGATTATCTCGAGATAAACAGAATTTTACTATGCCAAGAAGGAAGTACCTTAGATGAAGAACAATCTGAAGTGCATTCCTGAGATGGTCTGTTGACGTGCCATTTTGAGCTACAGATATGGGCACCAAAGACGATTAATGAATCAATGTGTTGGTCATTTGTGCATGAGGGGCTTGAGATGCTATAAGTTGCTTATATCAGCAATGACCTCAAACCTTTGAATTAATTAAGCCGTATAGGTAATTGCTATAGCATAGCAGGTCAATTATCTATCCACTTTCTGATATTGTGCTTCATTATTTTAGCTTCATGAAACCAATTATGATTGTTGTCATCTGCATATATGATTTTTGCCATAACTGTGCTGTGATTTGGAGCTGCGATTGAACAAGAGCAGGAATATGAGTTTAGTGTTATTTAGGCCTACTGTGTAAAGCAAACTATAAAGTGTTCATACAGTCCAATGGCGACCTCTGGCTCTGAAGGGAAGAAGCTGCAAGTTCAGATGTTACAAACAAGGAGGTATAGGCTAGACTGGGTAAACCCAGCCTGATCTGCCGGCGATTTGATTTCGCCCTGCAACTCAGTCTGGAAACCTGTACATTCATTTCTACTGCTTCTGCTACACTTTTGCGGGAACCAATCACAGACTGGCTTATCCACCTGGCGCGCTATTGGCGGGTTTAACATGATGACGGATAGAGAAGTGATGGGTCGTTGCCCGTTGATCACGCCTCTTGTGGTCTGATTGGTTGAAGGACTATCTAATTGCGTACAGAGTCATTTGAATAATGCTCGTTTATCACGCCTCTTGTGCAGTAGAAAATACAGAGCAGACTCCCCAGACCAATGTTCAATCTTAAATTGAGCTTGGTCTGGTGATAGCCAGCCAAGGTATAGGCTATATTAGCCTACACCTGGGCCCAAGTTACTTTTGAGGTCTGGTACAAATAAGACATACAAAATATAGGCTGGCTCATATGTATGTATGCACGATTAATAATTCAAAGATCACAATCTCATTCCTATGACAGTGATTCATGACAATTGAAATTACGATCACAATGGAATATTTAAACCTGCTTTCGCGCTGCCGCTGAGCCAGAGAAAGCAGCATGTAAGCTTTATGTTTGTAACAGTCTTTTCAACTATACAGTAGGCTATTGCTGTGTTGCAAACATTAAATAATAGCCTAACAAAAGTATTGGGATACAAGTTTATAGTCCGGATAGGCCTATAGATGTAGCCTATTTCAAAAGCTATGTTTTGTTTTCAGAATTGTCTGGGAACCGTGATCTCTATTCTAGAAAAAAATCCTAAATCCTAATATTGTGTTGGTCCCCCTTTTGCAGAGGTGTCAAGTAACTAAGTACAAATACTTCGTTACCTTACTTAAGTAGAAATTTTGGGTATCTATACTTCACTGGAGTAATTATTTCTATGGCCATGTCCGGAATAAAGAGTAGTCTTTCCATGTCACACAGTACAGTTAGGGTGATATGACTTAACCCGTGATAACTACATTCTCGTATAAAAAAAAAAACTGTTAAAACTAGATTTCGTTACACAACAATAGTATTTTTAAAACTTGTGGTGGATTTGCTCTACCGCCATGACATTCGTCGCAAGCGAAGCGACAACGGTGAAACGGTTTGAGTGACGATACTGGGTGAATATCGCACGGCTGGAAAAGCCTCTCAGACAATCAGATTCGAGAACCAGAAAGAACTGTTGTATAAAAAACCATATTTTTTTACAGTCTAGTCATGGGTACCGAAGACGTCACTTCCGCAATTTTTGTGTCCGACATGGCAACGAACACAGCACATTCTAGATGAGACGATTTGAGAAAAAAATCGATATCTGGAAAAAAACATTTGTTATTGGTTGTGATCCTTATTTATTACATCCAGCTTGCTTTTCCGGACATTTCTACAGTAGCGCCCCCGAGAATAAGGTGGATATATCTTGTAGCCTACATAATCCATCGCCACGGAGAAAGTGCTACCAAAAAATCTTTAGCCTAACATAAAAATAAAATACAATTAAATACCTAATGCAAACGTATCATTGTACAACATTACTTAGGCTACATGTAAAGAAACAAAATGCATCTGCCATGGAAAATGAAATATCCTCCTCCGCACGGACAATAAGTAAATGACTTTAATCAAACCATGTTGTTGATGAAAATACGAGTCGAGAACAATACAAGTGCTAGTTATTAAAAACAATGCATCAATGTTTTTGAAAAAATATTTTTAATATTACAGTAATAGTAAATATCTTTAATATTACTAGTTGAACATGCCGTTTGAGCTGCGCACGTCGCTGAAGTTTAAGAGAATTAGGCTAACACTCGTAAACTGAAGAGATTGTTGTGGATGCGTTCCCGTAACAACAGGCTGAAACACAGCAACTGAGCCCGAGTAATTCACAACGTTTTATTACAATAGTGTATACAATTATAATGTTATGAATATGACAGCCCCAATCATAGTTATTAATGTTTTGCGTTGCTGTTTGAACTCGCGCGCTCCACTGAAGCTAAAGATGATCAGGTACAAGCGCTGCGGATTATTTACCTCAACAAAACGCATCTATATGAGATTAATCAGATATTTATACTACGTAATTTAACATTACAATTTATATCTGCATAAGTGAAGCTTGAACTGAGTGCTAATGTGCACGTTAAGCCGACGCTCTTCACACAACAGCGCGCGGAAACAACAACAAAACCAAACCCAGAGAATTCACAACGTTTTATTACAACAGTGTCCTCATTATAATGTTATGTATATGACAGTCCCAGTAGTTATTAATGTTGTGCATTGCTGTTTGGCTGCCAGTGGTCCCTTCTGGTTGAAGCCAACCATTTATTCCGCTGACATAACTCCTTTGGGATCGAATAAAATTGTAGTTCGGTGTTTCTCAGACGACTGTTGTTACAGCTAACTGCACAACATATCCCGGGCATATTGTAACCTTGTTGTGAACCTTCTGGGAGTGTTTCGTTTATCTTTCTCTGGTAGTTGTGGCTGCTGTGCCCATAGAATGAAACAGGTCGCGCAGCTGTGACCGCTGGCGGCGATAAAGTACAGCGACGTCACATGGTCTGCATAAAAACGCAAAAAAGTGCCTATAGATCTTCATCCGCATCGCTCTCCCTTTGTATTTTTATACCATGAAAACACATTTTGTGATCCACACTTATGAATTTGATGACGAACCATGTATGAGACAAATAATTATGCAAGTAACTAAACACTTTCTATTTGTAAATTATTTATTCATTTTAATTTTACATTAATAATTAGCTTTTAATCACAAACCACCTGCAGTTCTGTAATGTTTGATTCACTTTAATGAAAAAGAATGGAATATATTATATCTATATTTTCTTTCTCTTGGGTTCTAGATATGGAAATATATACATATTCCTGTGATGGACTGGCCATCCGTCCAGGGTGTCCTCTGCCCGTGGCCCGAAACGGTGAGATAGGCTCCCGTCCAGGCATCCCTGTGACCCAAATTTTATGCAACTCAAATTTGCAACACAAATGTAAAAAGGTCAGACAGCAGAAAAGTAATTGTAATTGAGAATATGACACTGCATCAGGCATGAAGTCTGGTGGGTTGGATGTGTCATTCAGTCTTAGAGAGTACAAATAGTTCAGTTAATACAGCCACTAGCAGAACCTGTCTGCACCTATAGTGCACGTCAGAAACCTACACATTCTCAGAAATACACATTGAGCAGAATGTCACGGGCCGTAAATAAACTAGTTAAGTAACCACCCACTATTCTTTTTTAATGTTACCCTTACATCTTCACATTTTGAATCAATGCTCAGTTTTTACACCAGCAAACCTGGGGAATTCAGATGCAATATTCAGAGCTGTCACTTGACTTCATTGGATGTGCTTAGTGGCCCTGAGCTCTATCATAAAGAGGCAATTGTTAGTCCAGTCTATAATCGATTCTATATGGTAATCTTACTTAAGATTTAATAGTAAGATTACTTGAGTAATTCCATTTAACTAACAGTGTTATATTATGTTCTGCAAACATCTTAAATACTATTATTCTCAAAATAGTTTTAATCTGTCATTTTCAGTTGGCGACAGCTATGGAAACTATGTGCAATCGGTTTACACATTTTCTTCAAGTAAAGTGAACGTATTTTTAGTAGTTTAACTAGAATTGAATGCACTTAACACAAGTTTGAAATTCTAGTTAAATTCTTTAGTTTAACATGAACAAAATTAACTGCACCTCTACAGCATTTATAAATCTTTGTTAATGTTAATTTCAACATTTACTAATACATTATGGAAATCAAAAGTTGTACTTGGTAACATTTGTTAATGCACTGTGGACTAACATGAACAAACAATGAACAGCTGGATTTTTATTTACTAAGATTAAATACTAACAAATGTATTGCTCATGGTTAGTTCATGTTAGTTAATACATTAACTAATGTTAGCAAATGAGACCTTATTGTAAAGTGTTACCCTATAGTTCTACAATTTATTCATTCTCATGTCAATACATACTCTTAAGAAACTTAAATTATAACTAGATATTAGACTAACATTTTAATTCAAGTAAGATAACTTAGATCTTAGATTAGACAATTCACTTTAGAGCATGTTATATGAAATATGTTCTTTCAGACGAAACGTCTGATTGCCCAATCTGTACAAAACAGATACTGTGAAACACATTTTCACAATGCACTGGTTTCAAGAAACATGGAATTATGTTACTTTATAAGGGGAAGTATGGACCTTGGAATTAGTGCCTATAACATTTAAAACTTATATTACACTACTCATATAAAAACAATGCACTTCACTTTATGATAAACTGATAGTAACAAAGAGTTCAAGCAATGTAATCAATTGACACATCTTACAAAAATGTATTGAAATGTGCCTTATGTTATCTTATAATAAAAAAATAGATAAAAGATAAAAATTGTATAGATAAAAAAAAAAGAAATATAGCTTTTACATACAGTCTGCTTGAATATTTTTTTTCTCTATTACATTTAAAAGGTGACCATTGAACAACTTCTTATCTTTAACTGGCCAATAGCCAATAAAGTGCCGTTTAATGGTTATCCAGGAAGGTGAAAATACAGGTTTTGTGAGATGCTTCAGGAAATATCAGTATATCAGGGAGTCAGTATCTGGTAAACTGCGCAGGCTCACGTTAACAACAGCAATGACTCTGCAGAATATAAGCCACATTCTTACCACATGCCTCAAGTTCTTGCTCAAAATGCTTAAAATAAATGCACAAAAATGTTGTTTTTTTTCAGCTTAATTTGTTATTTTAATTATAATTTTTACAAACAAAAAATATACATGGTTCACTTTTTTTTCACATTTTAACAGTGCACTGAAAAGTATCTTCATTCATATTAAATCATATAACTTTTCATAAAAAACTAATTAAATATTTAAAAGGTAGTAAAAAAAAAAAAAAAAAAGATGTGTAAAGTAGATCAGAAAAATATAGATTGAACACTCTTCCAAAAATGTTAAGTGAATTTTTTTTTTCTAAACACTAATAAAATGTATGTATTTTCCTAAGTACTCTTTAATTAATCTAACTTACAGTAATGTCCCAAGTGTGGTACAGCTTGAGGTAGGCTACTTGTAAGTTAAGCTACGGCTTAGTCAGTATTAGAACGGAACCACTCAAATCGGGACATTTCCATAAAGTGCTATTCTGGATAACAACTTTCATCTGCTACAATGCAAATATATGTAAACCGCCTGTTTACACAAATTATTAGCTATGCACTTGTTTTAAAGTAGTGTCAGTGAAAATCACAGTGTAGTACAAGAACAACTGGCAACAACTTCATGGTGTGAGACCTTAAGAGTTCACATTTGTCTAGTAAAAATGAATTATGTGCTACACAAAAGCTTTTGATGCGGTATGATTATATATGATTATATAATGGATCAGATGGAACACATTGAAAACATGTATTATGTATTCATAGTTAATGAAAAGTGTCTCCTTCTACTAAAAGATTTGGAAAGCTGCAAGTGAGAGGAACAGGACATAAACGGAAAAAGAGAAGGAAGAAAATACTTGTGACCCATTAGCTTGGTTCGAGTTGCTTGTCGGTGCACTTGTGGGGTTTGTGACTTTTGGAGGGAAAGAACCCACCACAGATGTCAGGAATGATGCAAAACTGGAGGTTTTAGTAAAGACCTGGACATCTTGACCGAGAGCAGAGCGAGATGATGCAGTGCTATTGCTGGAGCTTGTGTTAGAGCTGCTGTTTGAGATGCTAGTCTGTAAAGTCAAAACAGCAGCATGGATCCATGACTGACCCAGCTTACACATCAGCGGACCCCCTTGATCACCCTGAGAGAAAGAGAGAGGGAAATCTTTACTGAATGTTACAAAAAAAATTCTAGATAAATCACAGATAATTTGTTTTCATACAATTGGGACAAACTACCGTTCAAAAGTTTGGTATAACATAAATAAATGAATACTTCTATTCAGCAAAGATGCTTTAAATTGATCAAAAGTGAGTCAAGACATTTATAATAAAAAAACATCTATTTTGAATAAATGCTGTTCTTTTAAACTTTCTATTCATCAAAGAATCCTAAAAAAATGTATACAGTTTCCACAAAAATATGGCCCACTGAAGTGCCTTGAAACGCTCAGCGTTTTTCAATGTGTTGACGTAATTTCCACTAAAACAGGAAGAGAGGGCTGGACATATCGAACAGCTCCTCCCCTTTTTAAAAATAGCCAACAGCGTTTCGCTTATATCACAGCTCAGCCAGAGCCGTTGAGCTCAGCAAAGCCACATTGACAGATTATGACAGCCACAGTCTAATAGATTCCCCCTTTAGATTTAATCTAAATTCACCTTTAATATATGGCCATTCACCACATATAAAATAGTAATGGTGTGAACAAGTGACTGATTTCAGCCGCAGATTCAGCTCTATTTGGGGGCGGGACGCTTCAGATTCCAGAGAGCATTTGATTGGACAGAAAATCTGATGAGAAGCTGAAGTGCAACGTGATGTCATCAAAATCATTGATCCATATTGGCGGAAGTGAGAGATTAAGTTTTGAATGCTTATATCTTCTAAATGTGAATTTTGTCATTGTTTTGGAGCACATTATTTTATAGATAATCTTACGGCTAACATATTCATACTAAAAGCCAAAACATTTTAATTTTGATTTCATGGGGACTTTAAGCAGCACAATCTTTTCCAACATATTAATAAGAAATGTTTCTTGAGCAGCAAATCAAAATATCTGAATAATTTCTAAAGGATCTTGTGACAATGAAGACTGGAGTAATGATGCTGAAAATTCAGCTTTACCATCAAAGGAATAAATTACATTTTAAAATATATTTAAATAGAAAACAGCTATTTTCAATTGTAATAATTCCACATTACTGTTTTATTGTAATAATTCACGTTAGAGTAAATAAATGCAGCATTGGTGAGATTTATTAAAATATTGACAACGAACAACAATTTTTTTTGTTTTAGCATTTGTTAATGTCAATTCATAATATACTATGTTCATTGTTAATTAATGTTTGTTCATAATGTTACTACAACTTGAAATGTATTAATATATGTAGAATTTAACATTAATCGTACTTGATATACTCTAAACGTATTTTTAGTTAGTACGTTTTTAGTTAGTAAGTTACCTAATGCATTAACTAATAATAATGAACTAAACCTTATTGTAAACTGTAAATATACTATACTTCCTTCCTGTTTTAAACAGAATTAACTTGCCTCCTGCAAGTTCAAAGAACTTGTGCAAATACTGTTTGAGTTTCCACAATCCACAATAGAGGTCTGGAATTCTTGAAGAGTTTGAGTCACTATAAAAGAAGGAAAACAAATTCAAATTATGTGAAGATATGTGAAAAAAGGATAAAATTCGAATAATCTAATTTTAGCTGTTAGAGTAATGTTTCAAAGCATACACACACACACACACACACACTTTCTGCATTTTTACACTTTCAAAAAACACCACTTAGTATGATTTATAAGCTGTTTTCCTCATGGGGACCAAAAAAAATTCTTTGTGGGGACATTTTACCCACATTACATAGGATTTAGCCAAACCACATACACACAAAACACACCTCCCCCTGCTCCTGAGCTCCATCCTGCCACCCAGCATTGAGTATTTGCGCTGAAGGTATCCCCTCCCATGTCCACACATATAGGCTGAATAAAATCGGTAAGGTTTGGTGCAACGGCCAGCTGCAAGACTGCAATGTTGTCGCCTGTAACACTGCTGATTGTGAGATTCGCCACTTTTATAGAGACCTCATTGGGGTTGGCGCCATTCTGACTCAGACGGCCCAGGATCACGGTCCAATTGGAGGCGTTGGTGGATCTGGACAAAAAGGAATTCCATTGAATAAAATTATTTTGATTTCTCTGATCAAATGTCCTTTTTTCATATTTAAGTGCCATTACCTGGTAAAACAGCTGGCAGAGCTCATGACAAACCGCTCAGCTATCAGCGTTCCTCCACAAACGTGACTGCCGTTAAACTGCACACTGGCCATCCATGGCCATATGCCTGGAGATACAAGGGAGCTGTTTCCTCCTATACGGGTGTTCAGATTGGCATGTCCACACACTACAGCTACAGGAACAGAGAGAAAGAGAATGAACGCCAGATTTTATCAGTCAAATATTTCTCTGATTTGTTTTCTTATAACTTTCATATGGCCACCTTACAGAGCAACAAAAAAATAAAAAATAAAAAATAATGATTGCATTTGTTATGCTTAGACTACACCGCCATTGTCCATTAGCATAGAACGTATGTCATGAAAGCAATGTAGTGCACTGGGAGAACAGGTTTGCTGGCAATTGTTTGAATAGTCAAGTCTTTCAAGTTCTGTTTCTGCTTTTACCGAAACTCATTAACTCTTTCCCCGCCAGCGTTTTAAAAAAAAAAGTTGCCAGCCACCGCCAGGCCTTCATGCATTCCTTTTTTATCAACACTTAAATATGGGTAAGTTTCATAAAAAAAGCAACATTTTGAACAAAAAGCTGAGAAAATCACGTTTTTGTCAAAGACTACATCCAGATCAGATTCAGAGTGATGATCAAACACAGATGGAGTAGATCGAGTCCATCAATACCCCTAATGCTTGCACAGTCCTATAGCTCGTTCTGGGTCGACATTTCATTCAGTAACATTAGGCAGTTTTGATTTAAATGATGTTTAATGTTTATGATCACGTTATTTTACATATGCATCTGCTTACACACGATCTGATCTGTTCGCCTGTGTTTTTGAGCAGGAGATTCTGTACTCATTCAGATGATGTGTAATAGCGCCCCCTAGCGTATAACAGTGAAAACACGGAAACCCGGAAAATTCCGTGTTTGGCGGGGAAAGAGTTAACGATCAGCTGGCAGATAAGTATCTTAAGAACAAGAAGGGCTCGAGACAAAAAAAAAAAAAAAAAATATTCGTGCCATAACAAATATTGTCTCTGGGTTCAAGCCTCTACTCCGTTTCAAGTAGCTACTATTAATTATAGTGCACCTTTAAGCTAAGCATTTAAAAATTCAGAAAAGATGAATCGCTGTCTGGCCAACTGATATTTCAGTATAAAGGTAAAGGTTAGATTCATGAATTTTCAGCAGTATTTCAGCACACTGTGAGTGTATATTATCTTTTGGCATCTGATAGACCCTGAAACTGTGACTTGTGACGTCACAGGAAAAAATGCCTCACTATTAAAAGAGAAAGTCAGTTAAAGGCTTTGAGCAACTTGTTGAGTCTGATTCAGGTCATAAGTGTGATGCATTTCGTGAATACTTTTAACTGGCTCATTAAAAAGAACTGGTTCATAAGTCATTTGTTTGTTCATTGTTGCATTCAGGAAACACTGTGTCACGCTCTAATGAAATGATGATATCTTTTTTACATGATCTTTTACATGATATCTTTTTGTCGCATTGGTTCTGGAGCCCTGTGCCTCTTTCACCTTGCTTGAAAATGACTATAGTAATTTTCTTCACTAGTAATATAAATATGTGTTTACCATGAATTTAAGTAAAAACACTTTGAAATCAAGTACACGTTTAATGCATAAAAGTCCTTGGACAAGTTGCCAAATAGACAATGTATGCATGTTTTTTTCGGATCTTATAACTGGAAGGAACCTTACATGGGACAGTTGTTGTACGGATAGTTGTTGTTGTTGTAGTGGTGGTTGTTGTAGTGGTAATGGCAGGTACACCACTACAGCTGATGCTCAGGTCACCGTCAATACCACTGGAGGTGAATGTAATGAAGCCTGGCTGGTTGGTGGTGATCTGCTCATTGATCCAGTTCTGGTACTTAGAAACTCTGGCATACACACCAGGGAAGGTAGGTAGAGCACAACCGTCTCCAAAGCTCACAATTCCAGACTGGATCCAAACCGAGCCCTGTTTGCTGACCATAGGACCACCAGAGTCACCCTGTAGGATGAAGAACAGGTTAGTGACACACCAAGTAACCTGTTCTAGACATCAACTCCAGTTGTAGTTCACAGCTGTAATATATAATATGAAGGAATAATGGGAAGATGACATCGTTGTTATTGCATGTTTAAAGCGTCAAGTTAGGAAATGTCTGGAAGTTTTTAGTGCTTTTCTTTTTATGGACGATCAACACTAGCCATTGACAATTATGTTATGTTAAAACTGTTATGACTTGACACCTTTTCACATGAAAACTACACACATGTATGTCTATACCAGGGGTTTTTAAACAATAAAAAGTAAAGAAGATTCTAAGGGGTCCATGAAAAATATGAGGAGGAAAAAAAGATTAAAAGTTCAACTTAATACAACAAAAATATTTTACAGATAATATTTTTTTTTTAAATTTTGCTTCAGTTTAAGTAAAATAACAATATAAAAGCCAATTATTTATTTTTGCCCAAAACAAAATCACACTTTTTCTCACATAGTATAAGTGGGTATTTTATGGATATACTGTAAAATGTCACAGTTTCACTCAGTTTGGATTTTGCTTTCCCGTTTGCACTGTTTTCAGCCACTAGTTTGTTGTCATGGTTCTGATTTGAGTCTTCATTACTGTCAGCTGTTTGTCGTTAATCACCTCATTTGTACCTGTATTTAAGTTCCCTTGATTCTGTTCATTGTTGTTGGGTCTCGTCTATGTTTGGATGTGTGTTGCACTACTCTCATACTGTAGATTTATAAAAGACTGCCTTATTATCTTCATCTTTGTGTTCGTATGTGTTCTAGCAGCACAGTCCGTGACATATATATAGCTGTATTATTTTAGAAATGGGGAATCATCATTATCTGTTCATCTGTAACCTTCATTGTTCAGTTGCCAGAATTGTGATAAGCACAATTTTCAGTTATGTCTTAAATCCACCTTGCAATATAAAAGCCAATTATTTAATTTTACAAACAACATGTTGCCTTCATATTACAATGTTTCTCACACAGTTTAAATGGGTATTTTATGAAAATATAAAAATATACAATATAGCTGCCTCCGGAAGGGGATCATAATATTTGGCGGCTATTGGCATTAAAAAGTTTCAAAACCCCTGGTCTAGACAACAATCTCACTTCTTACTGTACAAATATTTGCAATTCCATTTATTTATTCTGAACTGGGCAAAACTGGTTTGTGTATTATATTTCTTTGTCAGGAATATTTTAGTAAGTATAAGTTAGATTATTATTATTATGTATAATTTTATAATTATATAATTATGATTCATAATTTATAATTATGTATAATTATTATTTTAATTTAGAGATTCATCATTCTTATTCTTAATTATTATACATTGTAGAATATTAGCAGCCCATTAAAACTATATAAAGTAACACAAACAGAAGTATGAGAGTTGTTACCTGACAGGAGTCTTTGCCCCCTTCAAATAGTCCAGCACATATCATGTTGTCTGTGATTGCTGAGACACCATTAAGACACTTACACTGCCTGTTTCCAACAACAGGCACTTCCACTTCCTGTAGAGGTTTTGATGTAGGCAGGGAAACTGAGAAACACATTAAATGATCAAATGTGCGTTAACTACTGCAATAGTACAGTCTGTTGTGACTCTGATCGAGGTTAGTTAAATTAAATACTTACCGCCTGTCCCAATGTTTCCCCATCCGGTGACCCAGCTCGAGGTGCTTTTGAAGAACGTACTGTTTGAGGAAGCCAGACAGACCGGACTGATGAAGTCAGTAAAATTCACTGGCGAATCCAGTTGCAGAAGAGTGATGTCGTTATCATTAACGGGCGTATTGTAGTTTATGTGTTTTATGATTTTAGAGACACCTCTGGCCTCTTCATTTCCACCTGTTCCTTGCTGTGTATGTCGGCCCAGGTACACAGTTAGGCCAGAGGTTGAAGTACTGGAATATGGTAGGAGAAGAAATGTTAAGCATCCGCCACATCAACTGAATGACATTTTTTTTCCAATAATTGCAAGGGTTGGTTTATGATGGTTACTCGGAAAAGCAGTGCGCTGCAGTCAGAACCCATTGATCGTTGATGAGTGATCCACCACAAAAATGTCTCCTATTCTTTTGAAGGCTGACCTGCCATGGCCAAGCGCCAGCCACTGCATCTTGTCCCCCCACTATCTTTGTGTTGAGACGTGCTTTGCCACACACTGACAATGGACAAGGTAAAGAAAACATATTTTAGACAAACAATTGGTCATAGAAAGAGTTTTAATAGAATTTGGATAGTTAAATTTAAAAAAAAAAAAAAACTGGTTACCATCCAGTTGTGCGTCACACCCTAGAAAACAAGTAACAAGTTCAGTTACTGATAACTTCATTGGGGGGTAAAAATGCAATGTAAAACTTTGTTGCATAAAAGTAAACAATAGTTATGTTAGTCAAAATGAATTATTAGGTATCCTAAAGTATTTGTTATCCAATAAAAGGACTTACCTCTCATCAAAAGAGAGACGGCAAATGCTACACCAAGTGTGTGGATCATTTTCATCTGCATCTCTGACAGCACGGATACATGCACCTGCTCTTAAATAACCCTGTTAACCTGTTTCCTACACGCCCACACGCTCTTCTCTCTCTGTAAACTCTTTCATTGTTCATTCGTGTTATTTAATGCAACCGGTAAGTCTGCAACTTAAAAATTAGGTGTTTGTTTTGGCTTTGTAATGTTGAGTAGATTGATGATGCATGAGGTGCTTTTAGTGTTTCTAAAAGTATCTCATTAAAACAGCTTTGAATTCCCATTCAGCTTTGAATTCCCAACCAGATCTCATATATGATATATATATGATGATATAACAATTTTTTTGTTGTTGTTGAAAAAAACAAGCATGAAGGTCTACCTCTAAACCTATAACAGTCTAAAAACGTATAAATTAAATCACCAGTTCTCCAAAATAGTTACAAACTGAGAGTGTGTTGGAATTCCCTGAAAACCTTGTGTTCTTATAAGTTTAAAATAAAAATATGAAATAAAAAAAAAATTTGAAGGTATAATTTAACGCCCCAAAAATGTCACTAAAATCGACTTCTCAAAAAGAACGATTTGTTTGCAGCCACAGTAACAGTGGCAAGTTAAAGTTGTCTTGCAATAGTAAAATGATTGAATAAATAGCTAACTTACTGTACTGTATACTGTGAAGATGCAGAGATGAAATAACTTAAAGTAATACTTCAGTGACTTACAAAAAAATGTATCATAAAAGAAACCTGTTAAGTCACCCCTCGTTCTTCTGTGAAGGAAAATTCTTCTGTTGACTGTATGATCTAATTACAACAGTATTTTTTCCCAGCAAAAGGGTGAGTCATGTTCTGCAGACATAACTTGGCTCATAGCCGGAAGAAATAAACTTTATTCTTCTGGTAAAATGAGGGGTAACCACAAATACCAGAAAGCTTTTCTGAAATAAAGGGAATGTACACTGACTGATCTTTTAGGGCAGTACCTTGTTTATTTAACATTGCATTACTTATTTAATATTTTTATTTCAAACTTATTATTAAAATTAATTTAGGATTGTTTGACTGATTATTTCATTATTATTACTTCAGTAAGTACACATGTGTAACAGGAATTATGTAACTACATTTTGTAATAACAATATGTATTCACACAAGTTTTTCCACTTCCACACGCAGTCTTCAATACTGCAGTTACCAGTTTGGAATACACTGAAACTTTATGGATGAATTTTATGATGATTTGTGCCATGTATTTATGACTGGCAGGACTAATGTTGAATTAGAACTAAAGTTTCACCTTGTGATACCAGTGTAGTTTTTTACCACTCAACGTTCTAATCACACCTGTGTGATTGTACACGTCAGAGGTTTAATCAAATGTATATTACGGGGCTGTTGAATTCTTGAATATGATTGGCTGACGAACATTCTAAGGTGTGCAATTATTTTCAGGGAAATGCACGGCAAAAATAGTTCAAGGCAGGTCTTGCCCACATTACAGTATCATATCACTTCGCCAAATGTTTCCAGTTATTTCAAATGTCTTTACAGCCGACAACATCAAAATAACCAAAACCCACTGCGACACTGACCAAGCAAAGAAATATAGTAAACAATAGAATAAAAATGACAAATTATTTCCATGTTTTCCCCACAAAATTATGTTTAATTATGAACGAGCAATCTCTGCTTAGCGTTGTGACCTCATTACTACCTTGGGTGTGTATTATTTTTCGAATAATTCAATGGCCCGGAGTCAATTATTCCTTACATATGTAACAGGGCATTCAGTTATTTTTAAAGGGACAAACAGACGGTTGTCAGTGTATTTCATTGGACTTTAACTTTGCCAGCTATAAAATTCTTGCATTTCCTCACGTTTTACCCCTGATTTTAGGTAGACTTTTATCAGGTTTCATAACCCTTTAAACAATAAGACTAACTGTGTTGAGCTATATAGCAATGATAAGTTTTCTGTCGATAAAGGTATCCAAACAGCTGCTCACCTGTCTAATAAAATGCACAATATATTAAAGCGCCTTTGTTGTTTCCATTGTTTTTATGGAAGTAAAAAAGAAATCAATTTTCCTATTTACATGTTGTGATGTGTATAGTTACATCGTGTACTAAGACCGACAGAAAATTAAAAGTTGCGATTTTCTAGACCGATATGGCTAGGTACTATACTCTCATTCCTGCGTAATACCAGCAAATACCAACACAGATAATACACTTACTGTAATGAATATCTGAACTAGTCTCTAGCACTGACTCTCTAACAAAATTATTTGTTATTATATTATTATATTTTAACAACTGCAAATGTAGCGATGCAGCTTGTCTAATCCAACAAAATTAACTTTCTTTCAAAGTTGTAAAAATTTCAAGGAAACAGTAATTTCAAGGTTTGAACAAATAATGTTGTTTGAAATATACTGTAATTCTAATAAAGAAAAAACTTTAAAGATTCTAAGAGCACCATTATAAAACAAATATTCCTCATTTCTAAAGTACAAATCTGAAACAGAAAAGGCTATGACAAACAACAACAACAACAACAACAACAAAACCTGTTCTGCAAGTGTCCAAGACCTCTAAACAGGATTCCTTAAAGTTTCCTCATAACCTGATTTGTCAAAAAGAAGGTCTTGTTTGAAGAATGAACAAAGGTTGTGCGTAAAGTGACGGCTTTAAGACAACAGCAATATGATCTTAACAAATAAATAACTTTAACATAAGCAAAGAAGAACAGAAAAATAAGCATCTTATAGTAAAGGAAGGTCATCTAATCACGCAATTAAATTACGCACCAAAGAACAAGATTAAGAAGCTGGTCATCATTTTTCATTAATTGGTTTAAATATAGCAACATGTTTCTCAACAAAAGGGCAACTCACATATAGCAGAGATCAACTGGCTCACAGGATATTGCGTTCAGTTTGACACCTGTTGTGTCCTAGAGTCTTAAATAGTGATATATAATGAGAAAATAGTGATATTTCACAGGTTTTTTTTTTTTTTTTTTTTACAAAGTTTTTGCATCAAAAATGCTAAAATTAGAAAATCTCTAATGTCCCCTCTTTTCAAAAGTCAATTTAAAAAGTGTTTACTTTTTACTTTTAAATGCATTTGTACAATTAATTATGGATACTTTTTGCTTAAGGACCCCCTGTGGTGAAAATCAAGTTTTTAATGTTTATATGTCTATGTAGTGTTTTTAATATGCTTTAAGACAAACCATGTGCAAATTCATAAATCAACACCATTGCTGAGTATTTTCTCCTTAAAACTGCAGTGAACCAAAGACGTGGTTTGAAATCGCTGGTGTTTCTGACATCACAAACTAGCTTGTAACCAATCACGTCAACGTACGGGCGGGCTTTAGCATATCATTAACTATAACCGCTCTGAAGCAGGGGAGTCTCAAGAGAAGCCAGGTTATCCCAGTATATTTTTCTGTTGATATGAAAAATCGGGTACTTTTAGCCATATAGCAGGTGAATTATGATGTATATTACGATGTTATGATGAACTATATGCCTTTCTCCACTGATGTTCTAAGTTGTTCAAAGCGTTTTCAGAAGGCAGCTGTTTGACTCTGAGATGGCGAATGGGAACATGGTTTGTGTATCATTAGCAACACATTATTAGCTGTTTGATAACGTATTCAAGCAAAAGGCTAATCATATTAATTACCATTATGTGTCCGATGTTGTAAAGAGTGATACATAAAACGTTACCGACATGAGGATGAGCCTGTATGAGTGAGTGGAGGCGGGGCAAATTTACATATTCATGGCGTATACTAAATGAAGTTACATTCGAGCTATTTTAAGGCATGAATAAAAAAAATTTCACAGGAAAAAAAACATTTAAATATCAAAGATAATTGATCAAAGATGCATTTTAAGGGATAAAATTATTGACTACAGGGGGACTTTAAAACGTTGGTAACATTTTTATCTTAAGGTGACGTAGTTACACGTTACTTCATGTACTTAACTTACTGTTATTACTATAGTAAGTATGCATAATTACAAGTAACTAACCCTAAACCAAACCCTAACCCTAACTCTGTAAGTACATGTAGTTAATTAATATTACTCAAAACTTATTTGAGTAAGTACAATGTAACTACGTCACCTTAAAATAAAGGGTTACACTTTATTTTAAGGTATCATTGTTACAGTGTAATTATATATTTAAGTACTGAGTAATATTAATTAACTACATGTACTTACTATAGGTTTAGGGTAGGATTAGGGTTTGGTTGAGGGTTGCATAAAATTATGCATAATTTACTGTTATTACTATGGTAAGTACAGTAGGTAAGTAAAGAGTAAGTAGTCTTTAATAGTAACTCTAATATGTAAAGGAGATCACTGGAATATAAGCATAACACAACCAAGAAGCATTAGACTGAGACTGGACAAAGAACTGAACTAAACAGGGAGAAATAATACACAGAGTAAATGAGGGAACTAAATTAACTAACTATAGATTAACTACTGATTAACTATAGAAAATAACTATAGAACCATAGAAACTAACCATAGAAGCTAACAAGAACTCGACACAACAGGAACTAGACAAAATAGAAATAATCCGAACATGACCGTGACATGTACATCTGTACTAACTTAAGTACAATTTCAGAGTATATTGTACACTTCTGGAGGTTTGGAGTGACATAAGGGTGAGTAAATAATGACATAATTATAATTTTTAAGCGAACCATGTCTTGGGCATTGTTGAATTTGACACCAAATGAAATTAGATCTGGTTCAGAAAACAGATCTGAGGTTGCTCAACATTACCGTAGATCACAAAGCACAACAATAAAGTACTGTTTCTGGAAGTTCTGGAATTCCACTTCTTGATTGCAGACCTCAGTGTGTTAAAGTGGGTTTATTTCATAAGATTGTAAACCTTTTTCTTTAGTTACAATGGAATGCACACACACTTGCAGATTAAAAATTAAACCTGTCTGTCCTGTCAAACACATGTCCTCAAATTGTACAACACCAGCTAAACAAACTCTAAACTTTTTTTTAGATCAATAAAAATGTCATACCAGGGCAGTGTTTCCATGAAATGAGTCAGTAAAATTCCCTTGACAATGACTGCTTTTGTGTCACAGTAAAAAAAACTCTGTACACAGCAATAAATATGTGTTAAACATTATCAAGTATAAATAAAATGAGACAAAATATAACATAAAATAATATACATTTTCAGGTAAAAACTTTTTATAGTGGTTGGCAAGTTGGTTAATGACCACACACACACGTCTTACTATCTTTGTGGGGACTCTCCATAGACGCAATGGTTTTTATACTGTACAACTGTATATTCTATCCCCTTACACACCCTACCCCTAAACCTATCCCCACGGTCATTTGCACAGAAAAAACAACTCTCATTAAGTACATAAAATGTTTAGGCAGAACACGGAAGAAATCTTGGTTTTAAACGGCAATAGATAAAAAGGAAGTTATGTGGAGAATTAAGGAAATCTGATGATGCTTTTTAGGGTGAAAATGAATCTTTAAAATATAAAGTTGTCAGTTCCGTCTATCCATCTGTAAGTCACTCTACTTCCATCTAGTGGACAAACATATAAACTGCATCTAGATTTGTAGGAGGCAAGAGCATAAGAATGTTTGGGCAAACAATAAGAGAGCATGCGAGTGATCTAAACAACTGACTGAACAATTAGATCTACAAACTAAATGTATGATAGTAACCACTTTAAAAGTGACATAGTGCACTGCCTCTTCACAAGGGGATTTATTTAATTTCTCTCACGCTATATTTATAGATTTGTGTCTTAATGTTTTTTTAATGTTAAAAGTGGTCTGCAGCATCCCCTTATGAAAATTAACCAAAGTTTTACTACAGCATTTACAGTAAAACCATAGTAACTACAAAACCAACCACAGTTTTACTACAATAACCACGGTTTAACTATGATCCCATGGTGACATTGATACAATGTTGAGTTTTGATCCAAACCCATCATTTTGGTTGAGATTGAAATTTCAATGTTTAAAGTATGTTGGATCAGCATTGAAACTGTGATGAAAGTCGACAGCACACATGGGTGGAGACAGTTGCTGCGTCCGAAACCTGGAAAATGCTGCCTTCAGAGGACACATTTCAAGGCAGGAAGGCTTTAAGGCATGTCTGAATCTAATGTTAGCTTCACTTCCTGTCTCCTGAGATACCTTCATCTGATTGAGTTTTAAAGGCAGCATAAATGTATCCGTCGCTGCCTTTGATATCCCACAATCCTGTGCGTTCCATTCCGAGACAGTTAAGCTAGAAAAAAAAGATGGCGTCCGAAAGTTGCATTTGCTGGTCAGTTTGTGTGTAAATGTAAATTTTTTTGACCAACTTTTTCCATTTCTGATGTCATTTCTAGCAAGAAATTACTAATGTAGTAATTAAATATTTGTTTATTTCTCACCAAAACTCGCTTTATTTTTCTGTAGATCATTAAACTGTTATGCTGCTTTAGAAGTCTGTCCAAAATCAGTTTTGTGAGGAACCTTCATGCACAAATGCTGCCTTACAAGTCATTGTCCGATAAGGCAGCGAGGCATCAAGTCAGCTGCCTAGGTTTTCGTTCGCAACCAGTGACATTGAACTAACAGTGATTTGAAGTTGACTTATTATTTCTCTGTTTTGTATGCTTGTTATTTGCGTTTGATTTGTATTGTTACTGACTGTAATTAGATACATTAAAAAGTTATTCAAGTGTTAAAGTATCCATTTTTCTACATTCTTAAAAATGCATCTTGCTTTAGTAATGTTTATTTGGAATTTCCTGAATAAAGTTCTAACAACATTTAACAGATTTCTTGACGTGCAAGAGACATGAACATGCGCAAGAATGTCACACTGCACACAGCCCATGTCTTGCATCCATCGGTGCTTGCAGAGCACATTGCTCCTGAATGCAGATGAAGATGGACAATTAAAAAAAAATGAGAAGCACTCTCCTGATAATGCTGACATTGATTATACATTGAGTTGTTGTCGACAGCATAATCACCTGACCTGGGACTTGATGCTACTGTATCCTGTGCCTTAACTCCTGCTCCCTGATTAATCAGGTAATCATTCATATTCCTGAATCACTATTAAATTTGGGGAATGTAACTGATCTCCATTCAGTTTAGCATGTTTCCACTGAAACGCAAATCACAAAAAACTACATCTTGTGTTTATCGAGGAAGTGACTGGCACGGCTATTTTGTGATATTTAAAGAGATTAAGGTCTACATCTGTCTGAATCCGCAGCTTTAAAAGGATTATCACCCCAAAATGAAAAAAAAAAAATCATTTATTCACCCTCCAAACCTGTTCCAAACCTGTATGAGTTTCTTCTTCTGTTGAACACAAAAGAAGATAGAGTGAAGAATGTTGGTAACTAGACGGTACGGTAGCCATTGACATTCATAGTATTTTGTTTCCTATTATGGAGTTGTCTACCGGCGTCAACTGTCTGGTTACCAACATTCTTTAAAATATCTTCTTTTGTGTTTAACAGAAGAAAGAAACTCATACAGATTTAGAACAACTTGAGGGTGAATAAATGACAGAATTTTAATTTTGGGGTGAATTATCCCTTTAAAGAAATTTTCATTGAAAAAAACTATTTTTCACCTAAATTTTTCAAGATAAACTTGTTACTTGAACGCTACATAGTTTCATGGAAAATGAACAGATGTACTTTATAGTAATGGTCAAAGCTTAGAGGTGTTTACTAGTGATGTTCGGTTCTTGAACGAATCGTTCTTTTGAGCCGGTTCTCAGCAAGTAACCGGTTGAACCGGTTCATTAATCGAACTGAATCGAACTTTAGTTCCGGGTTGATGACGCAAGACGCAAAAGCAGAAGTAGCACGTCCGACTAAAAAAGAACCGAAAGAGCCGGTTCAAACATCTGTCGAAGTTTGCCCAGGATTACCGATTACTCAAACGGAACCGAACGAGCCGGTTCAACCAGCTGTCGAAGTTTGCCGAGGATTACCGAGGATTCTGACGATTGAGTTGGCGAGGCACGTAGGCTACTGGAAATATGCTTATTAGGACTACTGTTATTAAATAACATTTTATTAAAACCTTCAAAAACCTTTCTTTGAGAGATTTAAATACATTTTACTGTAGTTTATTGTGCATGCAGATTATATTTTAAGTTGTTAAGCGAGATTTCTAAGTTTATAAGACTGGTTTATTCTTTCTATATAGGCTACTTTAGACATGTAACATATCCGCGTTTATGCATGTCTGTAATGTGTGCTGTATGTGCGAAACTTTTAGGAATCTTTTCCAAGATGTGGGCTACTCAATATTGGTCAGTCGTATCCGACATAAAGCATCCGCGAATGAAACTGTAACCACAAACACCATTAACTTAAGTGAATGAAAGGCAATGATCAGCAACATGCACTCACACAAATAACTTTATTCGATTGTTTCAATATGCCTTGACACAGATTACTTTATTCATAAAAACTTTATTTTTCCATGATATAACATGACAATGAGAAACGCATAAAAAAGCATAAAAGAAATGCATAGTGGCATCATTGCATGATGACGTCAGGAACCTATGAATTGGCTTTTTGAACCAGTTCATTGAGCCGAACTGTCCGAAAAGAACCGGTTCGCGGAAATGAATCGGACTTTGCATCACTAGTGTTTACTCCTCTACATGTTTAGCTCCAACACACCTGCCTGGATGTTTTCTTTGATCCTAATGACCGTGATTAGCTGCTTCAGGTGTGTTTCATTAGGGCTGGAGATAAACTCGGCTGGAAAAAATTGAGGCATTAATAGCTTTTAGAAACATAGAATAAATAAACAGAATTTAATGATACTATATCATAGCTAGAATATTTTGTGTTGAGCAACTTTTTTTTTTTTTTTTTTTAAGTGAATCAAATTGTGTTTAGTATAACATTCTTGTATGTGACTGTATGTATGACAACTGAATTGACTTGTTCTTGAGTAATATCATGCTTTCTTTTTCAGATTTCAGAGAACCCAAAAGGGAAAGAGGCAGTAGTCTGACGTAAGACAGATTTTTAAAAGCTGAACCGTTGGACCACCTGTAGTTATAATGACATCAGATGGCAACATTGTTTTATGTTGTCATTACATTTCAGTTGTATTTTCAGTTTCAACAAAATGGGCTTAGAATCAACATCACATTGTAACATTGATCAAACAATATTACCAAAGATTATTTTTTGTGAATTTCAGTGTTGATTCAACATCAGTGATGTAGAATCAACGTTATAGTGTAACGCTAATTCAACAATATTACCATTGATTATTTTTGTTAATTTCAATATTGATTCAGCATCAGTGATGTAGAATCAATCATAGTGTAATGTTGATTCAATAGCATTACCACTGATTTTTTTTTTTTTTTTTTTGTTCGCTCACCATTGTTTCAGCATTAAAGGGCACCTATTATGCCCCTTTTTACAAGATGTATTATAAGTCTCAGGTTTTCCCAGAGTGAGTTTCAGATCAAATCAAAATCACCTTTATTTATATAGCGCTTTTTACAATGCCAGTTGTTTCAAAGCAGCTTCACAGTGTTAACAGGAAAATAATACAACAGAATTTGATTTGGCTGTACAGATGCTCTGGTGAAAACAGTGATGTTATCCAGCTCATTTCAATTATCATATAGTGTCAATGCGGGCAGATCAGTAATATAGTTGAAATTTAAGTGTCCAAACTGAGCAAGCCAAAAGCCAAAGGCGGCGGTGGCAAGGAACCAAAACTCCTTCAGGGCCAGAATGGAGGAAAAAAACCTTGGGAGAAACCAGGCTCAGTCGGGGTGCCAGTTCTCCTCTGGCCGACGAACAAATAGTGTATGATTATGATTCTGGCAACATTACAGGTCCGAAGTCATATTAGATCAATAGATTCGTAGGATTATTCGAAAGATTGGAGTCGTCACGCCGGGGACGGGTTTAATGAGGATGTTGTGTCGATGCGGCATTTACAGGGGGGAGTTCAATTGACACGGTCTCTACAGACACTTCAAGGATGTGTTCGTCATGTCCAGGCTAAGGTCCACCATCTGGTCCGGATAGGGCCCGGATCCGGCCGACTGCAGTAAACCTAGGGATAAACAGAGAGACTAACATTAGCGTAGATGCCATTCTTCTTATGATGTAATGAGTACATCAGGTGTTATGGGAAGTGTTCCCGGTTCCGGCTGACCTAGTTAATGCAGCCTAAAACAATCATTTAACTGATTTGAATAATATAAATTAAAAATGTTTTATGTGTATGCCATAGTAAAGAGATGTGTTTTTAGTCTAGATTTAAACTGACAGAGTGTGTCTGCTTCCCGACCAGTGCTAGGAAGACTGTTCCAGAGTTTAGGTGCTAAATAGGAAAAGGATCGACCGCCTGCAGTTGATTTTGATATTCTAGGTATTATCAACTGGCCAGAATTTTGAGACCGCAATAGACGTGATGGAGTATAATGCGTTAAGAGCTCGCTCAAGTACTGGGGAGCAAAACCATTTAGTGCTTTGTAAGTAATCAGCAAGATTTTAAAATGTATACGATGTTTAATAGGGAGCCAATGCAGTGTTGCCAGAACCGGGCTAATATGGTCATACTTCCTGGTTCTAGTAAGAACTCTAGCTGCTGCGTTTTGGACAAGCTGCAGTTTATTTATTAAGCGAGCAGGGCAACCACCCAGTAGAGCATTACAATAATCTAGCCTTGAGGTCATGAACGCATGAACTAACTGTTCAGCATTTTGCATTGAAAGCATGTGCCGTAATTTAGATATATTCAAAATATAGATCAAAATTCCTAACAGATCATTTAATATACTATTTTGAAAATGGCAATTTTTGGGTTTGAGAAAAATTAGCTGTTTTGTGTTTGTCTCCTTTAAATGCAAATGAGCTGCTGCTCCCCACCGCAGCAGCTCATGAACACGCAAATGAAAACTGAAACATGATATATCTGTTTGGCTTTGATTATCATCTCTATCGCGGACACGCTCACGTGACATTGCAGTTCTTCATCATCGTGAAATATCATCTGCATGCGTTTTAAAGCCATATCACTCTCAACCTTACAGTCTATGCTCTCAACTTGAGCACACACACCCGACGCATGGGCACAGAGATCTGGATGTCGGTGCGTCCGTGAGTAGACTATTAAACTAAACTAGTTCTCTTTCATGTGTTATTGCGATTAAACTGTCAAATGCACACAAGGTTATGTCAGAAACACACAAAGTTCACATGAAAACAGTTGGTTATGTCTGTGCATGTATGCAGCAAGTACAGAAATCCCGTGTGTATATTAGATCTGTGTACTAAAGTGAAAGCAGTGTAATATACAGTAGCCTACCTACTGCTATATCTGCTGTTAATATGAATCAAACAACAAAAGATAAACAGAAAATCACTCACTGCTCTTGACTGAATTAACTTTAGTAGCTTTATTAAGAACACATTTCTTACTTGAATGCTGCTGTTAAATTCTCTGGCGAGGAGAGAAACATGGCGGACTTTGTACAGCTCTCTGAGGGCGGGGTCTATGCTAATACGGCAGTGTCCATCAGCACTCGCCTGTGAAATGTGACGTCATTTTGCCAGGAATCTGCAAACGGCTTGTTCTGAGACACTGCTTATGATTTATGGGGATTAAAAAAAAGGAGTGGGTGGATTTTTACCATTATACGGTGGTTGTGTACACACACTGCCAACACACATTTATGTTCAAACACCGAGTAAAAGTGAATTTTGCATAATAGGTGCCCTTGAAATGCGGGTGCAAATGTGATATTAAACCAACATCACTTCATAATGTTGATTCAATGACATATTATGTGGTTGAAATCTCAACATTGTATCAACATTAACTGAGGGTGCAAAAGTGATGTTGAATCAGTAATATTACCATTGATTTGTGGTTGAAATCTCAACATTGCTTCAACATTAACTGAGGGTGCAAGAGTGATACTGAAGCAACATCACTTTGTAACGTTAATTCAATGCAATTAGCGTTGATGCATCAACACTGAATCAACATTGTTTCAATGATTACATGCTATCTGGGATTGTTGTAGTAAAACCATACAAAAATAACCATACAAAAATAACCATGGTCTTACTAAACCACAGTAACCACAAAATTCATCAACTATGGTTACTATAGTCATGGTTACCACATTTTTACTCAAGTAATACTACAATATTACTACAAACCCGATTCCAAAAAAGTTGGGACACTGTACAAATTGTGAATAAAAAAGGAATGCAATAATTTACAAATCTCATAAACTTATATTTTATTCACAATAGAATATAGATAACATATCAAATGTTGAAAGTGAGACATTTTGAAATGTCATGCCAAATATTGGCTCATTTTGGATTTCATGAGAGCTACACATTCCAAAAAAGTTGGGACAGGTAGCAATAAGAGGCCGGAAAAGTTAAATGTACATATAAGGAACAGCTGAGTTTGAAGTTATCATCATCTACAGTGCATAATATCATCCAAAGATCCAGAGAATCTGGAACAATCTCTGTGCGTAAGGGTCAAGGCCGGAAAACCATACTGGATGCCCGTGATCTTCGGGCCCTTAGACGGCACTGCATCACATACAGGAATGCTACTGTAATGGAAATCACAACATGGGCTCAGGAATACTTCCAGAAAACATTGTCGGTGAACACAATCCACCGTGCCATTTGCCGTTGCCGGCTAAAACTTTATAGGTCAAAAAAGAAGCCATATCTAAACATGATCCAGAAGCGCAGGCGTTTTCTCTGGGCCAAGGCTCATTTAAAATGGACTGTGGCAAAGTGGAAAACTGTTCTGTGGTCAGACAAATCAAAATTTGAAGTTCTTTTTGGAAAACTGGGACGCCATGTCATCCGGACTAGGATGAGGACAAGGACAACCCAAGTTGTCATCAGCGCTCAGTTCAGAAGCCTGCATCTCTGATGGTATGGGGTTGCATGAGTGCGTGTGGCATGGGCAGCTTACACATCTGGAAAGGCACCATCAATGCTGAAAGGTATATCCAAGTTCTAGAACAACATATGCTCCCATCCAGACGTCGTCTCTTTCAGGGAAGACCTTGCATTTTCCAACATGACAATGCCAGACCACATACCGCATCAACTACAACATCATGGCTGCGTAGAAGGATCCGGGTACTGAAATGGCCAGCCTGCAGTCCAGATCTTTCACCCATAGAAAACATTTGGCGCATCATAAAGAGGAAGATTCGCGACAAAGAAGACCTAAGACAGTTGAGCAACTAGAAGCCTGTATTAGACAAGAATGGGACAACTTTCCTATTCCTAAACTTGAGCAACTTGTCTCCTCAGTCCCCAGACGTTTGCAGACTGTTATAAAAAGAAGAGGGGATGCCACACAGTGGTAAACATGGCCTTGTCTTAACTTTTTTGAGATGTGTTGATCCATGAAATTTAAAATCAACTTTATTTTTCCCTTAAAATGATACATTTTCTCAGTTTAAACATTTGATATGTCATCTATGTTGTATTCTGAATAAAATATTACAATTTGAAACTTCCACATCATTGCATTCTGTTTTTATTCACAATTTGTACAGTGTCCCAACTTTTTTGGAATCGGGTTTGTATATTAGAACTATGGAATCAAAACCATGGTTTGAACCAAAAAACATGGTTACTACAGTCATGGTTACAACAGTTTTACCTTAGTAAAACCATGGCTAATTTTCGTAAGGGGCCCTCCTTTGAGGCATCTGGGGACAGACAAAGAAAACAGGCGAGAAAAGAGAGAATTTGTAGAATATTTCAGAGAAAAGCAAGAAGACGGAAGGAGTGACAACAGATGAGTAAGGCAAAGGGGAAGTGTGACAGATAATGCCTGCCCGACTTGGCTGAGTTCCTGTTGTGGTGGGGTGAATCATGGATTTTCTCCATGTAGGAAGAGGGAAATGACCAAGAATTTCTTTTTCCTGATTAACCAAGCAGGCCTGTGCCTTCCATGCCTTTCCTGTCTGTATATACTCTAAAAATGCTGGGTTGTTTCAACCCATGTTTGGGTCAAATATGTCTCCAAATGTGAGCTAATTCTGACAAAACCTCACTTTGACGATATGCAGGGGTGTCTTCAATTGATTTTTTTCTTCTTAAGTAAAATAAATACTTAAAATCTAATAATGCTAAAGGTTTTATATTAGGATTACAGTACATTGATTAGAATTTATATCCAAACAATAGTAGTCTGCTGTATAGGGTAGCCTACGACAACACAAATACTAACCGGAACAAATCATTTCTCATGAGATGCTTTTATCTGTCTGTATACCAGTAAGTAAATGTCAAAAATCTACACTGCGTGCAGAAATATTAGGCACGTTGATTTTCTGATCATATTTTTTTTCCAAGCACATTTCACCAATTCCAAACCACATTAATCTTAATAACTACTATTCATTTTGTATTTAATCATTAATGAGTGATATATAATTGTTTATGAAGGCTGGAAATGAAAAACGTCTTATATTCAGATGTGCAGAATTATTAGGCACATTTTCTTTTACAGATAAAATGAGCCAAAAAAAAGATTTAACTCAGACTGCAAAGTCAAAAATTATTAAATGCCCATGAGAAGGATACAATACTAATGCAATACTAGAAATTTCAGTTAAGACATGACCATTGGACAGTGAAATGCTCATTGGGTCAGACAAAAACAGGTGGCGAAGAAAAGACACGTTAACGCAAAAGATTTAAGGTGAAGATTTAAGTGTGAAACCATCAGGAACCCTTTAGTCTCCAGCGCCACCATTTTCCAGAACTGCAACCTACCTGAAGTCTCCAGAAGTGCAAGGTGTCAGGATCTCAGAGACTTAAGTTAGGTAAAGAATCCTAAAAAATGACCCCCACTTAATAAGAATCACAAGCTGAAGTGTTGTAAAATACATGAAGACTGGTTTTTATAGGCTTTATAGACAGATAGGTTGAGAGTGACTCTTGAAGGACCAGCACCACATCCTCTTGTACCACTGTTTGAAGAATTCATCTTCCAGAATCTGGCAGGAAGTTTTGGGAGTTTTTTAGTCCATCTCCTATCCTGAAGTCTGTTTTGCAGAGAGAGAGAAAAAAAAAAAGAACTCCCAAAACTTACTGCCAGATTCTGGAAGATGAAGAATTAAGTGTGAAACTCTCAGTTTTCAAATGTGATGTTTAGTTCAATGTGTTACTTGCCATTTCTTTGTAATTATTTGTCAAATTTACTAGCAATTTTAGAGTAAAAAGTAAATCTTACATATTTTTTTTCAGTGAAGAAATACAACTGAGAACAGCTAGAAAAATGTTTTACATGACCTTTTAAGACCTATAAATATCACTCCCTGATATTTACAGGTTTTCCAGAACTGTGTGAATTAACCTGATATCTATATTTCACCTCTAAGACTATATGAAAAAAATACATGACTTGCAGAGGTCAGTAAAACTCTAAATCACACACACTCACATGCACACAGCTAAGTCAGCCCTATTTCTTTTATACGCAAGCTGCATGTAGCTGCATGTTCTCAGCACAGCATGTTGCTGCAGAGTCTCACATGAACATTCTGCCTGTCACAGTCACATTATGACTGCTGTGCTCTGTGGTTGCCAATGGTGACAGAAGCTTCATCTCAGGCATGAGCCGGGCTGGGCATCAGGGGGTCCCAGCATAGAAACAGAAGAAGCTTCAGTTGATTGGGTCCCACGGCTCAGTGCTGGGAGTCACATGGTACCACTATGACCAACCCCCCCCTTCCTTTCCCTCAGAATCCATACGAGTGGGGGAAGGGAAGGAGAGGAGGGAAGTGGGGAGAGAAAGAGGGAGGGTTGAGTTGGAAGCATGAAGGCAAGGTGAAGAGTGTGAAACAAACGAGTGAGAGGAAATCCCTTATCTTTCGCCGTACCGGAGTAAATCATAGATGCAGCACTGACCCTGTGTCTTTGCTTTAGCACAGAGCCTGGAGCAAATAATCACAGCACAACCAGACAACCAGAGAGACAGTGAGAGAGAGAAAGTGACACAGATATTAGGAACACTCCGGAGCATTTGACTGGATAACAGGCTGTCGGAGAGGGAATGTATCTCAGAGGCTCATCTTCAGGGAGCCTCCCGGCTATGTAAGGACGTCTGTGGATTTTTGTAAGGATTCCTTAATTAGGGAGGCTGTGGGAATATTGCATTGAGAAGCCGGAATACTGTGCCATGAGTGGGAACAGGAGGCGGAAGAGGGATTGCTGAAGCATGGAGCAGGTGAGCGATACAATTACGCAGGATAAACATGTTTCCTGTTTCATGCCAGTGATGCTTCGGGCAAAAGCAAACGGCACAGCAAGATGCTCGCATCATTCTCTAGCAGCAAATTGATCCTTAAAACTACCATGCGGCTTGCTTTTTTTGTTTTCAGCTCAGGCTGTTCATCATTTTGTCTTTGTGATGCTTATGTCATGCTGAGTAAATCCTATGCTTGTCACATATAAAGGGGGTTGTTGTCAGAATCACCATTTGATTTGTATATTGTCTTTTTATTTGAGGTATCACTGCTTAAAATCAGATACAAGTCAACTCATACTCTTTACATGATAGCAATGCACATTAACCGCTAACACACATATACCAGTCCAGTACATCATACTTGATAACTTTAGATTTAGGCAAGCAGTAAGAGTTACTGATGTTTAGGGGCCAGATTTTTTCCCCCAAAGTTTAGTAATTAAGCCCCACAAGGCTACAGAAGTTTCCGTAATCATAAGAAAACAAAATGATAAATGTACTATATATATATATATATATATATATTTTAGGGCTGTCAAACGATTAATCGCATTCAAGTTTGTGTGTGTACTGTGTGTAATTATGTATATATAAATACACACACATGCATGTATATATTTAAGAAAAAATTGTTATATTTACAGTCAAACCAAAAATTATTCAGACACCAGATATAATTTTTTACTAGTGGGTGCAGGACACTATAGCTAATTTATGTAAGTGAGGATAGCAAAATAAAGTAAACTGTGACATATTATACCCAAAAAATCTTCATACAGTGGACTACCAGTAAAATTGATACAAATTTGGTACCATAATTATTCAGACCCTTTGACCTGACCATGTTTTGCTTAAGTGTTTTTTCTTTAATTGCTAATGCGACCTTTTACACCACAGACTGAACAAAATTAAGCATTGCTTGGTCATTGGTTGACCTAAATTGGTATTATCTAACTGTGTATTTAAATTTAACAGCTGACAGCTGATTGGTTGATTGTAATCCAATACATACCTTTCAATCAAAGCTATCTGACATTATCAAGATGAATTTGTTCTGACACTCTCTCACACTCTGAGTTCTTGTCATATTTTATTACCATTTTCTAAACTATAGCGAATAAACTGTGATAATGTGAGAATTTTTTTTTGGTTTGACTGTATATGTAAAATAATAATATAAATGATATAAATATATATACAGTATATACATGACAGCCCTAATAATATATATATATATATATATATATATATATATAAATAAATAAATATCACATAGTTATTTGTTAATAAATAAATCATTTTAATTTTACCCATTAGGCAGATGGTAAGGTGTGCACTTTTTTCCCAGCTGATGCTTACCATGCAGTGACACTAAAGAGAAACAAGGATGCTGAATCCCTGGGCTGAATTTGCTGCCTGAGCATTATGTCACACTCTCAATAGTCTCGCTCCATTGGGACAGCAGTGTGTGAAAGAGAGACACCATGAGATTGTATTTTGTTTGTATTTGGGCTATGATTGAATGGCATTTAGCAAAATATTTTCTAAACAATCTTTCCTTCTCTTTAAACGAGTCGCATGCCATTTTCCCGCTCTCCTGTGATGAATTATTCATGTACTCATTCAGAGGGGAACACTGTACGTCCTCAGCCGCGTCTTGCATGGGCCTAACGTCAACCAGGTGATGTCATCCCCATGCAATAGTAGCGATGTCACTGGACAGGACAGTTGTGTAAACATTAGAAACATTACACTGCATGTGTAAATGTGTGTGTGATTATATAGTTATTATGAGGTCATGTGAAAACACGACACATGAAAAATAGCGGATCACTGGAATATATCATGTTGATCTTCATATTAAGACTATACTTAAAATCAACACCTAATATTAGCTAGGTATCAGTGGAGTGTATGAATAAGTCATCAGCATTTTGAGCTCTTTGAGTGTGAGAAATGGATTTATGTGTGTTTGACGAAAACAATGTACTAAAAACAGATGGCAACGTTATCAAAGCGATCCCCGTTCACACGGATCTAAGAAAATGACTAAAAAGGCTGCATTATGCATGCCAGGCCAAGGCCGATGTCACTGTCAAGAAACGCCCTGCGAACACTTAATATGTATGTGCATGACGTCACCATTTTCACAAATTCATGATTTTGTTGTTTACATGGAGACAGTAAAGGTATCGTTTTCAAAACCTTGCACTTTGAAACCCGTTTAAAACGCTGTCGTCATGTAAATGAACGGCCAAAACGCATAAAAAGTTGTCGGTGTCGTAAACATACCCTTAGTTTGATGTATATGCTATGTGTGGTGTAGATGTTTGGAATATCATCTCAGATTCGTATTTGCCCCATTGATTTATAGTGTTTGACATTCAGAAATATCTGGACGGCCACTCACATAATGATGGCAGTGGCTCAGTGTTATGAGAGGAACAAGAGGCTGTTATGAGCAGAGACAGGCCAGTGCTGGACAGGGACCTGATCCAACCTCCAAATTTGTGTTTATATTGTCATGGAAAAATGCCAGCAGGCAAATGACTAGCTAGGCAAACAACAGACCACTGAGAGCAGCAGTAGATCAATATTTCAAAAAAAAAAAAAAGTCAGTAACACACATCTTTGCTCTAATGATTCTGGTGTGTATAAGGCTACTAGTGGCTGAAAGGTAAAAGCTAAACACTTCAAATACTCGACATTTTCCCTACACTATGATACAGTCCAGAGAGTGTGTGTGTGTGAGAGAGTGTGTGAAGGTCGTCTCATTGATCAGGGGTATGGAATGACTATAGGACAGTAACAGTAGCTGACTCTGTGAGCAAAGTGCAAACTGCGTTCGTCCTGCTAATAATCCTGCTAATAAATTCGTCCCTTCTAATCTGTTTGCAGCTCTTTATTCTCTTAACTTTGCCAAAAGCTATGTTATCTTATGATAGCACGTATGCATGTATGTATGAAACAGGCCCACAAACCAAAAAAACTGGTGCAATTTTGGTCAGTAATGCAGAAAGAGACAGTTGTCACATGGTGGCAGTGTTTAGGGTGATCGGGGTGTAGTGGTTAAAGTCACCATGAAATCCAAATTGACAAATCAAATTATTTTATGGAATATAATTGCAGTACTTACTATAAATAATTTATCTGTGCACATTATTATCATTTTAAAATGTATGTGCCATCATAATCTTTAATTAAAATAACTTCCTCTCCCTCTTGTCTGATGAGGTGTTTACTGGCGTGAGGGCGGGACAACCTGTCACTCACATGACATCACAGCAATTGCAAACCACAACCATCCAACGATACACTCTATTCCCCAGTGGACAAAATTAAGTCCCGCCCTAATTTTTTTTGGTTTGAGAAGCTGTTTCACTCATATGTCACAATAGGAAAGAAAAGACTATTGCAATTTACGTTTCATGTCGACTTTAAAGATCCAGGCTGGTGTGAGTTTGAATCCCACAAACACTGATTCATCATTGTGATGCTGATTTTCAGGTTGGTCCATAAAGATTGTTCCTGTAATAAGTGAGACTAGTTATAACATGTTGGTTTTCAATCAGACCCATTTGATTTTGTATTTATTGATGTATGCAACAAAATAACTTTGCTCCACCTCTGAAATTACATTCCTTTTTGTCTTTTTTATTTGAGGTATCACTGCTTAAAATCAGACACGAGTAATCGTATACACTGCTTTGCATGAGAGCAATGCACCTTAACCGCTAACACACAGATACCAGTCCAGACAAGTACATCATACTTGCTAACTTCAGATTTTTTTGAAGTCACAAGGCCTCTTATTTTCTTATTTCAGCTCCATTCCTCTAATCTTTCATGCCCAGCTAGCTACTCTGGTCTATTCTGGTGGAACACACACTTGTGACAATCAAACCATTTCCTGAAGCCCAAAGTATACTTCGGCCGTCCGCATCCGTGCACTGTCCGTGTGACATAATTTTCGTCATCAGGAGGGTCCACAGACGTCCGCACACCCTGTCCATGTTCAGCCCAATTTTTGTGACCGCGCGTACAACAGCAAATGTGCGAGTGACTTGAGGCTTGAAAAACAAAAGCCCTGTCCCAAATGGTACACTTCATATGCACTTACGGTCTTGTGGACTTACAATGGCTGCCGTGTGCACATGTCCGTTAAGTCCATGAGACCGTAGGGTGTCCCATTTGTCATTTTAGGTTTCAGAAGGGTGTTTGCGAGCGCCCCCTTTGTGGTCGATATGCGCCCTCGATGCGCACTTTTTCCAAGCCCGCACTAATGCAGACTTCTTCCAGATAGTCAAAGTGGCGTTACATCACAAAAGTGTGGACTCGTAGGCAAACTGCGAGTGTTTAGGGTGCCATTTGGGACAGGGCAAAAATCCACTAGGACCCTGTCCCAAATGGTACCACTGGGGTACCATAGTGCAAAAATCCACTAGGGCCGTGTCCCAAATGGTACCCTAAACACTCAGGGTCTTCCTACGAGTCCACACTTTCATGACGTAAGGCCGCTTTGACTGTCAGGAAGAAGTCTGCTGCGGAGCTCGCACCAGTGTGGGCTCGGAAAAAAGTGTGCATCGAGGGCGCACGAGTGTAAAGGGGGCGCTCGCGAGCACCCTCCTGAAACTTAAAATGACAAATGGGACACCCTACGGTCTCGTGGACTTAACGGACACGCGCACGCAGCAGCCATTGTGAGTCCACAAGACCAAAAGTGCACGCGCAGGATGTATCTTTCCGCGCTCACAGCCAAAGAAGTATACTTTGAAAGGCTTGCGCACTCAACTGTGTGAGTTGAGATGGAGCGGAATGCGGAAAAAATGAAGTATACCTAGGCCTTAATGGATAAAATAAAGTCCTAATATATATTTTTTCTCATAGAATGTTCTATGAATTACACCACCTACTGGAGTATCAATGTAACTTGCAGAAAAATTCCCAATGCACAAACACAGATAAGCGGAGTATAAGCTCTCTTTGAGCTTGATCAAATTAATGGAAAATACTGGAATAAAGGAAACCTGTAACACTATGGAAGTAAAATGGGTTGCAGATGCATCCTTTTTAAACAAACAAAACTTTTTTCTCCCCCTGCCCTGCTCTGCATCTTACATGAGATTCGTTTTCATCAATCTGTCTAAGAGCCATTTTTATTGTGTCTAGGGAATGACTACAAATATACACAGAAACTATGAGATACTGTACTGCAGTGTATTGAAAGGATCACAGAAAACTGCAGATGCTACAGCAATATCAGCATTAAATCACTGCAAGACTAAAACCAGGACAAAAGAGCTCATGTCTGGATGGGCCTGTTTTCTCTGCTGATGTCTGAGTAGTTATTGATGTTACAGCTGGAGCTAATGACCTGTTACTTCATCACTGTCCACCAGCCCTGAATTACATATATAAGTGAGAGCAAGAGAGCTTGGGAGGCCGTCTTGCACTCATTCATCTGTCTCATTCTGTCATATTTTCTTCATCTTGTACATTCCATCGCTCTCTTCTCCACCCTTTCACAACCAAAACCTCTTTTATACTCTGCCTCTGCCATTTATTTATATATTTTAGGGTTTGGTACCATACTGGTTAGATTACATGGATTATGGATTATATTTGGAGGGAAATTCATCCCACTCTGCAGTTAGTGGGCAGATGGCTGAGGGCTTGTGCTCACTGAGGCAGATGTTTCCCTGCTTAATCTGGACTGTTTCCACATGGCAGTAAAAAACGGCCTCATATTAGCAAACTAACATTATGGATGGATTTATAATGCAAACATTGTTTTTGTAGTTGTAGTGAATTATAAGGGAGGTTATGGGGCAAAACTATTGCTGTTAAATGGAGCATGGACTGTTTGGCTTTGAAGAAACTGGTGTACTTCAGAGATATGTTTTACAGATTATGCTCTTTCCAGATCGTAATGTGTTTAACAGAGTCAGCTTGTTTTAAAGCAATGCCTGGGGCCGTTCTGATTGGTGGATGGATCAAACAGGATATTCGGTTTTTATGCAGAGACATTTCAGATGTTAATGCCGTCTCAAAGGAGCCCAAAGAATTTACAATGAACTTTGACACTAACTTATAAACAATAATGTTTTTTTCTCATTTTTAATATGTATTTTTTCTGTGCTGAAATAGTACATGACAACTTCAAAAACATTGTAGTATGTATTCATATGTCTTTGTGTGTGTACATTTTTGAACATGTAGGGGTCAGACAGAAGGGTCCTCAACTTTAGCCAGGAGGAAGTGATGTAAAGGAGAAAGGAAATAGTGGTATGTATGCTATGCCACGTGAAGTATGAGGAAACAGGACGTTAGCCCTTTACAAACACCATGAGATGGTTTCAGTGACCAAAAACAGCCTCAGTATCCTCATAACAGCTCATAAATAGAGAAAATGGTAGTTCATGTAACACAATACAGTTCCATTCAGAGCATTTCCTCTCACTTCAGTTATTTTTACCTTTTAGTGCTCTCTTCTTTCCTCCAGGGATAATATGGCAGAGTATCACAGATGTTTCTGCTGAATATCTATATATACATATATACACTGCTTTCTAAAGGGCCTCGAAATACATTAAATATTTATAGCAAGTAGTCAACAGCTGAATAATTATGTTTTTACTCTAAGTCAGAGTTGAGTAAGTAATTGTTGCTGATTTAGTATGTTTCTTTCATTCTGAAGTCTGGTCATTTGTAAAACAAACCAAAAATGTATCAGTCTTCCACAACAAAGCACAACGCTGCATGGCCGCTCTTCATGACTGAAGAGATTGAGGAACACAGATTTACGACAGGTTGTAGGAGCAACAGAAAACATGGGGTCATGAACCCTGTGACCCCTTCCCCCTCCTGCCCTAGACACGTACAGTGGGGTTAAACCATCTGAGTTTACATGATAATTGGGATTTGATTGATAATTTGATCATTTTAAAAGATGAGAAATGAACAAAAAGCTTTGGAATTATTTTTGGAAAGTATAAACAAAGAAACATTAGCTGTGTCTCATTTCGAAGGCTGCGTCCTCCGGAGGTCGCATTTGTCGGCTGCATATGTCACTGAGGTTGACTCATTTAAAGGGATAATTCACCCCAAAATGAAAATTATCCAATAATTTACTCACCCTCAAGCCATCCTAGGTGTACATGACTTTTTTCTTTCAGCCAAACACAATCAGAGTTATATTAAAAAATATCCCGGCTCTTTCAAGCTTTATATGGTAGTGAATGGCGGTCCTGATTTCGAAGTCCAAAAAAGTGCATCCATCCATCATAAAAGTAATCCATACGACTCCAGGGGAATAATAAAAGCCTTCTGAAGTTAAGCGATGGGTTTTTTTGTAAAATATCCATATTTAAATCTTTATAAACTAAAATAACTAGCTTCCGGCAGACGGCCTACGCAAGTCGACTTACACCAAAAGAGTAACCCTGATGCGATGTAGGATGTAGGAGTGGCTGATGGATAGATGCATTTTTTTTTTGACTTCAAAATCAGGGCCGCTGTTAACTGCCATTATAAAGCTTGGAAGAGCCAGGATATTTATTAATATAACTCAGATTGTGTTTGTCTGAAAGAAGAAAGTCATATACACCTAGGATGGCTTGAGGGTGAGTAAATCATGGGATAATTTTCATTTTTGGGTGAACTATCCCTGTAAATAAACTGACCACTACATTCCAGTCATTAAGAAATTACAACAGTTTACGCTTCACTAGGAATAACGGTCACTTTTATAATGGTTACTGTTCTGAAATAAGACATCCTTTATGACGTATGGGGCCGACAAATGCAACCTCCGGAGGATGCAGCCTTCAAAATGAGACACAGCTAATGATGTAAAATGAATAAGAATGGTCTCCAATTAAAACTGTGTCACTGATCATGTGACTGAACAGATGGTCAGATGTTTTTCCTTTGAAGCTCAAGATGTTCTTTGGATCATCTCAAATCATACTGGAGAACATGATCATCAGGTTTGACACACCTGTGGAGTTCATGCAAAGCAAATACCGAAACATTCAGAAATTCATGTAACTCAAATTGTTATGCTGATAAGATCATTTTTAATGAAAAAAGTATTAAGAAAAATACAAAGCTGAAGCAGATATACTATGGGACTCTATTGGAACCCCACTGTGCATCCCCTTAAAAGAAAGGGAAAGACACACACAGCTTGAATTTATAGTATAATATAATTAGTTCATTACATAAAAACACATTGTGCTAAGTGTATTTGTTTTACAAGCTAGCTGCCGGGCTTTATTACGAGCGCTGCATGGATGATGATGATAATGAGAGAAGCACATGGGAAGGATTCTGAGCAGCCTTGGCGCTACATAGATGCTTGATTTAACTGTTTTGGTACAATGCAAAACACTGACTTTAAGAAAAAAAGTAAATAAAAAGAACAGTTTTTCCCCCCCATTACAGTCTTGTGAACATTTTGAGCCCCAAACAGCTTGATGGGCAAAAGGGTGGCAGAAAAAAAATGAATGGAAATAACAAGAGAATAGGCTACATGTGGCTGTGTTTTGGCGTGGAGCTACAGTCTCCCAATCGCTCCATCTACTTTTATCTTGTGGCTTGCAGGGCTTATTGGGATAATTTGATCTGGTTTGGTGGTAGGAGAGGATAATGAGCACCGGAGGGTATTCTGAGTTAAACACACTGTCTCACACAGGCACGGACAAATACACATTAAACTGAAGGGTGCGGATTCTGAAATCCACTGCCGCTTCAATATACCTATATATATATATATATATCCTAATTCAATTTATAATCAAAGCATTAATCAATATTTATCCTCCTATATTATAATAATGATTTTTAATGATTATTTCCAGTTATATTACTTAATCATTATAATAATATAGGAGGATAAATATTGATTAATGCTTTGATTATAAATTTAATTAGGATATATAGATATATATATAGGTATATTGAAGCGGCAGTGGATTTCAGAATCCGCACCCTTCAAAAGTTAGGAATTAATTCATCAGTGCAACACACAGATGCATTGCATTGCATACACTACCGATCAAACGTTTGGGGTCAGTAAGATTTTTTTAATTGTAAATAAATAAATCAAATAAAAAAATCTTACTGACACCAAACTTTTAAATGGTAGTGTATACATTAAAGAAATACCATTATTTACTCGCTTATTATTTATGCACTTTTTGGTTTTTCAAAACCAGAATCCTCTTGCCATACAATGACAAGCTCCAAAAATGAGAGAAAAACAGCATAAAAATATTGTAAATGTAGTCTGTTTGACTCACTTTATGCTAGGCATAAAGTAAACAAGTAAATAATGACAGAATTTTAATTTGGCTTAACTATATGATCATACATCATTACTTTTGGCGTTATTAGGACCATTAATGCCCTCAAAACTCGCCTGGACACAAAATCAGCGAAACATCTCCTGCTTTGTTTGATTTATGTGTTGAAGAAACACACAAAACGAGCTTGGAGTATTGCAAAAGCCTCTCTCTTTTTCTTTCTGTCGCTCTAATGACAGCCACATGGGCTGAAGCAGTGAAGAGTCAGCGGTAGGGCCTGGTGCCACGTTCTCTGTGTTTTCTGCAGCACCAGCAGTGTGTTTCTCAGTGCCCTGAGGACGAGAAACTTTAAGGTGCTGGCTGATAGTCTACAGCTTTCCAGAGCTCCCGGACTCTCCAATTCAGCACAGTTTGATTTAATCAGCAAGAAAGTGTACAAAAGAAAGGTTGTTTTTTTGTCTTTGTCCTGCTGTGACCTAACATACTCCACTGCGCAGTTTCTTAACTTGATCTAAGTAAGCAAAGAAGTGAGGTTACTGTTTGCCATGTCTCCAGGCAGCTTTGTCAATGTGCCTCCGGTCAGTCAATAACAATGAGCCAGCTTGAGTTGACTTCCTACTGTATATTTACTTGACAGTCATTTCACACCCAAGTCTTCCCGCAAATCCAACTAATACCAAAGAAAGTCATCTGATTGAGTTCTTCCAAGGAAATCAAGACCGAAAAACACAAACATGAAAGCTTTTTTGCTATTTTTATTCATTGTTTCTAAGAAAGAAACAATTCAAGAAAGAAACTTTCTCTAAATCCGGCATTGTATTCTTCTGTGGTAAAACGACCGGCCTAAAGCAGCAACCTTTAAATCAATACTACATTTGCTCGTCTGTTTGCCTGCATCTCATTGATTGATCTGTCATGACCACAGCGTGACCTGCAGAGCTCTAGACTGAAGCGCCTGTATGTTTAATCGTCACATTCTGCAGTTTGCTTTGGGTAGAGTTCCCAATCTGTAACCTCTGACCTTTACAGCTCCCATTTTCCTCCCAGCACGACTCATAATCGTGTCATGTTGTGTCACTCTTTCAGATTGACACAACATGATTTCTCTTTAGTAAACAGTCATCTAACAACATTAAGACATAGTATGATTCAGAATATACACTAACAAAGTAATGTACCATGGTACATGGTAAAGCCATGATTTATCAAATCAATCACTGCATGTCATTCAATTATTTATATATAATATAAAAATGATTTAACTACAAAATCAAGTATACAGTCTGTTGATGTTGAATGTTTTCTGCATATATCAAAATGGTTTAAAATCTTTTTGTGATAAACTTTGTGTAGAATTAAATGATCATTAAAATATAAAAATCAACTGATATGTATTTTTTATAATTAATACAGATAATTTGATATGCAGAATCGATTTAGTTGTAATAAATTGTTATTTACAAAATGTTTGTAAAATTCATGTGCGATGGTGACTGAGTAAAGAACTAAATAGAAAGTTAAATAGAAAGTTGTGTAATATTTGGACAGAATTGTTTTTCCATAATATTCTTTGAAATACCTTATTTAAACATCAATGGGTGAAAATTGTAACCTTTCAAAAAAGCACAGTGGGAGTATCAAGGTAATGTCATGATACGAAATGTATTTACTGTGGTTTTATATATGAATATCATGGAGTATGTAGCAGTAAGTAGGGCTAATCATTTACACCACTATATTATCATAACTTTACCACACTGTCGTTATTTTTAACTCGCTAGTCATTTTTGTTCTTCAGAGATGTTTTAGCAGTATCTCTCTCTAGCTCTACGCACTCATAATTTACTCACCTTTCCTTTTTCTGTTATGTCTTTTCATTCCCGTCTATCTTTTTATCTGGGTACAAAGAGGGCTTTGTTTTCATGGCCTTGAACGCGCCGCGCTCTGGCGCCCGTCACGCGTCCTGCTACGTCATAGTTTCCGAACGCAAACGCAAGGCGTCGTGTTTTGTAATGCCCGTGTGCTGCCGCCAGAGGGAGCTCTGCGCTACTCGTTACAACCCACCACGCAGATTAAAGCTCGTTGTGCTGTAGTGGGACAGGCCGGTGGAAGAACTGAAAGGATTTGCATCGGGGCGAGGGAAAAGGGAGGGCACTGCGGGCAAACAACGGGAAAGAGACGAGTGGACGGAAGAAAACTGGATAGGTGAACGCCACGGTTTCAGATAAATCGCTCATAGCATACTTCTTTTATAGATATTTTAATCGCGACCCCCCGAATCCCCCTCTCGGTATCCCCCTGCAAAACAAGTTAAGCTGTCCAATGAATGGAGTTGCATTTTGCCTTGTTGGAATACCTCCGTATCCAGAAAACGAAGTAAGTGAAAGACTTTTCCTCACTAAAGCGAACCGTGGTGAGCATCTGATGCTCGGCAAGTCGAGTTAAACATCATTCTGGGTGTTAAACAGTGTTGTATTAATCAGAGAGCATGATTTCCTAAGAGGATTAAGTAGCGTGGATACAGTGTGTACAAACAGATGAGACCGCTATTCCTACAGAAACTCCTTTTAACTGCCAGCTTGGGTTAATAATCGCAGTTTACCCTTTAATAGTTTACGAAGCACGTATTTACCGTGATATACGACTGAAATGGTCGTACTTTAACATCACTCGCACATTGTTGTTGTTGTTGTCAATGCCGCTGTGAGCTCGGGATTCAGCTGCACTGCCTGTCAATCAATCACTGCACACGTCTTTCACTTATTTATCTGAACGTGATTTAACAAAAAAATCATCTGTCTGTTGATGTTGCATGTTTTCTGTGCATGATTTTTTTTGTAAGTGAAAATGATCAACGTAATTACAGAGCCTGCTTTTGTTTAGCCTATATATGATACAGGCAGCTTTTATATTTTATATGAAGAATCACATTTTAATTAGCCATTAGTAAACGTAATAGGTCTAAATCATTTATTTACAATATTTTGCAAGGTTAAATTTAGCACAAGTAAAATTGCAAAAGTAAATTTTCCTTTTTGGATCTGTTTCTCTCTTGAGAATGAAGAATAATTTTAGTCCAACTACATTATTATTACTTACTTTTTACTGAAATAAATTATTCCTTAAGGATCATGCAAATGCATTTATTTGTAGATCTGATATTAGTGAAACTGATTATTGATTTATCTCATAGCATCAAATAATATATTCTGTTGTTTTTATTATCTATATGACTTGACTACTGATTTTTTTATAACAAGAAATGAATTATCTAGTTTATTTCTCAACATTTCTTTGTCTAAGAAGGCTAGTCTCCTTCAACTGTATGTCTGTTTATATTTACGAGGATAGATATATCTTTATTGTCATTGTTAAAAGGAACAACGAAACATGTTTAGCAGCTCTTCAGAATTAGCAGGATAACAATAAACAATGTAAACAGTGTATATAAATAACAGACAATTGCAAAATATAGACACTGTAAATGAGAATAAAGAAATATATTCAAACAAATAAACATAAACAAAAAAGGCATGTATACAACATAAATATAGAATGAAAAATAAGATATAGTACAGGGATAGACACAATGGACATAAATAGAGAGGTAGTGCAGAGTGAAATAATAGTGTTGAATAGTAATATAGTGCGGGGAAATGTTATTGCACTTCTTTCTTTAAGTTAGGGGTTTATTGCACGAGTCCCAGGAGGGAACTGCTGTATATTTGTGTGTGTGTGTGTGTGTGTGTGTGTGTGTGTGTTGTCCATGTGTGTGTGGGTGTGTACCAGCACATTACAGCATCACCCGGAGCAATAGCTTTACTGTATGTCTCAGATCTTTTCTTTGTCATAATTCTTGTTTTACAGTCAGAGGTTTTCCTCTTCCCTTTTATTGGACCCTTTTGATGTGAAATGAGGAAAGAAAGAAATATGAATGCAATAGTCATCAAGACGAAATGGTTTTTGTGCACCATGAGCAATAGAGCTGAATCAGCATGTCTGTTTTGTGTCTTATCTAAAGACTACCATAGTAAAGATTACCACACTGCCGCTGGTGTTTGCAAGTCAAAAGGGTTTTAGAGCTCAGTGGCATTAGTAAAGAGATCTTGATTTGTTTTGCACTAAAAGTATTTAAACACGTAAAAATGCCTGAATGTCATTGCATTAGATAACAAAATATCAAAACAAGTGGTACTAACTTCCCTTTTTTGAGCCATTTTTGTGTCAAGGTGATTTTTAATGGACACACAGGTGTCCTATCAGAGTAACCACAGGTGCTGTTCTTCACTTTAACTATTGTGCCCTTTAAAGGGGTACTTCACTGCTGGCAAAATGGGCTTCTCCATTACCTATGCAGTAGAAATCGATGCTACCTTACTAGAGAAAACAAAGGAAAAAATCTTCCCTTTTGCCAAATAGGTAGCAAAACCTCAACACCCATAATGCACTGGGCATGTTGCCATCCAAGGCCACCCCCACCAGTCTGCTATTGATACACTTACCAGAGTCAAATACTGCCTTGCTTGAGTAGAAAATGCTTCTGAGCAAACTTTTAGTCATAATGGTGTAGACTTGTATTGTTCCCGGGTGCAGAAATTCAAGGAGTAAACATTTAGCGGGAATGAGTTACGCCGCGCCGGAAAATCTGAAAAACCTCTGTGTTTGTAGTCAACATTTCAAACTGGATGACTACCAAAACACAGCAGCTGCATTTACATGGACCCTAATAATCCGATTGCAATCGGGCTAGTAGCACAATCGGGCTAGTAGCACAATCGGAATAGAAAAGTCACATGTAACCACGTCAATCGGAATGCATTGGCCAGATCTGATTAAAATTTCAGTCGGATTGTAAGGGGTGGTTTATTCCTTTTGTTATCCGATCAAGAGGACATATAAACACTTGAACGGATTGAAACTGGAGAGTGCTGCACATGTTCAGTGACTTCAAATCTCTATGAATGAGAGCATATTAAAACGCGGAAAAATCAACTCATCAACTTACAGTGTGACTTTCTTTGTCAATTGCGCTCGTTCCTGTTGCGTGTACTCAAGCTGGCAACCCGCGTGAGCGTCAAGTCTGAGGAGGAGGGGGCGGGGGAAACAACTCACTCCAATATTTTGAATTTGGACTGCAGTACCCATTTCAAACACAAGGTGTCAATCCTACATACCGCACCTTTAAAGTCCTCATGAAATCAAAATTGGCCCTATTTACTTTGTTAGCACACATTACAGGTCTTAGGGTGAACAATTAATCCGTGCAAGTTAATACACAGAAAAAAATTGTTTGTCGCAGTAATCTTTAATCAAAATCTGAAAAGTTACTTCCGGTCTGGAATGGCGTTCCTTTTCTGATGACGTCAGTTTGACGGATTGGGGTTGAATATCCTTAACCACTCCCCTCCAACCGTTAGTCTGCTATGAGTGAGAGATGGAGAGGAGGGGCGCTGAAGTAAAACCCTGCCCTCTATTCAATATTCCGTTTCACTTGGAAATACGTCACAGCACTGAAGAAAACTCAGTTGCTACTTCCGGTTCACTGGGACTTTAAGTCTGCTTTTTAAAACAAATAAAAGGAGGATGGTTAGTATGCAACAACTGCAGGAAACTCTGTATATTTGTGTATATGCCAAATGATTAAATCCAATCAGAAGCTTGTGACATATAAACATGCACATCAACCCGATCACTTTATTTAGAGTTCATGTAAACACTACGTTCGGATTCATCGATCAGAATGAATTCATTCAGATTGAAACAAAAAGTGTCCATGTAAACGTAGCTAGTGTTTTAGGCCAAACGTAGGGGAGAAAACTAAAAGAAACTGCCGTTCTGTCTGTTCTGCCTGAAGCAAAACGCTGTTACGTACAGGTAAAAAAGCTGTTGCCATAGTGTTCCATTTTTACCATAATGCTGTTTAAAGACATATTTGATACAGGTTTCAGTGATAAACCTACCCTTACAATAACTGTTCTGTTAATAACCCTCTGTCGATCCGACTGCCCGTGGGCGGGGATACAAAAATGCGGAAGTGTAATCTGTAGTTTTCACGAAAGCCCTGGAGCTGTCAAAAGCAAAACTCGTCATCTGGCGGACTTTTGCTGACAAATAAATGTGAATTTCTCAGTCCAGGTAACACAGAGAATGAGTAAACATTTTTATTTTCATATACTACCGACATTGTATCAGCGAAATTACACTTTAAGTGCACAATATCGTTTCGAGCACATGAAAGACAGTAAAGTCGTATACACGTGGGAAACTCAGAATTCTAGATGATGCACAAGTTGTCGAGCCGTGAGTTTGGAAGGGGTGTGTTGATTTGTAACATGGTGGAAACACTGATCTATATAGACAAAAAAAGTAGAAAGCAAGTTTATAGTAAATGCTATAAAGTTAATTGCTCAACTTTCAAAGTTTGCTTTAACAAAAACATTTAGTTATGATACCATTTAATAAATAAGTGATAGAATTGAATATTGTTCATAATTTTAAATTCAAATCTAATTATTTAGGTTTATTGTTCGAGGTGCACTTGAAGGCAGCATAAGGACATGATTCACTAATGTTTAACTACAAAAAAGAGTCCAGATTTAGAACAGTATTTGTTTTTTTAGCATTTGAAACTTGACAAACTTCTTTTTGTAAAGCATTTTGCTTGAAAAATTAACATGTGCTATCTTTATTTAAAATAATTCATGTTTTGAAACTAATGCAGTGACATTCATGTATTTTAACAGTGTAAAAGTGTCCATATTAATTTTTGGGGATTCTGTATGTTAACAGACCTATTGGCCCGGTTGATGATTTTGTTCAGCATCTATAATGTCACAGTGTAAAAGTTATAATGTTATTGACAATAGTGGAATAATAATCTTTTAGAGTGTGACAGTAATATATGTAAGTAATAACCTGTTCCCAACCAACACACACAGAGAGAGAGAGATATTTAGGACAAGAAAAGATCAGGGAGGGAGATTAAAAGATACTATTTTCTCATTATGGACTCAAGTAAACACAAATACACTTGATAAATATAGTCCGGTGTTGTTGGAGCTCAGAGGGTGTGGTACGTGTGTGTGTGAGAGAGAGTTAATGTGCTGCTCTCTCTCCCAGTCATGCCTAATTGAACCCTGATTCAATTATCACAAAGTGGTTAGGCAGAGAGGAGGGAAAGGAAAGAAGAGGACATGAGAACACACTTCACTTCATTTAGAGAGATCAGCAGACTGCCTTTAGTGCTCACAAATATCAGATCAGAGCAGTCAGTCATATGCACTCCAATGAACACATTCAAAACAATTGTCAGTCTGTATTACTTAATTTGCATGATCTATATTATTTAATTATTGCATGATCTATATTGTTTAACCATACAAAGAAGCATTACATAACTGTGTGATTTCCCCACTGCTTTAAAAACAATAAATTGCTAATTCATTTCAAATTTCATTAGAAGACTGTAGCCTATAGATCTGACACAATGGAAGAATCTCAGAGTTGTGCATGAGCAGTTTGGTTTGCACTTATGTGTCCTGAAAAAGCCATATTGGGATCACTTGCTCTGCAGTATGGAAAGAGTTTGTGTGTGTGTTAGAAAGAGAGAGAGAATTTGTGCCAAACTACAAGCTCAAAGTTAGGTGTCTATGAGAGAAAAGAGGGTGAATGTTTGGAGAGCAGAGGTCCATTAGCACTTAGACACTGTTTAAACATCATTATATCGGCCTCCAGAGCTGCTTTTCAAACTCAACTCACTTTCTCTGTTTTATTCTTTCAACACCATTCAATTCAAATGTTTGGGTTTGCTATTCTTTTTTAAATGTTTATGTAAGAAGTCTCTTATGTTCACTAAGGCCTCATTTATTTGATCAAAAAATACAGTAAAAACAGTTAATATTGAAATAGTATTACAATTTAAAAAAAATATTTTCCAATTGTATATATTTAGAAATGTAATTTATTTCTGTGATGGCAAAGTCTTCAGTGCCACATGATTCGTCAATAATCATATGCTGATTTGCTGCTCAAGAAACATTTATTATTATTAATTATGAAAACAGTTGTGCTGTTTAATATTTTTTGTGAATACCGTGATGCATTTTTTCTGGATTCTTTGATGAATAGAAATTTCAAAAGAACAGCATTTATTTGAAATAGAAATCTTGTTTAACATTATAAGGACTGTCGATTTAACCTGTTAATTTAATTAATTCGCTATGGAAAAATAACGCAAAAAAATGATTTAACGCATTTATCACACCCGCCCTTAAAAGTTTATGTGTAATAAATTCTATGTTGAATCAAATAAAATATTTCTTTTAAAAGCAACTTTTTGATGCTTTTCTCATATAACACAATAATGACTTCAAATTTTCTTCTCAATTTAATGTGCGATTAATTAGATTAGTTAATTGGGACATCATGTAATTAATTAGATTAAATATTTTAATCACTTGACAGCCCTAGTATTTACTGTCACTTTTGATTAATTTAATACATTCTTGCTAAATAAAAGTATTAGAAATTCTAGCTGACCCAGTACAATATTCTGGGGGGTCTAAATGTCTATAATCATATTCATATCCCCCCCCCCACACACACACATTCTACTAAATGTATAGGTCTTGTATCAGCTCTTTGGATCATCCTGTTGAAGAACATGAACATTAGGTTTGACACAAACTGTAAGTGAATGCATGATGAATGGATGGATTGATAGATGGAAGGAAAAAGATGCAAGGAAAGAGGTTAAATGTGTAGAATAGATATATAGACGGATGGTTGAAAGATATACTTTCTAAAGGAAGATCATTAAGAGTGTTTCAGGATTTTGATTGGTCAGACTTACACAGTAGGGAGTGTTTTAGATCATCTCCCATCTCATGCAAGTTTAATGCTTCTTTGAGTTCAGGAAATTGTGTGGTGAATCAGGAACTGAATTGATGCACACTGATCCATGACGCTACAAACCCAAATTTAGAAAGGCTTCCTTTCTGAGAAAGGGTGGTCTGGGTGGGGCGAGATGACACACACCCTCCACCAGTGATTTACAGAAACAGAAGGAGAGAACAACAGTGATGGCGAGAACTAATTGAACATGTCTGCTCATCAACAGCACAATAGTGTCTTCCTGTGTCACATACATTAAAACAGCACTGAGCTAGAGTTATGAAGCCACTTCAATAACGCTCCACCCTTCAGATATCGCTGACTCATCGTATTGAAATGCAGGGGCACAGTGTAAAACATGTGTGAGCAGTATGCTGTTATACACTGCAGTGTTGTTGGGACTGTATTTCAAGAATGATCGCTGTAGGCTTTAGATGTTGAATGCTGAGCCCCAGATGGGCGTCGGCCTCCACCGCTGCTCCCAGTGGATGACGGCACTCACATAATGGCTGCTTATTGATCTCTCTCTCTCTCTCTCTCTCTCTTTCTCTCGTGCTCTCCTTCTCCCTCTGTGTCTGTCTCTATAACCTAATGTGAACCTGACGAGCCATTACAGGAGTGCTCTTGTTAGTCTTTTGACTGTCTCGGTAGCCTGCAGTCACTTCAGTGACCTGTGTTTGATGGGAATAACCGTGACAGTGACCCAGTGACCCTGTCCACCCATCTCTATCAGCAGCTCATGTGACTGATGGACTCATGAGCATGATTTTTTTTTTTTTGCAAGCATGCTTGTGTAAATGGTTACAGTAAATTGGGTTAGTCACACTGCAGTATTCCTTACAAACTGTTACCACATTAACTACTGTTTCTACTAAAATACTAGTTACTTTTACAGTTACTACTACTGTAAAATTATGGTATTAGGTGGTTGACTTAAGTTTGCTGCTGCAACATATTATACTTCATCTGAAACTATTTTAAACAATATAATTTGTATTAGTACTTATATAGTATTCTTATGAGCTTTGAACAGTTTGCTAGAAATTTAGCATAATTTAAAAAATATAGTGACAATGTTTCCTGTATTACATGTTGGCGTCTGTGTATATTTCACAACTTATCATATTTCATTAAGTGAAATAAAAGTTACTTGAAGTACCAAAATCTGGTACCTTAATCTGGTACCTTTGTACCTTAAAATGTATTGATAACCACTAAAATAATACAGGTTGTAAAATATAAAGCCACATGATAAATCAGAGTTCATTATAATATATGACATTTTCACATATAAAGTTTTCTGTGATTTTTGTTTTTCTTTTTGATGATAATGGTTACTAATGTAATGCAAGTGAAAAATAACGATAATCAATATCCTAAATTATACCCTGAAACCACATCTTTCTGCATGTATTTTTGTAATTTCTCCAAGATTTCTCTCAGTTTAGCAAATCTTATGCACATTTGATTGTAATATCGGAGCAAAAGCCGAAACTTTCCATTCCTGTTAGTACAGTGTGGGCAGAGGGCAATTTTTGCTTGAGTGTGATGAAAATGCCTCTCTTCCCACTGGATTGCATTCCTGTGTGCCCTGCAGAAAGAGAGAGTGGGAAACGAGAGCAGAATTAAAGGAATAGTTGGGCAGGGCACAGGGTTGTTGTGTTGTGAGGAGAATCACACAATGACTCTCTCTTTCAGCAGAAAACAGCAGCTAATGCAGCTCCGCTTGTTGATGTGGTACACAGCTGTGTGTGGGGAAGAGAGAGAGAAAGAGAGGAAGGAAGAGAAGAGAAGACCGATCAAACTGTATATTTAGCTGTAACTCAGTGGGCATGATGTCATTGTCAAGAGCTTATTCATTCCAGTGACTCAAATCTTCACCTAAAAGATTTGTTCAGAGATTTGTTTAATGATCCTTTCTGTAGGCTATACAAGTACATCAGTAGATGGCAATCAGTTATGAGTGAATCATTCACTTAACAGATTAGTTCAAACAGACTCATTCATATTCGTTAAAAAACTGATTCATTCATGACCAGAACATACTCCAGTAATCTTTATCATAAGCAATTTCTCATTTATACCACAAAATAATACAAACTTTTTGACATTTTTCAAGCTTTAGATAAAGACAACAATAGAGGGTATGCATCGACGTCACTTTCCCATCGGAACACTCTCCCTCAGCCGGATCTGAGTGGCAAAAGAGCTGCTGCATGACTGGATTTAATAGGGTAAAAACGTGAGTAAAACAAACAGTTATCAGTGTAATCTAAAGGCTGGAAATTGAATCATTTAACACGTAAATACAGATACTGGATCTTTTGTCCAACTCTTTTTCGCTAATAATATGCTATTATTACGAAGTAAACAGATCCTAGACCACTTTTCCCTCTAAGAGTAATCAGTAGCAGAAGCAGCAGGCGGCAGTGGTTTGAGTGAGAAAATTACATGCTATTATCAAGTCCGTCTCCCTCGGTCCGGAGGGGGGCACAGGGATCTCCATGGGGTCCATGGCTAAGCCCCCCCTGACCCCCCTTCTGATGCCGGGCCTCGTTTTGTGTGTTTTTCGTGGCATTCACGCTGAAAACCAATACTGTCTTTTTGCCACTCAGTGGGCGTAACCGCAGTCACTCCGGCCGACGGTGACGTCACGTGCATACCCTCTATAGCCAATTATGAGTGTCAAAAACATATTTAGTCATTGTAATGTGTGTGGTTATAAGTCATTTTACACACATAAATTGGCCCATTTTTAATTCACGTGCCAATCTCTCATTCAGTCTGAAGATCCTTGTTCTTCAATATGCCTCAATTTGTTTCATTCACAAATGAGATGCTTCGTCATTGAGTTTGTCCGCAAAACTTGTTCAGTGCTGTGCCACTCTTGAGTCTCGTTCAGACTCAAAATACTTACAAATTTGTTCATGACTGAAACTCCACTGACGTTTTTATTCTTCTGGCTAGTTGGTGGAACAAGGCCAAATAGTACAGTCTGTGTGCTTGCAACCATTTATGTGTCTTTGTGTTTGGATATTCTGAGTTTATTGGTTTGTCCTCAACAACTTGCCAACTTGTTGACCTCAGCATCATGTTTATCATTGTTTAGACAAATACACTGTTTGATAGGCTCAAGTTCTGTATGATTGAGCATGCAACCCTTGCCCTATAAACACAAACATCCCTCTCTCTGAGTCTGTGTTAAGGGATAAGATGTTTTTCCCTAGGGAAGCATGTCCAGGCAGGCCGGATTGGAGCATGGGACTTGCCTTACTGGAGCAGCTGATGGAGAGATAATTCGAGCGTAGGGTAACACAGCAGCAGCCCGAGGGCAGGGAGGACAGCTCTCCTCATGTCTGCCCGATCCTGTCATATTCTTCATTAGTTATCCATCAGAATTCATGCTTTAATTCTTAATGGAGCCATATTCTACACTTTTGCAGCAGGTTATTTGTTCTTTGAGGCCCGCTGATAATGTTTATCAAGGTTAGTTTGCTGAAAAAATTTACATAATTTAGTTTAAATGTCAATTTTCAATGTTTTCTCAGAATTTTAGAAATAGACATGTCTTAAAAGATACAGTAGCAAAAAAGCCCATAATAATGACCCCTGTTTGGAATTTCCAATGTCCTGCTTGAAAACAGACAATAAAACAGCACTCAAAGTTGGACATCCAACTTGGAAACTCATGTGGAAATTAGATATTGAACAGATGCAGATGTATTCTACAGTTCAAGAGTTTTTGACAGAAATTAATACTTTTATTCAGTAAGGATGCATTAAAATGATCAAATTTGTAAGTAAAGACTTATAATGTAACAAAATATATGTCAAATAAATGCTGTTCTTTTGAACTTTCTGTTAATCAAAGAATCTAGAAAAATAAATGCATCAGGGTTTCCACAAAAAAACATTAAGCAGCAAAACTGTTTTCAACATTGATAATAATAAGAAATGTTTCTTCAGCAACATATATTCAAACAGAAAAGAGTATTTTAATTGTAAATAATATTGTAAATTGTAATAATATCTCACAATATTGCTGTTTTTACTGTGTTTTTGATCACATAAATGCAGCCTTGGTGAGCAGAAGAGACTTTCAAAAAATATTAACCAGCCCCAAGTTTTCGAATGGTCATGATGTCAAGCAAACAAACTTCTTACATTACAATCTGCTGAATACTTACTAGACATTGATGTGTAAACGCAGGTGGTCATATAAGTGCTCATGGTTTGTGACGTCAATACCATCATGATTTATGAATGACCCATTTTTGCAGCTTAGTTTCCATAAAGTCTGAGTGGACTGGTTAAGGAGCTTTGCTTCATGAACATTAAAGTATGTCGACATAGTACAACATCAATCTCTATTATTTTTAAAGACCAAAATCCAGCTTTCAGTGATATGGCCCCTTTAACAGATCTCAGCAGTTTGTGACCTTTCTTTATCAGTAAATCATCTCTTCTTGATCTTCAGCTTGTTTTTTCTAATTGGACATGCTGTGTTGTTTGTTATTTCCACCGCTAACATTCCACCATACCTCTGTCTCCTCCAACTATCTCTTTTGCTACTTTCTTTTTCAAGATCAGTCTCTTCTTTAAGCTGTTGCCTTATTTGGTTATCTCTCAGCTGAAATCTATGAATACACATTTCTTTGCCTTCCTTTTTTTCTCCTTCCAGCCATCTCTCTCTTTCAGCTATTTCTGTAGGTCTGACAGGAGTGTAGCTAAGAGGTCACAGGAGTTCCACAAACTAGTGAGCCACCTGCTTTATTACTTTATTAGTGAAAATTATTAGTGATCATAGGTATGCTTGTGATGCAAAGGCGGTTAAAAAAAATATACTGTATGCAAATTTTGGTCCTAAAAGAGGACCAGAAGTGATACTTGTGGGTCAGGTATCTGACTGAATCTATTAATTTATTTGAAAATATATTAAAAAAAGTGTAATGCTTGTAAATATTTGAAAATGTTTCGTCTGAGTTATTTGAAAATTCAAGTGGTGCAACCAACATTAAGAATATATATATATATATATATATATATATATATATATATATCTCATATATCATATCATATCATAGAGACCACTGTAGACCCTCATGACAGAGTGTCAAGGTCATAAAGTCTCTTAAAATATCAGATAATTAAAAAAAACATTTTAGGATAGGAAGTTATGATTAAGCTGTGTGCACTACCATTCAAATTGTTTTAAATGTTTTAATAGAAGTCTCTTATGCTGTTATGGTCAAGACTGCATTTTATTTCATGAAATTGTATTTTATTTCACTTAAATGTCACATGATCCTTCAGAAATCATTCTAATATGATGATTTGCTGCTCAAGAAACATTTATTATTATCAATGTTGAAAACGGTTATGCTGCTTAATATTGTTGTGGAGCCCATTTTCAGGATTCTTTGATGTATAAAAAAGTTAAAAAGAGCAGCATTTATTCGAAATAGAAACCTTTTGTAACATTATAAATGTCTTTACTGCCACTTTTGATCAATTTAATTAATCTTTGCTGAATAAAAGTATTCATTTTTATCTGGCCCCCAAACTTTTGAACGATAGTGTTCACTCGCATCATATTCAAGAGGTAAAGAAAATATTAAATAATTTTAGATTCAAAATGTTTGTTGAAAACAGCATTATATGAAACCAACATAAATACAAAGAGTAATTTTTTTTTTTTAAATTGTCCTGTTCTTTATAATAGACCCTCTTGTCATTGACCCTGCAGTCAAAAGTACGGCTCTGCAAAACTAATGAGACTGTCATAAGATTTGCAGCAAATAAAAATTTCCCGTCAGCCATGATACACAGAAGGAGAGAGCAGGAAGTTCTACCCACATCTGTAATCAGCAGTTGCGTGACTTCTCGGCCAGTTCTGCTAACCTGAATCTCACATGGCAACATGAAAGGGCCTGCGGGACAATACACCTATCCAAGAAACCATTCACACACACAGAGACTGTATCTCTGCACAGTCCTTACAAACAACAGGAAAGAGTTCACAGATGGGTTGATAGTGAGAACCATGGTTTATTTTCAAAATGATGTCTGGAGCTTTGTGTGTGTTTATGTGAGAATCTGTGTCTTTGGGACAGGAAACCAAAATGTTGAGTGAGTGAGAGTGAGTGAGTGAGTGAGTGAGTGAGTGAGTGAGTGAGTGAGTGAGTGAGTGAGTGAGTGAGTGAGTGAGTGAGTGAGTGAGTGAGTGAGTGAGTGAGTGAGTGAGTGAGTGAGAGAGTGAGTGAGAGAGAATGAGAGAGTGAGAGAGTGAGAGAGTGAGAGAGTGAGAGAGAGTGAGTGAGAGTGAGTGAGAGTGAGTGAGAGTGAGTGAGAGTGAGTGAAAGTGAGTGAAAGTGAGTGAGAGAGTGAGAGAGAGAGAGAATAAGAATGATTTAGCCAGTAGTATCATTGAAAACCCCATAGAGAGTTGCTATCTGTTTCAGATGAGCTGTTATCTGCTCAGAGCTGGGCTGGAAGCTCCTAGGGGCTGTTCTGTTATGGTTGAGTGCCATCATCTGGATGATTTCATTACTGGAATATTCCCAAGTCCCAGCTTTATATTTGAATTCAGGGTCCAGAATTAACACTTGGCAAGCGGCTAATGCGAGTAAATGGACTTTGGCAAGTAAATAAAACTACCTGCCAGTTGGCTGAATACTTTATTAGGGACATAACGCATTGTTTCGTTTGCAAGAATGAAAACTGGACCCTCTCTGATTTCAGTGATGTAGATGAATAAAATTCAAATTCACAAATTTAAATTATGGCAAGGAAAAAATAATGAATTTAATATAATTTTTTCAGTTCACTTGTCATTGGCAGGTGTAGCACAAATTAATACACATAAGTAATTTTTATAGACAAGCAGGAATCATCTTCAGTAACCATGTCTGGATTTGTGAAGGGGCAGTGACCCAGGACCTCAGACTGTCTCCTCTCCTCTCCTCTCCTCTCCTCTCCTCTCCTCTCCTCTCCTCTCCTCTCCTCTCCTCTCCTCTCCTCTCCTCTCCTCTCCTCTCCTCTCCTCTCCTCTCCTCTCCTCTCCTCTCCTCTCCTCTCCTCTCCTCTCCTCTCCTCTCCCAATGTAGGTTTGAGTTTTAGCCAATGGGGTCCACACATACAGTTCTACAGATGTGAACACACACGGAAGAAACACGTCATCCTTGCAGTCCAACATTATAATTTATATCTGTTAATTACACAGGGTTGAGTGAACTAAAGGGGCCCAGCAGACACAGAGAGCCAGTCCTGTGAGGGAGGGCGCTGGGCCACTTCTGACCACAACAAGCCCCTCTCTCTGCAGCTCTCCACCAGCCAGAGAGAAAAGAGACAGACAGGAGAGTGTAATGGAGAGCAGAAGATGGCGAAAGAGAACTGGAAATTTGTTGTAAAGTGAATTGAAAAGATGGTGGACTTAAATTCGCCAGATGTGACTTTTTTTTTTTTTTTTTTTAAATCGGTTAACCTATGAATACCCAGGTTTTTCCCAGAGATATCTTAATTAGAATTATTTGCTTTTAATTATTATCTTTCATATACATAGATCTTTCATAAGTTACATTTTGTAAGTATATTTTTCACATAAATAGGTTTTAAATATGACCTCCGTGGTTGGAGGGCACAGATTTCTATATAGAAACTCCCAAATGTTTGTACTTGTAGGGTTGTGTAAAACTAGTCGACTAAACGATCCTCCCTTTACATGACATTGGAAATACTAGTCGTTCACATTCATTTACTAGTCGTTTCATGTACTAGTTTGTTTCATGTCAAACCTGCATATAACAATTAAGGCATTAAATATGAATGAATGAATGAATGAAACCTACTTGACAACAACAGATCCTATATTGACATCCCTATGGAATATTAGAATACGCTTGAATAATGTATAGTTGGTGGTACACGTCAAGCTTTACTTTTCATACACAAGAAGCATGTTCAAACCCAGATGTGCTGGGCTTAGTAACTATTATTTGAGGAATTCTGTTTATAATCAGCTATTGAGTTTGTACTTATTGGTCCTGTGCTGCCTGTTGATTCAGTTGATTTTAATAATGGCTGTTATTGATGTATATGACCTATTTTTCAGCGGTATTCAGTATGGGATTTGACAGTTTGAATCATAGATTTAAGTAGGCTATTTTAATTACACTGCATATACAAGCTGTTGTTGTTGTTTTTTTTCTTGTGGCTGTTTGTTAGTCAAGTTAACTAGTTGGTTACTAAATTTCTATTTAAAAAATTAGTCGTAACACACATCTCTACTTGAATGCCAGTTGTCTTTAAAATAGGGCTGCACTGATATTACATTTTGGCCCATATGATAAGGCGATAATTCTTTTCATTCAAATTTTATACTATTAAATTATTTATGTTTTTAAAGATTAACTGTAGGTACGTTTTCGCTGAAGGTAATGTAAAAATAAAAACGGGTAATGAGCATGAACAATTAAATATACAAAATTTACTGATACTGAATTAAAAAGATAAGTATGAGTATAAAGATGAATGATCCTAGCATTAAGCAATATGTGCCATAGAAACTTATTGATAACTCTCCAACACCGCAATCTAAATCAAGTTATTAGTATAATAAACAAGACCTCAAACTCTGCCCTACTAATAAATTATTTGGCTTGTGGTTACAGGAACATTTAATTCTGTGAGTTGTTGCTTAGTGTCCAATAACCCTCTGGATTGTGGAAACATTGATGGTTGCCATGGTCTCCATGGCGATGGGGTGTGGTTGTTAAAGTAGCTGTACTGATGTGGAATTCAGCAATGCAGAAGGGAAACCACACACACTAAAACACACCATTCACACAGGCATTAACATTCAGAGCCAAAGGATGTATTTTTAGAGCAGAACAATTTCACAGCTGACTTAAAAGGGGTCAGTGTTGGAACGAATGCTGGTGAGGAGAATATCTTCAGGTATCTGACGCATACGGAGCCCATCTCAAACTCCTAAAAAAAACGTTGTGTGCCTTTGATTGTTGCGTAAAGAGTACTTGTGTTGCATTCGCTTGTGTGATTATTACATTTACATTTACAAGTTAAATTTTATTCTTATATGCTAAATTGCAGCTCAAGATTTTTTTAAAATGATTATCAATGTTGAAAAAGGTTGTGCTGCTTAATATTTTTTGTGGAAACCGTAATACTATATTTTCAGAACCCTTTGATCAAAAGAAAGTTAAAAAGAACAGCATTTATTTGAAATAGAAATCTTTTGTAACATTATAAAAGTCTTTACTGTCATTTTTGATAAATTTGATGCATCCTTGCTGAATAAAAGTAGTAAAATCTTTTTTGACTTTTGAATGGTTGTGTATGTGTGTGTGTGTACATGTGTTCATGTCGGCACATCTGCTCTGTGTTGGGTTTCTGCTCTAATCTCTCTGGTCTTCATGTAGAACAGGTGTGATGCCCCTTAGACTTCCTCTCATGCACATAACTTAGATCCCATCATACACATGTATACCAGTTGTGTAATGATTGGACATTATTATCCTTGACAAAATAGTTAATGTAAATGTGAGTTTTTATTTCTGTCTGGCTGTCATAAATCTAAAGCAACCTTTCTCCCTATAGAAAGACATGACCTAGTGAATATTTCAAGACTTCAATGTTTATTTCTTGATATATTTCTTGAGTGTTTGCTACGAGCATCAAGTAAGAGGACATTTTGTGAGTTATTAGTTTTGTATATTTCACCTAACCCTACACGCAAAGGATTGTGGGATATCATAGACAGCAAAAGATACATCTGTCTACATCTAACAGACAAATATAGTCATAATTTATTAAAGGTACACTATGTAAAAAATTTAAATAATGAGTCAATACAACATCAATCCTTCTTCCAAAACGTGTTTTTGTCTTTCCCTGATTGAGTCACTATGGTAAGCCTATTATAAGTGTTTATTTATATTCTAGAGCGGGATGGTTTCCGCAAAAATTGCGCACGTCACTCGTCCGTGCGTGTCTCGTCATATCCGTAAATAGTGAAAAGTTGCTCCGTTGTATGGTGTGGGAGTGGCATTGGTTAGTTGTCACAACGAGCAGGAAATGTTGACATGGAGCAGCTAAACCTTTAACCTCTGGAGAATCACCCGTTTAAAAAAAAAATATATATTTTTTATATATCGTATTCATCCGGACAGTCACGAAGCACAACCAAAACAATGATTTTTTTAACCGCTTTGGTTAAACGTTTTGTTTTTTTAACCGCTAGAGGGCCAAAAGTTACTCATGCTGAATTCGTAAGCACATACTAGCATACTACTCTTATTATTTTTCCCATATCTTACTATGGCAAAAATAGCAAGATTAGTATGTTAGTATGCGGTTCCGAATTCAGCAGTAGTGTACCTTTAAATAAACATGTGTTTTACACATTATTTAACAATTAAAAACTTTTTTTTTCTTCTGTGGAACATAAAAGAACATATTCTGAGAAATGTTCTTTGTCCATACATTGGAAGTCAATGACAGTGTTGGGTAAGTAAGTTACTCTAAAAAAGTAATTAATTACTAGTTACTAATTACATCTTCAATAGTGTAATTAGATTACTGTACAAATTACTCTCTCCAAAAAGTATTTAATTACTTATTACTAATTACTTTCTAAATCCCATTATCAACCTCGATTAGTTAAGCAATTTAAGGATAGACATGAAACTTTTAATTCATTCGAATAAATAATATAAAACTACATAAATTATTCTTATTAACTGACCAAAGTATTACAAATGTGAAAAGGATATATATAAAACATGCATTTTAAAGTTAGACTTTAAATTTTGATGTTAATTCCACTATTGTATTATATATATATAATTGTTCTACAGTCTATACACAGTATTTAGTTCAATTACATCAAAAGTAACTGTAATTAAATTACAGAAGAAAATAAGAGTAAACCCTTACTTTACTTTTTCAAGGGAAATGTAATTAAATTACAGTAACTAATTACTTAGTAACTAGTTACACCCAACACTGGTCAATGGTCACCAAAGCTGTTTGGTTACCAAAATTCATCAAATATCTTTTTTATGTCCTTTCTTACATTATTTAAAGAGGTAAGAAAGTCATACAAGTTTGGATTGACATGAGGGTTAGTGAATGATGACAGAATCTTCATTTTTGGGTGAACCTTTACGTACATATGTGTGCCTGATGATCTTTGCATGCAAGTCTAGAATCCTACTATGTTTTTCCCCCTCTCTAACAACTTTTTAAGGTTTTTTTTTCTTGCTGCAGGTTTCAGGCACAGCCTACTGTATATGTGTAAACACTCGAATTTCTGAAACACTCATTGGGTTGTGCTGTAGTGCTGCCATCTGTTGTTGGTTTCATTTCACTACAACCCATTGGTTTTGCTTCAGGTCTGCAGCCTATTGGTCAACAACATTGCTGAGGATTACAGCTCAAATTAACCAGCTTAAAGCAGAGTAGTTTTTTACACACACACACACACACAAAAACTTACCCACACACAAGCACACACACTCAGGAGGGGCAGATTAAACTTGGTCTAGACTGTGTTCTGCTATCTAATGCTCTTGGGACCAAATGGTGTTGTTAGGTCTCCTATTATCTCCTGTCTCTTTGTCGCCCTGTGCTCACTGGGGCCTCAATATCAGCACACTTTATACAAATGCAGATGTAGCTGTGTTTATTTTGTGCTGTTTTAATTGATTTTAGCTTTGCACTCTCATTCATTCATACTTTAGAGCTGTTGTATGTATGAATATGGACTGTTTCTTATGTGACCAGCAGGGGACAGACTACATCCTTTTTTTTATAGGTACATGAATAAATGTGCATGTGTGCTTTTACTAAGATACTGGTGTATATGACATTTATAAGATTATATGGTTGGTTGCATTTTTATTTTTTGCATTAAGCGTTATTTTTGAGGGCTCTGTCAGAACAGATGTGTGACCCATGAGTTTAGTATTTGTTCCATCAGTATGTGCTGATAGACGAATCAGCCGTGTTTGTGTGTGAGGATAAGGGAGATTTATATCAGAGCTTGTGCAGATCAAACATCTGCTGCTCACATAGCTTTCACAGTCTATTTAACCATGAGGGCTCTATAGTGCTGTTTGTGTTTCTTTTCCTTTAGAGAAAGTAACTCAGAAGAAAAACATATTCTCTATGTTCTCAGAAATGTTTCATTTTATTGATGCACAATAGCACAAATATTTTATTGCTATTTGTGCATTATTGGATATTTATCTTCCGACATTGAATGCTTGTTTCCACTTGTTTTAGGATATAGATAATCATATAGCACTAATTAAAATTGGAGTGAGTTGCTGTGTGCATGTAACAATATCTTTTAAATTTTCTGTTTTATACAAAGTTGTATAGATTAAAAATATGTCATTTATCGGTTATTGGTCGTAACATGAAAATAATTATTGGCATCATTAGGTGAGATTAAATGGAGACTCCTACTTCTATTGTCAACAACGGTCTCATTTGTTTCTATTTTTATTTCTTCTTAGGAATGTTAACCCTCTAGTATTCCTCACTTAGGGATCACACTTGTGATCCTTTGCATCAAAACAGACCGAAGACAATAAGTGTATTTTTTTTATGATGAATGTACTTTTTATTTTGTTTCAGTAATATTTATTCTTTAATATTTAGTATTTTGAGGAGATTTTATGGTACTAGACAATATTCCGTATTAATTTCAATTAATACATTGTTAAAGTTAAATCTGCAAATTACATAACCAGCCAGTGTTTAAAATCTCCTTACCTTAGCCCGATTCACAACGGTAAACTTGTAATAATGTGTTATAATTTTTGTGGTACTGGTAGCTTTCCGCGAGATATTCGAGCATTCGTCTCTGCGCCATTACATCACGTCTGTATACATAAAGGAGGAGTCCGGCTAGTAGGCTATAGCCTGTGAGGATGCTGCAGGTGGCGGATCATTTATAGCCTTTTCTCACAGCAGCTGGAATAATTAAATGTATCATTTTGATGGCGGATTGTAATCCAGAAAGGTCCAAACGACAATCATCAGTGACAACTGGAGATTCACCCGTAGTCGAAAGCAAAAGATTAGACTGTGTACAGAAATTGAAATCTACAGATAACGCTAATACACACTAAATACACATAGTCACGCAATGCTGACGTTGTTGACATTAACAATTTGAGCAGTATAACAATAATAATAAATTGCACGGTTTGATGTGATATGAGCTAAGCGATCGTTAGATTTAATCACCATTGGTAGCGCAATTTATTGTTATGCTTTTTTTTTCTCAGTTGGTCAGAACAAAAATGGCAGACATGTTATTTGTTCAGATGATATTTTCCTGTGAAAATTCTTATTTTGGTCGTACTTCCAAGACGTAGAATCTGTGATTCCGAAGTACAGTATCCACACCGGTGCGGTGAATGAATGACAGCCACACAAACTCTCAAAACATTAGATTCATCCGCGCTGAGGAGCCGTGACGATGCACAACCGACGTAAAGAAGATAATTCTGCAAACAACTGCAATTGCAGGTTTCAAACAGATAGAAAGAGGCAAAAATTACGGACTGCAGCTTTAAAAATAAAGCAAAGGTATTTAAAATCCAATGCATGGAAGGCAGATTAGTGTCATCTGGTGGGAGAAATAAAGAAAATCATATGTAATAATAATAATAATCATATGTGTAACCACTAGATGTCTTTATAGCCCTATATATAAATATTGTTATATGACTGTGTATTTACTTGTTGCTTATAAGAGTATTTTTAGACATAATTACTTGCTTTTTCAGACATAATTAGGTTTTGCATTAGACATTTACTCAATCATTCTGATTTAAGATTGTACCCCCCAAAAATTGCACTGTATTTTCATATTCCCCATTCCTATCCTATGGAAGATCACAAGTGTAACTATTTTTTAATAACATTTAGGCTTTTCTAATCATGTCCACATTTTGTTCTTTTTTGTGTGTGTTCATATAGCAAGTGCCACAAAAGTCACCTACTTGTACCATTCCAATGAAGTATTTTTTTATTATTCAAAATGTAACATCTAAAATAACTGAAAACCACCAGAGGTTTTAAGTTGATATAAGTTCTTGTTATTACTCCCTTTTGCCTTCTGGGCTTTAAAAAAGCAATACTATTTTCTTCTGGAATTATTGACGTACAAATGAATGTGGATTGCATAGCTCAGATAATTTCATATGGAAAAAATTTGATGGGAAAGGAGTTCATATTGTCTTTAAATCACAAACTTTTGTGTCTTGATAAATCTGGCTACAGAGTGAGATCTCTTCTTTTTTTCTTTGAGAATGTTTGGTTATTGTTCTGTTTAGTTCATACAAGGGTTAGGAAAAGGAGGATGAGCTTCAGATTAGACTGCAGGAAGTCTTGATTCATATTTAATTACTAGATCTTATGTGTCTTCATCCCCAACACACCTCAGGCATGTGTGTGTTTGCTCTATTAAAGCTTTCAATGCATACTGTTTTATAATAACACAAAAGGATATTTAAAATCATACGTATCTTTTGTGCATTTAAATATAAACTATGTGGCACTGGCATATATGTGATTCACAGTGACTTGACTTAATCTTCAACCTATTCATGACACTTTCACCTGATGTGAAACTGTTTGTGTTGTGTTTCATGTATTGTGTACGTGTTATGGCTGTATGTTGCCGTGCTGGTACACGTTTAACAGTGCGGCAGGTGAAACCAGTCCGTCCTCATTTGTAACGGATCTCAGGTGTGTGTGTGTTTAGTGGAGTTGAATGAGAGGGAAATGCCTCACCGATGGCCAGCTGCCTGCCCCTCTTGCACACACAGTGGAGGCCTGCCTGTTGGGTGAGATTTTCCACGGATGTGTGTGTGTGTGTGTGTGTGTTAGTGTCAATATGTGACCTGATAGATGATATGTTACTGTGCATGTCTTGTGTTGTGTTGTGTTGTGTTGTGTTGTGTTGTGTTGTGTGTGTGTGATTGTGTGTGTGTGTGTGTGTGTGTGTTGTTTTATAGCAGCTGTTTTAGTCTGGGCTCAGAGAGCAGCTGCATTGAGGTGTCTAGTACCCTGTGTTTTTGTCTGCCATACTGGGTTTTCTCTCAGTCTTTTGGTTTTTCTTTCTCATAGTGGTCATTCCTCCATTTGTGTTTTTTTAGTTAGAAGGAACATGTACTGTTTTTTTTTTTTTGTCCTTTTTAGACTTTTTTTAGTCTCGTGTTTGTTAGCAGAGCTATTATTTTGCTCTTTCTCTGAGGGGACTTTTAGAGAGCGGAGGATTTTGCAGTGCTCTGTTTTGCAGACACACACAGTCGAATGGTCTTTCAGAGCTGCTGGGGGCTTCGCCGGGTTTCAGCAGAGCTACAACATGTTGTTGGACTTGTGTGATGGAACAAAGGATTGAGTGAAAAAACATGAAATGAAATTGAAAGATTAGATAATACAGAAATCTGAGAGCTCCGATGGGGAAAATGGCAAAAGTTTTGTGTGCCAGACCGTGATGAGTGCTGATAGGAGAGACTGCAGAGATGACACTGATAAAGAAAGAGAAGAAGCCAGAGGAATATAGACAGCAAGAAGAAAAGCAAGCCTTATTAAATCGCACTACAGTTTAGGATTTGTTTAATTACACATTAAAAAGATTTTGTTTAACCTTTATACGATTTTTGGTCATTTTCGACTGATTTCTTTATTTCCCCTTTCAATCTGAGTGATTAAAAACTTGGTGACTTTTTTGAGATATGAAATCTGAACAAACAAACAAAAAATGTACTTCATTCGATGAGTTAAGTGAGCATAAAAAAAAATACAACTCTGACATTTTTTTTTTTTTGAAAAGCTTAGGAAGGTTAAATAGCCAACAGGCTTTAGTTACATTACAGCCAGGAAAATTATACTATGAAAATGAGTAACCATTTGTATTAGAGGGCGGGACAATCTCCTTCTAGAGAGCATCTGATTGGACAGAAATCTGTGCAGTGCAGGATGAGTCATCAAGATTTACAGTGAGTTTCCTGAAGAAAAACATTTTATGGGGTAAACTAACTTGAACATAACCTCAGAGCTAACAAACATGGATTAAATGCCACAAAATCATTTTGATTTCATGGGGCATTAAAAAAGAGTAGATTTAGACATAAGAGTGTGCGAGTGAGATAAAGAATAACTGGTGAGCAGCAAACAGTTACGGACAGGAAGGAGTGATAAAGAGAAAGATAGCTGAATGAATGAATGAATGAATGAATGAATGAAAGAGAGAGAGAGAGAGAGAGAGAGAGAGAGAGCGAGCGAGCGAGAGCGCAAGCAAAAGAAAAGCAGGAGGGCTGGCCCACTCATGGTGACAGAGAGCTGGAGTTTAGAGCTAGTCAGGAGATGACAGAGTGGAGAGAGAAAGAGAGAGAGAGAGAGACAGAGGGGAGCTGAATAGTTTAGAAAGTGAAGGAATAAAAGAAAAAAGACTGAAGCAGAGTAAGAGGGGGAAAACTGATACGTAAAACTTGGATTTAATAATTTTTTCCATCTAGCAGCCGGCTTCCCTGGATCTACATCTTGCCAGCACTGCCACGTGCTCGCCACACACACACACACACACACACACACACACACACACACACACACATACACACATTTCAGGGACTGCCAGACAAAGGTATGTGTCTGCATCCTGGTTTGCTCTCATCTCTGGATATGCCTCTGTGGTTGTAACACTCGTCTGCGTGCGTGAGCATGGGAGGTGCGGAGCTCATCGATGTGATATGGAACTATCAGTTTAACTCCGGAATCCTTTAAGAAAATTCACCAGCATGGATTAACAAAATATGAGGAGATTTGGGCATGTTCAACAGAAGCCACATCTGGAATTTCTCCTCTCTTTTGGAGAGGATGGACACATCTTTAACTTGACTTGTAGTTTTTAACCTTCCCCTATCTCCGGTTGTCCAATTCTTAATTTTTTTTTTTTTTTTTTTTTTTTTTTTTTTTTCTCTCACATCAAAAGGTCTTAATTGTTCTTTTGTGAATGCGACTTGTCCTTTTGTGAGCCCTTGCACACTCCCATGCGTGTTTATTTGTGATGTGGTCAGAGGGTCAGGTGCCGTTGGTGATGCCTGCTGTGTGCCCGCGTATAGAGGGTATGGAGTGGTGTTTTCAGGATGCGGTGGGGGTGGACTGCAGCTCTCCAGAACCTCGCTGTATCTGGGTGGCGGTTTTACACGGGGATACACCACAAATAAATATTTTGAAAAATGATTCTGAAAGCACAAATGGCATCAGTGCCAGAAGAGCACTGCTGAGACGCTCACAGACCTGCAGGGTAAGCTTTTTTTTTTATATATATATGTGTGTGTGTGTGTAGAGAAAAAGAGAGACATATAGCCTGATGTAGTTGTTAAAGGGTTTTTGAAAAACTTTTACTTTTTTTTCAGAAATTGACCAGGGTTTTGAGCAAACATGCCACTGAAAGTATCAAAAAATATTTATTAATATTAAGTATCAAAATATTTAAAAATGGCCAAAAAAATGCCATACGTTTGAAATAAGTTTTTTTAAAGCTATTTTTAAGTATTTAAATTATGTGTTTTTAATAAGGTTTGGGGAAAAAAATCATAAAGGTAAAAAAAAAAGGTAAATTTCAGGGAACAACATTTTTTATCCTTAAAGTTGTTATTTCTGACACTGTTTCTTACTTGCATTAACCACAGAGATAGTATAGTGGGAGGTCAGATACACTAATTAGAAAGTAAAGGCACCAGATAAGGGGTTATAAAGACCCTTCGGGTGACTGTGTATGTTTGTGTGTGTGTTAAACTGAGTGCTTTTGCTTCAAGCACTTAGATTATAGGATATAGTTAGGGAATGTCTTGGTCTGTTGTGTATATGGGAGTCTATTTGTGTCTGTAATTGTTCTATCATGTGATCACACACTTTAAGATATTTGTACATAGAAAATACATACAAACTTGACATATTCTCTGGAATGGCAGGATGGAATAGTGTGGAATGGGATCCGATGGGATATTCTTCAGAATTATACATACAGACAGCTGTCGGCCAGACACACTCTCATATGAGACAGTAACCCAAACCAAACTCAACCACTTTCAAATATGTGTGGTTGGGCCCATTCAGTTGGATTAACTACTCCAAATCCTCCTAAAAAAGCAAACTGTGCATCACCATGTTTGAACAACCATCATAATCCATTCAGAGGTGAATCTTTCCATTCATTCCCATTGAAAAAAAGGAAAATGTCTCTGGAACAACCTGATCTGATCTGTTAATGAAGGCGAGGAGCCATATTGTTTCAATTAGACCCGCCTGTATTTAAATGAAGCTGCCGGGTTTCATTCAGATTTACTGTAGGACTTAATGCTCCAGTTTCCTTGTTCAGTGTTGTTCATCTGTGAGTTTCTCTTGGGTTATTAGGCTGAAACAGAAGGTTGCCAGGTGGTGGGTGTCCTTTGGCAAGGCTGTGTTAAAATACACACGCTCTGGAGGTGCATTGCAGGGTTGCTGAACGTTTTGCCAGGATGATACACGGCACATTTTGTGTGAATCAGACCAATGACCTAGGACAAAAATTTCAAAATGGTGGACACTAGACAGGATCATGTTAGAAGGTCTAAACAGTAATAATTGTGTAAACTGGCTCGTTATAGAGCCACGTGTGGCCGATTGGCATCAAATTTGGTACACAACCTCGTTATAACAATCTGCATATACATACCAAATTTTATAATGATCAACCATTTGCATTTGAAATAATTGACTTCTGAATTTATTTATTTTTTACCGATTTATCCAGAACATTTTTAGAATGAGTATGTTAAAATTTGTAGCAAAGAAACTCCACACAAAATTTTAATTTCCTCGATCAAACAGTCGCAGAGTAATGAGTACTTTTCGGTTATAGTGCCTCCTATTGGTAGAATTTGACTACATTGAACTAAATTGACTAATAAGAATGTCAGTGCAAATATCTTTGGTGCTTGAACTCCTAATAGTAAGTAGTCAGTTAGCAGACAAGACCCTAAGTGACATAGACTTAAGGACAATCCCCCTGGATCAACCTGGGTTTAGATGACTTGCTCGAGGGCACAATGGTGAAAGCTAATGTATCAGTATTTAACCTACAACCTTTCAGTCACCTGTTCAAATATTTAACACTATGCCATACCACTCCAACAATGTAAAATTAGCTGATTCTAAGCAGTGTCGTTATCGTTAACTAGAGCTGTTATTTTATGAAATAAAATAAAATATGTTTGATAAAAAACTTAAACAACAAAAAAAATCCATGCTCATGATATGCATCACAGAAATTCTCACCCTGCTGGATACAAGTACATTCATTCATATTCCCTGCAGTTCTGTTTATTTTTTTTACTCCTGGATTCAAACATTGCTGTAAAGGTGGAAAGCCCTGTTTAACGGAGTTCCAGCGGAACTGAACAGAGCTGACAGACAGGTTTATACACACATACATACACACACCTCTTCTCAGTCATTTGTGTGTGTTGCAGTCATAGGGAAGGGTGTCAGGGATTAAACACTCAACATTAATTACGCTCAACTTTTCAGCAGGATCACCCACTCCACTGTTTGGAGTGTATTGTTTCTGGCGACTGTCTGTGAGTGTGTGTGTAAGTAAGCATAGCCTGCCAATAGAGGACTCGAGACATAATAAAACACTCATCAAATTAGGTATTTGAGGACATTTAGCTATATACATTACATTCATAAATCAATGTCCATATTATGTTTCCAGTTCTTTCCCTGAATTATGACCAAATTACCCTGAATCAACAATAGAAACACGTCACCACCAGAGAAAAATGTGTCAGGTGTGTGTTAACCCATCATCAGCTGGTCATAAACTGTGACCTCAGCCTAACTTCTAGCCTGAATGAATGTTGGATGTTAAGCAGAAGTCATCAGGATACATTTCTAGTGCACAACACTACTATGATTTCTAACAGGTGAAGCAGATAGTTTGATATTTTCATTTATGAGTTTACCTGATGTTTGGTTGTATAGACACGACAAAAAATTATTTTTGTCTTTTTTTCCACTTAAAAATATCATATGATAAGATACATTTACTTGAGATGTAAAATTGTGTAAGATATTAGTACTTGACTTCAGAAAATATATCCTGAATTTTATGTATAATACAAAATGTAAAAAATGTGGTCTTGAAAAAAATAACTAAATTCAAGATATATTCCTTAAAAACAAGGTATTATTATTTTATATTTACCTAATATCTTAAATTGTATTGCTTCTCAAGTACATCACATATTTTTACTGGAAAATGAGACAAAATATATTTCAAAATTATTTCAAAGACGTCATTGGATCTTTGTACATCTGGCTTGCAACATGTCAGTGAACTTCTCAAAAGCTTGATGATTTAATGGGAATGTTCTTGTTCTTTGAGAACATTGGAGGTCTCTCTGACGTCAAAGGGATGACTTGTTTGAGCTTAGTACTTGGTTTCCCTGGAGAAACACATTTCCAATCCATTAGAAAGTTAGTGATGAAGAAACATACATGACAAAATCAGAACGTGGAGGAAAAGTTTAATGCTTTAAATGGATGGACATTACTGGACCAACATGTGAGCATGTGTTTGTGTGTACACTTGTGTGTTTTGGGGGCGTAATAACAGGGTTTGGTATTCTCAGTGCCGGGAGGAACCTTGTGGTCGAAACCTGCGTGTTGGGGCCTGTTGGATACAGAGCTCTCCCTCTCTTTCTCTTTCTAAAGCTAGCCTCTCCGTCTCTGTCTGAACATGTCCTGGCTTAACAGTAAATGTTATGGAATTCACACATGCCCATGTACATTCATCCTGTCACTTACATAGCTTTATTGTGTCTTTCACTTTTATTTGTCTCTCTAATCCATTGAGCAGGCCCACGCGCGCATGAACTCTGCAGAAAGCTCTTAAGAATTTGAGTGGAGAAAGACAAGAAATTTAAGAGTCTTAATATCTTTGCAATATCTACGCAAATTAGCTTCTCAAGTAAATGTATCTTTTTTTTAAGAATGTTCAAATATTTTTAAACTCTTGTCTGTTCGTTTATTAAATGTTTTAGCTAATTTGATTATTTTCACTCATCAATACGACACCCCAGCTCTGTTTAATATGGAGTGGTTAGATCCATTTCTCATATTTTTCCAAAAATCATTGCAGAAAATTAGTAGCATGTCTTTTTTCACTCTCTCTTTCTTTCTCAAAATACTAGAGGGATAATTTACCCAATATAAATTGGGTGGTTCCAAACCTGTATGAATTTCTTCCATAAAACAATAGTAGAAATTAGAAGTTTAGCAGAATGTTCTTGCCACTCTTTTCCATTAATGATGAAGGATGGAGACCAAAAATGTATCATTCAATGGAACGGATTGAAATTAAGGTCTGCATTCACTGAAAATAAAAAAAAAATCTCGGCAGACTTGGCCTCCATCCATTTTCATTGTATGGAAACAGTTTGAACATTCTGCCTAATATCTCCTTTTTGTTCCACGGAGGATGTACATTTAGCTTTTGAAAGATATGAGGGCGAGTAAATGATGGCAGAAGGTTCATTTCTGGGTGAACTGTCCCTTTAATACGGGAAAAGCAAATTAAATAAGAACATTACATCATTCCACACAATATGCGGGACTGTTTAAAAAGGAGTGTTACCATTTGTCTATAAGTGTGTGTTCATGCATGCAAGTTGGTAAGAATGCAAGTGAAAGAGAGAAGGTTCAGACATAAGCCCAGCCAAATGAAAACAGCGTGTGAGACAGAAATAGAGTGAGAAACAGAGAGGGGGTGAGGTTGCGGTCGGTGTCAGGACCGCTGGATTATAGACTAGGACTTCTGCTGAGTGCAGAGAGATGTGAGGAGTAACAGGAGGTGAAGAGGAGAGATTTGAGAAGTACATGTCTGCTTTGTATAAAATGAGTTGGCAGCAAAAACAACAACAACAAAAAAATCCCCTTCTTTTTATATGTATGTATATGGCAACTGGCACCGTCCTTGGGGAACTTCCTGCCCTAACCAGATACTTCCTGTTATAGTTAAACCACAGGGCTGGTGAGGTTGTTGATTTTAGGTTGGAGAGGAAAGAGGTATTTTCTTGCAAAATTAGGGGAATGACGATGTCACATTTTAAATAAAGCTCCACCAAATACCTTTGCCTGTTTTGTCCCAGTAATCAGGGGACTTTTATTTTATTTTTTTTATTTTATTTTTTATTTTTTTATTTTTTTGTAGAGATCCTTGGCCTTTATTCCTTCTATCTAATAAGAAATGTTCCTTTTAGTGGCCTCTTAAAAATTCCTTTAGAGAATGTTGGCATCACAAAAATGACATCATGGTTCCCAAATGTGAAATGTTTCCCTTGCCCTCCCCCTTTCATTTACTTTTCCTCACGTACCCACGTCTTGTTTGCACAGGTGGCGTAAGTAGACTGACAGATCCAAAACAGTTGGGACAGTCATTTAGAACAACAGGGTGTTATTTCTAGCAATTATTTGCCAAGAGTATTCACCAATTATCACATTAAATGTGACGTGTTCATCAACACAGATGCATTTCATTTGCAATTATCCATTTGGCAGGCATTTTGCAGGCACGTTGCTAGTGCCATGCACTACTTTTTGAACTACAGGAGCGCTTTTGCCTTAGATACTATGCATAAAAAGCATTTGCATTGGATACAATGATCCATGTGACATGTAATCCCAATGAAATAGTAATTTTGTGACTGCGTAAATCAATGGTGAATGTCTAATTTCAAATATCTCTCTGTGTTTCCTCCAGGCAAAGGGGCGGAGAGATGGGACATCTTCATCCAGTGAGAACCCTCGGCCGGTGGTCAGGAGCGGGGCAGATGGGTTGGGCATGTCCTGGCAGGGTCCACGTACACTGCTGCTCCATAAGAACTCTCAGGGCTTTGGTTTCACACTACGTCACTTCATCGTTTACCCACCAGAGTCTGCCCTGCACACCAGTTTCAAGGTGAGGATGCCTGCCAACTATCACAAAATCAAGCTCTGACTAATCATTCAACAACTGAAATAAAACATCCAACAAGATACAAACTCAACAAACTGTCTGTCTACAAAGAGTAGTTAAGTTCTGCTCATTCAGCCTTCAAGGCCTTCTATCTTAAAAAATAATAATTCTTAAGTAAAAAAACTTCTTCTCATGAAGAGCCGTTTGCAATATTAGGACTTAAGAAATATTCTGGTATCAAACTTTTGAAACTTAAAAAGGCTCATCTATGGCATCAGAATCTAAAACCCCTTTATTTTTAAGGATTTATGCCATGCTAGCAATAGCGGTTGGTCCAACAAGGACTTGACCTCAGAGCCAGACTGGCATCAGTTTTCCTTTAGCATCTTTTTCTAAAAAGGAAAAAAGACCAAAGAAGCAGGGAGAGATACAGTGTATTCTGCTAATGCACATACAAAAAATGAACAGCTTATATAAAAAAGCCATGAGATGCCTATCATCCCTATTTATTTTTTTAATAAAACTATTAATAAAAAATATTACTGCTCAAAACATTGTGCACTACTATGTGTTTTATTAAATGTTTTAAATGCAGTGGACATTTTATGTTACAATTGGGACATATACACTCACCTAAAGGATTATTAGGAACACCATACTAATACTGTGTTTGACCCCCTTTCGCCTTCAGAACTGCCTTAATTCTATGTGGCATTGATTCAACAAGGTGCTGAAAGCATTCTTTAGAAATGTTGGCCCATATTGATAGGATAGCATCTTGCAGTTGATGGAGATTTGTGGGATGCACATCCAGGGCACGAAGCTCCCGTTCCACCACATCCCAAAGATGCTCTATTGGGTTGAGATCTGGTGACTGTGGGGGCCATTTTAGTACAGTGAACTCATTGTCATGTTCAAGAAACCAATTTGAAATGATTCGAGCTTTGTGACATGGTGCATTATCCTGCTGGAAGTAGCCATCAGAGGATGGGTACATGGTGGTCATAAAGGGATGGACATGGTCAAAAACAATGCTCAGGTAGGCATTTAAACGATGCCCAATTGGCACTAAGGGGCCTAAAGTGTGCCAAGAAAACATCCCCCACACCATTACACCACCACCACCAGCCTGCACAGTGGTAACAAGGCATGATGGATCGATGTTCTCATTCTGTTTACGCCAAATTCTGACTCTACCATCTGAATGTCTCAACAGAAATCGAGACTCATCAGACCAGGCAACATTTTTCCAGTCTTCAACTGTCCAATTTTGGTGAGCTCGTGCAAATTGTAGCCTCTTTTTCCTATTTGTAGTGGAGATGAGTGGTACCCGGTGGGGTCTTCTGCTGTTGTAGCCCATCCGCCTCAAGGTTGTGCGTGTTGTGGCTTCACAAATGCTTTGCTGCATACCTTGGTTGTAACGAGTGGTTATTTCAGTCAAAGTTGCTCTTCTATCAGCTTGAATCAGTCGGCCCATTCTCCTCTGACCTCTAGCATCAACAAGGCATTTTCGCCCACAGGACTGCCGCATACTGGATGTTTTTCCCTTTTCACACCATTCTTTGTAAACTCTAGAAATGGTTGTGCGTGAAAATCCCAGTAACTGAGCAGATTGTGAAATACTCAGACCGGCCCGTCTGGCACCAACAACCATGCCACGCTCAAAATTGCTTAAATCACCTTTCTTTCCCATTCTGACATTCAGTTTGGAGATCAGGAGATTGTCTTGACCAGGACCACCCCCAAATGCATTGAAGCAACTGCCATGTGATTGGTTGATTAGATAATTGCATTAATGAGAAATTGAACAGGTGTTCCTAATAATCCTTTAGGTGAGTGTACTATCGTTCAATAATTTGGGATAAGTGAGATTTTTTTTAAAGAAATTAATACTTTCATTCAGCAAGGATTAAATTGATCAAAAGTGACAGTAAAGACATAATGTTACAAAAGATGTCTGTTACAAATAAACGCTGTTCTTTTGAATTTCTGGAAAATATTAAACAACACCGCTGTTTTTAACATTAAGCTTTCTGAATAATCGTGACACTGAAGACTGGAGTAATGATGCTGAAAATTCAGCTTTGCATCACTAGAATAAATTACATTTTAAAATATATTACAATAGTAAACAGTTATTTTAAATTATAATATTTCACAATATTCACTGTTTTACTGTATTTTTGGTCAAATAAATGCAGCCTTGGTAAGCAGACTTTACGTTTTACATTAAAAAAAACTTACAGATCCCAAACTTTTGATTGGAAGTGTATAATATTGAGAGCGGGCTTTAGATGTTTGAATGGTGTGTGTGTGTGTGTGTACATGATGATGGAGAAACAAAGCCCCATTATGATTGGTCTATATGGCATCTCTTCTCTGAGCAGCTGCTGTTTGCTTTGCTTAGTCAAAAGGCCTATTTTGTGTTTGACTGGTACCACACGCACTCTGAGCTGGGCTGGGCCGTACCAGGGCTGCTGGGACAATGTGTTCTGGTCCATTCTGTTGTTCACTGTTCCCAGGTTACCAGTGTCCACATGGTCACATGACTGTGTGACTCTCTCCATCTGTCACCACACCAGCTCCTAGTTAATGCACACGTGGACTTACATTTTGATCTGTGGGTTGGATGTTGATTATAAACCTTAAAGTTGTGGTCAATATCCGTCACTCCCTACCCATCTGTTTGCCCCTCTGTCTGTCTTTCTCCCGGCACGGCAAAGCCTTAGTATTGTGTGAGTTTGTTAGGAATGAGCCCAGTCAGCGCAGACTAAACATTGGGCTGCCCACTTTAAACTGCCTGATCAGCGTTGCACGTGTGTGTGATTTGAGCCTCCGGTTTGCTGTCTGGTTATTTTGTGAAGGTTGTGCATGTGTTATCTAAACTGTGTCTGTTGTAAATAAAGATTTACACAGTGAATATTATGAATACTCTGTCATTTCCAGCACAGATGGAAAGATTAATGTTGTTGCGGCTGTTCTTGAGGAGGTGTGTTTATTTATGTTTGTGGCTAAAAGCAGCAAATTCACTCCTAGAGTGGTCCATATTCCCAGTGCTGACCTCTAGTGCTGAGACAGAGTCAGTGCTGATATCACTGTGGTTTATTGAGGCTCAGTATAAAAATAATGTAGATGTGCAGTGAAGTCATTTCCTGTTTTTGTTCTTTATTGGTGTCTATGATGTTCTATGATATTGTTTCAGACCTAACCATGACTTTCTTCCCATGTAACACAAAAGAATTCTTGAACAATATCTTGGCCACTCTTTTCAATATAATGAAAGTGAATGAGAACAAAATGACAAATAAGCAGCGTAAAAATATCATAAAGTGGTCCATATAACTTATAATAATAATAATAATAATAATAATAATAACAACAACAGCTTTTTAGTTTAATAGCTTTGTGTATTTTTTAAGCTTTAAAATCTCAGTCATCATCCTCAGTCATTGTAATTGCATGGAAATGAGTCAGTGACCAGCATATTTGTTCAAAATGTCTCCCTTTGCCTTCCAAGATAGAAAGAAAGTCATATTGTTTTTAAAAGTGACATGAGGATGAGTAAACAAAATTACAGAATTTACATTATTGGGTGAAACTAAAACTTTAAAAAGCTTGATGAGCACTGTTTTGTAATACTCCACTATCATTTCTATTATATGATTACTTTAAGTACTTATTACAGAGGATAATAACTCACTTAAGTATTGTGTATCTTGTAAATTACTATTAAATCATTTAAGTTTAAGGTAGTTATTTAGTTATCTAGTTATTTTGCAGTGATCTAACTCTCCTCTTATTGTTTCCTGTTAGGATGAAGAGAATGGGAATGGAAAGGGTGAGTCTATCTTTTATATTTCTGTGTTTTTAAAAGTCTCATTCGCATTGTGTGATTTGTAGTCATTTCAACTAAATTCTTATAATTTGAAGATGATTTGTTAGTCATCTGAGTTGACTAACTAAACTTGATGAACACTTTGTTTTTCTAATTTTTCTGTTTCTTTCTCTTACCTACATTATTATCCTGTAGTTGTCTTTTATCTCTCAGTAATTGATCTGAGATTAATTTGTGGCATAAGCAATTTAGTGTCATATGGTCAATGATCAGGGATTTTGTTGCATTGCACCCCCTAGAGCAAGTTTCCATTCATGTACACTCAAGGTGCCAGTCTGCATTCAAATCAGTCTGGTTTAAGCAGGGTGGAGCACAATTGATATGAGATATATACCATATAATTTGCAAGTTCTGTCATATGAAAAATGTTTCCTTATTTCCATATCAAACAAAACAGATATCATATTGCGGTACTATATATCAATGTACTTGTACATGGAAACAGATGCAAAAAATTAAATGCATGTCCAGATCTCCAGTGAGAAAGTTTACTGTTGTATTATTATTCTTTACATATTGTAGTAACGCCAAACGCTGGACTGGATCCCATGATATTTTAAGGCATCTAAACTCACCCATAGAGCTGCACGATTCTGGATAAATTGAGAATCACAATTTTTTTTTTTAATAGAGATCACAAATCTCCCACAACTCCCATAACATGTCTATTTAAAAATGTTTAACTCTTTCCCCGCCAGTGCTTATTTAAAAAAAGTTGCCAGCCACCGCCAGAGTTTTTGAAAATGTTTAAAAAAAATGTATGGCCCTCAGAATATTTTGTTGTATGAATATCTGAACATGCAATATATCAAAATAAAGAACAGAGCCTCTACTTTTAAACAAACAAACAAACAAACAAACAAAAAAAAACATTTTATTCTAGCTTCATGCATTCTTTTTTATCAACACTTGAATGTGGGTGTTTCATTAAAAAAAAGCAATATTTTGAACAAAAAGCTGAGAAAATCATGTTTTTTTTTCTTCTTCGAAGACTACAGTGTACATAAGCAATGCTTTTATTGCTCGTTTCTGCTTTTTTGTCTGTGTTTTGATCCAGAGATTCTCTACTCTTTCAGAAGATGCGCCCCCTACTGTATACAGTGGGAAGAACAAGTATTTGATACACTGCCGATTTTGCAGGTTTGCCCACTTACAAAGCATGTAGAAGTCTGTAATTTTTATCATAGGTACTCTTCAACTGTGAGAGACAGAATCTAAAACAAAAATCCAGAAAATCACATTGTATGATTTTTTTAAGTAATTAATTTGCATTTTATTGCATGACATAAGTATTTGATACATCAGAAAAGCAGAACTTAATATTTGGTACAGAAACCTTTGTTTGCAATTACAGAGATCATACGTTTCCTGTAGTTCTTGACCAGGTTTGCACACACTGCAGCAGGGATTTTGGCCCACTCCTCCATACAGACCTTCTCCAGATCCTTCAGGTTTCGGGGCTGTCGCTGGGCAATACGGACTTTCAGCTCCCTCCAAAGATTTTCTATTGGGTTCAGGTCTGGAGACTGGCTAGGCCACTCCAGGACCTTGAGATGCTTCTTATGGAGCCACTCCTTAGTTGCCCTGGCTGTGTGTTTCGGGTCGTTGCCATGCTGGAAGACCCAGCCACGACCCATCTTCAGTGCTGTTACTGAGGGAAGGAGGTTGTTGGCCAAGATCTCGCGATACATGGCCCCATCCATCCTCCCCTCAATACGGTGCAGTCGTCCTGTCTCCTTTGCAGAAAAGCATCCCCAAAGAATGATGTTTCCACCTCCATGCTTCACGGTTGGGATGGTGTTCTTGGGGTTGTACTCATCCTTCTTCTTCCTCCAAACACGGCGAGTGGAGTTTAGACCAAAAAGCTCTATTTTTGTCTCATTAGACCACATGACCTTCTCCCATTCCTCCTCTGGATCATCCAGATGGTCATTGGCAAACTTCAGACGGGCCTGGACATGCGCTGGCTTGAGCAGGGGGACCTTGCGTGCGCTGCAGGATTTTAATCCATGACGGCGTAGTGTGTTACTAATGGTTTTCTTTGAGACTGTGGTCCCAGCTCTCTTCAGGTCATTGACCAGGTCCTGCCGTGTAGTTCTGGGCTGATCCCTCACCTTCCTCATGATCATTGATGCCCCACGAGGTGAGATCTTGCATGGTGCCCCAGACCGAGGGAGATTGACCGTCATCTTGAACTTCTTCCATTTTCTAATAATTGCGCCAACAGTTGTTGCCTTCTCACCAAGCTGCTTGCCTATTGTCCTGTAGCCCATCCCAGCCTTGTGCAGGTCTACAATTTTATCCCTGATGTCCTTACACAGCTCTCTGGTCTTGGCCAGTGTGGAGAGGTTGGAGTCTGTTTGATTGAGTGTGTGGACAGGTGTCTTTTATACAGGTAACGAGTTCAAACAGGTGCAGTTAATACAGGTAATGAGTGGAGAACAGGAGGGCTTCCTAAAGAAAAACTAAAAGGTCTGTGAGAGCTGGAATTCTTACTGGTTGGCAGGTGATCAAATACTTGTGTCATGCAATAAAATGCAAATTAATTATTTAAAAATCATACAATGTGATTTTCTGGATTTTTGTTTTAGATTCCGTCTCTCACAGTTGAAGTGTACCTATGATAAAAATGACAGACCTCTACATGCTTTGTAAGTAGGAAAACCTGCAAAATCGGCAGTGTATCAAATACTGTAACAGTAAAAACATGGAAAGCCGGAAAATTCCGTCAATGGCGGGAAAATAATTAATTTATTTGAATGAATAATTTTTTTAAAAATTGGCTTGCATGAATGATTCAATGACTCACTCATAAAGACTTCACTTGTTTTATTACTCAATGAATCAGCATTTTTTTTTATTGAATCTCTTGAATGAATGATTCAATGACAAATACATTTTTTAACAGTCACTTCTTGTCCCTTACTGGTGTAACGGTGTAATTGATACAATCTTTATTTTTAAGCGTCAAGTTACTTTCACATGGTGATTTATTCTATTTTGATCGCTACCATAGACATCATTGTTTATATGTGAACTATAAAATTTTACCATAGTACTTCTGCAATAATTTGAATTATATATAATAATTTCAACCTTTGTGGTTGAAAAGACTGTTTGTGAAGCTGTTTCACACCTATACATGATAACTGCTCTCTTGGGTCAGCGGCAGCGCAAAAGCAGATTTGAATGTTCCACTGTGATCATACTTGTCAAAGGTTTAATAGGCAGCCAAATCGTTGTCATTTAGGAATAAAATCGTGTGGGTGTTTGAATCAAGATCGCAATCTTTCAACGTTTAATCGTGCAGCACTACTCACCCATATAGAGGTGCACAAAAACACACACACATGCATCTACACACAGTCCACACACACTGTAGCTTCAGATCATAGAGATTTGTGAAATGAACGCTGCTTTTGACAGATCATCTGATGAAATAAGACGGCTATTGATGCTACAATAAGCCCCACAGTTCCTAGATCAGTTTTGCATTACTACCTCAACCTGTTTGTTGACTGTTACAGTCTGTCCTCATCTTATCATGTCATCATGATGAGACACTGGCATCAGTATGAGCAAAACACATTCCTCAGTGCCAATCTAAATATCTGTGAATGTGTGTGTTTGTATATCTGTACAGTGAGGTCCACAGTAAAGTCTACTAGTAAAACAATTTATTTTCCCCCCTAATCTTTTAGTTTTCCAATAAGGCAAACACTAAGTAAAAATTAAATAATGTAAATCAGTGTCAAAGACAAATATCCCTAATAATTAAATATAAGTGTAGTTGAATCAAAAGGTCACAGCGGTTACATCCTAAAAGCATGTTTAAAAATAATAATTTTAATAATACAAAAATACAAAAAAGGTATGAGGCGATCATATTCTATAAATCTATTTTGTCATTACACACTTTATTGACAAAAGTATTGGGACACCCCTCCAGATCATTGAATTCAGGTGTTCCAATCACTTCCATGGCCACAGGTGTATAAAATCAAGCACCTAGGCATGCAGACTGCTTCTACAAACATTTGTGAAAGAATGGGTCACTCTCAGGAGCTCAGTGAATTCAAGTGTGGTACCGTGATAGGTTGCCACCTGTGCAATAAGTCCATTTGTGAAATCTACTCACTACTAAATATTCCACGGTCAACTGTTAGTGGTATTATACCAAAGTGGAAGCAATTGCAACATCAACTCAGCTACAAAGTGGTAGGCCACGTAAAATCACAGAGAAGTGTCAGCGCATGCTGAGGTGCACAGTGTACAGAAGTCGCCAACTTTCTGCAGAGTCAATAGCTACAGACCTCCAAACTTCGTGTGGCCTTCAGATTAGCTCAAGAACAGTGCGTAGAGAGCTTCATGGAATGGGTTTCCATGGCCGAGCAGCTGCATCCAAGCCTTACATCACCAAGTGCAATGCAAAGCGTCGGATGCAGTGATGTAAAGCATGCCGCCACTGGACTTTAGAGCAGTGGAGACGTGTTTTCTGGAGTGACGAATCACCCTTCTCTGTCTGGCAATCCAATGGACAAGTCTGGGTTTGGCGGTTGCCAGGAGAACGGTATATGCCTGACTGCATTGTGCCAAGTGTAAAGTTTGGTGGAGGGGGGATTATGGTGTGGGGATGTTTTTCAAGGGTTGGGCTTGGCACTTTAGTTCCAGTGAAAGGAACTCTTAATGCTACTGCATACCAAGACATTTTGCACAATTTCATGCTCCCAACTTTGTGGGAACAGTTTGGGGATGGCCCCTTCCTGTTCCAACATGACTGCGCACCAGTGGACAAAGCAAGGTCCATAAAGACGTGGATGAGCGAGTTTGGTGTGGAGGAACTTGACTGGCCTGCACAGAGTCCTGACCTCAACCCGACAGAACACCTTTGGGATAAATTAGAGCGGAGACAGCGAACCAGGCCTTCTCGTTCAACATCAGTGCCTGACCTCATTCTCATTCATTTACTTAATTAAGTGACCTAGATATAGTCAAAATCGGAAATATTCCGTACTCATTTTACATCATAACATAGCATGTGATTCTCATAGTTATGTGTGTCTTGCGTTTTTGTACAGACTATGAATTTACATTGTACTTTATATTTGTCTATGGTTGTGAACGGGGTTGTGCTTGTGTGTTTCATGCAGGGCTCCATCGGAGTTGTCTGGAGCCCATGGACACCATCTTCGTAAAGAATGTGAGGGAGAAAGGCCCTGCCCACCAGGCTGGCTTGTGTACAGGTAAAAGAAAGAAGAAATTGTGCGTGTGCAGCTGGAATGACATGTTCATAGAAACGACATGACATCAGACTAATGGCCCGTTCACTCCAATGATCACACAAATGTTTGGTGTGAAAATTCGGTGCAATAAACATTTTAATTTTAATGAATGGCTGTTAATGTGTCTGTTCAGACTGATACAAACATTTGCATCCCTTATTGCGAATTTTTTTTTTTTTATGGTGAGGGGTTGTAATTTCCATCTAACTATAAATTGGACATTTGGAAATGTTATGCAGTGTTTTGTTTTGTGTTGAATGGATATGGATGTAGCTGTAATTGATGGTATGTGTGTTGTCCTGCTCTCTCGATTTGCCCAAGACAATCCTAAGAGAGGCCAAAAAGATTAAACTAAACTATAAAGAAAACTGGCCAACCAATAAAATTCACATTTTTGTTAACATTCCCAGAGCCGCTGCTGTTACGTAAAACTACAACTTGGTGGCGCTCATGAACAGACTTAATGGATAGTGAATAGCAGAGGAAGAATCCAGATCCGGCTTTCTTGTCTCTGTATTCTTGTATGTTGGAAATTCAATGAAATTCAATGGAAAGTAACTAACTGTAGTTGTTGTTGACATGGTTTCAGTCCTAAAGACTTTTTAATCCACAGTTTACACATTAAAGGTTGGGTTTATTGTGTGTGTGTGTGTGTGTGTGTGTGTGTGTGTATACACATGCCTTTGCGTGCATAATGATTTTAGCTTTGATTATACCCACCCCAGTGCACTTGTGTGCGTACATATGTGATCTCTTGTTATGACTTGCCCACTTCACTCAATGATGGTCTGTTTCTTCTTTAGGGCCCGTCACAAATTCACAGGAATGTGTCTTATGTCACTATACTAAGACATTTTTGAAGCGTTGATATGGCATGACACAGTCTGTCATGCTTCCTGTGACTAATCATGTCAGCTGACTGCCATGGATAGTCCACTGTGCCCTCACTACGTTCAGACAAATAGAGAGAGGCTATGAACAGAGTAAATCTGAAGTTGAGAGAGAAACTGAGAAACTTTTTTCCTTACCTGCTTTCCTTAAATTGTAACAATGCAAGATAGTAGGTTTACTATATTTGTTGTTTTATGTGATCATTTTGGTGTAACTTCAATTGAATGGATACAATTGGATATATGGAGCTAAGAGTAGTTAACTGCATAATCAGATAATACACATGGGGGCGTATAGAACTATGTACATGAGTGATCCAATTCTGTGGAAAATGAGTTTACTGAGGAGCCCGGTGCACACATATTCCCTGTCAACACAGGCAATGAATGCAACAGATCATGCTCTACCTCTGATTATTGTATTTTAATAAGATTGGTTATGGGAGGCTCAGCCTCCATTGACTCCTCCGACGGACCACCGCTGGTTGAGTTGACTCCATAACCTAACCCTGACATGAACCCAAAACACACCAGCCATCTAAGGAAAACAGAGTGAACACATGGAATGAGTCTACTTAATCTTTATTATTCAAACAGGCTGCACACTCTCTCTATGTAAAGAATGTTGTAAAGTTTGATTTTGAAAAATAAACTTTAAAAACATTAAACCCAATTATAAAACTACTAATAATTAATGCGTAAGGCAAGAAAAATATATACAAGTTTTTTTTTCTTTAGTGTGGATGACACTAACAGCAAAATATACACTATTGTTCAAAAGTTTGGGGTTGAGAAGATATTTTAAATGTTTTTGAAAGAAGTCTTTTATGCTCAACTAGGCTGCATTTATTTGATCAAAAATACAGTAAAACAGTAATATTGTGAAATATGAGTCGATTTAAAATAACTTTAATAAATTTTAACGTATTTATTCCTGTGATGTCAAAGCTGAATTTTCAGCATCATTACTTCAGTCTTCAGTGTCACATGATACTTCAGAAATCGTTTGATTGTTTTAGTTTTAAGTGACTTTAATAATATTAATGTTTCTGTTTTTGTGTGTGTGAATTTGCAGGAGACAGGCTGGTTAAAGTGAATGGAGAGAGTGTGCTGGGTAAGACATACTCACAGGTCATTGCACTGATTCAGAACAGGTGAGCTCCTCAAGTCAAACAGCATCAAATAATAGTTAATTCCACTTTGTTTCCTGAGCTAATGAAAATGAGGTCTTCTACAGCTATCCAGAACTAGCATGGGAAGTAAATGCATATCATGATGTCTTGCTCTACAACATTGTTTAAATTGTTGATTTAAAAGTTGAACTAAATATTTACACATGAGTCTTGTTCATGTGGAATTTGTGACATATTGCATGTTTTATGTAACGGAATGACCTCAGGCAGTGTTTGCTGTCTGGTCAATTATATGCATTACTTAGAAAGGTTATTACTGATAATTGGACCGAACTGACCCCAATGTAAAGGGTGGCTCTGAACTCAACCCAAATCACAACCCAAAACTATTAATGGAGATGGATTAATGGAAACACTTAATGATTTTTATTGTAAACCCTTCATATTGTATATATTCTTATTGAATCTCATGCTCTCTGGGTCTCTCTCACTTCTGTTTGTAGTGAGAGTGTACTGGAGCTCTCCATCATGCCAAAGGACGAAGACGTGCTGCAGCTGGTACGTGTACGTTTGAGCATTTTTGCCTTTTCTCATACACCCACTCATACCCATACGTTTACCTAACTGCCTTAAGAAATGCATACCACACACTTGATTATATTATATTATATTATATTATAGTAATTTAGTGCTGTCAGTTGGTTAAAAAAATAACTAATTAATCACACATTTTTTCTGTAATTAATCGTGTTTTTTTTTTTAAAAAACGTTTTAAATATTTTTATATTGTAATAATTTTCACAGTTACTCTCCAAATTAATATAGAAACATTCTGGCTCGATTCTGGCTCGGTCTTTCTGTGTGTCGTGTGTGTATCAGGACATTCACAGACAGTGCATTCTCCTTATCTTATTGCGCTTGAATGGTTTAAAAGCATTTGCATGAAAAAGAGTGTGATCATATAAAGTAACGCTAGTCAAAGGATGACAGGAAAAACATGCTGAAACTGCGTTAAACTGAAAAAATTAATCGCATGCGTTAACGTGCTAATTTTGACAGCACTGATTATATATTATATTATACTATATTATATTATATTAATTAATTAATTATATTAATTATATTATATTATATCATATTATATTAATTATGTAGCTAAATTGTATAAATTGAATAATTTTAATTCTTTTAAGTTTACTTTTATTTTTCTCGTTTTAAGCATACATCATTACATTTTATTAAATTTATGCTTAATCTATTTAATATATGTCTTTTGCCACTTTGGTTAAGTTGTTTTAAGGATGTTTTTATTGTATTTTTACTGACAAACAAGGCAAAAATTAATGATTAAGAAAATCTTTTGTGATGGAAAAACATTTTGCTTTTTCAGAGTATAGAATTTAGGTAACTTCTTGGTCTAGTTTTAGTTCCAACGTATAGCTAGTAAACCCACAACCTCACAGGCAAGGTGTTCACATTCCCACATTTTTAAATAGACGCAGAAACTTAGGTTTAACAACTCAAATATCTTTTAGCAGTCATTATAGAGCAATGTCTGAGTCAGTATGTTGCTTCAGCAGTATCTTTGAAGCATTTCCATGCAAGAACTCAAACATCAGTCATGTCGTAAGCATGTAGACGGTCATACTATTAACATGCACAAACACAAATACTCACAAACATGTATGCATTCTTACACACAACGGTCAAACATTCCCACTCGCATATTTTCTTCAGTGCACAAATTACCCAGTTGCCCACATGATTGGACATGCAACTCACCAAAGGCAAACCTTTACACATGTGTGTGACATACAGACACATGTTTTATACACACTTCAATAAGTCTCTGTACTAGGGCACTCATACTAGGCAAATTACCCATATAGCCTCCCAAGAGACCCCACTCCTCCTTACTCCACTATTCTTCCCTCCATGTCTTTCTCTCCTTCTCTCTGTCCTTCTACACACCCGCATCAGCTACATTCCAGAGATGACATCATCAGATATGTGGCCCCTCCCACACTCCCACAGGGTGGAGAGACGATGAGAGAGGGAGAGAGAAAGGAGGGAGTTCAAGAGCATTGGGTTGGGTAGGGCTCACCATAGACAGAAAGAGAAAAAGAGATACCGAGAATAACAGAGAGAGACGTGACAACGAGAAATGAACTTGAGAAAGCACAAATCAGGACATAAGAGGTAAATTTAAGCTGTTAAAGAGAACAATATAAAGAAAAAGAGAGGCATTTGACACATTTGAGCTTTAGGGAATGTTTCTCTTGATTAGTGAGTTTCAATTCCCTGTGTTGGTTGTATTTGCATGTATTAGCAGACTGCATGTACTATGCTGTGCTAGTGGATTTGCTTGTCTGCAGTAAGATAGCATTTAGTCAGCCAGCCATGTCTCTGTTTTGTTAATAAATTCTTAATGTAGCATATGTTGAGTTTGTGTCACGGTGTTTTGAGGTTAGTGTTGATGGAAGGCTGGTGCTTCTGTTCAGCTTGACATCCTCTCTACAGTCACACAGTAGTCACAAAAATTTGTTGGGGTTTTGGAGTTAATGTCTAATTTTACTTTATTTATTTATTTATTTATTTATTTTACTGGACAAACAAGAAAATGATTATTTGCAGTGTGGTGAATCTCATTTTTTCCTGATGATTTTTAGATAATAGATGTTACAGTTGCCAAATCTGTTTATTAAAATCATTATATTATTATCATCATTGTCACCCAAATGTTTTTAGATAAACCAGGTTTGGTTTTAAAGGTGTGTTTGTGTTGGTGCTTAAAAAGTTGTATATGCTAGTATTAAACTGAAACTCTTTTATGACACAATCGCATGATCAGTATATAGTGATGGTGTCTCATAGTAAGTATGTAATAGAAATGTCATCTCTATTAACCCCTTTTTTCTGCAAAATTTTCACCTATACTCCTTGAGGACTTTCTCACTCTCATTAACTTCAGTCACACCTTCATGTTCTTCTAGAATGAAACCTTTTGAAATAGTTGTATTTCTCTCTTTCAGGCATATTCCCATGATGCCTACCTAAGAGGGAACAATCCATATACAGGAAAGGCCCAAAATCTTCCTCCACCACCCCCTGTCCTCTACCCTCCACGTACAAAATCCCAGCCTCCTGGGGGGTACTCCCCCTGCCCTGCCCCAGCTTCCTCACACATGGGGCAAAACCAGCTGGACAACTGGAGCCGCTGGCCCGGCTCTTCCTCTGGTCCTTCTCCGCCCCTTGACAACCGGACAGTCGCTTCCAGCAATGCTGTCTGGGCAGCTGAGGGCAGGACCTGTGAGCCAGGGGGTGTTAGTCACAGTAGCCCTGCACACCGAACTGAGGAGATCCAGTATGGAATGACTGACAGGGGACAACAAGCAATCGGACAAATGAGAGGACGCTCACACTCATCTTCTTCCTCTTCAGGAGGAATTATAAGCCCTTTGCATCATGCTCATCTTGCCAACCACAATGTGGGTACTGCCATGGGGCACACTGGAGGCCGCAAGGGAAGCCCACCTTGGGCCAGCCCTTCTCAGTCAACATCAACACCCCCATCCAGCCGCAGCGAACACACCCAACAAGCCCTTTCCAACTGGTACTACAGCCAGGTACCAGGCCGTGAGCGAGAACGGGAGCGATCTAATTCTCGCTCCATGCTCCCACGCCACAGGAGTTTCTCACAGGACCGACTGGGTGAGCTTGGGAGGGCCAGGCGTTCGCAGCAAGCAGGCTTTCCCCACAGTGCATCACAAGACACGTTGCTACTACTTCAGCAAAGCTCTGCAGCGTACGCTGATCCCTACTGGAACCAAGGAGACTGGTGTGGTGAGCATGCATATGGACAGCACCCATCTGTGGTGGGCTATGGGCGCAAGTCCTCCGAAAACCTTCTAGCAAGCCGGTACGGACACTCGGGACGTTCACTGGAAACTCTTGACAGAGCTGTGGGGATACTCTCACCACGACTTGAAAGATCCACTTGGGTCCAGCAGCCCCCAAACAGAATTGAAGGATATCCGAGACGTGGTGGACATTGTGGGCAACACGCAGAGTCTCACCTCCAAATCCAGCCCCACCAAACACAACACCACACACCCCAACACCAACACACACCTCAGTATCAAAACCTCACACATGCAGCACACCAATACTCATCTCAGACTACACAACCTCAGCAGGCAGCTCCGCAGGCAAGACGCTTGCCTTCTTGCCAGAGTCTAGATGAGGAGCCGATTGGCTACCGTAGCTACAGCCCCTCTTTCAACCGAAAGACTGGCCGTATCCTGCAGCAAGCCCAGTCATTTAGAGACCCCACTTATACAGGTCCACACCTCTGGACTCCTACACTCAAAACCAGTCCCCCAGAGGGGCTTCCACCTTCGGCCGCTCCTTCCCCAGCCCCACCAACCACCTCCTCTACAACTTCCATTCCCACACCCCCTGAAGGACAAGACAGAACTTACCGACCCACTAATCATGACAGAGGGGCAGGGGAAGCAACAGGTGAAGCCCAAACACAGGAAGTAGTTCTGAGGCAGAAACCACCCACCGGCCGCAGGGGTGCGAACGCCCTTCGACATCCACATTATGGCATAGCACTTGACTCCAGTGACCCTCTGCTCTTTACATCTGACCCTACGGAGCCCACTGCCAAAGCAGAAAGTGCTATTTCTCATCGCCGCACCAATGGTAACCTACCACCACTATCCATAGAGGATGACTCCCTCGCTTCGATTCCTTTTATAGGTAAGCCCCTACTGCTCATTGGCTTCTTTGCTGTCATGTTCTCCTTTTCATCTCGTATATTCTTGTCTTTGCTGCAGAATACTTCACATATACAAACTTGTTCTGTCCAGTTCTCGGTTTATCTTTTCCCAATATTTGCTCACTCTATCCTGCACATGGTTGTTATTTTAACAAGGAAACTGATTAAGTATCCAGACACCATTAAAATAGACTGATGGGAATGTTAGAGAATGACTATATTTGTCTTAATAACTCACAACCCCACTGGTCTTACCCTTGATTTCCTATGTCTGGTGAACCAATGTGCATGTCTATGCATTAGGTAACGCTGGAATCTCCCATGGTCAGCCCAACAATATTAGTTGTCTGTGGCTGAATCAGACTTACTGGATTTAAATTAGTCCTAGTTTTCTTTCTTCCTCTTCTTCTTTTTCCACTTTTCCAGTGCCTCACCCAATTACATCCTTTTTCAACAGTTGCATTCCAAATTGACTTGCATTCTCTGGGAAATTAACCCATAACATTGGCGGGAACACTATGAAGCTTAAGGATTTGATAGTATAAAAAATGATTATTTTTCATGTGAATTGTTGACATATTTACATAGTGAAGAAAAGTTGGTTGATTGACTAAGGCAGATTTGTGTGAATGCCTGTGTTTTATAAACTAGCCTTATTTTGGGGACAAAATAGCTGAAAAATATCCGCAGATGTTAGCTAAATCTCAATTGGGGAAATGGTTAATAAAAGTAAATAATGTCTCAAGTTTTCTTTTAAAGGTAAAGTTTGGGTTGGGTTAGTGTTCATTTATGGTAATTATGATTAGTTTTAAGTTTGTGTGTTTGATCTGGCCTTTTGCTCAAAGTGATCTTGTCTCTGCTTGCCTTTATTACTAAACCAGAATGCAAGAGGAAATCTGAAACAAAATGGCTGGTTTAATGCAAAACATTCAAAACAAACTGTGATAGACACGTAGACACCAAAACGCTTACTGTTAAATGTGCTACATGGTTATATATGGTTGGCTATGAATCTGTGTTTCCTCTAATTATATGTTTATAGCACAGCTGGATTCAAGTGGAGTGCTATTGATTTTGCAGTTTCCTTAAAAGCTTTCAGTTGGTCATTTTGTTTCCTTTAATGTTGCATCAGAAGTTGTAATGGCAGCATTAGAACAAAACCAATAAATTTTAGGGCTATTTCTTCTGATTTTTCAAATTGGTCTGACATTTCACCGCTGGACATCTTTTTATGATCTGTTGTCTGTTGATTGCATAAGCTGTTGTTAGTGCAGTGCTTTCATTCCTGAGGAAGGTTAAGCCTAAAACCACTATGCTTTGCATAACAGTGCCCCACCTTTAGCATTTAGCACAGAAGAGAAGCACGTTCCTGCTACTACACACCTGTACAGCACAACACACCTCTTGCACAGAGTTAGAGCCTTCGGTTTGATTACATTTGTTTTTAGGATCTTCCTTACATTATGTGTTTGTGTATGTTTAGGATTATTGCAAGAATGTAACTACATATTTAGGATGGGAGCAAGGGGGCGTGTCCCAGGCCCTGTTTTAGTGATTGATGAATGCAGAGAGGCATAAAAGACTTTTAAACAGAGAGAACCAAACTGAAACTAACAGAAATGCTCACAAGCTGGGACATGTTACACCATACTGATAAAAACACAACAGACAGTCTGTCTTGCTCTACCTGCTATGTCAGTGGAGTTGTTTGTACTAGACCTTATCTTTATTTTTTATGGGGGGGTAATTAGTTCTGAAACTACATTATTGTGTTGGTGTAATTTTATATTTGGAAACATATTATATTCATTGCATATGGCCATATCGATATGAATCTACAGCATGCAACAAACTAAAAGCCTATTCACGCCATGTCTGCATTTTTAAAATTGATTAAGATTTTTGTCATGTTTATTTTGAATTAATTTTGCATTCATGATTTTATATGTTCTGTTTTCATTTTAAAGTTTTAGTAATTTTGTCATTTTATTAGTTGTTTTTGTAAATATGTCTATATTAAGTTTGAGTTGAGTTATTTTTTTGTACATCAATTAAATAAATTAAAAATGTAGCTGAAATAAAATTGTTTTTTTGTTTTTTTTACTTTTTTTTAGATTTTACTTTAATTCAGTTATTTCAGTTTTTTCAAACAACAAATGTTTTTTTTTATGATTTTAGCAAACTATAATAACCCCGGTTACTGCATAGCTTATTTAATATTGCATAAACATAACAGCTACATTTACTCAATTTTAATATTTTATTAATTTTAAAATTTTAAAATCAAATAATTTTAAATAATTTTGAAATCAAATTTAATATTTTCTTTAAAGAAAAAAAAACAAAGGCTTTGTAATTATAATTATTCATTCCAGCCCACATAAGAATAATACTCCATCAATTTTTATCACTTCATGAGCTCATTTTACAAAAAATCATGCTGTTCATGGAAATCTCCAGTTCATTCCTATTTGAGATTTTGTAAAGCTTGTCTCTGTTAACAACACTAACCGAGGGAGGCAAAGCTCAGGGAAGGGTCAATTCATTCAGGTATCCAATATTTAAGGAAATTAGGAATGAGGAAAATTTGAATTGTTTTGGATTGAATGTAGTTGTTTCACATAGTGTATACCTTTTGTTGCATAAGACTTTTTTACAGTCGTGTGATGAACTGAGAACGGCAAAAGGAAGAGTGGCAGGGAGCAGGGGTTTTAGGGTTAGGGGTGAAGGACACACACATACACACTCTCTCACAATCAGATATTATTGGACACAATCGACACACTCAGCTCTTTCTGCCCTCAATGTGGTCATTGTTGTCTCCAATAAAAAGGGGAGGAGTCTTCACTCCACCAACCATTCACACACTAGCATGCTACACGCTAAGTCTCCCTTAAAACCCAATACATTTTTTTGGAGAAATCCCTCTCATCACACTTTCACTCATATTACAGTGTTGTCAGGCCTGGTTTAATTTTGATTTGTGACACTATAAAAGGAAACCTCACCATGTTAGTTATATTTGTGTTCTTGACTCTTGAAAAACTGCATAACGTGGCCAGTGATAGTCCGTTCATAGTGGTACTTCTGATTGAATTGGGTTATTTACAGCATCTCATCTGAACCTCAAAATACGTCTGTTGCATATGACTGATGTTGAGATGGATTCTGTAGGCGCAAGTGTTGTATGTCCATGAAGTAGACACTATAGTGTGTGTGTGTGTGTGAGCTCATACTCAGGCTTCAGTAATGAGGGCCTTTGTTAAACCCACAGAGCAGCTATTTCTGCCAGTGGCTGGAAAACAAGCACAGTCCAGATTCCACATCCTAGATTGGGAATGTTTCCGCCCCTGCTCCCTTTCTAGTGTGAGAGAGAAACAGTAGAAAACTTCAGAGAATTAAAAGAAGGATTCACTTGATTTAAGAGGACATTTCATTGCAGGCCGGTTGATCTATATGTGCTGTAATCAATGTTAAAGTGATAAAGTGATGAATGTGATTGATGAATATTAAAGAAAAGGAGTGGATTCATATTAAGTCAGAAGAGATGGATGACATGAGATAAAGATAGTCACACTATTATGAAAGCTTTCAGAAACAAGAAGGTCTATATTATACCTGAAGAAAGACTTCTATTTCATCTTTACCCACTCAACCAGGTTTTATTGATCCAGTCACCTGAGCCATAAATGTCATGTGATTAATCACAGCAAAAATGCTAACACTGATTGGCTGATGGCACACACAAACACCTTTACTCTTTCCTACTTTTGAATGATTGTCAATGGAGAACGATGCTCAGATGGTGTAGTTATAGCATCTACCTGCAGAGCCCTGTTGTTTAAAAGGATCAGGAGGATCCTGTTTTTTGGATCAAAGCTATCAAAATATCCCAATTTTGATCTACACGTACTGAAGGTTTTTTCCAGATCAAAACCAAGACTGGATTACATGATTCATTGCAGATTCATTTTTCTTTTAAACAACCCATTTTGATGGTTTGATCTAGTCTGGTAGCCAAAATATGATCAAATTACTTTTGAACAACTGATCCCAGGTGCCAACAGGACCATGCTATCCAGCCAAACCTTGACCTCTTGCTTAGAAACCCTCTTGTTTAATGGTGCTTGTGCGCTGCTGCCATCTGATGGTGTGGATTGGTGTTGTTTCAGGTGGTTTGCTGGTTGACAGAATCTCCTTAGTCACTGACATACCAACATTCTGCCAAATTGTGTTTTTGAAGTGATCATGTTCAGGGCAAGAAAGACCTAACACATAACTGCAAGCACATGCTTTGAAAGCAGAGGGTTTTTCAAAGAATTCATTTAAGGTGTCACTCATCTCACACATGGTTATGTGTGATTTTGGGGGGGAAATACCTTGACATTTAAGGGATTGTATCTCTTAATGTGTTAGCTTCAAACAGTTAATGGTTATCTCCAAATAGGTTGTTATAAAAGCATACCTGCAACAACCAACCACTTCCCACCAGTCACAAACAACACTGAGCACTAAGCATTTTAGCAGGAACTGAAACCATGTGTTAATACAAAGAGGACTGTTACATCTCATTTCCATATTAAGCACATTTCATGGAGGGCTACGAGTCAGGTACAAAATGCTGTTTGATTATTCATTCTTTCTCTTCTTTTCTTCTTTTAGTTCTTATCACCATTCAGTTTGTCATGTATCACTTTTTTAATTTAGCACATGACCACTGGGTACAGATACAGTACGTACTATAGCTTCTCCTTACAGTAACACTCAGTTGCTTCTCTCATTATTATTTTTTTATTGTTGCGTATGAATGTGTAAATCAAACGCTCATTAGGTTGTGCAATAAGTTCGGTTTATGCACTATATGTCAAGAGAGGAAGAGTCTCTAGTGTTTTGGTGTATTATGATATCTGAATATATTTATATTAACTGTGCAACACCATTTGCTTTCCTTCTAACCTTTCCTTCCTTTTTGGTTTCCCTTGTTTCAATCTTTCTCCTTTCACCAATATAACTTTCTTTTATTCTTGTCTCCCGTCTTTCCTTCCTTCCTTCCTTCCCCTTTTCCTCTCCTTTCCTCCGTTCCACTCCTCCCACAGATGAGCCGACCAGTCCAAGTGCAGATCTGCGGGCACGTCATGTCCCCGCCTCCTCCGTCGTGTCCAGTGGCGGTATAAACTCCGCCCCTGCTGTGGTCACAAGCCCCGCCTCCCCAACCTTCACCTTTCCCCTCAACCGCCTTTTCTCCCACGACAGCAGTGAGTGATGCCGAGAAAGAGAAACACTGTTACTACTAAATGATCAAATCACTTCCTTGAACAAAAATTGTGTAAACATTCAGAAGCTGCATGTGATCGCCGTAGAGCTCCCCCTACTGCATGCGTAAATCACGGCGCACAAATAAGTCAAATGTATGTGTGCATGCCGTACTGCATACTGCAAAAGTCCACATGATCGTTCGGTAATGCCCGTGCATTGTCTTCACCGCACTTTACTGAGACTGTGATGAAGATCACCTCCTTCCCACCTCCTAATCTCAGATAACTTCCTGTGTCCTACCCAACTCCACACTAACTGTCCTTCATCAGCTCTCTCTCTTCTCCTGTATAACAGTGTTTTGTCATTTTCACTGTTTGTAATGAATGGATGTCTCTGTCTTTCTCTCTTTCTCTCCATGAGCAGGTGATGCCAAGTCTAATCGTCGTTCTTCTTACCTGCTGGCCATCACCACTGAACGCTCCAAGTCATGTGATGAGGGGCTTAACGCATATAGAGAAGAGGGGCGGGTCTTCTCGTGAGTTTTGGGACTTTACTATAAGTATTATATAAATATATTCAAGGCATCTTTACACAGGTGTTTTAAGGCTGCTCTGTGCCTGCTCAAAATTCTGTGTAAAGATATAATGCTGCATAAAAGCAAGACTAAATTATGTCTACTCTGACCCACCTTAGCTCCTAGTATAAAAGTATACTATTAAAATTGCTGTGTAAGTGCATTTATGCCACCTCGGAGCAGCATTAAACAGTCTGTGTAAAAACACCTACTTTAACTGCCACTTTTACTGTGTAAATTTGGCATTAAATACTATTCACACCTCAGTAAGGATTTTTTTATGGAGTCATTATGACATCAGTGAGTTTATTTTACTTTTAAACATACTCTCATTGTTCTCTTTCAACAGGAGGCTTCCAAAAAGAGTCAAGAGCTTCTTTACTGAAGGGGTGAGTTTAATTACAGTAGAAACTAGGTCATATGCTCTAAAACTTTGACATGAACCAAAGTTTCTTCTGTAATGTTGTTCATTGCAAGTCAACATCAGTCAACATAATGTGATATTTCTGATTATAGATCAGCTAGTTCTGGCCAATACCAGTGTTATTTCAGTATTATTTGAATACTATTATAGTTTTTATAATTATTTTGAATTAGATTTTATTTTAATGTTTTCATTTAAAGGCACAAATATCCAAAAACCACTAGAACAATGTTATATATTTTGTTGACTTGTGTGCTTACATTATTCCAAATATTTCTGCGTTACCCTCGATTTCCCTCGGTTTTATTTTGTACAAACCATGGAAACTCCAAAGACGCTTTAATATATGTGACCCTGGACCACAAAACCAGTCATAAGTCGCACGGGTATATTTGTGGCAATAGCCAACAATACATTGTATGGGTCAAAATTATCCATTTTTCTTTTATGCCAAAAATCATTAGTATATTAAGTAAAGATCATGTTCCATGAAGATATTTTGTAAATTTCCTACCGTAAATATATTAAAAATGTATTGTATTATTAGTAGTAATATGCATTGCTAAGCACTTCATTTGGACAACTTTAATATTTTTTCTCAATAATTTTTTTTGCACCCTCAGATTCCAGATTTTCAAATAGTTTTATCTCGGCCAAATATTGTCCTATCCTAACAAACCATACATCAATGGAAAGCGTTCAGATGATGTATACATGTCAATTTAAAAAAATTGACACTTATGACTGTTTTTGTAGTCCTGGGTCACATATTATGTGTTTTATTAGACAGGTGAGTAACTGTTTGGGTACATTCATCGACAGAAATGTAAACCTTGTTTTATAGCTCAACACAGTTAGTCTTATAGTTTAAATCTCGTTTTCTTGATTTACCGTGAGTACCATGTTTTACCATGCCTAATATCGTTATAGCTTACTGCACTGTGCAACAAGTGTCTTATAGTAGCCGCCGAGCACATGCAGAGAGTAGCATTATAACATAACTTTCAACACACTCAAATGTATCTAATATGATAAAACAGCGCTGCGTTACCCCACATACGCATGACCGGAAGAAGCGGAAGCGGTCGCCTGCGGCATAATAAAAGCTCTGCGAAATCAAGGCGTCATCAAGCTACGCCTTTGTTTTGAATAATCGACCTCTAGCGGCGAAAAATTACATATTGTGGCTTTCAATTTTAGTTTAAATGATATATATATATATATATATATATATATATATATATTTATTTCAATTAACAAAAAAATAGCTTTTTAATAGTAAAAATACATTTTTAATAGCTTTAGTTTTAGATAACAATAACAACACTGGTCACTACAGCATTCTAGCCACGTTATAATCCACAATATTGTAACAGTTTTGACCTCTCTGTGATATCTATTTTTATGATATCTGTCAACATACGCATTTGCTAAAGTGATGCCTAGTTATTTTTCTATATTCCATATTATTAGTATTAATTTTCCTTTTACTTAAGTGACATCAGCAAAACAAGTCTGTTTAGAGGAAAAGCTATTTTTTTAACAAAGTATTTCTTTGTAATAACATGCATGCACAGATTAATCAATCACAATAAGACGAAGAACATGCATTAAATTAAAAAGGCCCATTTTGTTAAAATTTTTATTGTAATTAAAATGTATACAGCTTTAAATGTTCTCTTCCTGTATTCTGGTTCTTTGTATACTGTAGTTCCATGTCAGTGTCACATTTATGTGTATCTCTGTCCTGTGTCATGGTTTAGTCTCTGGACAGTCTGGGTGCTGCTGAAGAGGCTCGCTCTAAACGACACTCTACCTCGGAGCTGGGCAGCATCAGCTACAGTGACGTGAAGAGGGAAGGCTGGCTCCACTTCAAACAGATCCACACGGAGAAGGGCAAGGTAAGAGAAAGAGACAGCGAGATTAGGGTTAGTTTACAATCTAAGAGAGCAGTTATTAGTGGTTTAGATAAAGATGTAGGCTGGCAACCAAAAGGTTTTAGGTTCAAACTCGACATGCTATAAGTTGCTTTGGTTAAAAGTGTCTGTGGTTCTCAAACCTGTCCTGGGGACCCCTCACCACTGCACATTTTGTATGTCTCCCTCATTAGACACACCCATTTCAAGTCTTGCAGTCTCTACTAATGAGTTGATGATTTGAATCAGGTGTGTTAGATGAGGGAGACATGCAAAATGTGCACTGGTTGGGGGTCCCCAGGACAGGTTTGAGAACCACTGTGCTAAATGACTAATTAGTTACCTGTATGATCTGATGGATGAGATTTGTCTTTTCTCTCTCTCTTGCAGAAGGTGGGTAGTGCCATCTGGCCTTGGAGGCGGGTGTTTTCCGTGCTTCGGTCCCATTCCCTGTTCCTCTACAAAGACAAGCGAGAGGCAGTTCTCAAAGGGGCGGCGCTGGGAGGCGGAGCCGACGATGAGCAGCCAATCAGCATCCGGGGCTGCCTTGTGGACATAGCGTACAGCGAAACGAAGCGTAAGCACGCACTGAGGTTGACCACGCAGGACTTCTGTGAATACCTGCTACAGGCGGAGGACCGAGAGGACATGCTGGAGTGGATCAGAGTCATCAGAGATTACAGCAAGACTGACAATGAGGTGAGAGTGCGATAATGATAATGGTTTGTCCAGATGAAGGACACTGGTTTTTGAGGTTGTCATTGCCTGTATAGGAATGCATGTTGCATGTTGACATGGTGTTTGTGTTTGAAATCTGCTTCCTCTCTTACTGCTGCCAGATGTGCTAATAAATGTGAATATGGTCATAATACATTCATTTAATTTGATTCATTTTAAATCATGAAGTTTTTCCAATTATGTTATGTTTTATTTTATTGAATTTTTTTATTTGTTGGTTGATTTCCCCGAAGAGTGAACACACTGTGGCTTTGTGGTTTGCACAGTCCAACATCAACATGACAACATTAGCTCAACCAATGGTGTGAGTTTGGGATGAGACAATTATTTATTTTTCAATAAAATCTGAATGTTCCTTTTTCATGTTTGTCTGTAGGAATTGGGTTTCTCAGGACAGGCTCTCATAAGTAAGAAACTTAATGACTACAGGAAGCAAAGGTGAGAATGGAGGGCATTGTCACATTTTTAACACATTTTTATATTTTACTATTCCAAAATTTAAAATGATCCTCTTCCTCTTTCCTCCTGTAGTCCAACGGGTAATAAACCAGACTCCTCACCCAGAGTGCATCGAATGACATTTCTGCTCAGTAAGCAAGAAAACAGCGCACCTCCACGTTCCCCAAAACACGAGGCCAAAGATGAGTGCAGCCCCCCTAAATCTCCTTGGGGCATAAATATAATGAAGAAGGCAAAGAAGGCAAGTCCTAAAGCCTTTGGGGTCCGTCTAGAGGACTGCCAGCCTGCTACCAACAACAAGGTGTGTGCTTTTTGCAGTGTGCTGAATGTATTTCTTATGCTTACTGATTACTTTACGTTAGTATGTTTCAATGTGTATGTGTTTTTGTCTGTGAAGTTCATTCCCCAGATTGTGGAGATCTGCTGCGGGCTGGTGGAGGAAATGGGTCTGGAGTATACAGGGATCTACAGAGTGCCAGGAAACAATGCCGTAGTGTCCTGTCTACAGGAGCAGCTCAACAAAGGAGTAGACATTAACACTGCTGAGGAGGTGAGATGTTTATACACACATGATCTCGGTCAGAGACACCATAATTGTTAAATTGCCACTGGCTCTTTTAAACTGAGGTAACATACTGGTTATATTCACTTCCCATGTTTAAGCGGGTGCTTCCTCATATACTGAGAACTTCAACAACAACTACTTTCACTTTTTCCTCCTGTACAGAGATGGCAGGACCTGAATGTGGTCAGCAGCCTGCTGAAGTCCTTCTTCCGTAAACTCCCAGAACCCCTCTTCACTGATGGTGAGATTATGAGCATGCTAACTGTGACTATGTGCCTAAAATTATAAAATTACCAGAAACCTTTTGAAATGTCTTTTAAAAGGTATATAAAATGTCATGTAGTGACATTTTCTTTCCCCTTCTATTTTTCTTTCTCTCTATACCATTGAAGACAAATACAATGACTTTATTGAGGCCAATCGGATGGAGAATGCCAGTGATAGGCTAAGGACAATGAAGAAACTGGTATGAACGTGTTTTCAGCATATTCGTTTAAAAACCACATTCTGATGCAAGTTTAAACTACAATTTATTCCTGTGATCAAAGCTGAATTTTCAGCATCATTACTCCAGTCTTCAGTGTCACATGATCATTCAGCCATATTCTAATATGATGATTTGCTGCTCCAGAAACATTAAGAGACAGATATTTTAATAACTGCTTTCTATTTTAATGATATTTATATGTAATTTATTCCTGTGATGGCAAAGCTCAACTTTCAATGTTAAAAACTTTTGAGGAACAGAACGTTCAAAAGACCAGCATTTATTTGAAGTAGGAATGTTTTGTAACATTATAAATGTCTTTACAGTCACTTTAATCAAATGAATCTGTCCTTTCTGAATAAAAAGAAAATTAAAGTCTTATCTCAAACTTTTGAATGGTAGTTTATGTGCAACATTTAGCATCTATTTGATTTAGTTTTTCTTTCGCCCTTTTCCATTTCTCTCGTTGTCTTCCTGCAGATCCGTGATCTACCAGATTATTACTTCCACACGCTAAAATTTCTAATCGGACACCTAAAGACTGTGGCAGACCACTCTGAGAAGAACAAGGTGAGCAATACTTGATTTTCTGTTATTCAGATATTTCAGGATTTCAAATAATTTTTTTTTTTTTTTTTTTTTTTTTTTAAACCATAAATTACAATGCATAATTGAACACCACAGTTATTATTTTTCATATATTAATTCAGATTTAAGTTGGGTTCGAATTTGAGTCAGGTTCAGATCGGTCTTAAAATTTGTCGTTTTTTCTCTTGTTATTTTCTCATCTCATGAAGCTTCAGAATTTCACATTTCAAAATGCAACAGGGTTGATCATTGAAACTGCATACAGTAGCATGCTTGTTATTGTAGTTGAGTCTTACGGTGCACTTGTGCAGATGGAGCCGCGTAATTTGGCGCTGGTGTTCGGCCCCACTCTTGTCCGGACCTCAGAGGACAACATGACAGATATGGTCACCCACATGCCTGACCGCTACAAAATTGTGGAGACGCTCATTCAGCACGTGAGGCACACCGCTGACAAAACACACCTCTGAGTTTACAGCTATTTTAATTATGATTTTAAACAATGATTTTCTTGCTCTCTACGCAGTATGTCTGGTTTTTCATTGATGAACACGAAAAGGATGAAAAGGTTTGTTTTCTGTATATTTAATATGTTATTAAGATTCATAAAAATAATTTATGAATCATTAAGTCATCTACAGTATATGACTAAATAACTAAGCATTTAAATATTTTTTGTGCTGTTTTGACTAAATATTTGAATGTCACCCCTCAGACACCAGTGGACACAGAGGATGTTCAGCCTGCCCCAAACATAGATCACCTCCTCTCTAACATTGGCCGGACAGGCCTGCTGGGGGAGGCGTCAGGTGAGAGAGCTTAACCACTTACAACCAGGTTGATAACAGCCAGTTACATTAAACTGTAGCCTCCTGACTAACTTCCATTGGCTAGCAGTCATATTCCACCTCAGATGACTAACACTAGATACATACTTTCATCTGCATGTGGATGGACAGGTCTGTCTTTTGGACATGTGACTGTAGTAGACAGCAGGTCAAACATGTTTCTGTTTTCCTGCCTGATGAATGCTCTACACTTCTGAGTTTTGTTTTTTAAAGAATCTTTTTCATTATATTCACTTTCTGCTGTCTTTATCTGTACATTTCTGCATTCCTTTCTTAGCTGAGCCTGTGGAACAGCCACTGCGGTAGGATGGGTTTCCCCTGCCATGCTCTCTCTCTTTGTGTGTGTGTGTTCAGGAGTGTGTATTTAATGCCTATATGCACAAATGGGAGTGTTAGTGTTTGTATCAAGTGATGAAGCTGCTTATGGGCCCCGTTTATATCTGGTATGAACATCTGTGTTACTTTGAAGTGCTAAATTTAGCTGTAAACAGGATTCCATTTTTTTTTTTTACAAAAGCTAGTTTATCCTCTTTCAAACCAACCACATTCAAACAGAATAGCCTGGCAGGAGTGTATCTAATATTCTGTAATTTTTAAGCATGATAACATAGGCCTGGGTTAATAATAGCAACTCAGCGTGCTATTTTGTTTTTTAAATAGTTTTTTGACATTTCTAGTCAAAATGTATTGGGTTATATTGACTTTTAAATGAGCAGATACTGCTTAGTATATACTATACTATATAGATTATTTACACTACCATTCAAAAGTTTGGGTTCGATAAGCATTTTTGATTGATTGTTTTTGAAAGAAGTCTCTTATACTCACTAAGGCTGCATTTATTTGATCAAAAATACAGTAAAAACAGTAATATTGTGAAATATTATTACAACTTTTTCTTTTTTAATATATTTTAAAATATAATTTATTCCTGTGATGCAAAGCTGGATTTTCAGCATCAGTCTTCAGTGTCACATGATCCTTTAGAAATTATTCAAATTTGCTGATCCTGCTTAAAAAACATTTATTACTATCATCAATGCTAAAAACAGTCATGCTGCTTAATATGTTTTTTTGTAGAAAAATTATACATTTTTTTCAGGATTTACTGATGAATAGAAGTTTAAAAGAACCGCATTTTAAAATATTTTGTAACAATGTAAAAGTCTGTACTGTCACTTTAATCAGTTGCTCAACTTAATATGTCATTGCTAAATAAAAAAATACATTTCTTTAAAAAGACTTTTGAATGGTAGTGGTATGTATCATACAATTAATTATCATGTGAAATTATTTGTGCAAAATCTAAATAATATTGAAGAGCTTAGGCATGCCAGGTAAACGGGGCCTGTGTGCTGTGGCAAATTGTGTTTGGTTTGTCCTTCTCCCCCTCTGACAATTACAGTTTCTACCTTTGCCCCTCCCATAGCTTCTTTCATGGGTGATGTCATCAGTATGTGCCGTGATGTCATCAGTGTGCGCTTTATCTTTACCGCTGCATATATGGGCTCCTTCACTTCTTCTTCTTTGACCCTGTTCACATTGGAACATTAACTGACAATCAATGGCTGGTCGTTTATTACACAGATGTTGTTTATAGTGTATCTTGTGTGAACACTGTCTCACAATCACTGTTTATGGGGGTGATTCTTAATGTTTGATACAGAGGATGATATAGGTCTTGCTTATTAATGTATTTAAGGGATGGTTCACCCAAAAATGAAAATTCTGTCATCATTACTCACCCTCAAGTTGTTCCAAACCTGTATGAATTTCTTTCTTCTGCTGAACACAAGAATGTCAGTTTGAAGAATGTCAGTAAGCAAACAGTTGATGGACTCCAGTGACTTCCATAGTAATTTGTTCCCATACTATGGAAGTCAATGGGGCCCATCAACTGTTTGCTTTTGTGTTCAACAGATTAAAGAAATTCATACAGGTTTGAAATAACTTGAGGGTGCGTAAATGATGATAGAATTTTCATTTTTGGGTGAACTATTAATTTAACTAATACTGACAACCACAAAAATTTGATCCTCCTCTGTTCCTCTCATTAAAACAGCATATATTTAACATGGTGTCAAAATGTTTGTTATTTTCACTAACTTCCTCTTACAATCTCTCTCCCTATATCTCTTCTCTGTTTTTAACTGGCCAGACTCAACCAACAGTGATTCTGCAAAATCTAAGGTCAGTACTGACCCAAGGCTAATATGTTTGTTCTGTTTTAAATGTTGAAGAGTATAATGTAGGTATTGTTTTTCTATGCTTTTGGATGCTAGAAATTAGTAATACATTGCTGTAAAAGCAATTTTGCAACTTTAAATCATAATTTATTATTAATAAAAGTCAAAAATAACAAAAAATATTTTTTATTTTGCTCTCTTGATTTAATATTGTTTTAATAGTTTAATATTTATATTATTTATTATAGTGTATATATATTTTCCCTCTTGATTTAATATGTTGTTTATTGTTTTAATATTTTATTTTTATTTTTATATATTCAGTTTTAATGTGAATATGAATGTTTTTATTTTATGTTTTTAAATACATATTTATAAATAAATATTTATTAATTAAAATGTATTTTTAAATTTTAATTGTTTAATATTTGATACTTAGGGGTCGTGGGGATCAAAACGTGACTTTACTGCCAAGGATATCCTGACATTATCGATTATGTCGGCTGTGACCCGCAAACGCCGGAAGCGGCATAACGGCCGTCTCCTCGGCAGCAGCACAGATGACGATTCTGAGCATGAACCCGTTAAATGTGTCTCCGAAAAAGACGACTTGCAAGAGATGAGGCAGGTGGCATCCTTCTGCGCCCCTCGAGCGGAGGGAGAAGAAGATGATGAAGAAGAGGAGGAGGAAGAGGAGGAAGAGGAGGAGGGTGAGACACAAAAGGCAAATAAACAGGAGGAAGTAGTTCCCATTATTTCCTCAACAGAGGAAGCGCCACCAGCGGTGCTGCTGAGCGAGGAGGAGGAGCAAAGGTCAGACGTGAAAGGTCGCAGCTGGCGAGGAGATGATGCACGGTCTATTGTGTCGGGCTACTCTACTCTGTCCACTCTGGGGCGGAGCTTAGCATCAGAGGGACGGGGCGAAGATGCAGACGATGAGCACAGTGAACTGGTGAGTGAAACCGATAACGAAAGCGGATTCGCCTCTCGCTCCCTCACCCAAGAGAGGCCGGAAAAACCAACCCGTTCCAGCCAAAACTTACACGCCTCACCCGAACCGACCGTGCCGCGCAGTTTCCTCTATGCGCACTGCAAATCACAGACGCCCTCTGCTGCCTCTGGCTCCACCCTCGCTCCGCCTCCTCCTTCCCTCCACATCACTGCCAACCCTGAAGATCAAGCGAACGATGTTGCAGCACGTTCGTCTACTCCCTCAACCTCCTCTTACTCATCATCCGCCTCCCAGCGCCTCCACAGCCGCAACTCCTTTAACTCCCACCGCCTCATACAGTGCGACACCCTCGCACGGCGTCGGCTAAAGTCAGACAAAGCCAAAGCGTCCTCGGTGGACCTTTCAGAACTTTCCAGCTCCTCCGGCATGGAGGGAGAACACCGGTCATGTGCAAATCAAATCCCTGATTCCTCTCCGTCTCCTCCTCCAAAAGCCAAATCCTCCAAAGAGGTTAACGTGAGAAAAGAGTGTCTGCCAACATCCTTGGTCGGTCCTGGAAGTAAGAGCTGCTCGTTCTCCCCTGGGCAGGGTTCTCTGGCGGATCAGGTACGGGCTCGTCTGATGGGCTCAGCAGATGACCTGCGCAGCGTCGGCCTGAGGAAGCAGCTCTCGCCTGAGACGCGCAGAAAGAGACGTGCGTGGAGGAGGCACACTGTGGTGGTCTCCCCTACAGATTGTTCAGAAAAAAAAACACCGGCGCCACCCCCCAAACCGCTAGCTTCACCCTCCCCTGTTGAAAAGCCGGACGTTGGAGAGTCCCACCCAGAGTGCTCAGAGACTGAAGCCCCTATTGCACGTCGGGCCCTGCCTACCTCGCGCTTTCGTGATTTCTTGTAGCAGTGATGGTGTGTACAGGCTAGTGAACCAAGAGAGTTGGATTTGGGTTGTGTTGTATCTGCATCCTCTGTACGTTCGATATGAGTTCACACTGACAGCGTTTATATCGAGGTAGAGTACTTTTGGTCGGTAGACGTTCATACTCACTGCAGTGTCAAACTGTACCAGGTGGCAAATGATGTGAGCGTCATTGTGCATCATTCAGAATTGAATGGAGAATGCTTTTAAATTCCAGTTCAGTTTTTGAATTGCCATTTAATTTAGACTGAGGTAGAAAATAGGGTGTTGAATTGAAATCTGAATTGAATAAATTGGAATTAAAATAAACTGAAATTCAAATAAAATTGCAATAAGGGCGTTTTCAGACCTGTAAGATTGTTTGTGTAACTGGTCCTACTCGACCCGCTCCGAGCGGGATTCAAACCAGGGTCTCCAGTGTGGGGGGGTGGGCGCGCTAACAAGGACGCTAAATACCCTAAATGCTAATGCACCTCATGAGGCCTGGGGAGTGAGGTTTACACGCACATCTCTTTACTAGCTTGCTTACATTCGCTTTGTTCTGAAACAGGGATTTATACTGATGTTTTTTCCCCTTGGTTCGCTTTCACAAGGAAATTTTTTTATGCAGTTGAATATTTTTACGTTTGCACAACATTTTAAAATGAAGAGGTGCTCTTTGGTTTTTATCTGCGATAAGAAATAGACACTGCTGATTTTTACGTGACACATTTTCTATTATACATTATGATACAGCTTGGATTGTTTGTCCATTGGGTCAGATTGCTTTCTCATCACAAGCAAACCGCTTCAGAGATTGTTTTGAATCAGAGACCACCTCTTTCAGTCAATCTTGGACTGATTATTTTGGTCCAGTTCTGAGTGCATTTGCAATGTTTATGTAAGGGATAATCCACAGCTAGCTGTGAGTTAATCGATTTTAATGCACGACGTGGAGGCAAAGAACTGCCTGTCACAAAGCAGAACGGAACGGTGCTTCAACTGACTTTAAACAGTTTTATTGCACACCTTCCAACCAATCAGAATCGAGTATTCAGACAGACCATGGTATAAATATGCATAAACAAACCGAAACTAAGGGAGAAATCGTGCCAGGTTCTGAAACAAACGCTCCAAATGAGCAAGGTGTGAAAATGCCCTAATTGTCATTTGTAACAAGAAATGGAAAAGTTATCAAGACAAACTTCTGCCTCATTTGAAATGTCACCTATAGAAATTAGTGCTTATATTTATATACTTGAATACTATTACAAATGAAGATTCATTTTATGGACCAAGGTGGAAAAACGCTTCATTTCCCAGAATGTTATTAACTGTTTTTGAATACATTTCTTTAAATTGTAATTTCCTTGAATTGCTCCATTTTCATTCCAATTCAAAATCAACTTGCTATAGGGCTTGGCCAATTTGAATTCTGAATTTCCATGAATTGAAAGGGATCCAAAACTAAAATCCAAAATTTTGCTTTACCCTGGTTTGCCTCACATTGCTGTTTATTTGCATAACCAAGAACTCTTCTTTATGCAAATGAGCGATTAATGTCACCGCTGCTTACGTTGCCTGAAATCATTCTTGATGAAGATGAATCCAGTCACTTTTCACTGCAAATCGCTGTCAGTGTGAACGGCCTTTTAGGTTGCCATGCAAGTATAAAATACAAACTCAGACTGTTTAAAGCCCTCTGTCAAATCTAATTTACATCACTCTTACTCTGACCAACTTCACCAACATGGCAAAAGGGGATTTTCAGTATTTCAGTTTTTTCATCCTCATCTTCCTTTCACATTTTCTTTTTCCTTTTCTTGGCCAGTCACATGACAACATTCTGTAATGCCAAGACCTTCATGACTGCTTTTGTGTTTTCAAGTCCCAGACGAACCAATTCTCCGAACGTGCCGGTACAGTATTGGTTAAACAGTGTTAGGAACAGGAACAGTGTTGACAGTTTTACTAGTTTTAATACAGCGCAGGTGCATAATTCTACCAGTAACTCGCTACATTAAGTTCCATAAGAGGCAGTGTGTTCACCTTCCCACATATTCATTTACATTGAGTAATGACTCATTGGTGAAATCACTTCAAATGAGTGTGTATGTGTGTCTGAATTTGCCTGTGTAAACAGTATGTGGTCGAGTATGTGTGTCAAATGATTTTGTAACATTTGTACAAAGCCTTGCTTAAGTTAACCTTGTAAATATACATATATTATATTGTCATTTCTTTTTTTTTTCTTTTAATTTTTTTATGGTTTACAAAAGTGCACTTAAGTGCATGGTCATTTCTTTCAAGATGTTACTTGAAATGTTTTCCTTAATATTTTTTGTTTGTTTGTTTTATACACAGTATATATTATACATATATTTTGTATGAATATAATAAGTACTTTTATTTGGAAATCTTGGGGTGTACCTGTTTTAACTCCACTAGACTGTTTTCCCTGTTAATGGCCTTTCTCTGTGACTTACAAATACTATGCAGAAATCTATTCACCTCAATGAAAAGAACAGAGATTTAACCTGCAAAGAGTGTCTGTCACAAGCTATAATAAATTCTTATTGCAGAGCTTATTTCATTTGTGTTTTGTCTTTTGTCTTGTACGGAAGTCATGCTAGTACTTGTATACACCTCATGAGTTTCTGACAGTTGCTGATTGTTCTTTTCACATCTACACATTGGGGGTGGGGAGGACCAAATGTTCCCACAAATATAGTAATACCAGTAAATTGTGACATTTTTTGGTTCCCATGAGGAAAACAGCTTTTTAAATCATACTAAATAGTGTTTTGAAAATGTAAAAATGCATAAAGTTTTGTGTGATGGGTAGGTTTAGGGGTAGGGTTAGTGTAAGGGGACAGAATATACAGTTTGTACAGTATAAAAATCATTACGTCTATGGGAAGTCCCCATAAAACATGGAAACCTGTGTGTGTGTGTGTGTGTGTGTGTGTGTGTGTGTGTGTGTGTGTGTGTGTGTACACAGCATTATAGAAGGACCTGTAAAACCTGTATACAGGCCAATGTGTTAAATTAAACTGTTTAACAGGTTTAGACGTGTTTAGCGCGTTGTATTTCTTTTACAGTCTTCAATATAAAAGAAGTCAATCACTTCTATAGTTTATTTAAAGGGCATTTGCTCTATTATTTATCATTAATATTTTAACCTATACGAGGAGATATTATTAAAAGATAGATTCTCAGATTTCCTTTCTCACAAGTACAAAAACGCTCAGAATGGCTACAATCCATTTTGACACATCAAACCGTAGCACATGTAAGGGGATAGAATATAGCCTACAGTATAACAACCACTACGTCTATGGAGAGTCCCACAAAGATAGCGAACCAGATGTGTGCGTGTGTGTGTGTGTGTGTACTATTTGTGTGTTAATGTATTTCCTTACCCCCAAAAAAGACTACATAAATACATACACATGCTATTATGAAAATTTAATTTTCATGTCAGCAGAAGGCAAGGAATTACACTGATGTGTGAAGATGTGAGTTAATTGTGAAAGTCACTATCCCGCAAGATTACATTTTATTTTTTTATTCTCATATATTTTATCCTGTTTCGGTTGATATCATTTTATTTCAGGTCATTTCATTAGTCTGTCAGCAGATGGCAGTATTTATCGTGGTGTGTGCGCTGTCAGTAACTCTCACACAGCAGCTCAACTTATAGTGGCTGCAGAAACATTAGACCAGTGTTACTCACTGCGCGGCTCGCATGGCTGAAATGATCATGCAGTCAATACATATATTTCATTAAAAAAAGCGGCTATAACATAACCCATTAAAAACTCAAAGTGTCTGCTCTATTACAAATAATTTATATATATTTTTTTAAAAATACCCCAAAAGATGGAAATATAGACTAGAAAGGATATTTAAACTTGCTCTGCCTTTACGTCCATGACTCACTGCGGAGTTGCCAGTTTTGACTGTAATGCGTATCTATAACACGAATTGTATTTATCGTGCGATTTATACGCCAAAATGACTTTTTACGTGCATATGATACGTATTGTCAACTAGGATTAGTGGTGTGGGTTACACGTCAGCACCACCACCACCATATGAAAGAGAATCGAGTTCTCTTTCGCTCTTGAACAAACTATAACACACAGAATTATGCCTAAATGTCCGTTTTGTCGAGTATCCTCATAAGAACAGTTTTAAATTAGTTAAATAAGGTCTAATGAACTTAAAGAGTTGTGAGGAAATGGGACGCGCGTCAGATCCGTGTCATGTTCGGTAGCGGCAGATCTTAAAGCGACAGCAGCCACTAATGATGTCTGTTATTAATGTTAATCACTCACTGCTCTTGACTAAAGAACTTTTGTAGCTTTAATAAGGATTAATCTATATTTAATTCATAATAAGTTTTAAGTTTAATAAATGTTAAAAAGCTTTCAATTACACTGTAATGTTGAATGGCTATAATTAATGTTTAAAATCTATTTCATAGAGACATCAGTATCAGTATTAGTATCAGTGAAACTGATAAAAATATGCCATTGAACAAATATTTAAAATATACTGTCTTTGTTTTTCTACATTAATTTGGTGATTTACTGTGAAATTATTACATTATAAAATATATTAAAAACGGGTTTTAAACAGAAAAATGTGTGAATAATCTAGTTAATTTTTTTTAATCTATTGACAGCACTGAAAGAAAGTTTACATTAAAAATATATTATGCATACCCACTATCTACCTTTTGTATTTATTGCATAGCATATTGTATGTTCAGGGATGACAAACTGATAATCAGACATGCTATTTATAACTGGATGTAACTTTTGATACTTTGCGGTAAAAGTGGCTCTCCTACTGATTTTGTCCTATCAGTGTGGTTCTCCTGAAAAAATAAATAAATAGCGAAGACCACTGCATTAGACTCTGAATAAACACAAGAGGTGGAGTCCAAGGAAAAGTATTTGTGAAGTTCGTGGTCTGCATTCAGACAACCTCATTTTATATTTTTGTTTGCAACAGTGTATCCCCAAATACATTTTTTTTACTCAGCTAGATTAAAATGTACAGGCTAAAAATAAAAGTAACAAACTAGTTCTCTATCCAGATAGTTTCTCTTGACAGTAAATGTGTCATGTGTGAGTGAGTGACTCGTGTTCAGCAGCGAAATATTTATCGCTCCTCGCCGGACTCGAGTTACTGCGTTTTTAGAAGCGTCAAGTGTTACGACAGGCGTCACAAGCAGCAGCAGCGGCGGCGCTGATTTCACATGCATTGACCGAAACATTTAAATGCATACTTCTGGACTGTTTTTGTCTATTGAGTATTCCCATTTACCTCTCGGTTCAGGACGGTTATAAGGAGTACTGTCTGGAACCGACGGAATATATTCAACATGTTGGGGAGAAAGAAGAAACCAGAGACCGTTCAGACTGAAACTAAAGAGCTCGAGTCGAAAACCCACGATCCGCTTCGGAGACTTGGTGAGATGATCATACACTAAGACAAAAATGCAATATAGCTAATATAGCTACTCTGAGTCTGAAAGTTAGTTTATGTATGCGCGCTGTGTTTAACCTTACAGACAGTAGACGCAATCTCAGCAACTAACTTATTCCAAACTCTAGAAGTTCGCATGTGAAAGGAGTCAAATTAGCAAATTCACTTATTTCACACTAAATCAATAAAGACCTTTACTCTTTGACATATGTTCATTTTTGCGTGACAGAATATAAACTCACGAGATTAGCTGCGTTTTATTAACCCTTTGTCTTTAGGACTTTTTTTTTAATCTGTTTTGGGGAAAGAGTAGCCTATAGGCTACGCTATAAATACACATCATTTTTGCATTGAGACCTGGATTTGTGATATATATATATATAATTATAATTAAACAACAGTTAGTTCTGGTCCTCTAATTTGATTGGCTGAGCGTAGCCTACTTAGCATTACCTGGGGATTTTCACTGTGTATCTTTTTTTAGAGCTTTTTTGTCAATAGTAAGGCACTTTGGAAACTATTAAAACAATTTAATTATAGTTTGTTTAGACCTGTTGTACCAATAATTCATGAATATAAATATATATATATATATAAAATTTTCATATGAAGGATCAAGGTACACTTGAGGACGATATGTTCAAAGTTGTCAAAATTCCAAATTTGCTAATGTTGTTGCAGCGTTGTACATTAGGAAACTAAAGGGAAGTTCATCCATCGTTTTTTTTACTGTTATAATTGATCTACGTACACGTGTCAGATGGAGCTCTTTGGTTTAAGATAGTTTGTCAAGTTAAAATTAATTCTTTGACACTTCTGTTGTTCCTTTTTAACAACCTTTTATGTTTTTGAATGTGAGAGCATGTCCTGTGTGAACATTCCCCTAAGACTTGATGCTGTAACAATGTATGTAATGCAGTATTATGTTTTTTTTTTTGTTTTTTTTAATGTGACTAATATGATCTGAAATATTTTATCTTTTGTGATTGGCATAACCACATTGCCTCACTCGTAACCATTGACTCTTCTCACACACTTATTATTTTCCCACTCATGTTTACGTCTCATCTGCGCCTTTCAGCAGCATGACTCCATCTGAGATCATCACCACCTACACCTATGGCCCATGCTGTCCACATCAAAACAATTCAACATGTTTTCCTTTTATTGTCAACATTTATTTTGGAATTACATATTATGCAGCAAACTGATATCTGAGACTAACACAGGTCTTGTTAGTATCAGCCCAGTTCTGAAACCAAACCAAAATAACTGTGTTAGTTTATGATTCACACTTTTGAAATGAACCGCAGTAAAAGGGTGGAGAGATAGAAATATTTGAAAATATCTAAAATGGATGTCATTATATGACTGATATATCATGTAATCCTGGAATGTCTGGATTCTAGCGTAGTATTACGCACATTAATGCAGGATTCTTCATGAACAATGGCTAATTTCCAAGGAAAGTAAGTAGGGCGTATTTATGTCATTGTTTTACAGTGCTGGTCTTTTATTGCAGCGCTTTTATTGAGCTCAGCAGGACTTTCATCAGTTGTGTATCACACCACTGCCTCTTTTAGCTGGGTTTCTTTTGCATGAACTTATAATTGTGCTGAATATTGTTGCTATTTCAAGTACAAGACCAGCTGAAGACTCGTCTACATTCGCTAGCTTCTTCCCATAACTACAGCACTGTGACTGCAGTTACTTGAGAAAGAGCTTAGCTTAAACTATTGCGAGTGGGCGATAACCCTGCCTCAGTTTAATTAACTGTACTTAACGTTGTGCTCATCCGTATTACTTTCCATAGCAGCCTATGCAGAATTATTTTTATTGAATGTTTTAGTAAGACCTGTTCCATGGCTGCCATAGTGCTGATTTATCTCTGCCATGGCTACTGTGTCAATAGATATTCTATACATATTATTAGTGTTCAGATTTATTGCACTCATAAAATGATGTTGTGTGGTTTGTATGAAGAGGCTGTGCAAGTTGGTGCTCTTCAGTGGCATGATTCAGTGTTACTATGCCAGCACTTCAAAATACAGCTCTCCAGTGGGAATAATCAAGAGGTTCTTGAACGAGAAAACAGTTAATCAGTTGTTTTAGGAATGAGATGTACCCAGTAAATCTTTACCACTGATAAACCCAGTGTGATGGGTTTATATATATTAAGTTGCTCCCAAGTTGCTCTAGTTGGTTTACTGGTATTGCGCTTCTGCTTAATGACGAAGTAAAGTAACGAGAGAGAATAAGTCATCCATTCAATGCGGCTAGATTTATTCTAAATATAGATATGCTCACTATGGACAAGATGCACCTTAGCTGAACTGTAGGAAACCGTAATAGTCTAAATGTTGCATGTGTGCAATAAAATATGAGACACCTCTTCAATCTTTTATAAATCATATTTTTTCCCCCACTACATTTACATTTAAATGTATGCATTTAGTTGACACTTTTATCCTAAATGACTTAGAATAGAGGAACACAAGAACTACCAGTCAAAAGTTTGGGGTTTGGGGTTGTAGAATTTTTTTATGTTTTTAATGTAAAGGACATTTATTTGATTAAAAAAAGTACAGTAAAAACAGTACAATTGTGAAATGTTATTACAATTTAAAATATCTGTTTTTTGTATTTTAAAATATTTTAAAATGTAATTTTATTCCTGTGGTGGCAAAGCTGAATTTTCAGCATCATTACTCATTACATCATTACAGTCTTCAGTGTCACATGATCCTTCAGAAATCATTCTAATATGATGATTTGATGCTCAAGAAACATTTATTATTATTATCAATGTTGAAAACAGTTGTACTGCTTAATATTTTTGTGGAAAACTGTGACACAGTTTTTTTTCCCCCCAGGATACTTTGAAATGGAAACATTTTGTAACATTATGCATATATTTACTGTCACTTTTGATCAATTTAATGTGACTTTGCTGAATGAAAGTGTTAGTTTCATTCATTCAAAAAAAAAAAGAAAGAAAGAAAAGAAAAATCTTGCTGACCCCAAACTTTTGAACAGCGTAAATTAAAGTTAATCAAGGTTTTTTTTCATCCAAAAATCAACTGAAGTGGTAGTTTTCATTTTGCATGACCATCTTTCTCTTCCTCATTCTCACTAACCCTTAGAATTAAGTGACCTGTTTTCACTACTGTATTATTATGATTTCTTAGTAAGTGACCTCTGTTATGACTGGCTAACCTGTTTGCATATGAAATAAGTGACATCACCTACATGTTATGGGTTGCTGTCAGATCTAGTTTGTGCTGCACTTACAGGTTTATGACATTAAACCCTTTGCAAAGTCTATACATTGTGACATATTCACAAAACAAAATGGAGCAAATTCTTCAGTCAGAAATGTTCAGGGACTCGGTTCTAATATGAGATCCATGAAGATGTCTAAATGAGCCATTTGTTGCAGCTTGGTTTCTCTTAAAGGAACACTCAGTAGAAGTCAACTGATCATATAATCTCAATTTATTAGCCTATAGATCTGGCTATGTGAGGCTATAGTTTGAATTAATCGCTTTTCTTTGCATGACGCATTGACATTACAGTACTGAATAGCTCTTTCTGCATTATCCTGAACATTGTATAAGCATTCGTTTCATGATCCAAATACCCACACTTGCAGTCTTGGCCACTTGAGAGCATGTGCATGCAACAGGAATTACTGTAAGTGCGCAAGACTGTCTCAGGTCTTGAGACAGAAAATCTCAGTGCCCTTAACTCGCATTAAACTCACACTATCGCGCATAAACGTCATATCCTTTTGATTTTCCTGGCAAAAACGGCCCTGTCCCAAACGGAACCCCAAGCCGTCGCTGCAAAAGTGTGCATCGAAGCCACATATTTCCCGCAAAGGAGGCGCTTGTGAGCACCCTTCTGAAACCTAAAATGACAAATGGGACACCTGACTTAAAGGTGCTGTATGTAAGTTTTTGACTGTACTAAAGCATAAAAATAGCATAATATGTTTGCAGATATTTAGGAAACATGCTGAGTTTCTCTAAAAAACAATGTTACAGCCAGTTATTTTACTTTGAAATGTGCGTTCTGTGTCGGAATGTCTATTTTTGTTTTGGTCTGTGCGATACTGCACGTTGCCAATTTACCCAATAGTATTTCGACACCACTGGTTGCCAGTTGACGGAAAACACAGCGTATTGCTGCCATGGAAGCCAGCAAACAAACTGGGTCAGAGATCGCATATTGTACCCGACCTAAAAAGCCTCGGCATCCATCTAATATCTCTATGAACGGAAGAACATTATATGCGGATAAAAAAAAGAATAGTACATGAAAATTCTTACATATAGCCCCCTTAAACATATTTTATCGCAGTTTAAGTTTTTCATTTAAATTCAAACTTTCATCTAAACTCTTTATTGCAGTTTTATTTTAATGAACAATAGTAGTTAACAACAACAACACTGCTGATATGACTGGAGTCTTCTCATGTGAGTGGGCATATTTATCAAAAATTAATTTCTATTAATTTAATTTCTATTACTCATGAGTTATATTACACACATTCTATTATACATAGGATTGAATGGGACTTTCAAAGAAGTTCCATTCATTTCTATGTGTAGTTTTGGGAATGAGGGAAAAATATTGATTCTATCAGGACCACTATCATCAAAGATGATGGACAATTAGCATATAGTTTAGATTGGCGGTATGGTTCTGTTCTGGGCAAGAACTCCCTGCGCATCCATGCAGCCTAGCATGGATAAGAGCAGGGAGAGCAGTGATAAACGCCCCTAGGGAAAACAGAACAGAACCAACAATGTATTGCAGATAGCATTAATGTCAATATTATTTTAGGATTATATTAGGAATTTAGTCTGATTCAGGGAGAATCAGAATGCTTAATCCTGACTGACGAGAGGAGGAGCTGGGGATGGAGGAGGGTAATTAGCTCCGGAGAAACGTGAAAGCAGCTGATAGTACTGAAGGAGCTTATATATGCATGCTGTGATAGATATCGTATTCCTATAGGTAGACGTGATCAGCTGACAGTCAGCTGATGCGAGCTTGACTAACGTGACCTGCCAGAACTAACGCTACGCTTGATGTGCGTCTTTTTACCTCAAATCATATATTTCTCAAAAGTGTTCATTTCCATGATTTAGTTTAGTTTAGTTTGTTGTGATGGCATTACATTGCTGTGTTCCCAGTAGCAAAATAACACAAAAAGAAAAAGAAAAAACCTCTCTTTCTCATTCCTCAGCTTTCCGCCCTGACCTCTGTGCTGTCTTTTACTTACACACACATGCTTGTCAGAGAGACTTTATCAGGGTCTTTATATTCTGGTTGCCGTGGTGAGGGTCTCTTTGCTGCAAACACTCTTGGCTGTTGAGCAGAAGCAGTTGAGAGAGTTTGCACTGCCTCTATCCTCTCTTAGTCATTTCTCTTCTGTTGATCAACTTCTTATATTAGTTACTGATAGTTACTGTCATTCCACTTTTTCTCTTTAATTTAATTGACTGAAAAGACATTAAAAATGAAAGAAAGCAATGATTTATCACTTCAGAGAGCTGAAGAAGATAAGGGTTTGAAGTAGTGTTGATTAGAGCAAAATTCATGCTGTGAAAGAATGCGGAGCAGCCATTTCACTGTGAGTGGGACCTCTATCTTTTTTCAGGTCTTTTTGAGCCCAATTAAAGCTCTGGCAGAGAATCAGGAGAGAATTCACTAAACATCTAAACAAAGTAAAAAAAACAGTTCATTTTGCCTTAAATTTTTCATATCCTTTTATACATGCAGTCATTGCTGCTGACGTTGACACACAGAAATTAGTGTCTTACATCACTGCTGGATGACATAATTCCTCATGTTTGTGACTGTAGACTCTGACCTCCCAGTGCTTTCACATCTCGAGTTTGTGAGTGTGCACATCTATATTTATTTTGGAAGTAATGTTTGAGTAATGTGTTGATTTTGGTTCATATTTTGGTTGAAATATCAAAGCAGTGTATGACTCAGTGCTGGGAAGTGTTAGTCGCTGGCACGTATAGCCTGAGTTTGAGAACAACCTTGGGACGGAACATTATGAGTGAATTACAGTATGTGTAACTTGACACTTCAGAGATTTACAGCATGTAGCAGGTGTGTTGGACAGACTGGAAAACATTTAAAAAGAACAGAAGGTGCAGTTATTTTAAAAGTGTGTGTGTGTATGTGTGTGTGTCATAGGTGTGTTGGATGATGAAGATGTGCGTGTGATGCTGCAGGGATCAAAGATGGTAAAGGTTCGATCTCAGCGTTGGAGGAAGGACAGGAGCCTGAAGCTTCTGGAGGACTGTGTGACGGTGTGGTGTGAGTCCAGCAAAACCTCCCGCAAGGGCAAGAGACAGCAGACTTGTGAGTATATCACCTGCCAGACCTGTGATTGAGTTGCATACAAAACTGCATACAAATGTCAAAATTCAGCTTTCAGCACAATATTTGTGAGTTCACAATTTGTGTGGCAAGCTGAGAAAGTCAATCATTTAGGGTCAGTTCAGTAAGTAAGTTCTTGAGGACTTTTTAACAAGATATTTTGTTTCTACAGAGTTTACCTTCCAATCTTTACAACATATTATTTTCTGTTTAATTTGAATCACACAGAAACAAAATACAACGTGAATTTTGAGATTAAATTCAGTAAAGAGAGCCTTCTTTACAAGTTCAAGGGTTTTGTCTAGTGAATGTATTTATTTATGCATGAATTTGGATGTAATTAAAAATGTTTATTTTCTTTTGGATGGTTTTTGAATTCTACAAAGATTTAATTATTAAAATTTAAAGTAATTTAAAGTAAGTAATTTTATCTTAGGCCCTGTTTACACCTGGAGTTAAGATGCATTTTGGTCGATCAGATCACTAGTGGACGATGCTAAATACAGGTGTAAACAGCGTCTAAAACGTTTTGAGGTTTTGAGGACCACTTCCAGAGGTAGTCGAAAACGCTCATGTGGTCAAATGCATTCGAACAGCCACAAAAGACAGCCCACTCTCCGCCTGACCTAATGCCTAAACATTTTGGGAAGCGCGCTAGCCAAACTTTGTCGGCTGAAGACCCAAATTTGGTTTGAAAAATGTACCAAGCACAATGTTCTCTCACCATTCCTGTTTTCTAACACACACTCACAGCGTTCGGCATGGTCTTGTGGCTCTCAGAGCAGTTTTTTCTTTTTCCGTCGTCACCTGACGCATTCATATGTAAATCACGTGAGCTCATTTCGTCCATTAGATTGAAAGATCTGAACAAGCCCATACATTTACCCCCCATAGACCCTCCCCTCGAAGAAATCAGGACAGAGGTGGTTGAAAACGTATCTTAATACCAGGTGTAAACAGGGCCTTATACAATCAAAAGAGGCAGTGGATTGAGATATTACACACAATTGTTTCCCCTTACAAACAATTGTACATTACCATTCAAAAGTTTAGGGTCAGTCATTTAAGAGACTTTTGAAAATATAAAAATCATACTGACCCCAAACTTTTGAACGGTAGTGTATTTGTTTTTTCTTACAATACAGAAAGAGTTTGATGATTCAGAAATGACGTTACAGAATTTATATTGACATGCTGGTGCACTGACGTCATGATCGTAGGGATGCAGGAGCCATGATGCCAGACCTTTACTTGTGAATAAGAGGCTTTAATACTGCTTTAGCATTTGTTGGACTCACTCAGTCACAACTAGTCAAGGATTCATAGTCACACCCTAGATGAAGAATAATAATAAGAAAACAAACTATTTTAACTAGTGTTCTTCTGTCTCCATTCACTCTGACCTCATACTTGGCTTTAAGTCAAAACAAGACATTAATAATGTTATGTTTGCTCTGCTCTCCTTGTATACCTATTGTTAACCTCATCCCAAAGAACACAGCAGGCATTAAATCTTATGACGTTAAATTTTTAGAAAACGAATGCCACTGATTTTAACAGGACGGATGGATTTGGCTTAGTGTAATGAACTGTAGCAGCGACTTAATTAATTAATCACAGGTCAATCAAGGTAAAGATTTTCAATTGACGTAAAAAAATAAAAAAATAAAGCCTAAATGCTGCGCTAGATACATAAATAATGCAGAAAGGTTATGCAATGATGATGAGTCGGTACAGGTGCCATCACAATATATGTATTGGTCTTGTATTTGTAAGTACAAATAGGCATTATAAAAGTAGCATTAGAGGTCAGTATATGGTTTGTTTTATTTTGATTGACAATTTTTAATGTTTTGAACAGTTTGTAATGACTAAATAATGACAGCATTGTTGTTTGACCTATCTTTGACCGTACACGCTCTGTGATATATTGCTCGGCAGGTTTTTGTTGAGGGAAGGGACTTTCCAATCAATGCAACAGCAAACAGAAAACCCATAAAGTTTTGTGTGCATATATCTAAACTCATAAATGCATGTGTGCAGGTGTGTGTTTGTGTCTATATATACAGGCTTATACACTCAGTTAATTTTCAGTTTAATTACCTCATTTCATTTTATAACAATGTATATGTGTATATATATATATATTGTTTTTGTGCTAACGTTTTGAGAACGTTTATTAAAGACCAGATAACTTTGACCAAATGTTCTATTAACTTTACTGAAAAATGTTCATACCTTTGAGAGAACGTTAGCCACGTTCCCTGTTTTCTGATTAGATGATTTCAGACCAGCAGATCTTTTACTTTGAATAGAGATGTTATGGGCCTTGGCCCAATTAAAAGGTTAGTTCACCCAAAAATGAAAATTCTGTCATTAATTACTCACCCTCATGTCGTTCCAAACCATAAGACCTTCATTCACCGTCAGAACAACCAATATTTTTGATGAAATCTGAGAGCTCTCAGGCCCCTCCATAGACAGCTATTTAATTAACACTTTCAAGGTCCAGAAAGGTAGTAAAAACATTGTTAAAATAGTCCATGTGACTCCAGTGGTTCAACCTTAATTTTATGAAGCGACAAGAATACTTTTTGTGCGCAAAAAACAAACAAAAATAACCACTTTATTCAACAGTTTCTTCACGTCTGTGTCAGTCTCCTACGCTGTTGACGTTGTAAATACCATTGTCTGACGCTGTTCACGTGAACACCACGACGCATGCGTGTGATGCTGACGCAGGAGCTGGCCAACGTAAACTGCGTAGAAGACTGACACAGACGAGAAGAAATTATTGAATAAAGTCGTTATTTTTGTTTATTTTTTGCGCACAAAAAGTATTCTCGTCGCTTCATAAAATTAAGGTTGAACCACTGGAGTCACATGGACTATTTTAACAATGTCTTTACTACCTTTCTAGGCCTTGAAAGTGTTAATTAAATAGCTGTCTATGGAGGGGCCTGAGAGCTATCGGATTTCATCAAAAATATCTTCATTTGTGTTCCGAAGATGAACGAAGGTTTTTATGATTTTGGAACGACATGAGGGTGAGTAATTAATGACAGAATTTTCATTTTTGGGTGAACTAACCCTTTAATTATCCCAATCTGTCACTTTCACCTTGCTTTTAAGGTGATTGTTAATCTCTTTTTTAATCACACAAATTCAACCTTTGGTTAGTATAATGGAAACGTACCACAGATTCATCTGTGACGAGATATCATAGGATGCTCTATCCCTAATATCTAGCTGTTCAGATGATTTTTAATCTGTTTTTAATATCACTTATGCTCTTCAAATGGATTGATAATCTGCTGTGAGAGTGAAGAGAATCAGACTTCCTGTTATAATCCTTCTCATGACACTTCACTGGAGCATGGGAATGTTATTTCTCTCATTAGACCACAGGTGTTGGTGGACCCTGTTTAGGGAGCCTTCAGCCTCTCTGTCATTCATCTCAGCCCTCTGAAATATCTGTGATTACCTCAGCTGTCATCACCCTTAAAAATCTGTAATTATGTGATCTCTCTTCACGTTTGCTGAAAACATTGGCTGTGGTAAGATATATGAGGCTATTCAACTCTGAAATACAACAAAATGCGTTGCCATTACTGATATTTTGTTACATTTTTTAACAAAACTTAAATCCTAAATCACTCCTGAATTAGACTTATTCTCACACATGGACTGTGAACAGCACATTGGAAGCATTTGTATAGTGATATAGACATGTGAGTGGATATATGTTTCTAAGTAATTAAGGGTGTAACAATATATTGTGTCACAATATATCGCAATACAAAAATGCAACAATATGTATCGTGGATAGTGACAATATGTATTGTGAACAGTTCACCCAAAATGAAAATTACTATGTGATGAAAAAATTCAAGTTTACAGAGCTTTAGTGTCAGTACTACATTAAACTACTATATAATGTTGAATGTGTATAATAATGCAATGGGGGATATTTGTGGGTCCTGATACCAAATGTCTTATGCTACCAGTAAAAAGTGGCCTACATTATTTTAAATATAATTTAAAAATAGTGCAAGCATATTCGTCTAAAATAGTTCTGTATTTTCAGCTTCAGAATCATGAATATTTTTATTCTGGTGCCACCATTGTCTTGTGCATTGTGTTACCAGTACCAAGTCCAAGCCTATTCATTTCCACCCCCAATGTAATACCAAATTTAGCATTTGAATCAACACTACATTTTTTGTTAACCTTTTACAATATGTCTTGGTGTACTGTATCGCATTAATATTGTATCGTGTGTTCAGTATCGTGATATGTATCGAATCGTGACATGAGGGTGTCGTTTGACCCCTATAAATAACTGTTGTAGTCATATGTTTCTGGATTTTGAAACTTGCATAGTTTCCATATGCACATCTAGCCATACAGTACTGTAGGTTAAAGCCCAGGTCATATGTTTATGAATAATGCCTGCTCTTGGGAGGATTTATGGGTCTTTCAGATGACCTCTGAAACCCTGAGGATAAAAGTGAACCTGTAACTAATCACATGACTCGCTGTGATTAATAATTTGTGCTCTCTGACACACACACACACACACACACACAATCACAGGGTAGTGTTAGTAAGCACATATATCCCTGTGTAACTCCTTTTAGATGTTTTGTTATTTTGGTAAATAGTTCTTTATTAGACATTGTTGATTAAGTAATAATTGGTGTTTTTATTTGAATTGGAACAGATTTGTGCTTTCTTGTTTCTTTCTTTTAGTGTAAACATAAAATCATCTTGATTCACCTTAGGCAACTTCAAAAGTCCGCCCACTCACTTGTCAATCATTCAGTTCAGTAAAACATAGGGCTTTATGGAACTACGTCGGTATGCCAGACAATAACATGCAGTGACAGATTATGTGAAGCACACACCTCTGAACTAAACTAAAATAGTGTTCCACTCGAAACCTCACATATATTCATTATTTAAGCATATTTGGAAACATTAACAACAGTATACTTTACACTAGTATACAGTATTACTAGTTTCACTCTTGGCAAATCAGTAACATTGTTCAATATGAAATGTTCAGTGGACTCTCTGTTAGGCTAGTTGGGACATTATTTGGGGGAAAATGTATATTTATTTATCATATACATTTACATATACATTTACTAGTATATGTGAACACATGGTAGTAAATCGCTATTCAGCATAAAAAGGATAGACTTGTAAGTAATATAATGTGTATAAGTATAAATAGATAGAGCATTTTACATTTTTTTCCCTTTCTGTAGTTATTTGAAAAATAAAGACTTAATATATCTGTTCAAATGCTATACAATACAATAAAGTTACTGTTATAAAAGATTTATATTTGAAATAAATGCTGTTCTTTTGAACTTGACATTCATCAAAAATTGTGAAATAAATGTGGTTTAAACAACAACGATAAGCAGCACAGCTGTTTTCAACATTGATAATAAGAAATGTTTCTTGAGCAGCAAATAATCATATTATTATGATTTCTGAAGGATCATGTGGCACTGAAGACTGAAGTAATGATGCTGAAAATTCAGATTTGACATCACAGGAGTAAATTACATTTTAAAATATATTCAAATAGAAAACAGCTATTTTAAATTGTGATAATATTTTACAAAATTACTGTTTTAATGTATTTTTAATCAAATAAATCCAGCCGTAGTGAGCATAAGAGATTTCTTTTAAAAACTTAAAAAAATCTTTCTGATCCCAAACTTTTGAATGGTAGTGTATAGCATGAAGCTCACTTTATTTGACTGTACTGCTCAATTCAGCAGCAGTAGAAGAGACGAGACGGCCTCTCTTTCTGTTTCTGTCTTGTGCTGTGTCACACTGGGTTCAGGAATGCAGGCTCAGCTGTCCAATCCCAGCATGTCCCTCACAACTCACTGACTGCCACACGCTTGAGGGAATAAACATACTCCACTTAGTACATGACTGTGTGTGTGTTCGCATTATGCGAATAACTGTTTGTGCATGTGGCGTTACATCATGCACCACTTCATTCCTCTGTTATTTTGGCTATTTATTAGGGTAGATAAAGATAGAAGACACATGGTTATGGCATAAGTGTCAAATAGGCTGGACTAAATGATGCCGATGCATGCGGGCATTAGTGAGGAATGCCAGTGGCATAGTAAACGCCCATTCACTGCACATGTCTCAGCACACACGCTGTTAAAATGAACAAACTTCTCCATACACGCAAGAATTATGAATGCATGTTTGTCAGACGGCTGTTAGAAGTGGGCAGAGAGTCTTTGCCATTTAAAAGAGCTTGTGTCTGTCTTCCCTTGTGTCTCTTTGTTTATTTGCAGTGTAGGAGTTTACACAGGTCAAAGACGTTATTGTTGTGTCTACTGTCTACACTATTCTAGATTACGATTCCTCATTATAGCTGTCTTGATGTGCACACTTAAAGAGTATTAGACTCTGGGAAAAATGATGGGGACAAATAGAAGAGGGTGTGTGTGTATGTGTGTTCATGTTTTTCTATCCCGGTGGGGACGTCAACCTGAATGCACACAGACTCATGGGGACTCGTGTCACCATGGGGACCTAAATTTAGGTCCCTATGAGGAAACATGCTTATAAATCATACAGAATTAGTTTTTTTGAAAATGTAAAAATGCAGAAAGTTTTGTGTGATGGGTAGGTTTAGGGGTAGGGTTGGTGTAAGAGGACAGAATATACAGTTTGTACAGTATAAAAACTATTACGCGATGTGCCCCAAAAAGATAGCAAACTAGACCTGTGTGTCTCTGTGTGTGTGTGTGTGCGTGTGTGTGTGTGTGTGTGTGTGTGTGTGTGTGTGTGTGTGTGTGTGTGTGTTTTAGGAGTAATGAGGGCACATCGTGAACATTTTTTGGCACTCTGTCCAGCTTTACACACTGTGATGACGCCTTTGACCTCCTTCTTGCATGGACAATAATGATTTAATAGTTTCATTTTTTTGCTGCAAGTGTTTTGGTTGCTTGTTTATTATTAATCAGACTGTTTATAGTTTCTAATAACTAATAGAGTTAGAGAGTCTTTCATTTGAAAGAAACATCTGAGAGACTTTATTTAAATTGTTTAGTTCTTTTGAATTCTTCTTTTGATTGACTTCCTTTTGTTTGTTTAATTTCTGCACCACTAGTAACACCAAAGTTGTAGTTTTGTTTGTTTGAGTGGCCTGACTGGGCCAGATAATGACATTAAAGACTGATGTTTGAAACTTGTTTGTTTAATTTCTTTATGCAGTTCTATTTGGTGTCACTAGTGGCGCATAAATTACACGCTTCAGCTTTAACACAGTAGTAATGGACTAAGCACTCATTTGTGTGTGGTTTCTCTCTGTCAGTCTCTGTGACGGAGGTAGAGTGTGTGCGGGAGGGCTGTCAGTCGGAGTGTCTGCGACGGATGGCTGGTCTGGTTCCAGAGACCCATTGTTTCACTGTGGTTTTCCGTGGAGGAAGGAAAAGCCTGGATCTGTGCTGCCCCTCACAGGAGGATGCGGAGCGCTGGGTCCGAGGCATCCGCACACTCAAAGACAGAGTCTCCAACATGAGTCAGAAAGAAAAGCTGGACCAATATCCTTAAAGCCATACCTGCAGGGTGAAACCTGAGTACTAATTAATTACAGTCTTTCCTAACAGCAAGTAATCCACTGCACATCAGTGCCATTCACACCATTTAATGCACATTTAATTATTGTATTTATACAGAAGGCATAGGTTAAGTTTCCTTGGCCACCATATGCCAATAAATGCACATGTAAACACACTCTCCATTACTCACTGAGAGAGCTGACTATATATAGACCAGACGTAGAACAGATATCTACACGCACACAAGAACCACATGTCATGCTATCTCTTCTCATCGGAAATACCTTTGTCCTGTTTCTCTTTCCCCCATTTTTGTTTCAGGTGCAATGTTGGTTTTCGACTACATGCAGCTTCTAATTTTAATTTTAATGCTAAAGTGTGTCAATTATTATATGTTAAAATACTTTCATCTATCCCAGGTTAATATGCAGAAAGTAAATCATATGTTGATTACCCTGAATCAAAACATTGGCTATGCTTCCATCCACCTATTTTTATGTGCATTTTGGGATATTGCATAATAAAATGCACAGTGGCTTCCCCGATTGCAGCAACTTCCATTTTTATTACAGATATTTTGCGGCAGTTTGCCAGGAAGTGTCGATTTTGTTCTCTTGAACACATGGGATGGAAATGGTGCTTTATTCGCAAATGTTTTATGCGATATTCCAATTTTGCGCATAAGTTAAATTTGCAACTTTGGATGTTTGTTTGAACTAGCCTGACACAATTGCAGAGTGGGAACTCTCCAAACTATTTTTATTTTTACAATTCTGCAAAAATAAATTCAAGGCAATTAAATTGCCTGAAATGTAAATCAGGCCCTGTGATCTGACATGATTGATACTGGTACTGTAAAATTTTAAGACCAAAAAAGTCAAAACTCAAAGTTAAAAGAGTTATAGTGCATACAGTGCATGTGCAAAGAATGTGTTAAAATGAAAACATAAAATATTTATAATACATTGTCATTACAAATGTAATATATTTTTTTTATATATTTATAATCTATTAATATACTTTATTAATATATTTTAATTGAATATTTCATATTTTCTGTTTATAACAAACTTGTCACAGTAACCTGAAGTTACATGAAAAAGTGAGTTCCTTTGGACTGAGGTTGTGTTGCGGAGAGATTGTTTATAGTTGTATGCTGTATGGCTGGCATCATGTTGTGTATGCATGTTATCGCCTTGTCTAGTTTTCCCTAACTGTACAAACTTGGATTCGAGGCTATCTGAGACGTGCCGATCAGAACCAGGATGGGAAGATGAGCTACGACGAGGTGAAACATCTGCTACAGTTGATCAACATTGACCTGAATGAACAGTATGCTCGCACCCTCTTTAAGGTTTGTGCAAGAGATCCGTGTGGCAGGAGTAAAAAACGTGTTTAAATTAAATGAAGCCTCGAGCAATCTCTCTCTTTTATTCTTCCTCTTGTCTGTAGAAGTGTGATCGTTCCTGTGATGGGCGGCTGGATCATGTGGAGATTGAGGAGTTCTGTCGTGAGCTGATGCGCAGGCCGGAGCTGGACGCGGTGTTCAGGCATTATTCCAGTAACGGATGTGTGCTCACCACCTTGGAGCTGCGGGATTTTCTTGGAGACCAGGGCGAGGACGCATCGCTGGCCCATGCGAAGAGTCTTATCCACACCTATGAGCTGAACGACTGGGGTACACAGCCATCAGAACCATACATTATTTGTCATTGAAGGCATGCTTATGAACACACTGAGTTTATATAAAAAAAATCTCGCCATTCATGCATGCACAATACTTATATTCTTTTCACTTTCACTTTTTTCTTTCATTCTTCTCTCTTAGCAATTCTTGTCTTTTAACCTTTTTTGACCATCTGTTGGCCTTTTCCCATTGATTAGGGCACTCCTGACTTCATGCTGCATACACATATCCTCACACATACATATACTCTCAGTTCCTCTTATTCTTCCTGAACATTTTTTACCTTCTTATACACTGCTGAATTTACACTCACCTAAAGGATTATTAGGAACACCTGTTCAATTTCTCATTAATGCAATTATCTAATCAACCAATCACATGGCAGTTGCTTCAATGCATTTAGGGGTGTGGTCCTGGTCAAGACAATCTCCTGAACTCCAAACTGAATGTCAGAATGGGAAAGAAAGGTGATTTAAGCAATTTTGAGCGTGGCATGGTTGTTGGTGCCAGACGGGCCGGTCTGAGTATTTCACAATCTGCTCAGTTACTAGGATTTTCACGCACAACCATTTCTAGAGTTTACAAAGAATGGTGTGAAAAGGGAAAAACATCCAGTATGCGGCAGTCCTGTGGGCGAAAATGCCTTGTTGATGCTAGAGGTCAGAGGAGAATGGGCCGACTGATTCAAGCTGATAGAAGAGCAACTTTGACTGAAATAACCACTCGTTACAACCGAGGTATGCAGCAAAGCATTTGTGAAGCCACAACACGCACAACCTTGAGGCGGATGGGCTACAACAGCAGAAGACCCCACCGGGTACCACTCATCTCCACTACAAATAGGAAAAAGAGGCTACAATTTGCACGAGCTCACCAAAATTGGACAGTTGAAGACTGGAAAAATGTTGCCTGGTCTGATGAGTCTCGATTTCTGTTGAGACATTCAGATGGTAGAGTCAGAATTTGGCGTAAACAGAATGAGAACATGGATCCATCATGCCTTGTTACCACTGTGCAGGCTGGTGGTGGTGGTGTAATGGTGTGGGGGATGTTTTCTTGGCACACTTTAGGCCCCTTAGTGCCAATTGGGCATCGTTTAAATGCCACGGCCTACCTGAGCATTGTTTCTGACCATGTCCATCCCTTTATGACCACCATGTACCCATCCTCTGATGGCTACTTCCAGCAGGATAATGCACCATGTCACAAAGCTCGAATCATTTCAAATTGGTTTCTTGAACATGACAATGAGTTCACTGTACTAAAATGGCCCCCACAGTCACCAGATCTCAACCCAATAGAGCATCTTTGGGATGTGGTGGAACGGGAGCTTCGTGCCCTGGATGTGCATCCCACAAATCTCCATCAACTGCAAGATGCTATCCTATCAATATGGGCCAACATTTCTAAAGAATGCTTTCAGCACCTTGTTGAATCAATGCCACGTAATCAACGCCTTTCTGAAGGCGAAAGGGGGTCAAACACAGTATTAGTATGGTGTTCCTAATAATCCTTTAGGTGAGTGTATATTCTTATATAAAGTCTTTCAAAAATATTATGAATTATGATAAAAAAAAAATTCTTCCACAAGGGTCAGTAAGTTTTTTTTTAAAACAGTAATTTGTTTTACAGGATTTCTTGATGAATAGCAATTCATGATTAATTCTTGATGAATAGCCATTTCAAAACTGTTCAAAACGGCTTCATTTTGTCATTGTGTTTGCTAATGATGTATAAAATCCAATCCGTTGAAAACTAAAGTGAAAACCTCGCCTGAAAAACTGAAAAAACATGCCTGTCCACTTCCACAAACTAGTGTGAGTGCATAGCTCAGTAGTGTGTCATTGGTTATTGTACTAACCTTGGTTATTCCTGATTGCTCTTACTAGAATTGAGGATAATATGCTAGTAAAACTAAATACGAAAAAAAGCATTAAACACTTCCTCAGCTAGCTCTATTAAATCTTGTGTTTAACTGTTAGCTTTTAACCAATACATTTTCTTTCTGACTCTCAGCCCAGAAGAATCTGTTCATGACCCAGAACGGTTTCACTATGTACATGCTCTCGAAAGAGAACGATGTGTTTAACCCGGATCATGCTCATGTCTATCAGGACATGAGCAGACCACTGGCTCACTACTACATCTCTTCCTCTCATAATACATACCTGACCAAAGACCAGGTGACCAGCGCCAGCAGCACTGAGCCTTATATCAGGTACAGCACCCACCCACCCATAATCCCATAATCTGCCTCCAGCATATAGAAGAAAACACACTTATTCTTTGTTCTGTAAAATCACAATGATTACTTGTGTCTGCATTATATCATTCACTAAGCTTAGCTAATTTTCTAACCGTTTATGTTGTGTTATATTACACTGACAACACAAAGTTTTGCAGGAATGTGTTATGACAGCAAATGAAACTATTTTGCAGTGTAAAAATGTTTTGTCAGGTAGCCTAAAAAATGTGTTCATGTGGTAACATTCCAAATAACTTTTGGAACAATGTATAGGACATATATGGAACTTTATGAATGTGATGCAGTGAGATCCAGGCAGACCAGCAATGATTATGTCAGAGATCAAATTTTAATAAGGAATAACAAATTTGTTAAGTAAAAATGTAAAGACAAATCTATCAAGTATATATGAAAATTGTAATAGCAAATAAGTTTAAACAAAAATAAATAAGATCTATCGGTCATGAGTGGGGGGATGAAAACAGTCAGGGGCAGGCAAAACAGTCCATGGGGGAGTGGATGAAGGGAGGAGCCAGGAGCAGAGGGAGCCAGATGATGACCTAGGGTCCAGCCAGGAAGGAGGCCCACGGAGGTGTCGAGGGAGGGAGGAGCCATGGTGAGAATCCCTCAACGACAACATGGTGACAACCGATGAAGACAGAGATGACAGTGGAGGTGTCCCAGGTGGAATGGAGGAGACAGAGACCCTAGGTGACACCAGAGATCCAGAGGGCAGAGGCGGAGCCAGAGGGACCGAGGACCAAGACACCGCTGGAGGGAAGGAGGAGCCTGATGGAGCCAGAGGGATGGAGGGATGAGGTGCAGCCAGAGGAGTGGAAGACCGTGGTGTAGTAGGGTTGACGCCTGACCAAGGTGTGGCCGGTGGGACGTGGGAGCCCTGTGGAGTCAGAGGACTGACAAACCCTGGTGGAGCTGAGGGAGTGTGGAGCCAAGGAGACGCTGAAGGATTGGAAGGTTGAGGTGGAGTCAAGGGCTCGAGGGATTGACATGGAGCCAGGGGATCCTCTTGCCAGGGAGGTGCTGGTGACTGGAAGCTAAAATGCGCATCCATGCAGCGCAGCGGGGTGGATGGGTGAGTAGGGGAGCTGGAGGGGACCAGCAGAGGCAGGACCGACACACTGGCTGGCTTTGAGGTGGGAGAGGGAGGTTGGGTGGGAACTCTGGAGATTCAGGACGGGACAAAACCAACAGAGAAACAGGAGAACAGGAATGGGGAGGGACCAACAGGAATGGGAAACACAGGGCAACATCCTCTTTACTCTCTTTCATACCAAAAATTTCCACAGAGCCTGGATCCAGCATCACCTCGACTGCTGGAGTGTGGGGAGGGCTCCACTTCATGCCCTCAAACACACACCTGGTCAGGCTCTCTGGGAGGCTCTGGCTTCTCACTCGCGGCAGGCTCGGGCTCTCCATCTGCTGTGGGCTCATGCTTCATCTCTGTATGGATCGTTGTTGGTGGCTGACTGGGCTGGGAGTGGAGCGGGTATGCCTGGCAGATGGCAAGTGACGATCCGTTATATACCAGCACCCACTCCACAAACGCGCCAACATCTTCCCGTGGACCGTCCGCTGGGAGGTGCGCTTTGGACTGCTCACTAAGGCTGGTGTAATAGAAAACACAGAGCGAGCATTCTGGTTAGCGAGTCTGGCACACCAGATTTATGAAATCCTGGGTATGGTCCTCCGGTGGAGGGTCCCTCTGCTTCAAGCAGAGTAGTTGCACTTCAGACAGGTCCATGGGGGAAAAAAGAAAACAAAAAGAGGACAGAAAACTTCGCAAACAAACTTCTTCTGTCACAAGTGGCTACAATAGTAAGTGCACGAAGGAGAATAACTCAAGGAAACCATCTTTAATCCAATAATCCACAGACTACATTGGAAAATCACTGGGGAAACATATTCACTTAACTTAAAGTTAGTTAATTAAACAACAGGTGAATGGAATACGTAATTAACCAAGGGAACAAACTGGCACACACTAGGAAACTAGGCCAAATGACAGGGCACACAGGCAAACAGGAACAGGGAAAACAGAACCAAAACACAATAAAACTAAACCAAAACAAAGCTTACATGTTACACTATCTTATTCTATAGTTTATACTAAATTCTTAAGTATTCAAGTATATGTAACAGATAAAGATTGTAAAGATCAGAGTATAGAGAAAGAAGGATCCAAAAGAAGATATTTGCAGAATACAGGTAGAGGAAGAAGAGAAGAAGCAGAAGAAAAAAGTGAAGAACAAAATAAGAGCAAATAATATATATGCAGGACACTTGCATTATCTCATGTCTGCAGAGATGGAAACAGACATATTTTAATACAAAGGTACATCACGTAATCAGTTCTGATGGAAAATACACCCATCAATCTTACAGCACAGAAGAGACACCAAAAATCTTACATTTGGAAATAATCAAACATATCAGGGCATATAGTAGAAAATATATAAATGATTAAAGAAATCCATAACATGTAAAAGAATATTAATGCAATGTAAGGAATAATGTTGATTAATGATGATTAAATTAATACATAGATATCAATGACTAGAATATACTGTGTAAACAAGAGATGAATAAGATTCATAAAAAAATGAATAATTAAAAGACATTAATCAAAAGAATAAACTGAGTAAAATTCAATACGAAAATTCAATTCAATTACTAGTGTAATTTTGCATACACTAGAATGACAGGTAATCCAATTCTGCAAGGCTCGTATTTTGTCCAGAATGAAATATTTGATCACCAGAGGCAGCTTAGTCTCGCCTAGCCAGACCTTCAGACTGGCGGCAGAAGGTCTGGGCTTCATCGCAGCTTTCATTGGCCAAGGGCGGCCCAAGAGGACGTCTGAACGACATGTAAAGCAATCAGTCACAGTTCGTTTTGTTCTGCATCATGTGTAGGTGCGTGAAAATTTAAAGTCGATGTCCCTATGATAACAGACTGATAAGAGCATCTTATAAATTATTCATTCAAAAACATTGTGCAAGTTTACTGCAACTTCACATACTTTTGAAAATCCAGCGTTTAATTGATCCTGATAAGCTCTCATTGTCACCCTTGTAAACATGACGGCTTTCTTCTTCCACAAGGGGGTTTGGGGTCACAACGTCTTTGTTTCCAGACGGACCATTAGAAGAACACGACACACACGTCTCCCAGAAATCCTGTAGAATTCAACCAATCAGATAACAACTTCAAAACTCCCAAAATCTTTCCCATTTTGTGTGCCTTATGCATCAGACGTTCAGCTGTGGGAGTGATGTATGATGCTGAGACTAGAGGCAGCTATGCAAAACTTACAGAACCACTGGGTTATGAGATACAACACCCAATGCTAAATCACATACTATGATATTTAATGTTCATACTCTTTATTTGTGGTTAAACTCATAGGTCTTGTGTGTGTGTTTGTGTAGAGCTCTGCATCAGGGCTGTCGCTGTGTTGAGCTGGACTGCTGGGACGGTGATAAAGGAGAGCCCATGATCTTCCACGGACACACGCTCACCTCCAAAGTGCTCTTTAAAGAAGTCATCGAGACCATCGCTCAGTATGCCTTCAAGGTGCAGACGCATGAAGCGTAACAACAGCCTATAATGGAAATCTTTATATAATGCAACAATATGGGTTAGTTGTATCTCTCAAACAATTATGTCTCTCTCTCTCTCTCTCTTTCTCCGTAGGCGTCTCCATATCCTCTGATCTTGTCACTGGAGAATCACTGCTCAGTGGAGCAGCAGGCGGTCATGGCGCAGCACCTTCGCTCCATTCTGGGCAAAAAGCTCCTAAGAAAGCCACTCAATGAGCTGCCCCTCAAACAGCTGCCCTCGCCTGAGGTCACACATGCTTCCAGTTTTCCTCTTCCTTGAATTAATAGTTGATCAAACTTCCAAAATATAAGAGATTTTTAGGCATACCTGGATTTTAAAAAAAGCAAATGAACCAAATTTATTTTCATTATGCTAATCGGACACCACTTGCTAAATTAAACATTCCATGTTGTAATTAGTTCATGTGACCTCAGTAGCTGTTTCCATCACCCTGTTTTTATGCGCATTTTGAAGCATTGCATCAGAAACGAGTAATGGAAATTAATGCGAATAATGGGAGATGGAAATGCATTTGCTGAATAAATTCTGACGTAGCAAACATTAAACCCACGTGACTAATCGGCTGTTTCAGCTGATGGTGTTTTGTTTACTGCTGGTTACTACGTTACCAATACCATCCGCTCAAACAACTTAATGGAAACGCACCTAATTCGCGGTTTGAAGCGTTTAGTGTTGCATATTACTTTTTATGTAGCCACTAGGCAGTATGTAGTGTCTACTGTACTGTGGAGTAAGCAGTACACTGAATTTCTCTGTGTTAATCATAATACAGTGGTAATACAATAGTTACTGTATGTAACTATTTCACACCTCACATTTTGCATAACGAGAGTGTTCTGTTACTCATTTCTATTTACATATACACCGATCAGGCACAACATTATGACCACCTTTCTAATATTGTGTTAGCCCCTCTTTTGCTGCCGAAACAGCCCTGACTCGTCGAGGCATGGACTTCACTAGACCTCTGAAGGTGTGCTGTGGTATCTGCCACCAAGATGTTAGCAGCAGATCCTTTAAGTCCTGTAAGTTGCGAGGTGGCTCCATGGATCAGACTTGTTTGTTCAGCACATCCCACAGATGCTTGATTGGATTGAGATCTGGGGAATTTGGAGGCCAAGTCAACACAACAAACTCGTTGTTGTACTCCTCAAACCATTCCTGAACCATTTTTGCTTTGTGGCAGGGCGCATTATCCTGCTGAAAGAGGCCACAGCCACCAGGGAATACCGTTTCCATGAAAGGGTGTACATGGCCTGCAACAATGCTTAGGTAGGTGGTACGTGTCAAAGTAACATCCACATGGATGGCAGGACCCAAGCTTTTCCAGCAGAATATTGCCCAAAGCATCACACTGCCTCCGCCGACTTGCCTTCTTCCCATAGTGCATCCTGGTGCCATGTGTTCCCCAGGTAAGCGACGCACACGCACCCGGCCATCCACGTGATGTAAAAGAAAACGTGATTCATCAGACCAGGCCACCTTCTTCCATTGCTCCGTGGTCCAGTTCTGATGCTCACATGCCCACTGTTGGCGCTTTCGGCGGTGGACAGGGGTCAGCATGGGCACCCTGACTGGTCTGCGGCTGTGCAGCCCCATACGTAGCAAACTACGATGCACTGTGTATTCTGACACCTTTCTATCAGAACCAGCATTAACTTCTTGAGCAATTTGGGCTACAGTTGCTCGTCTGTTTGATCGGACCACACGGGCCAGCCTTTGGTCCCCATGTGCGTCAATGAGCCTTGGCCGCCCATGACCCTGAGATACTGACCACTGCAGACCGGGAACACCCCACAAGAGCTGCAGTTTTGGAGATGCTCTGACCCAGTCATCTAGCCATCACAATTTGGCCCTTGTCAAACTCGTTCAAATCCTTACGCTTGCCCATTTTTCCTGCTTCTAACACATCAACTTTGAGGACAAAATGTTCACTTGCTGCCTAATATATCCCACCCACTAACAGGTGCCGTGATGAAGAGATAATCAGTGTTATTCACCTGTCAGTGGTCATAATGTTATGCCTGATCGGTGTACAGTACCATTCAAAATTTGCGGTCGGTAAGATTTTTTTAATGTTTTTGAAAGAAGTCTCAGTCACACTTTAGATTAGGGTCCAATTCTCACTATTAACTATCTATTAACTACAACTTTTGCCTCCTAATTACTGCTTACTAATAGCTAGTAAGGCAGATGTTAAGTTTAGGTATTGGGTAGGATTAAGAGATGTAGAATATGGTCATGCAGAATATGGTCATGCAGATTAAGGCATTAATATGTGTTTTATAAGTACTAATAAACAGCCAATATCATAGTAATATGCATGCTAATAAGCAACTAGTTAATAGCGAGAATTGGACCCTAAACTAAAGTGTTACTGAAGTCTCTTATGCTCACTAAGACTGCATTTATTTGATCAAAAATACAGTAAAATAGTAATATTATGAAATATTATTACAATTAAAATAACTGTTTTCTATTTGAATATATTTTAAAATGTCATTTATTCCTGTGATGGCATGCAAAGCTGAATTTTCAGCATCATTACTCTAGTCTTTAGTGTCACATGATCAATCAGAAATCATTTTAATATGCTGATTTGCTGTTCAATAAGCATTCCTTATTGTTATCAATGTTGAAAACAGTTGTGCTGTTTAATATTTTTGAGGAAACCATATTTGTTTTTTTTTTGTTTGTTTGTTTAATCCATTAATTCATCCTTTATGAATAAAAATATTAATTTCTTTCAAAAACCTTACTGACCCCAAACTGTTAAGCAGTAGTGTGTATTCAGCAGATGCTTTGTCTAAAATGACTTCCATACATTCTGGAAATCAAACCCAAGATTTTGGCGTTGCTAACCCTTCCTTTCTTGCTCCTGGAAAGGTCCTGTTTACTTTCTGAAGATTATCAGTAAAAACATCTGACCCTTGCTGCCTACAAAAAAACAGGAAATGTGCAATTGTGTAGTGCTAGGAATGAATTTAAGTCAACAATGCCAGTGCCCATACTCATGTAGTGTAAATTTTCTTACTGTGTCAAGCACTCTTGCCTCTTTTTTCATATTTATGATAAGATTCCCTCCTCTCTTTCACTCTACGCTGTTTCCAAGACTTTTCTGTCATCCCACCTTCTTACATACTATTTAAGGTGTGTTCAGCCTCTGACATAAATTATTATGTTTACTGTCACAGTGTTATAAAATGGCCATTTTCCAAGAAGGACAAAGTGTTCGTGGTATTGGTGAACATTTCACCAATGTTCTTTTTCTCATGTGCCCGTTTTACTGTAGGAGTTGATGGGGCGGATCCTGCTGAAGGGGAAGAAGTTGAGCGGCCTGCTGGGGAAGAATGACAGCTGGATTAGTTTCTCAAATAGCTCAGATGAAGATTCTGCTGCGGGAGGGGGCGGGAGCAAAAAGGAATCTAAAAAGGATCCTGGGAAGGTGAGTCCAGATATTAATTTCTTTCCGGGCCAAGTTATTAAATCCTGTTCTCAGTTTTGTAAATGAATGGATGATTATGTGGTTTGATGTGTACTATTTGTGTTTTAACATTTGGCATATTTGAGATAATTATTGGGGTCTTTGTATGAGTATGACTGCAGCTCAGATAAATGTATCAGCTATATGTGATACAAGTGTATGTTTATGATTCATAAAATGCCTAAACGTTCTCTGAAAAATGTTTGCCTGTGTGTGTACATACGCATTGACCCCCCAGTCTGTGAGCACTAAACTGAGTCCAGAGATGTCAGATCTGGTGGTGTATTGTCAGAGTGTGCCCTTCAGTGGTTTCGAGACAGCCAATCAGAGACCTCCTAGCGTGATGTCCTCTTTTTCTGAGAATGAGGCGCTCAAACTCATCAAAGACTCAGGTGAGATGAACAGAACAAATCTTACACTGCATATTCACTCAAGCATCATCATGTTCTTTGTGCTTTTGCACTGATCCACAGAACCACTGCAATGAGAAGCGCTTCCTGTCTTTTTAAGAAAAAGCTATAGAATGGATGGATGGATAGATAGATAGATAGATAGATAGATAGAATAGTGTGATATTCGTCATAATAGATGTGGCACGTGACTTACCAGAAATACACTGCTGTATGAATATATTTCACAGATTACTGTGAACTGCGTATTGTTTTAATGTTTGCTGCCTTTATCAGGTCCGGCCTGTTGCCTAGGGCCCCACCAGATGGTTTATAATAAATGAGCAGATCATCAGATCACTTACAATGCAAAGACGCTGCTCTTCCAGCCAACACTGACAGCCAGCGGCACGACAAATTTAGATCAAACTTGCATAATTTCATAATTAGGTCGTGTCACACCACTCAGTTTCAGAGCTACCACACAAACCAAAATAACATAATTAGACAAAGTTCAGTCACGCTATCCTTTTGGAGAAAAAAAATATTTACACTGAAACTATAGGAGGAAACTATCAGATTATATAATGTATTTAGTAAATCAAAGCAATATTTACTCTACCGTTCAAACGTGTGGATCATAACACAGGGTTCCTACACAGTTTGGAAAAGTATGGAAAAGTATGAAATTTGATTTTAGTGTTTTCCAGGTCTGGAAAAATATGGAAAAAAGAAAACAGAGTATGGAAAAATGTTTGTGTTTCCAGACTATTGCCCCTATTCTGTTTTCTAAAATTTAGAAAAGCTCTCTAAGAAGAGTGTCAAAGGTTTCTATTTACAATGGAAACTGTCCTCCTCTAAAAAAACAACCATATAGGTCGTTTTTGCAAACACCTTATTACGACCTATATTTAAGTTTTAAAGAAATGACGTATGACCGTCGTTACCAATCAAAATGCGTGTTCATTTAAATGCAATGTGTGGACTTTTTACACGGTCCCTTACCCACCATTTGTCCTATTTCCATTTAGCAAAACTCATTTCCATTTATGCATTTGGCAGACACATTGGAAAGTGATTTATAGTGCATATACACTTTATGAGCACATGCATTCCCTGGGATCGAACCCACAATCGCATGATTGCGTATTGTTGTATAACACAGTGCTCTACCAATTGAGCTACACGAAACCCGAAATCCGAAATATGATGCAGATAAAAGGGTACAATGCATTAAAATGAAAGTGTCCTGTTGTCACAACTTGGGCGCAACTTTAGTAAACGTTCCTATGGGTCGTATTTCAGGGAAGTGACAAACGACCTATACGGGCGTATTGGTTGGAGGACATCAGTGTGTTTTCACAGCATTGAGCATTGTCGCAATTAGCCCAGGGGTGTCCAGTCCTGCTCCTGGAGGGCCACTGTCCTGCAGAGTTTAGCTCTGACCCCAATTAAACACACCTGAACCAGCTAACCAAGGGTGTTTCTAGTGCACTAGAACCTTCCTGGCAGGTGTGTTGAGTTAAGTTGGAGCTAAACTCTGCAGGACAGTGGCCCTCCAGGACTGAGTTTGAACACCCAGGCATTAGCCAATGACAAATACATCTGACTGGCTACATGTTTAAGTTAGTGAGAATCCACTCCATACCGATTGAAACGCAGGTTTTTTTTATTCAGTGTGCTTCAGAGTTCTGCATGCTCATGAATCCTTTCATTATGACCAACAAAATGTAAAGACAATGTAAATAAGAGATTCAGCGTGCAATGTAGAGAGATTCTTTGATTATAAAGGGAGTTTCCACTAGAGTGCAAAATATTTAAATGCAGGACTGAATCCAAAATTGATTATTGTCACACTGTTAACCGTACAACAGATGGGACAAAAAAAAAAATTTGATCAAAATTTATCTTGGAGTGTAAATGCAGAGTAATAGACTTGTTCTATATAACGAGTTTCTTTGTTCTTCATTTTATTACTAACATTTCACTTCACATTTCACCTTTTTAAAGCAATGTTTACATAACTGAAAGATTTTGTATTTAAGGGTACATGCTGTTAATGTATTATTTATTGTTGTTATTATTTGTATTAGCACTAATTATTTATTTATTTATTTATCCATCCATCCATCCATCCATCCATCCATCCATCCAAATAGTTAAATAGTTCCAGTAGTTTTTGCTATGGTACAGAGAACCGTGAGATTTTACTTGTTACGGACTACTGAAATTTTGGTACTGTGACAGCAATATTTGTAGTGTTGTGAGAGTATCAGATTGTGAATTTAACATTGTGAATTTGAACCTTTAATCGTTACACGCTAAATCATTTGTTTTTCCACTATAAAATATGGTCTGAAATTTGAGTCTGGAAAAGTATAGAATTTTGAAATGAAAAATGTGTAGGAACCCTGATAAAAGAAGTCCCTAATGCCCACCAAAGCTGCATTTTTTTAAATATCAAAAATACAGTAAAAATTGTACAGTAATATTAATATTGTGAAAAAGTATTATAATTTTAAAATAACTGCTGAATGTTCCATCTTTAGTGTCACATGATTCTTCAGAAATCATTCTAATATGCTGATTTGCTGCTCAAGAAACATTTATTATTGTTATTATCAATGTTGAAAACAGTTGTGCTGCTTGATATTCTTGTGGAATCTGTAATACTTATTTCTTTGATGCTCTGATTAATAGAAAGTTTAAAAATGTCAGAAATGTTCAGAAATGTCGTTGCTGCCACTGTTGATCAATTTAATCCATCCTTGCTGAATAAAAGTATTATTTTCTTTAAAAACAAAAAAATCTTACTGACCCAAACTTTAGTGTATGCAAAAACAATGAGAATATCAAAAAGTTAAAGCGTTAAAACTGAATAGTAAATAATAAATAAGTAACATAAGCAACATTATACTAAATATGAGCAATAATGTAGCAGTTTGTCATGTTGATCTGCTACTTGCTACTTGTGTTTCCACTTTGAAAACAACTGAACTACTATTGACACGTAGTTTAAAAATATGTTTATAAATATGTATTTGCTTCTTGTGTGAGTATCTGTGTCTGTTCATTGTTTTATGTGTGTCCCCTTTAGGGAAGATGTTTGTTCGACACAACAGTCGGCAGCTGAGCAGGATTTACCCATCAGGCCAAAGATTACAGTCCTCCAACTACGACCCCCAGGACATGTGGAACGGGGGCTGCCAGATGGGTGAGTCGAACGAGCACTCGGACATTCCTGCATGTCTGCAAGTCCAACAGTAAATGCTTGAATGCATCATTCTCTCTGTTCTCCAGTGGCTCTGAACTTCCAGACACCAGGAGAGCAGATGGATCTGAACCAGGGCCGCTTTCTGCCCAATGGGCGCTGTGGATATGTGCTCAAACCTGACTTCCTGTGTCACCCAAAGTCCAACTTTGACCCTGAGAACACAGGTGGAGGACCAGGACATATACCCACACAGCTTACCATACGGGTTAGTAACAGCTCCTCTTCTCTTGTGTAGCTTTTCATGGTGATCTGACAGGAAATACTACTCAGCTTCCCATGTGCTCTGTAAATATTTTGATAAATCTCTTTTTAACTGTACTTGTGGGCTGTTTTGTTTCTCCCACAGGTGATTTCAGCTCAGCAACTTCCTAAAATAAACACTGACAATCCCAACTCCATTGTGGACCCACAGGTCTGGGTGGAGATTCATGGAGTTTCCATCGATAAGGCTCGTGCCAAAACCCAGCGCATTGACAACAATGGTGAGGCCACTGAGATTTTCAGTAATCTAAAGGTATTATGTTGTGGTGTATGATCGTTTAAGCCATAAAAATCTATTCAAATATCTTATAAATGGGAAATAGAAACATTACTGATGTTTTAATGGTGTGTATATTAATTTAGTTTCATGTAATAACGCATTTATTTTGACATTGACAAGCAACAGATTTTGTCATTAAGATAAGAGCTGTTCCTGTCAGGACTGAATATTGAGTGTGTGTGTGTGTGTTTGTCTCCACCTGCAGGTTTCAACCCCCGCTGGGATTGTACTGTGAGCTTTCAGCTGCAGGTGCCTGAATTGGCCTTGGTGCGTTTCATGGTGGAAGATCACGACCATAAATCTAGGAACGATTTTATTGGCCAATTTACCCTCCCCTTCACCAGCCTGCGCATAGGTGTGTGTGTGTGTGTTTGGTTTACACAATATAATGTTTTTATAAGACATATACAATATTTAAACATAAACATGACTTGTGGTGGAAGTACTGTTTGTACTTTATATTTTCCAACATTAACTGTCGTTCAAAAGTTTTGGGTCAGTAAGATTTTTTGAATACTTTCGTCCAGCACGGATACATTAAATTGATCAGAGACAGTAAAGACATTTATAAAGTTACAAAATGATTTCTGTTTCAAGTAAATGCTGTTCTTTTGAATCCTGAAAAAACAAAAATATTAAGCAGCACAACTGTTTTCAACATTGATAATAATAAAATATGTTTCTTGAGATCATGTGACACTGAAGATAATGTAATGATGCAGAAAATTCAGGCTTGCCATCACATTACATTTTAAAATATATTAAAATATTTGAAATGATTTACATTTTTACAATTTAATTTGTAATAATATTTACAATATTACTGTTACTCAAATAATTGCAGCAAAATTGTACTGACCCCAAACTTTGAAACAATAGTGAAAATGCTTTTAGATAAACTATTATAAAAAGTTGTCAGAACACAAGACTGGAAACATCTAACAATGAATCTTTATCAAGGATATAAAAAGGATATAATAAAAAGTCAGATTAACCTTTGCCTTCAAAACAGCTCTAGTCGTTTTTGGAATGTGGTTGTTCAAGTCTCTAACTGTGTAGATAGGGATTTGCACCATTCCTGAAGAAGAATAGTTTCCAGATCACTGAGAAGTCAATGAGATGGAAATATGTTTCTTAGACCATGGCCTAGAGCATGTAATGTTTTAAAAAAAAAGGCCTAGATTTGAAGTTCAAGAAGGACATGAAATGCATTTAAAATCTTGATGTTCATGAAACTTTGACTTCGATTGTATGGAAAAACATTGAGAAGAAATTCCAAATTAGATGCTTTTTCAACAACATTCAACTTTTTAAACACAATAAAAAATAAAGTATTAATTGTTATAACAGGTTTTAATCATTTTAAAATTATAGTTTATTTAGTACATATTACTTCTGCTTGTGACACTGCTTTTATTTTAAACTACATTTTTCACATATTTTAAGTGTTTTGTGTTATTCTCCAGGATATCGTCATGTTCACCTGCTAAAAGCAGACGGCTCCAGTCTCTCTCCTGCCACCCTCTTCATCCACGTCAAGGTGGTACGGCGGGGAGTTCCTATTAAAACCGTTTCTGAGCGGATAGGCAAAGCCTGATGCCTCTGTCATACAGTCGTTCCTGGAAATGTTTATTTCCTGAAGTACCTTACTGAAGGAAAAGCCACTGAGCCGAGCTCTTGAGGTGCTGCGACTCTTCAGAATGAGACCGCCTGAAAAAAAATGTGACATTGGACGTACAAGGACAAACTCTGTGCACAACAATCTGAAGAAAGTCAGCGTAGACCTGAAGTGCATTTGGCTTTTTTATTGTTAATCTGTGTTGTTGTCTGCAGAGCAGAGCATCTAACATGTTATGGACATGTTATGGTGGAAGCTAAATATGCTACGAAGTCAGTATTGTTAGAAGTTACAAGTCAGTGTTGTTTATAGAATTTGTTTCCGTGGAGACAGAATTCTATTGAGTCTCTGTGAGCCTTGAATTTAGAATATTTAACACATTTTATGATCATTTAATATTTTAATTGAATTTAAACTAGTCTTGAGATGCTGGACAAGAATTGTATGTGCATGTAGACAGAAACGATCTGTCTTTAATTGTTTTAATGTTTGAATAGTGTAATTGTGTTTGTGGATTTGATATGCTGAATACTGACAAGATAAAGAAGTGTAGAAAAAACATATTGAAAGGATACTAAAAGCATACCAAGTATATGCTTATAGTGTACTAACACTGTTAGTACTGTTTAGTGAGGTTCATGACTAATTTTTTATGCAAATATGTTTTAATTAATTGAAACATAATCAGCGTTCCAATTAGATAATTCTGAGAAATAATATTTCTAAATATTTTTTTAAATAACTATGACTAATGATGAAATCTATGTTTAACATAATGTCTAAGACAGAAGATTTTATCATTAAAGCTAAAAGCAAGCATGTAAATGTTCAGTGTCCTCCTAAGAACGGCCAAATTCAGCCGAATTACACAACTTGACCGGTGAATGTGCAGGCAACTATAGCAATTGCCCCTAGATACTTAATTTTAGGCTAAGATTGTTGAATCATGGTTATTGAGTTATAGAGTTCACAAAGGTCTGTGTTTTGCACTAGGCTATGATATTAATTTTATAATATGTAATAATTTAATATCAACTGCTTCTTTACAAACGTGTTTTAATTGTAGATTTTCTGTTTTACAGTAGAAAACAGACCATCCCTTGATCTTAATGTCTTGTTCTTACAGTTCTGTATGTGTATGTCTGTATACATGCATATTTTTTCCTAGGTTGTATTGAAATTGATAATCAATAAATGAATATTAATATTTGTCTAGCTAATTGTAGCTATGTATTGTGTGTTTAGATAGCTAGACAGACAGACAGACAGACTGATTGATTGACTGACTGACTGTCTGGCATAAAATGAAAGAACTACAGAGACCATCGGGCTTTGCGACAGTCCACCAATGGTTTTGCGGGGTGTGAGAGCGCAAGGCAAGATCCTCACTTCCTGGTTAAAGATGGCGGATGAGAATGAGACAGCACCGCAGCTGGAGAAAGAAACTGAGGTAGAAGAGGATCATGGACATTGCAGCAATTGTGAAAATGAAGAGCATCACTCTGATGACGGGTGAGCGTGCATGCATTTTATTGTTATCTCGTAAATGTAAAATACTCTCCCTCACGGCCCGAAAAGACAGGGCCCTTGTTCGGCTAGGCTGGGGCACGCTAACTGCATATCAGCCCGCCCTCTGGTCCTACGCCATTGGTTCACTGCATTGATTGATGGACGGATCTCTAACATGATTGGCCCAGGCGCCGTCAATCAAACAAAAGGACGGTTCCATATGGCCACTTCTCTAGGATCATTGGCATTTTTGTGTTATGTGTTTAACAGCCTCCCCATAATTCTTGGCATGGTAAAAAATGAATAAGCAATCACGTTTAAAGTCTCTGTTTTTATATGCTGTTTAATGTATCATAGACTGACTAATATTTATAAATCACCACCAAAAACCGCTTTCAAACCTGCTCATGTAGGCCTCTATGACCACTAGGTTGTAAGTAATATGGATTTGCTGTCACTAACCGATGGCTTGTCGTGATCTAGTTAGCTTGAATGCTGCTAGTTGCAACTGGAGCATCATTAAACGTTTTAATCATCCTGCTCTTGGTTTGCAGTCTCTCTCAGTCGTGTTCCCCGACAAGTAGTGCTCCCGATGGAGTTTCACTTTCAGTGCCAAAGAGCTAGTCTGTTCACTGAAATATAGTCAATAAAGGCCCAATAACCAGCTTCTTTTCCACTACATGTCCCTCAAGGTCATGTACAAAGACCGACTCGAATGAATTAGGCAACAGAGAGTGAAATTTTGCACTTTATTATCATAAAGAAGTAATTGATGTGCCGAAAATCACGTAACATGAATATACACCGCCTGTCATGTCTCCCCTCATGCCGTTTTTCTCCCGTTATAATAATAATAATACGTAAATGAATATTTCCATACACATTTTTGTTTCATTTAGCCGTGTCTAACTGTCCTGTGACATGTTGGATTGATTTATTGTTTATTAATCTGGGAAATTACAGTTTTACAAAAAGCATTTTTTTCTGGCTGTTCACAGTATTTTCTTTTTTATGGAGTGATAAAAAACCTTTAATATGCCAACAAAGTAAAGCAAGAATTTTGAACCTAGTTTTATTCAATGAATTCTGTTTTGCCAATGTATGCAAATTAGTGTATATTTGGTTAGATGATGCCTCATTTGCATATTTAAACATAATTCATAAAACCTGTAATACAAAATATACTGTCTTAAATGTACTATGATTAATTAACTGGGGAAGTAAGTATGGTGTTATGTAAAACATACACAATTTAAAATTACTATACAATTGTCTGTTCTGTTATGAGGACATCCTGCATTATATCTTATATCTATTGAAGTAGACTAATATAGAGATAAAGAAGCGAAGCCCTGGTGGATAGAGGAGGATAGATGGCTGTCAAAGCAATAGTCACAGAGGTGCTTGTTTATCCTTCAGTCTTTGTCGTATAGCCCACCACCACTCGAACACACAAAAACATACTTTTTCTGCAGGTCATGCGATAGACCATCTGTCCCCCATTAACAAATGTAGCTCAGTGGTGTTACCTCTCTCCCTCCGTGGACATTAATAGGATTAGCTGCGCGTCTCTCTGTAAATCGCCCCATTCCATCTCGACTAATGGTGTGGGTCTCGACTCTTGTGCCTGTGTAGTTCAAGCATGAGGTGAATTGCATGGTGGGATGGAGGTGACATTAGTTATTTGTTTCAGTATGTCCAGTTTTGTCGTTTCGATTTCTTTCTTTTTTTTTAATTTTTGTTTGTTTGTTTAAGCTCAGATTTTACTTGATCTTTTTCATTCACATGCTACCAGTGTTTATATTTGTCATTATACTACAACTGAAATGAATAGGTTCGTTAAAGGGATAGTTCAGCCAAAAATTAAATTCTGTCCTTTCATCACCCCCATGCCATTCCAAACCAGAACACAAAACAAGATATTTTGAAGAATGTTGGAAACCAAATGGTTTTGGTCACTATTGACTTCCATTGAATGTACAAAGAAACACTGAAACATTTCTCACAATGTCGTCTTGTATGTTCCACAGAAGAAGAAAGAACTCATACAGGTTTGGAATGACATGAGGGTGAGGAAATGATAACAGGAGGTCTATTTTTGGGTAAAATATCCTTGTAACTAATAAACTCTGAACCATTTCTCCTTGTTCTGTGTTCTTGTTTATTTGTTAGAAAAGTTGAAATAAAATCCAGCCTATTACTATTGTTATACCCTAGTGAGAGGTTGTCATCGTGAAATACTGCTGAATGCATCAGGACCATCCATTGAGATGATGTTTGCTGCCCTTTCACCTGCATCAGCTGCAGTTAGTGCTGAATGGACATGAGCTCTCATTATATCTGCCCATGTCAACTGAGTTCATATGACCCGCAGGGAAAAGGGTGACACAGGTGCTAAGAAGAAGAAAAAGAAACAGAAGAAAAAGAACAAGGACAAGGCTGGAGGAAAAGATGCAGCACAGGATCCGCTGGCCAAAGTGAGTGTGTTTGTATTGCTCTGTGTGTTTAACACAAGATTATTTACATTTAGATTTACATTCATCTGAAACTCCTTTGAAGTCAATCTTTAAAAACACTAATAATTTATAACACTGTTAAATGTAATCTTAAGCACTTCTCAAAATGAATGCCCATTTTTTGATGCCTATATCAGCCATTTATTGTTATCATCCATAGCTGTAATTATCATCTTAAGGCTGGAATACAGATTTTAAAACACTAGGCATCATACACTAGCAGACTTTGAAAATGGTTAAAGGGTTAGGCTAGTTCACCCAAAAATAAAAATTCTGTCATTAATTACTCACCCCCATGTTGTTCCAAACCCGTAAGGCTTTCGTTCATCTTTGAAACACAAATGAAGATCTTTTTGATGAAATCTGAGAGTTCTGTTCCTCCATAGACGGCTACACAACTGACACTTAGACTTTTCAAAAAATTCATACAGGGATTGTTTAGTCCAAATTTTCTGAAGAGACTCGATCGCTTTATATGATGAACAGATTGAATTTAGGCTTTTATTCACATATAAACATTGATCAACAAACTTAAACAGAAGCTCAACCGTGCTTGCTTTGACGTGCGAGAACAAACCTCTTGTGGAAGCTCAAACGTGCTGCGTAACACAAGAGTGAACCCCATTGCGTCTCGCACCATCAAGCGAACATGCTTGAGCTTCCGTTTCCATTTTGGGTGAACTAACTAAGAGAAACACTGAACATCATATACTGAACAACTGTCCAGACTGCAAATCGGGGCAAAAGTCATGTAGTGTATTTGAAGCCTTTAGCAATATCCGCCAGATATGCAATATTGGTGCGTCACTACTTTCGTATAGGAACAAAGCTTTTCTTCGCAAGCACTTTTCCAACTGAATGGTCTACTCGTGTATAGTTAAAATTGTTTAATTTAGACCCATATATCAGTGCAGGAAATGCCTTGGCTACCATGGTATTCTTTGAAATACCTTGGGTTATTTTCTAAATACCATTGTATTAATTACCATCTGATAATATCACTGCACCATGGTACAGCCAAAGTACTTTTGTAAGCATTTAATTAATTTTTTCCCCTTTCCACTCATCTTTGTCTCTTCTTCAGGTAAACTCCCTCCCTGCAGATAAGTTACAGGAGATCCAGAAGGCCATTGAGCTGTTCTCAGTGGGACAAGGTCCAGCTAAAACCATGGAGGAGGCCACACGTCGCAGTTATCAGTTCTGGGACACTCAGCCTGTTCCTAAACTTGGTATTGATCATACAATTGTACTCACAGTAGTTTCATTTTTGTATTTGTTCCTTGGTCTGACATTAGTTTTCTTGACTCATGACTTGTGCCACAGTGTATTCTGAGTCTGTTGTTTGTTTGTAGGAGAGACTGTGACGTCACATGGCTCCATTGAGCCGGATAAAGATAACATAAGAGAGGAGCCGTACAGCCTCCCACAAGGCTTCAGCTGGGACGCTCTCGATTTGGGAAACCCTGCAGTGGTACGACACTTGAACCACAAAATTTCTCCCTCTATATTATACACCTGGAAACTTAAAGCTGTCTTAAAGCTGTTTTTCGTTTAATTTTCTCTGTAAAGCTGAAAGAGTTGTACACTCTACTGAACGAGAACTACGTGGAGGATGATGACAACATGTTTCGTTTTGATTACTCTCCTGAATTTCTGCTCTGGTAAGAATGATTGACTTAAAAATGAAAGATGAGTTATTAAACTTGATAAAAATATATATTTTTTTCTTGTATTTGAAAGGCTGTCTATATATTTTTTGGTCTAAAAGTCATGTGATATCTGTCCTCAGTTTTTCTGTATTTTGTTTTTGTCCCAGGGCCCTGCGTCCTCCAGGCTGGTTGCCTCAGTGGCATTGTGGAGTGAGAGTGGACTCTAATCAAAAGCTAGTTGGTTTCATCAGTGCCATTCCAGCCAACATCCGCATCTACGACATGTAAGCAGCCATACGTGTATCTAAATAATGGTTTGTCACCTTTTCACTGTCTCCGACAGCTCGAACCACATACGATTGTCAGATTTCGCCCCCTAGTGGCAGTTGTGGTGAACTTTTAAATTGGTTGTGAATCTGCTGTTACGCTATGCTTAAGCCCAAAGTATACTTGGGTTTTTACGCGTACTCGAGGGTCCGCGTAAAGTGTGCATGATGCAAATTTTGTTACCAGAATAGTACATACTGTAGTGCATACTGTACACGCACCACCAGATTTTTGTAACCATGCGTACTTTGTATGAGCAAGTCGCACATACGAATTGAATTTGTTTTGCGCTAATCAGTTGTTCCACAAGGTGGCAACACTGGCCCGGGCCTTTGTTTCACAGTAGAAAACTAAACAACTAAAGAGATGGAACAATAACAACATCAAAATACTGGAGACTGCAACAATGCCCGCATTGACAAGCGCTTGTGTAAGGGGGTTATGAGACAGCTGCCACTTTAGTTTAAAAGAATACAAAGACATATTTATTGGTCATAACTTCTGGAGAAAAATAGTGCAGACTGGACAAAGATGAAACTTGCCTGCATTCACGCAAGCTATCAAATGGAGTACACTTAAAAAGGCTACGCGTTCAACTGTACGCATACGCTAGTGTACGGGTAAAAAACGAAGTATACTTTGCGCTTTATTCAACATGTGTATAATGAATATATATCCACACAAAACAAATGACCGCTAATATGTCTGAAAGAAAAACAGGTTTGCTAGTGCTAATCAAACTAAATTATTTAATAATTATAAAACAATTATTTTAGTTAAATTTAATTATTCATAACTGCCCATTTTAAAGCAATAGTGTTTAAAGATTTACATTTTAGTGCAAACTCAATAGATACACTCAATAGTTTTGGTTAAAATATATCACATCCAGATCTGGTGGTCTCATTCAGTCTAGCTGCAAAAGTTTGAATATTTTAAAGCTATTGTTGATGAATTTATATTTGAAAATTCATATGAACAGTGGTTCTCAACCACATTTTACTGTAATAAGTAGTAATTTTAAGAAGTAAGAACACAGTTTTTAAATGTTCTGGAATCAAAAAAATGATTCCTGGCTAATTGATATAGCAATACTCCCAGTTTCTCTTCATAAAAACGTTTTAAAACAAGCAGCTTTGTCACAATAATGACAGAAGAATCTGAAATAACATCAATATCTTACATCGACATTGTTAAATTTATTTAAGGCACATACCTCGCATTCATTCATTCATTCATTCATTCATTTGCTCGTTCATTCAAATATTTTAAAAGACTGGAATAAGAGCACCAGCGCACACAAGCAATCCTTTTTATCAGTCAGATTCATTTAAAAAAAAAAAAGTAAACTCAACCGGTATGAAATATGATCAGTAAGAGAAAAACACTGTTAATGAGAAGACAAGCACTGGACTGCTGCAGGTTAGTAGGGAAATATATTTATTTATTATTCAAAATGCACAGTTGGAAAGAAAATATATTTATATAGGAACATTTCATCAGGTTCAAGATAATTCATGTTAAACATGATGATTCATGATTCATTGCTTTAACCCTCTGGAGTCTGAGCTGTTTTGGGGCCCTTTAGAAGTTTTGACATGCTCTGACATTTGTGCTTTTTTCAGTTGCTTATAAACACATTAATGGCAAAAGTGTAATACACTGTATTCAGCACAAACTGGGCTACCATAATATGTGAGCAACATGTATGTACATGCTTGTATTTTTGAGAGAATAATGTGTATGTGTGTTTTTTGAAAAAACTAAAATTTTTGTTTTAAAATTAAGGCCTCAAAACACACAATAGATATGTGTCCACAAGACTTTAGACTAATGGGTGATGTTGCCTAGAGTTTTTGCTTCAAACTGATGTGAGAATCATTGTGCCTACTTATTCCCACAACACAATATACTGATTTACATTTTGTAAGACACTTTTTCTTTACAAAGGCCGTATGCGAAGAGGCGTGAATGATCATGAATAATGCTGTGATTCACACCTGAGAGAACAAAAGAACTCATAATGAGCTGCATAATGAATGAGCCTCAGGTATGTGACAGAGAGCTAAGCAACAGGACAAAGGAAATATATTTTGTTGTAGTTTATTTAGAAATGTAGTCAAAAAAGGCACATTACAAAGGCCTATTATATTTTAAATGATCAAAAGATTTGACTACACTGCAAAAAATGCTCTTCTTATTTAGTATTTTTCCTTGTTTCCAGTCCAAATATCCAAAAATTCTTAAATCAAGATTCATTTACTAGATAAGTAAAATTTTCTATGGGGTAAGAAAAATAATCTTATTTCTGTTTGGGACAGACACAAGAAACAAGATTTCAATCAGAAACAATATTATTTTTCTTCCCCATTGGCAGATAATTTTGCATGTTTTAAGCAAACACTCACTTCGTTTTGATTTTACTTTCAACAAAACAAGAAAAAATATCTTATGTCATTTTACTTATCTAGTAAATGCATCTTGATTTAAGAATTTGTAGATATTTAGACTAGAAACTAAGAAGAGCATTTTTGGCAGTGTACTTTTTTAAAAAAAAATTTTTTTATAAATAAGTCTCATGCTAAAAAAAACAGTAATATTGTGACACTGAACACAATTCAGTATTAAGTAAATACAAATAACTGAATAATTGGTAATGATGAATGTTATAAGTAAAATATTTGGGATTTAAATGCAATGCAATTATGATTTCAAAGAGTATAGGGTGAATTCAGGTTGATTGGGACACTTTTTCCCCAGTCATTTCAATGGCAAACATTTTCTGAATCATTTGATTTTGTAAACTATCCGATACACACAATACTCAAATATCATTTCAAGCTTTGGTTCATTTATGAGACATGCGTGCAATGCATGATCACGCCAGCGCTACGGCTATTGTCTGCTATGCTATTTTATTAAATAAGAAGCAAATATATTAAAAACATTGATTAAAATTAAGATACAATTTATACAAAACGAAATTCACTTTAAATAAAGGCTTTCTACAAAACAAAACTTAATAAAGTGGTCAAAATAATTTCTGACAAACTCCATGTCTTCTGATATATTGCGCATCAAATGATGTGTCCTTTATTACTCGTGCTGTTCACTTTTCGCAATCAACATATATTAAATTAAAAAATACCATTAGGCTATAATATTTAAACATCAATATGAAACAAAATACGTTTTACTGGTACTATATTTATAGCATCTGAGCAGACATTTGCTAATAAAAGCTGTATTGATGTGACACTAGGCTATTTTACAGTAAACACTTCATAATCTGTCCAAAACAGGCCAAAGAAATCTTGTCTAAACAGTCTTACGTCTATGACATTTTATGTTGCAGCAGGATTCATATTTAAACAGTCTTTTTGCGTTTAATATTCACAGAAAACTAACAGAATAAACTTACCTCACAATCAGCGGCTGAATCCGTTGCTCTTAGAAATAAACAGTTTTCATGAGGTAAATTATTCCAGGATTATTCCTCAACGCGTCTCAAAACGATGTAGCTAAAGTGTAGCACTACACTTGATGCGTTTATTTGAGTTGATGTGGGCGTTGACTTTGCTCTCGCGTGGATCGGTCAGTATTTGAATCTCAAAAGAACGCGCGCTCCGTGGGCGTGGCGCATTAGCGGATAATGAGACACTCGCGAACGACTGACATCGCTCTCTTTTCAAACAGATTACATAAACACAGAATATTTGTTTTCGATTTTATTTACATTATTTAAAACCTGACATTGCAACATTTCTTTAGACATATGTCTCATGTTTGTGTGACAAGTGTTCACTAAGTTGAGTTCCTTTTCTGAAGACTTTCTGAATGAACGTCTTTGAGAGAGAGGCTGCAGATTGCGCATCATGTTTGTTTTCTTTATTTTGCAAAAAGCACAATAATCTGTTTTTATTGTGACTGTACACAAAAAAAAATGGAAACTTAACATATTATAATGATGTATAACACTTGCCTGAATTATAAAAATCGACAGAGTTATTTGAGTCTCTTTGGCACTGATAAGAAAAAAAGCGAGTTGATCACGCCGGCGCGACGGCCGACTCCAGGGGGTTAATCAATTGACAGCCACAAAACATGGTAATAATCTGCATTCTCATGTCATGTATGTAGGTGCACTGTTACCGGAAACTCCCGAGTTGTAATAAGTAGAACGCAAAAGTAGTTGTGCAAGTAGTCCATTCACTCGGAGGCCTTTAAATTATCCATAGAATGACAACTTCATGTCCAAATGAGTGATAAGAGTTATAAGCATTCTGATCCACAGAAAATGAGTGCTGACCATTTACTGATGTATAATTTGCATATAAAATTAGAAATTCAAATCTGTCCAATTAATATTTTTCTCATATTTTTCTCATGTTTTGCAGACTAGAATGTAGAGTACTTGTTTTGATCACTCAATTCTATTGTTGACCCATATCTGCTCTTCAATCCTCCCAGAGAGAAGAAGATGGTGGAGATTAACTTTCTGTGTGTGCATAAGAAACTTCGCTCGAAACGAGTGGCTCCGGTACTCATCAGGGAGATCACAAGACGGGTCAACCTGGAGGGCATCTTTCAGGCTGTGTACACCGCAGGTGTGGTGCTGCCCAAACCAGTGGGCACCTGCAGGTAAGACACAAATCTGCCCTCTCATAATATGTATGTACAGGTGTTTCTGTGCAGAGTGGAGAGTGCCGTTAGATAGGCTGAGTGGCAGATATTGCTAGCCGTTAACTTTTTTTTTTTCTCTGACACAAAAAATTACCTTCCTCCAGGGGGTGCATGTGTTCTCAAATATGCCTTATTTTGCCAGAATCAGAATTCTGTGTGTATTCTGTCACTGGAGACATTTTGGACACTAAAAGTGTGCATTTTAGAGGGTCAGTAAGATTTTTTGAGAGAAATTAACTTTTAATCAATTTAAGTGCATCCTGGCACTTAAATCACACAGTCAAGACATTAATGTTACAAAATATTTCAAATAAATGCTGATCTTTTGAACTTTCTATTCATCAAAGAATCCTTAAAAAAGGTTTTACGGTTTCCAAGTTCCAATTCTCACTATTAACTAACTATTAACTATGAATTTTGCCTCAATAAACTCCTAATTACTTCTTATTATTCTAGCTAGTAAGGTAGTTGTTATGTTTAGGTATTGGGTAGGATTAAGGGATGTAGAATATGGTCATGCAGAATAAGGCATTAATATGTGCTTTATAAGTACTAATAAACAGCCAATTTCATAGTAATATGCATGCTAATAAGCAATTAGTTAATAGTGAGAATTGGTCCCTAAATTATTATGATTTCTGAAGGATCATGTGACACTGAAGACTGGAGTAATGATGCTGAAAATTCAGCTTTGATCACAGGAATAAATGACCTTTGAAAATATATTACAATAGGAAACAGTTCTTTTAAATTGTAATATTTTACTGTTTTTACTGTAGTTTTGATTAAATAAATGCTGCATTAGAGACTTCTTTCAAAAACTTTAAAATATCTTACTGACCCCAGACTTTTGAATGGTACTAGTGTACATGCCAAAGTTCATGTAAAAATGACAATCTCAAAATGGGCAAAAGTAATGAATCACACAACACTTGTCATTTGTGTGCTGCTGTTAATTGCTGCTCTAATTTGATCTGTAATTTTAATAGCCATTTTTTAAAATCCCTGTTTCATACTAATTGCCTTGCTTATTTGTGTGGTAGATACTGGCACCGGTCCTTGAACCCACGAAAGCTGATTGAGGTGAAGTTTTCTCATCTGAGTCGGAACATGACTATGCAACGCACAATGAAGCTCTACCGACTGCCAGAGGTGTGTGCCAGTTTCTTCCCTGGTGATGTCTGGGAGGTTTCCTCTTTTCCATTTTCTCTTATTGTACGTTTCTCTCCTGTAGGCTCCTAAGACTCCAGGCCTGAAGCCGATGACTGTAAAGGATGTCCCAGCGGTTCACCGCCTGCTGAATGAGTACCTGAATCAGTTCAACTTGGTTCCCGTCATGAGCCCTGAGGAGGTCCAACACTGGCTGCTTCCTCAGGAGAACATCATTGACACCTTTATAGTGGAGGTATTTCGCTCACGGTACACCAAGAATTCATGACATGTATAATCCTAGAGCAGTGGTTCCCAAACTTTTTAGAGTGGCGTACCCCCTGAGGCATTTAGCATCCTTCTGCGTACCCCCTCTCTTCCACTAAAAATGCAGTCACACCTTTTATATTAAGGTATAATATTTAACTTAAATTGATTTTCAGGTTGTTTTTTTTACCTTTTAGAAATGCAAAGTTTTTCTAACCCTATTAAATGTATCTCATGTTTTGTCAAATTCCATTAATTTAATTATTAATATGATAAATAAATCAATAAATTAAACTAAACCAATAATTTAAATCAAATGAAATCAGTATCAACAAAAGTCATCTTTGCAATGCAGTGGCTCAAGCTGCATATAGATGTATTTACACAGTTTAATGCTGCTCAGAGGTGGCATGAATACAATTACAATGGCATAAATAATGATTTAAATGGAAAAAGTTCAACAAAGTGATACTTTTAAATCTCAAACTAAAACTGCCAGTTGGTGGCTGTTAGTCACTGTCTTGATGTGAGTGGCTGTATTTATGAGTGGGTCATTGAATCATTGACTCTCCCTATTCGTTCAAAGCCGCTAATTCGTTCACTAACAAAACACTGCTGTGCACAAGGCTTTCATTGGAACTATGATTTTGTTGCAAAATAGAACAAACAATATTGACAAATACGGTGTTTAAAATATGCATCACTTAATATTACCCTTTTGCTTGTTGAACTGTTGAATTAAATCAATGTCACATTTGCAATCGTGTTGATATTCGGGAAAAAGGCATTCTTGCTGGAATATATTATCAACATTAAAAACTAAAACTAAAACAGGCTCAAAGAGAGTTTGAGTTATAATCAATCTCTATGCACAATCTGTGTCTATATTTGTTCTGAAAGTGTTTATAACATACAAAAATAACAGTGGACAATCAGCTTATTTCTGTAAAATGTTTTGCATGTGAACAGCTGGTTTTATATCAACTGTGTTGTAGAGTTCAGATGGGAAGGTGACTGACATCCTGAGTTTCTACACTCTGCCGTCCACCATCATGAACCATCCTGTGCATCGCAGTCTGAAGGCAGCGTACTCTTTCTATAACGTACACACCACCACCCCCCTGCTGGACCTGATGGGAGACGCTCTCATCCTCGCCAAGTCGGTCAGTCACTCAAAGTGTGTGTGTGAGTTAGGGTTGCAGCTAACGATTATTTTGACAATCGATTAATCTGATTAAAACTCACACATTTTATTTCCATTTATTTCCCAAAAACAGTTATTACATCCTGCCCAATCTTGTCCTCCAAACTGTGTGCAAACTGAAGATTATGAAAACAAATGTAGAATGTATCTATGCAGGGCTGTGTGATTACATTATGTACAAAAAAATGAAATTCTAAAACTTGGTGGATATTTTACGTTAACAGGCGTAATTAATCAATCAAATTCTGTCGATTATATTCTCTATTGATTTTATCACTTAGTTGTTGCAGCTTTTAATGAGATTAGTTACCTATAGTTTTGGTGCAAATTTCTCAATAGAAAAAAAAAAAAAAACATTCATAAATGAAATAATGTTGTTCTAGCAGTGAAGCATCATAGGCAAACCTGTGTTTTAGAAGAACATCTGCAGCCGTTTGAAATGTATAATTTCCAGGCACTACTGGAGCATTAAACTATTAGCAGATTTATTAAAGCTTTTTTTTTGTGTCATTCCCCCTGCAGAAAGGATTTGATGTCTTTAATGCACTGGACCTAATGGAGAACAAGACGTTTTTGGAGAAGCTCAAGTTTGGCATTGGAGATGGAAACCTGCAGTATTACCTCTACAATTGGAAATGTCCCAGCATGGGCTCAGAAAAGGTACAAGTTTTTAGATGTCATTCCAGAGTTTTTCTAGATGAAAATCAGTGTTTGATTCGGTCAGTCTTAGGGCTGCACGATATATCGTTTTAGCATCGGTATCGCGATGTGCACATAGGGATCGTAGTTGATCTGTGATCCGTACGGGCCAGCTGCTCCCCAGTACAGAACACGTGATTCGCAGATTAATTGCAAAGTTTTAACATCATAGAGTGAAAGTTTATCATTTGCATGTGTTTTAAGTCGAGTCAGGCATCAAGCGCAAGAGGATTGTAACTCGCATGCTGTTACGCTGCTCCTTTCGCTGTGAGTTTGATTGACAGCCGATCTGACCAATCACAACGCCGAATTCGCTGTTTTGTCCGACAAAGCAGTCAGGAGAGTTAGTAGTTCATTTATGTTTATTTGATGCTATCGATTAGTGTTGTTAAAAGTGTTGTGAAATTTTAAAAATGTGACCGCTGTTGAGCGGAATCGTAAACACCTCTGACTGGCCATTGTTGTTTACGCGCTCAACGGATATGTCTGTAATGGGCTACAATGATCAACGCACGGGAGCGTTTGAAAACACACGGAAGTGTTTGAAAGTGTTTTGAAAGCGGGAGCGTTTGAAAGCAAAAGCAGGCGTCGATCAGCGGCCCTGTCATTGATGTATATTTACAACATGTTTTTGAAGCGCTGATCATTGTAGCCAATCACAGACATATTTGATGAGCGCATGACCAGTCAGAGGTGTTTACGATTCTGCTCAACAGCGCTCAAAGCTTCACATTTTTAAAATTTCAGTACCGACTAGGTACCAAAGTCGGTACTTTTGACAACACTACTATCAATTAACTAGAAGGAAGAGATGATCAGTTCACGAGCAGCTTTAACTGAGGCGCTACAGCGATCTTTTAAGACGCATTAAAGAGCCACAAAACTGTATTGTTTAAATTTCTTAAAAAATGACAATTTTGAAGTTGAGACTTTGTGTCCTCTTTGCTACGTGATGTATTTTTCCCTGTGTGAGAACGTTATGTGTGGTGTGAGAGCGCCATGGCTTGTCGGACATAGCAACAGTAACTAAAGGGGGCGGGTCTTTGTGAATGGTCTTTTGAGCTTAAACGGACACGTTCAGTCAAAATGCCTGTCTCGGCAAGTATCCTCTTAAACACAGTCGGTTATGTGTTGTAATCAATTGAGAAAGAAAACGGATGCGTGTCGTTTTATATTAGGTCCGTGCATTCGTCTTACAGGGACAGGAGCCTAATGTACCCGCAGCTGTTTGTCACCAGTGGTGATCAAACAACAAAAGAGAAAGAGAAAATTACTTTTGTAGCTTTAACAAAGATAAATTGTATTAATTAATTGTATTAGTTATATTTCATTTATACAGTGAAGACTGTTAGTTTACATTTGATTATTACATTTCTGCACCTCAATACTGTTAGATTTACCTGAAAAACATAAAGCACTGCTTATTTTAACTTGTTTCTTTCTTCTATTGTATTTATCTATGCTTGTAATTTTATTATCTATGCAGATTCACTCCCCTACAAAATCACCCCAATTATTCTAAAATGATTAATAATTTCAATAATTTAGTAAAATTTTTATATCGCAATATATATAGAAAAATAAAATATTGCAATGTACGTTTTTTTTTTTCTAATATCGTGCAGCCCTAATCGGAATCAAGCTAAAGTTAAATAAATTGACTACTAGGTGGCCATATTACTTCACAGTCTGTCTCCCAAAGCACCTAGTTGTCACTTTCTATGGTTTTCTATTTATTTTTAACATTTTTATATTTACACACACTCACCGGCCTCTTTATTAGGTACACCTTGCTATTATTGGGTTTGACGCCCTTTTGCCTTCAGAACTGCCTCAATTCTTTGTGGCGTCGATTCAACAAGGTCAGCACCTTGTTTCTGCTGCTGCTATAGCCCATCTGTGTCAAGGTTCGACGTGTTGTGCGTTCAAAGATGCTCTTCTGCACACATCGCTTGTAACGAGTGGTTATTCGAGTTACTGTTGTCTTTCTATCAGCTCAAACCAGTCTGGCCATTCTCCGACCCCTGGCATCAACAAAGCATTTTCACCCACAGAACTGTTGCTCCCTGGATTTTCTCTCTTTCGGAGCATTCTCTGTAAACCCTAGAGATGGTTGTACGTGAAAATCCCAGTAGATCAGCAGTTTCTGAAATACTCAGACTAGTGATTCAGGTTATATTTTTATTTCTTATGCATATGCTGAGATTATTTTATGAATATTTTAATTCCTTTTCTGTGTAAAGCACTTTGAATTACCATTGTGTATGAAATGTGTTATATAAATAAACTTGCCTTGCCTAGCCCATCTGGCACCAACAACCATGCCACGTTCAAAGTCACTTTTCAAAGTCAAAGTCACCTTTCTTCCCCATTCTGATGCTTTTCAGCAGATCGTCTTGACCATGTCTACATGCCTAAATGAACTGTGTTACAATGTTATCATTACTGAGATAAATACTGAGCCGGTATAATTATTATATATTTTTTTTTTTAGGTGGGTTTGGTTCTGCAGTGACCCATTTCACCATCCATAACCTCTGTCTCGCATGACAGCGAGGCTGATTTTTGACATCACGCACTGACAGATGCTACCAATGGACTTCCTGCCTCAGGAAGGAGAATTCACCGCCCATTTTTAAGTTTGAACTTTGACCTTTTGGACCTGCACTACTGCTGCCAGACTGAGAAGATGTTTTCTTCTCTTTCCTCTCTTATTTCTCTCTTTCTCGTTCCCTCACTCTTCTTCTTATTCTCTCTCTGCGCATGGACCTAAAGCCATTGTAATTACCATCATCAGAGATGAGGAACCTTAATCTGTTATGATTGTTAACAACGGTGCGCACACACACACACACACACACACACACACACACACACACACACACACACACGCACGCTGATATGTAACTACCAGACATGCTCATAATGAACCCTGATGCATAAGTGTCACGCTACTCGCATCGGTAGATTCAACACATTCAGTATAACGTGATTTTACTCTCCCTATCCAATGGGAGGTGCTATTTGCAAAAAAAAAAAAAAAACAGGATGAAAATGTTCATTTCCTCAGTGTTTTAGAAAAGAACATGCAACAATCAAAAACAGCCAATGAGATAATAAAAATCCCAAGTGGATATGACAAGGGCTGCTGTCAATGATTTTCCTGTGGTCATTCATCTTTTTTTGCCATGGAAACCACGTCTCTACTTACTTTTGACAAACGTTGACCAACCGATGGATGCGGTACACAGTGACGAGGTCTTTTTGTCTTGGTTTTGCTTTGTTATTGCTTTTAATCTGTTCTCTCTAATCAGCTCTAATTGCTTATTTGTCTCTAACTGCCTGTGATCCCCTTTCACGGTTTTGCCAACAGAGAAGCACCAGAGTAAATAAACAAGGAAACAATGAGAAATACCATATAAGATCCACAAGTTGACAGTGGTTGGAAATACATCATAAATTAGCAATAATGATGGTGTTTTTAAGGAAACGGTTATGATAGGGTGGGTGCGGGAACTGAAACGTGTTACGACTGAAATGTGGTGATTTGTGTCGTGGATGATAGATTATGCCTGCTCATAAAGTTGTACAGCTCTAAAAGTATTGGAGAATATCCTGAGCGTGGTGTAAGCATATGCCCTAACTCTTATCTATCACATGACATCATCTGTCCAACACATGGAAGCAAATGGACGTACCAAAGCAGTACAATTTTATGAGTAATTGGCTGTATCTACTTAATTGTGGTTTTGAACATAGTTTGGGCCATTTGAGGAAACGGGTTGTCGAAAATACAATGGAAGCAACTGAAAACGGGTCTTTAGGTTTTTATGATGGAGTGAAAGATGTCAACGTGTATTATTATTATTTTTTTGTGCTAAAATAAAAGTAGCAGCTGCTGTGAACGGCTGGGGTTTTGGTTTGTTATTTCTGAGTTTGTGGCCTGTGGTCAATCTCACATCGTTTCACTCATGGTAGATCAGATGAAACATTATTTCTGCATTCTGTAATGCTGTTATTTCCTCTACACATGTGTTTTTAGTTCTTTGTGTTGGAAATTTTAAGTCTAGCCACGTCCAAGATTCTGAGCAGTTTTGTGATTATTGAGCTTCAAAGTTTTTGCATTCCATTCGCCTTTGTAAAAAGGACCTTTTTGTTTTCTAAATTGAAAGTCCCAAAATGTACACAACATAAAAAAAAAACATTACATAATGTAAAGGTTGTCACAGAATAAGAATGTGAATAACTCAATTTTGACAAAAATGTCACACAGAATCTTATCTCTGTATAAGGCTATGCATTTATTGCGTCTTTTCTGTGTACTTGTGACATTATTAATACAAAATCACTTCTCTCCTTAACAAAATGTTTCACTTTATGTCTAGCTGTTTACTTTTGCAGTTTAGTATAATATCAGTGCATATAGGTGTCATTGTGTAACATCAAATTTGCAACACTATTGTTCAAAAGTTTGGAGTTGGTAAGGTTTATTTAGTGTTTTGAAAGAAGTCTCATGTTCACCAAGGCTGCATTTATTTGATTAAAATTAAAATGTAATTTAAAATTCAGCATCTCCAGTCTTCAGTCACATGATCCTTCAGAAATCATTCTAATATCCTGATTTGCTGCTTAAGAAACATTTCTTATTAGTATCAATGTTTGGTTTTTATCCAGGATTCTTTGATGAAAGTTCAAAAGAACAGCATTTATTTAAAATAGAAATCTTTTGTAACATTATAAATGTCTTTACTGTCACTTTTGATCAATGTCAAATATAAATAAAACTTACTGACCCTTTTGAACAGACCTTTTGAACAGTATACATGGCAACACTTATCAAAAAAAGAGACGAGGCAATTACTAAACATGTTTTATGATGTGCAACAGTTCAAATATGTTAGAAGGATATGTACTGTTTATTATTAATTTTGGTTTCTCACAAATTTACACCATTTAATTGTATTTATTGGCTGCATGTGAGTGGAAAATGTCTTTTTAACTCTTGCTGTTCAGTTCTGCAGGTGCAGGTTGTGAAATGTGAGTGTTGAAAGAGGGGTTTTGCACTCTGTTCTACTAATTCAGACCCAGAGCAGGAAGTGGTGATGCTTAAAATCTTAGCGTGGTCTCATCTGAATCACACTAATAGAGGACTGCATAGACACATTTAGACAAGAAATTAGATGTGCACATATTTAGATCTGACACAACATTATTAATTTCAAGGCAGATTCACATCTAACCAATTGCAGACAAAATCTGTAAGTCCCACTGCCATCTGTTCATTGCCTTCTAACAGCTAACAGGATAGTGTGTGTGTGTGTTTTTTGACACTGTATTGTCTGAAATCAGAGCATTTCAACACCTGCCATCTTTGCTTTAATTCATCACTTCTGTCTGATGATCATGAACAAACACAAGATGACTGATCCTATTTACAGTAATACTGCACCACTTTCCAAAGAGAGGCCTGATGCTACATATGAATGTAAGTGACTCGTGGGCTTATAAGTGAAATTTAAATGTTACATTTTGTAACCCGGTATGTCATATTGAGCTACAGGGATACACTCGGAGTAATATACACTTACTCCGCTGTATTGTTTCATTCTGGATATCATTATTGTCAATCTTAAATCATCTTTATATTAAATCATATTTTATGTTAATTAATCTAAATCAGAGTTTATCATGCTAATATGAAGATTATACACAATATATCCTTCCTTACACTGTCAAGTCAACTTTATTTATAGCGCTTTATACAATACAGATTGTTTCAAAATGTTTCACTTTAATAAACAGGAAAACAACGATGCAAACTTCATAAAATGAGACATACAATTTCTGCTGTAAAGTAGCTCTACACAGTCAATAGTGTCATTATTGAACTCAAGTCAGTGTTGGTTCAGTTCAGTTCAATAACTCAGTTATGAAAGAAGTTCAGCTATAAAGCAGCTCTACATAAAACAGTGTCATCGTCCACTGTTTTCAAGTTCAGTTCAAGTTTTGTTCTCATCCAATAGTGTCAGTGCAGTCAAAACGATAATATTGCTGAATATTAAGCAGGCTTAAAAGCAACAGTATAAAGAACCCAAACTCCATCAGGCGACACAGAAATGGAGACAAAAAAAACATTGTGTTGATTTGTGTTCCATTTGTCTCTTTTTATATGTTTAATGTTCTGTATAGGTAACAGATCCAGCTGTGACCCAGGGATCCGGGTTCTTCTGTCTTTTCTCCTCTTCTTGTCTTTGCTGGCTAATGGTGTGTTGGCATACCTGTGTGAGTATCCACAAAATTCATATGCACATAAACACATATGCCTGTGGCTTTCTTTCTTATACACTGTGCATTATTTTCATAGTATATACAGTATCTCACAAAAGTGAGTACACCCCTCGCATTTCAGCAACCAATTTAGTATATCTTCTGAAGAGACAATACTATAGAAATGAAACTTGGATATATTTTATAGTCAGTGTGCTGCTTGTATAGCAGTATAGATTTACTTTCCTCTGAAAATAACTTAATATTCAGCCATTACTGTCAAAATAGCTGGCAACAAAAGTGAGTACACCCTAAGTGATAACAGCGGTACTTCGTTTAACCATGCAAAGCCACATGTCCTATTCATCACGTTCATGTTTTTGTCTGCTTGACAGGACCATACAAATTTGTGTGTCTTGTATTAGAGCAGTTCAAATTTGGTGCTTTGAGTACAATTCTCTCATACTGACCACTGGATTTTCAACATGGCACCTCATGCCTAAGAACTCTCTGAGGATTTGAGAATTAGAATTGTTGCTCTCCACAAAGGTGGTCTAGGCTATAAGAAGACAGGGAACACCCTGAATCTGAGTTACAGTACATTGGCCAGGGTCATACAGAGGTTTTCCAAGCCTCTGAACAGGCCTCGCAAGGGTCAATCAAAGAAGTTGAGTCCTCGTGCTGTGCGTCAGGTGCAGAAGCTGGCTTCAAAAAACAGACGCATAAGTGCTGCCAGCATTGCTTTAGAGGTTGCAGAAGCGGAAGGTCCGCTTGTCAGTGCTCAGACCATACGCTGCACACTGCAACAAGTCGGTTTGCATGGCCGTCGTCCCAGAAGGAAGCCTCTTCTGAAGCTGGCTTACAAGAAAGCCCGCAAACAGTTTGCTGAAGATATCCTGTCCAAGAACATGAATTACTGGTACCATGCCCTGTGGTCTGATGAGACCAAGATAAACTTGTTTGGCTCAGATAGTGTCCAGCATGTGTGGTGATGCCCTGGTGAGGAGTACCAAGAAAATTGTGTCTTGCCTACAGTCAAGCATGGTGGTGGTAGCATCATGGTCTGGGGCTGCATGAGTGCTGCTGGTACTGGGGAGCTGCGCTTCATTGAGGGAAACATGGATTCCAACATGTACTGTGACATACTGAAGCAGAGCATGATGGCCTCCCTTCAGATAAGCAGTTTTCCAACACAATAATGACCCCAAACACACTGCCAAGATGACAACTGCCTTGCTGAGGAAGCTGAAGATGAAGGTGATGGAGTGGCCTATGGAGCCGGATCAGCCTCAGAAATAATACATTTACAAAACAAAATTCATAAATGCACAGCACAATTCACATTTACAAAATCTGATTCGTAAATTCAAAACACAGTTCATAAATGCACAAGCATTTTTCATAAAAGCATAAATATTTCCCCAAATGCTCACACAAATGCATGTATCAAGTTCTTGAATTAATTTCCATCACACATTTATGAATGTATTTCACACATGTATTTCATGGATCGTTGAATCTGCATTTGCAAATCGTCACACGTGCGTGGACTGCTTTGCATTTGTGTGTGGTATTTTTGAGACCTTCCTGGCAGGTTAAGATTCATAAATATCTTTTTTTTGGAGGATGTTCTGTTTAGCCAATCGTGGTGAGCTTTTAGTCCACCAATCAAAACGCTCCTTACTGAACAGACTCAAGAAGCTCAACGCTGCGCTTGTGCTGTGCATTGTTCCATGATCGGGTCCTTTATGTAAAGACATTTTAATGGGTACTCTTTTTCTAGCAGCTGATTACAATTTCTACAAAATCACATTATGATTTATATTGTTCACACAAAATACAGCTACCCGGTTAGCCTGCTGTCTTGTACACCAAAGTTGCACATATCCTATTTATTCAGATCAATCTGTAATGTTATTAAATAAGTGTTAAATGTCCAGATATTTCATTTGTTAACAACAATTATGTAATGTATTCTGTTGTTGTTGTTATTAGTAGTAGTATCAGGTTCGCAGTTACTTTTGACCAGGCATTAAAAACAGCTACCACCACCTGAGGGAGATTTCGAACACACACAGCGGAGAGATTTCAGCATGGAGGATAAAAACCAGACTCAACAAAATCACATTATGGATATGGATCATGGAACAATGCACAGCACAAGCGCAGCGTTGAGCTTCTTGAGTCTGTTCAGTAAGGAGCGTTTTGATTGGTGGATTAAAAGCTCACCGCGATTGGCTAAACAGAACATCCTCCGAAAAAAGATATTTATGAATCTTAACCTGCCAGGAAAGTCTCAAAAATACCACACACAAATGCAAAACAGTCCACGCACGTGTGACGATTTGCAAATGCAGATTCAACGATCCATGAAATACATGTGTGAAATACATTCATAAATGTGTGATGGAAATTAATTCAAGAACTTGATATATACATATTTGTATAAAGATTTTAAATTTATATAGGTAAGATGCATTTGTGTGAGCATTTGGGGAAATATTTATGCTTTTACTTGTGCATTTATGAATTTTGTTTTGAATTTACGAATCAGATTTTGTAAATGTGAATTGTGCTGTGCATTTATGAATTTTGTTTTGTAAATGTATTATTTCTGAGGCTGATCCGGCTCCATAGCGACCAAGTATGTCTCCAGACCTGAACCCTACTGAGCACCTGTTGAGCATCCTCAAGCGGAAGGTGGAGAAGCGCCATGTGTCTAACATCCAGCAGCTCCGTGATGTCATTATGGAGGAGTAGAAGAGGATCCCAGCAACAACCTGTGCAGCTCTGGTGAATTCCATGCCCAAGAGGTTTAAGGCAGTGCTAGATAACTGGTTCTCACGCAAAATATTGACACTTTGGACACAGTTTTGACACGTTCACTTAGCTATTTTGACAATAATGTCTGTATGTTAAGTTATTTTCAGAGGACAGTAAATCTATACTGCTATACAAGCAGCACACTGACTACTCTAAAATATTTCCAAATTTTATTTCTATAGTATTGTCCCTTGAGAAGATATACTAAAATGGTTGCTGAAATGTAATGTACTCACTTTTGTAAAATATTATATATATATATATATATATATTTTTTTTTTTTTTTTTTTTTTTTTTTTACAGTTTACTGCAGTGGAACAAATCAGTTGATTGGATGTGGAACAGAAACAAACTACCCAAATCCAGGTGGATGAAATCCACATTGTCTTCTATTGCACTCAGAAGTTGCAATGCAACTTTCTTACTTCAATGCAAATAAATTAACGGTGAAAGACCAGAGGTGTCATGCTGATTGATCATACGTGTCCCTGTCAGTTTAAAGTCACAATGAAATCAAAATTGACAATTCTTTTTTTTTATGAAATATTGCAGTATTTATTATAAATGATAATAATTTGATTTGTAATAGTAAATCACTACCATCCAATCAATTCCCGATGGACAAAATCAATTCCCGCCCTACAATTGTTCTTGTTCAAGAAGCTGTATCACTCATATATACGTCAAAATAGGGAAGAAAAGACTATCACAACCTATTTTTTTTTGTTGTAATTACTTAAACAGACCATTTACACCTGCTATTAACATCCATCTCAGGGGATCCAAACATGGTTATTACACTTATATTTTTTTCCCAGATTTCCCTTAAGAATCACTTGGAGACTTCACAGTAGTCTTAACATTGCTTAAATTAATGCATCTCCTATGAATCAACTAGAATTGATTAATTTTTGTTACATCTAAATATATTTTATTCATTTTATATTTATGTATGGTATTTTTTGGTTGCAATTTATTTTATAGTATGTGCACTTAAAGTGTACTGAGCAGTAATAACTTAACTTAACAGACTTAACATAGATTGAGGTTAGGTTTAGGGTTAGGTTCAGGGTTAGTATTTATTGTCATTACAGTCTTTATAATTACTATAGTATGTATGTACTGTGTACAGGTAAAATATATATGTAAAATAATGTGTAAATTATATTAATATATTGGTAGTAATAATAGGCACTGTGGATTTTTAGAAATGTCCTATAAAAATAGTAAAATGCCATATTTAGTTATAGTTTGTTATTTTACTCTTTCTTTAGAATATCTTAGATTTATAAATGTAGTTTGTAGGTTGTAGTTTTCAAAATGGCTTTAATTTCTGGCAAATAAATATGGGAAAAATGTAAAATACAATAGAAAAACATATTTTTAAAGCAGAAAATTGTTACAAAACTCCCTAGTTTCCAATACACTGGTTACTCAGGGTATGTTGGTTTACCATTGTACTGACACTGCAAGAAGAAAGGATCAGTTTAGAAGGATCAGTTTCATTGGCCATTGTAATAAATGTCTTGTGACTGCTTCAAAGTGTTGCTGATTCGGCATAAGTGTTTCATTTCCTGCACAAAAGCACCATTGTTGAAATTAAGTTGGTAATGGACATTCACATTGGTTCACAAAATAAGACAAACAGGAATTAAAATTGCATTCCAGATTGTGTGCCAATGTACTCTCTTCCATTGTACCTAGTCTGTACAGTAAGTGGTGTCAAACTAGTATTTTTTTAAGTTTCTCAATTCTAGAAAAATAAAATATTGCTATTCTCAACTAGCCGAATATTAGAACAACAACTTGCCATTCAAATCTGACAGTGCACTACCTGAATAACAACCAGAGCTGTGCAGAGATGTTTGTTATTACACTAGTGTTGTATATTTGCAGCTATAGATCTGCCTTTAAACACCATAGTCAATGCAATCAGATATGTCTGGGTGTGGCTATCTATTTAATTGTTTTAATAACGACATTTTTGTGTCTGTATCAGACAGTTCTATATCACATAGACAAACTGTACGAGTCATTGAAAAACTGAGATGTTATCTCTGACAATGAAAAGTGTTAGAGAAAAGGAGAATAAAACTACAGATAAATAAAAACCAACCCTAAATGCTTTTGTATGTCCCCAACACCTAATAACCTCCTGACAGGAAATGATGACAGGAAATTATGAAAGAAAAGTGTGGCAGTTGAACCCCTCAAATACCAAGTCAAATCAGAGCAGTTCTCTATTTGAAAACTAGCAGTAGCAACACAATGCCTGAAAATATTTACTTAAATACTTTTCAAAGTCACAATTCAAGATCAACAGAGAAAGATCAACGTAAGTGCCCTAATTTCTATTTTATATAATCTTGGTAATCAGTTTGAATTGTGCCTAGAAAATAACATACATGTTTCAGCCATTACACAAGATTAACATCTTGGTATTGTTTATATTTGTAATTTCCATCAGTGTTGTGAACTTAAAAATGTAAAAGTTTTATGTGTTATTTGATTGATTTTCTCTCTTTTCGTGTCAGTATTCAACATCATTCACATTTTAAATCTGGGAAGTCATAAAACTTTTTGGTGCTTTCCACGGCAGAATTCTTGCCCTTCGTTTTACAAAGAAAGAATCTCAGACTAAAAAATCTTGTAATTTAAATATAGTTAAATAGTATTTATTCACATTATAAGAAATTAACATCATACGAAAGAACTCCAGTTATTTTCAAACTTCCCTTTGCTAAAATGTGTTCTCGGCAAACTTTATGAAGGGGTTGAAGCTGGAATTGTGTTTATGATGATACATTATATTGCCAAAAGTTTTGGGACGCCTGGCTTTACATGCACATGAACTTTAATGACATCCCATTCTTAATCTGTAGGGTTTAATATGGAGTTGGCCCACCCTCCACCAAACTTTACACTTGGCACAATGCAGTCAGGCAAGTATCGTTCTCCTGGCAACCGCCAAACCCAGACTCGTCCATTGGATTGCCAGACAGAGAAGCGTGATTCGTCACTCCAGAGAACACGTCTCCACTGCTCTAGAGTCCAGTGGCGGCATGCTTTACACCACTGCATCCGACGCTTTGCATTGCACTTGGTGATGTAAGACTTGGATGCAGCTGCTCGGCCATGAAAACCCATTCCATGAAGCTCTCTACGCACTGTTCTTGAGCTAATCTGAAGGCCACACAAAGTTTGGAGGTCTGTAGCTATTGACTCTGCAGAAAGTTGCGACTTCTGTACACTGTGCGCCTCAGCATGCGCTGACACTTCTCTGTGATTTTACGTGGCCTACTTCGTGAATGAGTTGCTATTGTTCCCAATTGCTTCCACTTTGTTATAATACCACTAACAGTTGACCGTGGAATATTTAGTAGTGAGGAAATTTCATGAATGAGCTTGGGTTGTTGACATGACATGGCATTTTCACTGTCGCATAAGATAAAAATTCATATAATTAGTAAAAATGTATGTTAAACTACATAATCATGGAAAATTATACAAATGTGTCTTGCTAACTACTAATGACAGGTTAGCTACAAATAGCAAGTTCATTAACAGACTCAAAAGGCTGAAACATCCTACGGTGTGACAGATAATATCCACCGGTGTGACACCTGTACTGTTACACTGCAGGACAAAGGTGTCACACAAGAGGACAAGGTCTCTTTAAAAAGCATTTGAAATAATTAAATAAGATTTGTTCAACTCCTTTTTATTCTTTTTTTTGAAAATTTTCAGTGTTCTTAAATGCAATAATTACATTGAATAAAAAAAATTCTGTTTTGCAGAAAATTTGTACTGTTATAAAGTGTCATAAAAATAAGTATAAAATGTGATATTCTTTGTTTTTGAAAGAACTGAAATGAGGGAGAAATTAATGGGAGGGAGAGGACATGGAAGTATAGAGAGAAAATGAACAGAGGTCCACGCAGAAGGGAGGAGATCCTAAGAGAATGACGCAAAGTAAATAGAATCGAAATGATGCCTTAAAAGAGCAGCCATATACTTTAAAAAATTTGATTTTTAAAAACATGGTTGACGATTTAACAAAATGAAATGTTATTTCTTCTTTAACAAACAAATGAATTACATTAAAAATAGATTTTGGGTTGTTAAAGTTTCAAAGATATTTGCTCTGTCAAGGAGTCACCGTTCATTTTGTTGATTTAAATAAACAACAACAACATGTTGATATTGTTTGTATCAAAATTAAATTATTTTTTCTCTGACGCATTCAAAGTTAAATAAAAATATTTTAATGTAATACCCCTCACTTTCTTTAATGCAATAACTACCATTTCTGTTCTGTAGTGTGACATAGTGTCCTCTGGTGTGACACACATAAAAGAACCACTGATTTGTCTCTATTTCAAAATATCTTAAAAGAACAGTTGAGTATTGCTGTAGGGGAGATATAATCATCACTCATCTTAAAATGGTATAATTTTCAGTAGTTTTGAAAGGATGACAGCAAAGTTTGTCTCGTATTTATTGAAAATGTCCAACAAGTCCAACAAGTCATGGGGAAAAATAATGTTATTCATAATTTCGTATTAAATAAATAGCACTATATGAAAATAAGAGTTTTTTTCTTAATTTTTGCTATGTCACACCGTAGGACACATTTACGGTACAGTTCAGTAATAATGTTCAAAAAAACAGTGAAAGAATTGATAAAGTTAGTGACATCAGACTTCACACTACATAAATATATGTATTTTTTTTTTTTTTTTTTTTTTTTAAAAATGGTGTTTTACAAAAAAAGCATTTTTTATTGCCTATATGTCAACTACCCACTTATTGCACAAGTGGCAACCTATCACGGTACCACGCTTGAATTCACTGAGCTCCTGAGAGCGACCCATTCTTTCACAAATGTTTGTAGAAGTGTCTGCATGCCTAGTGCTTGATTTTATACACCTGTTGCCATGGAAGTGACTGGAACACCTGAATTCAATGATTTGGAGGGGTGTCCCAATACTTTTGGCAATAAAGTGTATGTATTTTAAAAAGTGCTATACAAATAAATGTGAATTGAGTTGAATCAAATTGAACTGAATTTAATCAAATTGAATTGAATTTCAACGGGCTCATGACATGACCCTGTGGGACCCCCTATTTGAGAATGAGAGTTGACAGTGTTTGGTTGCCCAAAATAACCTGCCATCTGCCTGACAAAAAATGCTTTAGAGAACTATTGATTTGATTATTTACTTATTTCAAAGGCTATTAATTTCTCTACTAATAAATGAATGTATTTTCAGAAAAGGAGTGTGTCAGCGATAAGAGAAATGGTGTCTGTATGGTGGTTCTTCTCTCTGTTCTCCTCTTCCTGTCTCTGCTGGTGAATGCAGTGTTGGCTTACCTGTGTGAGTATCCTCATGTGTTACACATCAGTTGTGTTTGCAGTGTATCAGTTTTTATTTTCTTTTATACTATTTATGGTTCACAGATTACACTAATGACACAAATCAGATAATGGGATGTGAGCCAGTGACAAACAACTCAAACCTAGGTTTGTAAAACACATTTTCTTATACTATTATTACTCAAAGTATTTCATATTGACTTTTTAAACATTTCTTCTATACACTACAACACAACCACAGCAGTCAACAAGCCATCACACCCTTGTACTTATGAAGGTATATCATATTACCGCTGTTCAACATATTTGGCATCATTCTGTGTTCTAATGTATGTGTTTTCTCTATGTATGTTCAAATTAACATACAGCATATTTTTAATGTTTTGTATTGTAACAATACACCGATCAGGCATAACATAATGAGCACCTTCCTAATATTGTGTTGGTCTCCCTTTTGCGGGAGCTCTGACTCAGTCGTCTAGCCATCACAGTTTGGCCCTTTTCAAACTCGCTCAAATCCTTACGCTTGCCCGTTTTTCCTGCTTCTAACACATCAACTTTGAGGACAAAATGTTCACTTGCTGCCTAATATATCCCACCCACTAACAGGTGCCGTGATGAAGAGATAATCAGTGTTATTCACTTCACCAGTCATAATGTTATGCCTGATCGGTGTATAAATGTATATTGGATGTACATGTTTGTATGTTTCTTTAAATTGGAAAATTATTAATTCTGCTATTCAATAAGAATTAATGCACATAAAAATTAAAAATAAATAAATAAATGCTGTATAAACTGTCACTTCAGTTTTGCCAGAGAGGTGGGTCCAGGACAAGGGCAGATTCTATCTTTTCTTCAATAATACAAAAGACTGGAACAGCAGCAGAGAACGCTGTCAGGATCTGGGTGGAGACCTGGTCATCATCAACAGTATTGAGGAACAGGTACATATAGAGAAATAGTATTTAAGTAATTAGTGGTTTTGTTAAAGCTATTGCTTTTAGAGTTTTTTTTTTTTAACTACTCTGAACGAGAAGATGCATAGGTCTAAAATCCATAAAAACACTTTATTAACCGCATGAAACACTCGGTTGCTCATTATACTTTACCTTGGTTGCACTGTACATACTAAAAGTCATATTTCAGCCCTTTGTTTTTGTTTTTTTTTAGGAATTTCTTGCTCAGCAAATAGTCACTTCTGATGCATTGGTGCTACACTGGATTGGTCTGACTGACCGCCAGACTGAGGGGACGTGGCTATGGGTGGACAACACCCCCTTAAACATCAACCTCTCGTAAGTACCGTTTTATTTTAAAATCTGATGTGCTTTGAATGGCCTCTATTTGATGGTACAAGTTATTTAAAGGGTCATATGGATTTTTGACATTTTTATACACTTATTCTGTCCTGTCAGATGGTGGATCTTCCCTCCTGATGATTATGATGCACATGATCCCTTGGGTGAAGACTGTGCTGTATTAAATGGATATTTAAGAGGAGAAAAATGGGGAGATATTTCTTGCTTGAAAAAGGAAAGAAGCATTTGTGAGATTCCATGTTCTTGATCAATGCTAAAGTATCTTTCATGACTTTCAATATCACTGTTTATGTACATTTTATGCCTTTGTATTACAGTGTAGAATCTGTGTAGCTCTTTATAAATAATACATGAATACATTAATATGTACAATAGAAACAGCACTAATGAATGTGTGCTTATAATGCATATGCCAAATATGTTATATTTTAATATTTCTGAAGCCTCTATTTAACATTCATACAATCTATTCTAGAGGCCCGCTCTAAGGTGTTGAGTGGGTCATATAACACTCAGGGTGGGAGAAGCTGTGTATGAATGTGTATAAATTTCTTTGTTCTGCTGAACACAAAGGAAGATATTTGGAAGAATGTTTGTAACCAAGCAGATCTCGGCAGCTATTGACTACCATAGTGGGGGAAAAAATACTATGGTAGTCAGTGGCTGCTGAGATCTGCTTGGTTACAAACATTCTTCCAAATATCTTACTTTGTGTTCAGCAGAAGAAAGAAATTCATACAGGTTTAGAACAACTTAAGGGTGAGTAAATGATGACAGAATTTTAATTTTTGGGTGAACTATCCCTTTAACTTTGGAGGATGAAGTAACAGTACATCCTTTTAAGTGCAAATTGGATTTTAAGAGATTCTGTGTACAGAACCTCAGTCTTATCTGAATTTAATAGGAGAAAATTGCAGGTCATCCAATATTTTATATCTTTAACACACTCTGTCAACCTGCATAATTTAGAGGTTTCATCTGGTCATGATGAAATATAGAATTGAGTATCATCAGCATAACAATGGGAACTAATTCCATGTTTTCTTATAATATTACCAAGTGGCAGCATATATATTGAAAATAGCAGAGGGCCTAATTTTGTACATGTCTTCTACCCCCTGGTGGATTAATCAATTCTCTTCAAGAAGTAAAAGGACTTTTTGCAAGTAATATATACAGTAATGGCCAAAAGTGATGTCCGGAGGGGATATTTGCTCAATAATCGCTTTTAATGACACTTCAGGTTCTACTAAATCAAAATATGAAGAGTTTGTTACACTGAGGAAAAGAATACACTAAACTTGGCTATTGTATTAAAATGACAACATTATCTGGCAAGAAAAGGCAAACTCCAGCATATAATTAAATATGGGTTTAATTGTATCACACAAAAAGGCATAGAAAAACAAAAAGCTCACAGGAAATAAATCATACATTGACATTTATAAAACTAATAGGCTAAATGGTTTCTTTAGGCTACTGTACACAACAGTACAGTACAGTTCAAGATGAAATTGGAGGTTGGAGGTCTCGTTCACGTTCTGTGAAACTGTTATTTTGAGTTAGTGTTTATTAAAATTCTACTGTTGCAATTAGATACAGCATTTATTACGTTCTTGCCTCAAACCACTGCGTGACAGTTTCATTGCGTCATGACAAATGATACAATAGAAACGTGGAATGAGTACATTACTTTTACACTCCATTCACAGCTTCACAACATTTATACAAATTATTTGATAAAAAGTTTGAATAAAGTGTGAAGAAGCCAATTTTCCTAGGTCAAAAATCACTTTTGGCCACTACTGCAATTTCCAAAATGTCCACCTACATGTGGACATTTTGGCGTCGTTTTGCTGGGAAACCTTTGGCAATTATGAGAAAGTAACATTGTTATTGATATTTCAAAATTAATATTTACTGGACTGAAACATCTTATGCTTTTATTTTATATTTTGTACATTGCTTCATAGAAAACTGAGTTGAAAATTATTAGAGGAAGGCCTATATTTATTGCAATCATCATTGTAAAGCATTTCATAATGTATTATGCCCACCACAATCAAATGATCAATAAATCATTTAATTAAATTGAAATGTTATTTTACTAAGATATATATTGGTGAGAACTATTATTTGTATTTTCATTCATTCATTCATTCATTCATTCATTCATATTTTTGTGATCAGTTGTTCCAAACAATACAAGCACATCAGAGAAAACAGAGTGAAAACACATTTGGTACAATCTGTTACTTCGCATTACAATAAGAATGCCAGGATCCAAAAGAACCAACAAATGTCCCTCATAAGTACAGTAATATAACCTTGATCTAAATAACAGGATATGTTGTCAAGTAACCAACATGTATTGTTGAACGTACATTTTGTATTAATGGCATGTATGTCTAAAGGTCTGTGGTTGCTGCTTTATCACTAACACCTACTGTATTTGTGTGCACTGTGTACAGCAAGAGGCCTCCAGTTCAATAAGAAAGGGATGAAAAAGAAACGCTTTAGCATGTTTCTATCAGATTACATCAATATGGAATTAGAGTAAGATTTCAACAATGAGGGAAAACCATAAATGGCATGAAACACAAAAAGTGAGTGTTCAAGAAGCACTGACCACAGATAATCATTTATCATTCATTGTTTGAGATGATGCCCCTGCAACAACAAACCAAGTAACAGGAAATGATAGCAGGAAACATCACTACTAAAGTTAAACCAGAATACTTAACCAGATCCTCTCTTCAGTTCTTATTTCTTTACTTGCAGAAGATGTCCGAAGCCATTTATTCCAACACTATTCCAAGAGCCATCTCAAGATCAGCTCATAAAGATAGAAGTAAGTGCTATTTCACAACTTCATTTTTGCAAATTAATTGATTCAGCAGCTTCATTTCATCTTAATATTTTATTTTATTTATTTACTATTATTATTATTATTGTTGTTATTATTATTATTATTTTTAGATATAAATTCTGCTGATAAGAGAGATGGTGTCTGTATGGTGGTTCTTCTCTCTGTTCTCCTCTTACTTTCTCTGCTGGCTAATGCGATGCTGGTATACCTGTGTGAGTATCCTCATGTTTTACATGTACACTTTACATTGCAGTATGTACAAACCCGATTCCAAAAAAGTTGGGACACTGTACAAATTGTGAATAAAAAAGGAATGCAATAATTTACAAATCTCATAAACTTATATTTTATTCACAATAGAATATAGATAACATATCAAATGTTGAAAGTGAGACATTTTGAAATGTCATGCCAAATATTGGCTCATTTTGGATTTCATGAGAGCTACACATTCCAAAAAAGTTGGGACAGGTAGCAATAAGAGGCCGGAAAAGTTAAATGTACATATAAGGAACAGCTGGAGGACCAATTTGCAACTTATTAGGTCAATTGGCAACATGATTGGGTATAAAAAGAGCCTCTCAGAGTGGCAGTGTCTCTCAGAAGTCAAGATGGGCAGAGGATCACCAATTCCCCCAATGCTGCGGCGAAAAATAGTGGAGCAATATCAAAAAGGAGTTTCTCAGAGAAAAATTGCAAAGAGTTTGAAGTTATCATCATCTACAGTGCATAATATCATCCAAAGATTCAGAGAATCTGGAACAATCTCTGTGCGTAAGGGTCAAGGCCGGAAAACCATACTGGATGCCCGTGATCTTCGGGCCCTTAGACGGCACTGCATCACATACAGGAATGCTACTGTAATGGAAATCACAACATGGGCTCAGGAATACTTCCAGAAAACATTGTCGGTGAACACAATCCACCGTGCCATTCGCCGTTGCCGGCTAAAACTCTATAGGTCAAAAAAGAAGCCATATCTAAACATGATCCAGAAGCGCAGGCGTTTTCTCTGGGCCAAGGCTCATTTAAAATGGACTGTGGCAAAGTGGAAAACTGTTCTGTGGTCAGACGAATCAAAATTTGAAGTTCTTTTTGGAAAACTGGGACGCCATGTCATCCGGACTAAAGAGGACAAGGACAACCCAAGTTGTTATCAGCGCTCAGTTCAGAAGCCTGCATCTCTGATGGTATGGGGTTGCATGAGTGCGTGTGGCATGGGCAGCTTACACATCTGGAAAGGCACCATCAATGCTGAAAGGTATATCCAAGTTCTAGAACAACATATGCTCCCATCCAGACGTCGTCTCTTTCAGGGAAGACCTTGCATTTTCCAACATGACAATGCCAGACCACATACTGCATCAATTACAACATCATGGCTGCGTAGAAGGATCCGGGTACTGAAATGGCCAGCCTGCAGTCCAGATCTTTCACCCATAGAAAACATTTGGCGCATCATGAAGAGAAAGATGCGACAAAGAAGACCTAAGACAGTTGAACAACTAGAAGCCTGTATTAGACAAGAATGGGACAACATTCCTATTCCTAAACTTGAGCAACTTGTCTCCTCAGTCCCCAGACGTTTGCAGACTGTTATAAAAAAAAGAGGGGATGCCACACAGTGGTAAACATGGCCTTGTCCCAACTTTTTTGAGATGTGTTGATGCCATGAAATTTAAAATCAACTTATTTTTCCCTTAAAATGATACATTTTCTCAGTTTAAACATTTGATATGTCATCTATGTTGTATTCTGAATAAAATATTGAAATTTGAAACTTCCACATCATTGCATTCTGTTTTTATTCACAATTTGTACAGTGTCCCAACTTTTTTGGAATCAGGTTTGTATGTTAACTACATGCATTGCATTACATATTATTATTATTATTATTATTATTATTATTATTATTAGTGGTAGCAGTAGTATTTATTGTATTTTATTTTTTACATTTGCAACAATCCAGCTCCATATATATATTTTCCTCACATCACATGATTCATTTCAAACATGTTCTTCACTGACACTATTGTCTCCTTAATGAACAAGTACACTCACTTTGATAAAAATTTATTAGTGGCACAACTGAGGGACATTCATAATTTGTGAAAAAACGGTTATACATATAATCATTTTCACATAACACAGTAATGTTGAAATGGTTTTATGTTTATTCCACTCTTTGTGGAGATTATAATGGATTTAAAAAAAATTAATTCTCAAATCAATTTAAAAGTCAAATATCAAGCGTGACTCAACCTTCCAACTTCATGCATTTGTATACAATATATATTACATATACAAAATTGAAGTTCCAAATTCACATCACTTCACTTTTTCCACATTTTGTTATGTTATAACCAAACTGAGCGATCAGGGGAGAAGGGCCTTAGTCAGGGAGGTGACCAAGAACCTAATGGTCACTCTGACAGAGCTCTGTGGAGAGAGGAGAACCTTCCAGAAGAACAACCATCTCTGCAGCACTCCACCAATCAGGCCTGTATGATAGAGTGGCCAGACGGAAGCCACTCCTCAGTAAAAAGCACATGTCAGCCTGCCTGGAGTTTGCCAAAAGGCACCTGAAGGACTCTCAGACCATGAGAAACTAAATTCTCTGGTCTGATGAAACAAAGATTGAACTCTTTGGCCTGAATGACAAGCGTCAAACCAGGCACTGCTCATCACCTGGCCAATACCATCCCTACAGTGAAGCATGGTGGTGGCAGCATCATGCTGTGGGGATGTTTTTCAGCGGCAGGAACATGGGAGACTAGTCAGGATCAAGGAAAAGATGAATGCAGCAATGTACAGAGACATCCTTGATGAAAACCTGCTCCAGAGCGCTCTGGACCTCAGACTGGGGTGAAGGTTCATCTTCTAACAGGACAACGACTCTAAGCACACAGCCAAGATAACAAAGGAGTGGCTACGGGACAACTCTGTGAATGTCCTTGAGTGGCCCAGCCAGAGCCCAGACTTGAACCCGATTGAAAATCTCTGGAGAGATCTGAAAATGGCTGTGCACCGAAGCTCCCCATCCAACCCGATGAAGCTTGAGAGGTCATGCAAAGAAGAATGGGAGAAACTGCCCAAAAATAGCTGTGCCAAGCTTGTAGCATCATACTCAAAAAGACTTGAGGCTGTAATTGGTGCCAAAGGTGCTTCAACAAAGTATTGAGCAAAGGCTGTGAATACTTATGTCCTTGTGATTTTTTTCATTTTTTATTTTTAATAAATTTGCAAAGATTTCAAACAAACTTCTTTCACATTGTCATTATGGGGTATTGTTTGTAGAATTTTGAGGAAAATACTGAATTTAATCCATTTAAGGCTGTAACATAACAAAATGTGGAAACAGTGAGGTGCTGTGAATACTTTCCGGACACACTGTAACCCTAAATACTTACTATTTTGTAATACGAATGCTGTAATGTTATGTGTGATCTTATTTGTATTACAGATTACAGAAATGGCCCAGAACAGCTGATGAGTTGTGAACCAGTTACACACTGCTCTTATTCAGGTAGACAAACTCCACGTTCTCTCTGTTTACATAATACAGACACAATGTTTATTTAGAATTTGATATTTAATTTTGTTTGTTTTTATGTTAGATGTTGACCACAATGCTCAAATCAAACAGATCTTTCGCAAGGATATGGAAAACAGATCCCAAGCACAGCACTGTCCAAAAAAAAGCAAGTCAATTTATTTATCATGTTCTTATGCATAAACACATTAGAACCATATGTCAAATATTTTAGTAAATACTGGAATATTTTCAGACATGTATAGAGTCAGCTGCAGAATAAGTCAGTATGCAAAATAAATAAATTACACTTCTCATGTTACACAAAACAGTTTTGTACCTCACATGTCGAATATATAATCCAAAATTTTGTTTAGGGCGCTGATATTAAACATTCAAAATCTGTCACACAAGATTTCCCTGAGAAGTGGGTCCAGGACAAGGGCAGATTCTATGTTTTCTCCACTGATACCATGGACTGGAACAGCAGCAGAGAACGCTGTCAGGATCTGGGTGGAGACCTGGTCATCATCAACAGCATTGAGGAACAGGTATAGATATATAATATGACATCATTAGAACATTTGATTTAAGATGAAAGATGTACATTGAACTTAAATGAAACAAGCTGCAGATTAAATAATCTCTATACACTCACCTAAAGGATTATTAGGAACACCATACTAATACTGTGTTTGACCCCCTTTCGCCTTCAGAACTGCCTTAATTCTACGTGGCATTGATTCAACAAGGTGCTGAAAGCATTCTTTAGAAATGTTGGCCCATATTGATAGGATAGCATCTTGCAGTTGATGGAGATTTGTGGGATGCACATCCAGGGCACGAAGCTCCCGTTCTACCACATCCCAAAGATGCTCTATTGGGTTGAGATCTGGTGACTGTGGGGGCCATTTTAGTACAGTGAACTCATTGTCATGTTCAAGAAACCAATTTGAAATGATTCGAGCTTTGTGACATGGTGCATTATCCTGCCGGAAGTAGCCATCAGAGGATGGGTACATGGTGGTCATAAAGGGATGGACATGGTCAGAAACAATGCTCAGGTAGGCCGTGGCATTTAAACGATGCCCAATTGGCACTAAGGGGCCTAAAGTGTGCCAAGAAAACATCCCCCACACCATTACACCACCACCACCAGCCTGCACAGTGGTAACAAGGCATGATGGATCCATGTTCTCATTCTGTTTACGCCAAATTCTGACTCTACCATCTGAATGTCTCAACAGAAATCGAGACTCATCAGACCAGGCAACATTTTTCCAGTCTTCAACTGTCCAATTTTGGTGAGCTCGTGCAAATTGTAGCCTCTTTTTCCTATTTGTAGTGGAGATGAGTGGTACCCGGTGGGGTCTTCTGCTGTTGTAGCCCATCCGCCTCAAGGTTGTGCGTGTTGTGGCTTCACAAATGCTTTGCTGCATACCTCGGTTGTAACGAGTGGTTATTTCAGTCAAAGTTGCTCTTCTATCAGCTTGAATCAGTCGGCCCATTCTCCTCTGACCTCTAGCATCAACAAGGCATTTTCGCCCACAGGACTGCCGCATACTGGATGTTTTTCCCTTTTCACACCATTCTTTGTAAACTCTAGAAATGGTTGTGCATGAAAATCCCAGTAACTGAGCAGATTGTGAAATACTCAGACCGGCCCGTCTGGCACCAACAACCATGCCACGCTCAAAATTGCTTAAATCACCTTTCTTTCCCATTCTGACATTGTTTGGAGTTCAGGAGATTGTCTTGACCAGGACCACACCCCTAAATGCATTGAAGCAACTGCCATGTGATTGGTTGATTAGATAATTGCATTAATGAGAAATTGAACAGGTGTTCCTAATAATCCTTTAGGTGAGTGTATGTCTGTCATGACAACTAGGAGTGTTTGGCATAGTAATGGATATGACAATGTTGATATATTTGGTCTTGGTGGAATAGATCTGCTATGCTGCTGCTGCTTTTATTGCTACGCTGCTGCTGCTGCTGCAGAGCAAGTACATGACTTGCTACTGCCAATATATACACAACACGTTGCTGTGAGCAAGTAAGGCATGCTGCTGCTGTACAATATAGCATACATAAATTACCCATAGACAGGTGGGGCTGGGGAAGGTGGAGGGTTTCTGAAAGCGCGCTGCACGCTCATTGGATACTAATACAGCAGAGTTTCATGACTTTTTATTGTAGAAACTTCTTGCAAACCAAATACGCATTATTGGCGCAAAAATGTTATATTGGATTGGTCTGACTGATAGCCACACTGAAGGTGTTTGGTTGTGGGTGGACGGCACCATGGATCATCTTAGGCAAGTATTATTTTTAATGTCTGTGTTGAAAAATGTACATGATGTTTAAAATGTCCCTTTCAATTTGAAACCTGTTTGGATACACTATGATACCTTTTTTATGCAGCTTTATAGTCAAAATGATGTATTTATTTATTTATTTGTCAGTTTCTGGGCACTGCCCCCTGATGATCACAAATCAGCGGACAATCCTCTGGGTGAAGATTGTGTCGTCTTGAATGGGCGAATGATTGAGTCGATGTGGGGAGATGTTTTTTGTTTGAGGAAGGAGAGAAGCATTTGTGAGATTCCATGTTCTTAATAAATATTTACTTAATAAAAGTTTGTGAAATGTGCTTTCTGCAAGCCCCCAAAGAGGAATATAGACAATAAAAATAAAGATAATAAAAAAGACATTTAAAATAATGTAAATAATAAAGCATAATTATAAGGCAGAATAAAAGTATATGAAGGGGGAAAAAGCTTGATCACTTTATGAAAATGTAAACAGCCTTAAATAAACAGAAGAAGAAGCCATACGAGTCATATAATAAATTGTACCAATGTGCAAAGATGAGTTAATTTATAAGTAGGAAAATATTGTGGTAAATGTTTGATTTCACTGTTTAATGATTTTAAATAAAGGACAATAAAATACTTAATGATTAACTGATAATACTGAGTATTTACAGATGTTATTCAATAATAAAGCAAAGAATAACCCCCAGCATTTGCAAATACATTGTATGAAGTAAAGATGAATCTTGAAAGGTGAGTCTTGAGGGTTTGACTAAATTTGTCTGAACTGGAAAGTACAAATTAATTGGACAAACAAGACACTTCATATACTGAGATATGAGTAGTAGAGACTGGGGGTTAAAAACTAGAGTGGCAGTATTTCAGATGCAGCCAATGATGCTGTTGGGCTACCCTTACGAAGAAGTTTATTCAAGTGTTCTATTAGTATACTTCTTTTAAACTAAAAATAAGAGAGTATACTTTCAGTGTACTTTTTATATACTTCTCAGAAATATACTTAAAATAAAATAAATTGCACTTAAGTATACTTGACTTATACTGACAGAAAAGTCTAAGTATATTTGGCCTATACTTGTACTCAATCTTTTGATTGAGATATACTTAAAAGCATAATTAAGTATTCAAAGTATACTTGGCTTGTAATTGTGTTTAATCTTTTGATTGAGTAAACTTTTAAATATATATATATATATACACTCACCTAAAGGATTATTAGGAACACCATACTAATACTGTGTTTGACCCCCTTTCGCCTTCAGAACTGCCTTAATTCTATGTGGCATTGATTCAACAAGGTGCTGAAAGCATTCTTTAGAAATGTTGGCCCATATTGATAGGATAGCATCTTGCAGTTGATGGAGATTTGTGGGATGCACATCCAGGGCACGAAGCTCCCGTTCCACCACATCCCAAAGATGCTCTATTGGGTTGAGATCTGGTGACTGTGGGGGCCATTTTAGTACAGTGAACTCATTGTCATGTTCAAGAAACCAATTTGAAATGATTCGAGCTTTGTGACATGGTGCATTATCCTGCTGGAAGTAGCCATCAGAGGATGGGTACATGGTGGTCATAAAGGGATGGACATGGTCAGAAACAATGCTCAGGTAGGCCGTGGCATTTAAACGATGCCCAATTGGCACTAAGGGGCCTAAAGTGTGCCAAGAAAACATCCCCCACACCATTACACCACCACCACCAGCCTGCACAGTGGTAACAAGGCATGATGGATCCATGTTCTCATTCTGTTTACGCCAAATTCTGACTCTACCATCTGAATGTCTCAACAGAAATCGAGACTCATCAGACCAGGCAACATTTTTCCAGTCTTCAACTGTCCAATTTTGGTGAGCTCGTGCAAATTGTAGCCTCTTTTTCCTATTTGTAGTGGAGATGAGTGGTACCCGGTGGGGTCTTCTGCTGTTGTAGCCCATCCGCCTCAAGGTTGTGCGTGTTGTGGCTTCACAAATGCTTTGCTGCATACCTCGGTTGTAACGAGTGGTTATTTCAGTCAAAGTTGCTCTTCTATCAGCTTGAATCAGTCGGCCCATTCTCCTCTGACCTCTAGCATCAACAAGGCATTTTCGCCCACAGGACTGCCGCATACTGGATGTTTTTCCCTTTTCACACCATTCTTTGTAAACTCTAGAAATGGTTGTGCGTGAAAATCCCAGTAACTGAGCAGATTGTGAAATACTCAGACCGGCCCGTCTGGCACCAACAACCATGCCACGCTCAAAATTGCTTAAATCACCTTTCTTTCCCATTCTGACATTCAGTTTGGAGTTCAGGAGATTGTCTTGACCAGGACCACACCCCTAAATGCATTGAAGCAACTGCCATGTGATTGGTTGATTAGATAATTGGATTAATGAGAAATTGAACAGGTGTTCCTAATAATCCTTTAGGTGAGTGTATATTGTCGCTCTTGACTACGGGAAGAGAGGAGAACAGACACGAAATGCAGTGAAGTGTCGCCCAGGGGCGTTTTTATTCTTCCAAAACAGTGTCAATGCAATCAAACTCAGTCTCTGTGGTTTAGTGCCAGTGAAGTGCTTAGTAGTGTGGGGTGCAGTTCCTCCTTGCTCCGTGAAGAGAGGGAAGCTTTAGCTGGCTCAGCTGGGTGATCCACACTCCCTTGGAACCAAGTCAGTCTCTCTCTAGGCAAAAAGGAAGCGACACAGAGGTCAGACATGCACCATGTGAGAGTCAAAGCAGCTCCTCCTTTGTTCCTCCTGGCTGGAGCTTTTATCTGCCTCTGGGAGATTGCCTCATGGCCGTCAGCTGGGACCTGCCAAGTGTTGCCCTAATTAGCACTGCCATGGGTGACGAGTAGGGAGCCAGCACTAGCTTGTATATATATATATACACTCACCTAAAGGATTATTAGGAACACCTGTTCAATTTCTCATTAATGCAATTATCTAATCAACCAATCACATGGCAGTTGCTTCAATGCATTTAGGGGTGTGGTCCTGGTCAAGACAATCTCCTGAACTCCAAACTGAATGTCAGAATGGGAAACAAAGGTGATTTAAGCAATTTTGAGCGTGGCATGGTTGTTGGTGCCAGACGGGCCAGTCTGAGTATTTCACAATCTGCTCAGTTACTGGGATTTTCACGCACAACCATTTCTAGAGTTTACAAAGAATGGTGTGAAAAGGGAAAAACATCCAGTATGCGGCAGTCCTGTGGGCGAAAATGCCTTGTTGATGCTAGAGGTCAGAGGAGAATGGGCCGACTGATTCAAGCTGATAGAAGAGCAACTTTGACTGAAATAACCACTCGTTACAACCGAGGTATGCAGCAAAGCATTTGTGAAGCCACAACACGCATAACCTTGAGGCGGATGGGCTACAACAGCAGAAGACCCCACCGGGTACCACTCATCTCCACTACAAATAGGAAAAAGAGGCTACAATTTGCACAAGCTCACCAAAATTGGACAGTTGAAGACTGGAAAAATGTTGCCTGGTCTGATGAGTCTCGATTTCTGTTGAGACATTCAGATGGTAGAGTCAGAATTTGGCGTAAACAGAATGAGAACATGGATCCATCATGCCTTGTTACCACTGTGCAGGCTGGTGGTGGTGGTGGTGGTGGTGTAATGGTGTGGGGGATGTTTTCTTGGCACACTTTAGGCCCCTTAGTGCCAATTGGGCATCGTTTAAATGCCACGGCCTACCTGAGCATTGTTTCTGACCATGTCCATCCCTTTATGACCACCATGTACCCATCCTCTGATGGCTACTTCCAGCAGGATAATGCACCATGTCACAAAGCTTGAATCATTTCAAATTGGTTTCTTGAACATGACAATGAGTTCACTGTACTAAAATGGCCCCCACAGTCACCAGATCTCAACCCAATAGAGCATCTTTGGGATGTGGTGGAACGGGAGCTTCGTGCCCTGGATGTGCATCCCACAAATCTCCATCAACTGCAAGATGCTATCCTATCAATATGGGCCAACATTTCTAAAGAATGCTTTCAGCACCTTGTTGAATCAATGCCACGTAGAATTAAGGCAGTTCTGAAGGCAAAAGGGGGTCAAACACAGTATTAGTATGGTGTTCCTAATAATCCTTTAGGTGAGTGTATATGTATATGTATATGTATATATATATATATATATATATATATATATATATATATACATAGTTTTACATAGTCTTATTAAACTTACATTGTTTGAAAATATTGATTAGAATATTGATAGAAAACAGATTCTTCCTAATTCTGCGTATCTGAATTTTTGTATAGGCTAGTCCACTGGTAGTGTACAAAGGAATTTACTTAAAATCTACTTTACTTTTCCCTAAATTTTCCAGCTATCCATGTTTTCACTGTTATACGGTAGGGGGCGCTATGACACATCTTCTAGTACAGAATCTCCGGATCAAAACACAGGAGAAGAAGAAGCCAAAACACGTAAGAAGAATAGAAGATTGCTCACGCAAGTGTAAAATAAAGCGATCATCAAACATTAAACAGCATGTAAATCAAAACTGCCTAATGTTACTGAATGAAATGTCGAACCCATGAAGAGGAAACGACTGTGAAGTTTTGGGGTGTTGATGGACTCGATCTACTCCGTCTGATCTGTGTTTTGATCATCGTTCTGAATCTGATCAAGGCGTAGTCTGACAAAAATGAGATTTTCTCAACTTTTTGTGTTGCCTTTCTTTATGAAACATTAAAGTGTTGATAAAAAAGGATGCCTGAAGCTACAATAAAATGCTTTTAAAATGGAAAGAGTTAAAGTACAGTTAAAGGTATATTTCAAGTATAGAAAAATAATATCTACATTTGAACATAGTATACTGAAAGTGCAAAAATATATATAAATAGTAAACTATAAGTATAATGTTACATTCACTTAAAGAAAACTTAATAGTATACTTGCAGTACAAACTACTAAACTAGTAGTTTACTGAGAGTATACTTCAAAGTGTACTTTCATAAACTAAAAAATATACTACTTGAATTAAAATAGTAAACTACTAGTATACTCATAAGTTCACTTGTAGTACAGATGCAGTACAAATGAGAAACCTAGTTGTGCACTTAAAGTTTATTACTGTTACACTTATAGTACACTTAAATGTATACTTGCATATACTAAAAGTGGGCCAATTTAGTCCCAAGCAGCATTGAAATAGTACACTTATGAGTTTACTACTAGTACACATTGATGTTAGTATACTTACTGCATAAAGTATACTTAAAATATACTTGAACATTACTTAAGTATACTTCATAAAATGAACTTGAAGTATAGGCTACTTCTTTTTCGTAAGGGTACTAATGAGGTACAAACCTAACCGTGGATAGTATAGCTGATAGTTCAGTGAAAAATAGCTTTATTTTTAAATATTAAATATCATTTTTTAATAAAAATATTCTTATGTCCATATTGTTTTGTGACACATTGGCTTTATTGGGTTTTATTGACTAGATATATAGCCATACATCATATGCAGCCTAATATACGCACTGACAAGACAGAAAAATATTTCTATAGAACAACATATCTAGAAAATCTACCATGATAATAACCAATAATGTTGACAGGAAATAACACTGGTTTTGCATTAGTGTGTCTTCACTGACAGCCTGATCTCACTTCACCGCCTTTCTTGTTGCACACTTCTCTGTTTGACAGCAATGCCCAAACATGACATGTCTGATCATATTTATGATAACACTAGATGGATGAAAAATGATTCACTTGGAAGTAAGTACTTGATTCCTTTTCTCCTTAATAATAATTCACTACACTAATTTGTGGTTGTGTCAACCGGTAATGTATAACTGAAACAATGTATAGTTACTTACTCTTTGTTGGTGTGAATGCGTGTAAATCGTTAATGTAATGAGTTGAAGTTATTTCTATAGATTTTTCTTCAGTATTGTACAATTTTACAATGTATTTTATTTTGTAGGTAGGAAATCTACCAGAGAGAAGAAATGTAAACCTATCTATGCCGTTATTGCTGTTCTTCTCCTCCTATCTTTGCTTGTTAATGGGGTGCTGGCATACTTGTGTAAGTATCCTCAGATTTTACAGAAACTATTACGTTGCATACAGTATCAGAGGTATATTTACATTTACACATAGCCTACATTTTTTTATTTCACTGTTCTTACTTTTGCAGATTTCACTAAAGACAAAAATATGTTGTTGCAATGTGAGCCAGTAACAAACTGCTCAATTTCAGGTAAATCATTCATCTTTATGTGCTCTCATCTTATATGATATTCTACTGACAATATCCTAAAGTCGGCATAGTCTATATCTGAGTTAAATGGCTTCTAGAGCAAGAAAAAATGTAGGGCGTGACTTTATGATTTTTGACTTTATGATTTATGATTGTGGTTTGCTATTGCTGTGATGTCATGTGAGTTACAGGTTGTCCCGCCCTCACACCTTTTTTAAGATTCACGAATTTCAGTAGTATAGTAAAATTCCATAAAATTGAATTGAATAATCCTTACATATTATTCATATTACGAATTAAGAATTTTAAATGAGTAAAACAAAACTAGAGCTTAATAAAATATTTTGTATGAATCTTAATGGACGTCATATAGTTTAGGCTATGTGATTTGTATTCATAAATTTAAACATTCGTAAATCTTAAAAACAGGCTGAAATATTTTTTTGAGTGTGGTCAATTTTGATTTTTCTAGTAATCCTTGATTTTTCTCATTTCCCACACCCCTATTCAGACCATGAACAAAGTAGTCCAGGGTGCACGTATGAGGAGGAATGGATATCATTAAAATACTGCCCAGGTAAAACTATGTCTTGTTTTTCAACATACACAAGAGCTGGTGGATTATCTTCAAAATCCGGAATTTATGACCTTAACCGCCTTGAGTAGGCCTAATCAGTCTTTTTCTCTTTTTTTTAAGTTAAAAAAATATTCTTGAATGCTCTGTGCTTCTGTCTGAGTCTTCTTGCCATATGTCTATTTTTGTGTTTTAACAATGAGTCATTCCAAAATATTTTAGAACCTCGTTTTAGTATGTAAAGGTGCAGTTTTTTTTCAAAACCTACAAATGTGCTTCTAGCTAAACCACAGGCCTGAAACAGACATACAGTGTGTTTCCTCTTTATATCTACAAAAAAAACTTTCTCTGTAGATTTGCCAGAGCAGTGGTTAAAAGGCAATGGCAGCTTCTATGTTTTCTCCCACCACAACAAGACCTGGAGCTCCAGCAGAAAGCATTGCCAGGATCTGGGTGGTGATCTGGTCTTTATTAACAACACAGAGGAGAAGGTACAAAAAAATTGTGTGTATTATCCCTGTTGTTCATGTTTTTGCACGTCGAGGCAAGTGTAATTTGGTCACATAAAATATTGTTCTTATAAAATATATTTTCATTGATAAAGCCATACACAAGATTTCATTGAAAATGATAAAGGAAACCAATGTTCCCTTTCGAGGGAACGAGACACTGCGTCGGAACGACACTTTGGGGACGCTCCCTTAGCGTAGCGTGTCTGAAGTACGAATGAAACTATTCCAATCCTGATTGGTGTTGCGTCATGATGTAACATGTGACGGCATACAGGGAAGCTACAAAGGGACGCCGGCACATAACAGAGATAGCTTTCGCTCTTCAGCAAGCGCTCTGTGTTACTGTCTGTCTTATTTGGTGTTGTATTGTCTCATAAGCATTATATAATCATGGCGAGTGAGCGGTTCAGGAGGTGTGTGCATCCGTGCCCAGGGTGGAGAACCCGTTGCTTGAGCTGTCTGATTCCGAGGAATTGGATGTGCTCAGCATCGAGGTGGGTGAAGCTGAAGTCAAAGACTCGCCGCTTCATTCACCCGCTCAGGAGGAGCTGGTTGAGGTTTTGACCCGCGCTGTGGCCAAGCTAAACATCAGTTGGCCACAACACTTTCTTAAGCAAAGGTCTCAACCTCAACGCCGGGGCTTACCATTTTTTCCTGACTTGCACAACGAGGCTTTGGCTAGTTACCTCTCTCCTGACGCTGCATCGTCCCTCAAAGCCCCGGTGCTGCCCACCAAACCCTGCCGTGAGACATCAGTGTTGGTGGGCAGGGCTTATATCACTGAGCTGCGAAAAGCTGCAGACCTGTCTATCCGCGTTACCAAGGAGACGGCCCGTGCCATCGGCCGCTCCATGGCAGCTATGGTAACTGCGGAGAGACATCTCTGGCTGAATTTGTCGGGGGTGAAGGAGAAAGAGAAAATCCATTCTCCTGGATTCCCCGATATCGCCTTCTGGACTGTTTGGCGATGCAGTCAATACTGTCGTCGACAGATTCCAGGGGGCGAAAAAGCAGTCTGCAGCTTTTAAGCAGTATCTCCCTCGCCGCTCTAAATCGAGGAAGGCTGCCTCGAGCGGGCAGCCACATCTGTCACCAAGTTCAGGTAATGGAACAGGAAGTTCACTCCCTGTTGGTAAAGGAGGTCATAGACACTCCTCCGCCAGACAGGGAGTCCGGGTTCTACAGCCGGTACTTCATAGTTCCCAAGAAGGATGGGGGGTTGCGTCCAATTTTAGATCTGAGGCACTTGAATCGTTCTCTGAGGAGATTCAGATTCAGGATGCTCACAATTCCTACCATCGTGAGTCAGATCAGGTCCGAGGACTGATTTGTCACGATAGATCTAAAGGACGCATACTTTCATATTTCCGTCCTTCCATGTCACAGGAATTTCCTGAGGTTTGCTTTCGGGGGCGAAACGTTCCAATATTGGGTTCTTCCGTTCGGCCTAGCTCTTTCCCCTCGCAAGTTCACCAAGTGCATGGATGCAGCTCTGGCTCCACTGAGACTCCAGGGCATCCGTGTACTGAACTACATCGACGACTGGCTCATATTGGCCCTGTCGCGAGAAATGGCAGTTCAGTGCTTGGGGTTGAGACTTAACACAAAAAAGAGAGTGTTGACACCTTCTCAGAGAACCACGTTCCTGGGAGTCATATGATATTCGACTATGATGCGGGCACAACTGCCTCCCGCGTGTATCGAGTCCATACGGGCGATGGTCTCCAGAATGAAGCTAGGCCACAGCATCACTGTGAAGCAGTTTCAAAGACTGCTGGGGCTCATGGCAGCTGCGTCCAACATAATACCTTTTGGCCTGCTGCACATGAGACCCCTACAGTGGTGGCTGAAAACCAAGGGGTTTTCCTCAAGGGGAAATCTGTTCCGTATGATCAGGGTAACGCGCAGATGCCTTCGTTCCCTTTCCATATGGAAGAAACCTTGGTTTCTGTCCCAAGGCCCAGTGTTGGGAGCGTCATGTTGCCGGAAGACCGTTTCAACAGACGCCTCCCTCACTGGCTGTGGTGCGGTCATGGACGGCCGCTTTGCGAGAGGTCTGTGGCAGACCCAACATTCCTCCTGGCACATAAATTGCTTGGAAATGCTGGCGGTCTACAAAGCTCTGAGGAGCTTTTTCCCGGACCTCCGCAGCCACCATGTCCTAATACGGGCAGACAATATGGCAGTAGTCTCGTATTTGAATCATCAGAGGGGTCTGAGGTTGCGCCCTCTATGCAGACTGGCGCATCAGATCCTCCTGTGGTCCCAGGGGAAACTGTCGTCTCTCAGAGCAATGTACGTCCCCGGGGACCAGAATCAGGGAGAAGACGTCCTGCCGAGGCAGGGGCTGAGGCCCGGGGAATGGAGACTTCACCCAGAGGTGGTGAAGTCCATATGCGAGAGGTTCGGCCCAGCGGAAGTGGATCTATTTGCGTCTTGAGAGATGTCCCACTGTCCACTGTGGTTTTCTCTCACGCATCCAGCCCCACTGGGGTTGGATGCCATGGTGCAGACGTGGCTGAGGCTACGTCTGTATGCATTTCCCCGATCGCTCTGCTCCCAGGAGTCTTGGAGAGGGTCCGTCGAGAAGGGATCAGTCTACTTCTGGTAGCCCCCTATTGGCTGGCCCGAGTATGGTTTTCAGACATCATGGCACTGCTAGCAGGCCTTCCATGGCAGATCCCTCTGAGGAGGGACCTGCTGTCTCAGGCAGGGGGCACAATATTTCACTCCTGGCCAGAGTTGTGGAAGCTCTGAGGGGGCCCAGTACCTAGAGGCTGGCCTATCGGCAGGTATAGTCGAGACCATACTTAGCTCCAGGGCTCCTTCCACAAGGAGGTTGTACAGCCTGAAGTGTAATGTGTTTTCCATTTGGTGTAGAGAGTGTGAGTTGGACTCAGTTAACTGCCCGATGGCTTCAGTGCTGGAGTTCCTCCAAGATCGCTTTTCTGCTGGTCTTACCCCATCCACACTTAAGGTGTACGTTGCTGCCATTATGGCTTTCCACGCTCCTGTAAGTGATGGGCCTCTGGGGAAGCACCATTTGGTTGTAAGTTTCCTCCGCGTTACTCGGAGGATGAGGCCTGCGACTCGTTCCAGAGTCCCAACCTGGGATCTGGCAGTGGTTCTTGAAGGGCTGTCTATGGCTCCCTTCAAACCGCTCGAGTCGGCTGAGGCAAAGAACCTGACCCTGAAGATGGCCTTTCTCCTTGCTATCACTTCTCTCAAGAGAGTGGGGGACCTTCAGGCCTTGGCTATCTTGCCGACTTGCCTGGAGTTTGCCCCTGGCGGAGTTAAGGCCATCCTTCATCCTAGACCTGGCTATGTGCCTAAAGTGCCATCCAGTGTGGCACGGTCAGTGGTTCTTCAGGCCTTCCATCCTCCACCACATGTGTCAGCGGAAGAAGAGAGACTTCATCTGCTCTGCCCGGTCAGAGCACCTAATATATATTTGGAGAAGTCTTCTCAGTGGAGGAAGTCAGACCAGTTGTTGTTGTGCTTTGGCTCATCCAGGAAAGGACTGCCTGCATCTACACAGACAATCAGTAATTGGATTGTCCAGGCTATAGCCACGGCCTATCAGGTGCGCAATTTGCCTTCACCTGTGGCCGTGAGGGCTCATTCTACCAGAGGCATGGCGTCCTTTAAGGCCCTCCTTTCTGGAGTTCCGCTACAGGAGATCTGTGATGCGGCGGGGTGGGCCACTCCGCACACCTTCATTAGGTTCTACAGTCTGCACCTCCCTGCGACGCCCGGCGCTAGGGTGCTCTCGTCCTAAGTGTGCCTGGGTTCCAGCTTCATACTAGGGGAGGCATGATTCTCGGTGTGACATAGTGGGTATTCGTTTCCCAAAGTGTCGTACCGACGCAGTGCGAGTTCCCTCGAAAGGGAACGTCTCGGGTATGACTGTAACCCTTGTTCCCTGAGAAAGGGAGCGAGACACTGCGTCTCGCGGCCACACCTCGTCATGCCTGAAGCGCTTGCTTCATTGCGAAGCTATCTCTGTTATGTGCCAGCGTCCCTTTGTTGCTTCCGTGTATGCCGTCACATGTTACGTCATGACGCAACACCAATCAGGATTGGAATTGTTTCATTCATACTTCAGACGCGCTACACTAAGGGAGCATCCCCAAAGTGTCGTTCCGACGCACTCTTTTGGCTTGCTCAGTTGGGGACACTAAATTTTCAACTATATTACTGATCCGCCCGCATTGACACTATATGATAATTGAAATTAGCTGGATGACATCACCGTTTTCTCCAGAGCGGCTGTACAGCTGAATCAAATTCTGTTGCATTATTTTCCTGCTTAACACTGTGAAGCTGCTTTGAAACAATAGGCATTGTAAGAAGCACTATATAAATAAAGGTGACTTGACTTGGCAGTGTCTCGTTGCCTTTCTCAGGGAACAAGGGTTACAGTCGTAACCCGAGACGTTTTTAAAAGAGAAACAAATGTGAGAGAAGTGGGGCCAGGTGTGAAAACCCACATTGTGTGTTCACAAAAAAAGTTTTTATTTTTACTGTAAAACAGTAACATTACTATAATAGATATTTCAGTTTGTAAAGCCATACATAAATAATTTTATGACAAAGACAGAATATGGTGTGTTTGTTACCCAGGAATTTCTTGCTCAGAGACTATGTGTTACTGGTGAATCTGATCTTTACTGGGCTGGGAACAGTGATGGGAACTGGGCAGATCTGGATTCCAAACAACACAACTGTGCTGTACTCAAAGTAAATACACAAGAAGACATTTCTTGCTTGAGAGAAGAGAGGAGCATTTGTGAGATCCCATGCCTTCAGTAGACCTAGAGTTTTTATTTTTTATGGTTGAATTTTTGTAAACGGTGCCCTCATTTATATAGGAGGTTGATAGTCTTATTTGATATTCCTTTTTGGGACCTACTTTATATTAGGTGGTCTTAACTACTATGTACATACATTTAAGTTAATCATTTGATACAATGCACTTATTGTGCACAAACATGTTTTTACATTGTACTTACATTTTAAAAAATACCTGCATGTAATTACATCTGTAATTAATTTCCGTAGTTACATTTATAATTACTCTGTTGACACTTCCCTTACACCGAACCCTACCCTTAAACTTACTCATTACCACCACACCTGTCCCTAACTTTACCCGTATCCCACCTCAATATCAGCACAAGTGTTTTCTAAATACAATATGAACACAATAAGTACATTGTACTTATATTTTTATGTAAGTACATACTAGTTAAGGCCACCTAATATAAAGTGGGACCCCGTTTTGTATACTTCTTTTCACATTTCCATACTATTCCATGTTTGATATGAGAATCTACTGAAATGTCATACTTTTCATGTAGTTTTTTGATATAGTTAAATTCTAATGACAATTGTGTAAAACTTTTGTGATTTATGTCTATAGTGAATAAAATTCCTTTAATAACCTGTCTATTTTGAATAACTGTCTGCAGCAAATCCCAGTCTGTCTTCCATAGCAATAAAATGTTCTTTTCTACCTATACTTTATTATGTAATCTCTTTTTAAATCTCATCATCTGTTGTTAACAGTATAAAGTTTTTATACATCAATATTTTTGTTGTATAATTAACTACAAATTGTGTTCATTGCTGTAATTTTTTAAAACTTTTTTATATATATTTTTATCATCTCAAGGGGTTTATCCTAAAGAATTTGTACTATTAACAATAAATCATTATCAAAGGATTTTTCTGTTGTCAATACCAACTATTAAAAAAAAAACATAAATTTTCCAAAATGATGCAAAATTAAAAGACATGTTAGGTATCATATGGTTGAAAACATACACCACTAATAAGCAGGAAATTTTGCATGCACAATTATTTGGTCGGTGTGGTTGAATAAAACCCCCAGAAACCTGCCTTTCTTCAGAGTAGGCTATTTTCTCACGAGACCTGAGAGCTTCAGTTCTCTCTTTACTGCTTTAAATATCTCTCTTCAGACAAAAGATGCCTAAAAATGTATATGTCAATTATTTATCAGACTCAGAGCTGACGGCAGCGGATGAAGATAAAAGTGTGCTATTCTTGTCCTTAACTTATATTTACTATTATAGAATAATGACTTATACTGTAACATAATCTTCCCCATACATAAAGATGCTCAAGGCATTAAAACACTAATCAACATGTCAGTATTTAATCAAATGATATTCCTTCTTTTCTCCTTCATTTGTTTTCTATCAATACCTCTAACTCTCTTTCAATTATTCAAGTTCACATTCAAGTTCTGACTGAAACTACTTGTGCATTCTCTCACTAAACACTGTATATTGGGGTAAAAACACACCATCTGAATGAAAATTTCCTTTTTATATTTACATGTTCCTTTATTTATTTAGCAGATGCTTTTATCCACAGCGACTAACAAATGAGAAACTCAACAGATTAAAAAAATCATCTTAAGGAGGCAGAAATATATTGAGAAATGCTAAAATCCAAAATGGTTCAGAATATAATATATATTATCATATACATATAATGTAATATTTGTGTAATTATGTGGGTGCAGTTATGATTATATAAGTTTTATTTCAGATATTATGTATCTAGGATCATGCACTTTATGAAAATTACAGTAACTGTTGGTCCAATGCGGGGTTAGTTAACTGAAACAAAAACCATTAAAAAAAACCCCACTTGAAATAGAATAAATGAATTTTAACTGAAATAAATTAAAATAAATAAAAAAAACTTAAACCTATTTTATTTTAGCTGGTTGCCAAGGCAACATTTCTCACTTTCATTTAGTTTAAATGAATGTACTATTTAAGTTAATGACTTATTAAAAAAACTAATGTCAAAAACACATCAAAATTATTAAAGCTTAAACTAAAATTAAAATGAAAACAGAAAATATAATATTATAATTCAAAATATTGATAATATAAAATAACACTGGTCCAATGTTTCTTATTGCTTATGCAGGGCACTGTTCTGAACTAATTCAAGAACAGAGGTTTTCTCTTCAATTCTCTGTCCTCCTCTTCATGTCTCTGCTGGCCAATGCGGGATTGGCAGACCTTTGTAAGTAGCCATTTCATTTCATTTGTGTTCTGGCTATTTGATTATTGACCTAAATTTTGCACTGTAACTTTCCATTTACTTTCAGGTTTAAATAAGTTTTTGAAAAATCCCAGATTTTCAGTGTGGTCTTATTTGGACCCCACTGTATGTATTAAATATCAGCAGCATTTGCATCTTTAATTTCATATTCACTACACCGCAATGCTTCACAGATCACACTAAAAATGCTAATCAGCATTGTGAACCAAGAGGAAACTGCTTAAACTCAGGTAAATCATTTACTCTCTTCGTCCAAAGCAGTCACACAACTCTGATCATCTCGCCAATTTCCCTCTTTCCACAGGTTCTCATTTAGATTCTCAACCAATAATGAAAAATAACTCCATGAATATTAAAAACCACAGTCTATCAAACTGTTCAGGTATAGTAAAGATATGTCATATGATTTGCATTCAGCATGAATTAGAAAACAATATATATGCAGAGTGTCAGGAGCATGATCACTGCTGTACTTTTACTGTATTCTGTGTTTGTATATCTACATTTTTCATTTCATGGGTCAGATTAGCAGTTTCATTTGAGTCATTTATTAAATCAGGCTGAAGCACAGAAAAGTAAATATGTAAATATCTTTCTCACTTATTCTTTCTCACTTATCTGGTTTCTCTCAATTCTATTTCGAGCTTAACCACACACTCAGATTTTTCAGTTTTTTTTTTTGCTCAAGTGTGTAAACTTCCTGTACATCATTATTAACTAAACTGTCGATGCAGATTTAAAAGAGAAATGGGTCCAGGACAAGGGCAGATTCTATGTTTTCTCCACTGATACCATGGACTGGAACAGCAGCAGAGAACGCTTTCAGGATCTGGGTGGAGACTTGGTCATCATCAACAATAAAGATCAACAGGTACAGATGGGGAATAGTGTGACAATGATAGAGAGAAAGAGATGCTTATAGTCTGCAATTAAAAAATAATATATTTTGGGTTTCATTACACAAGACAGCGACAAAACTTTTTTGTGTCATAGGAATTTCTCTCTGAAAGAGTAAATGGTCTATATGACTACCACTGGATTGGCCTGACCGACAGCCAGTCAGAGGGGGTGTGGCTTTGGGTGGACAACACCCCCTTAAACAACATCCTCTCGCAAGTATCATTTTAAAAGCCTGTGTCAGAACATTTAGCTCTGTAATTAGTGACAAATCACAAACCAATAAAGCTGGGTTTTTTTATGACAACACATGAAAAAAGTTCAATGGGGTTTTTATTTTGTACTTATACATTTTAATTGCTCTTAACTTGAAATATTTTAGTAAGCTAATTCATTCATTAAACTTAAAATTATCATGTAATGTCAACTTAAATGTGACCCTGAACCACAAAACCAGTTATAAGTAGCACGGGTATATTTGTGGCAATAGCCAACAATACATTGTATGGGTCAAAATTATTGATTTTTCTTTTATGCTAAAAATCATTAGGATATTAAGTAAAGATCATGTTCCATGAAGATATTGTAAATTTCCTACCGTAAATATATCAAAAATGTATTATTAGTAATATGCCTTGCTAAGGACTTCCTTTGGGCAACTTAAAAGGCGATTTTCTCAATATTTCGATTTATTTGCACCCTCAGATTCCAGATATTCAAATAGTTGTAGCTCGGCCAAATATTGTCCTATTCTAACAAACCATACATCAATGGAAAGCTTATTTATTATGATGTATACATTTCAATTTCAAAAAATTGAACCTTATGACTGGTTTTGTAGTCCAGGGTCACAAATATGTGGAATAATAGTGGAAACTTGGCTAGTTTTAACTAGCTAATTCAATGCTACCTTGCTAATTGGTAACACAATGCTTACATATAACATAGCATATATAATATATATGCTAACATACAGTATCTCACAAAAGTGAGTACACCCCTCACATTTTTATAAATATTTTATTATATCTTTTCATGGGACAACACTGAAGAAATGACACTTTGCTACAATGTAAAGTAGTGAGTGTACAGCTTGTATAACAGTGTAAATTTGCTGTCTCCTCAAAATAACTCAACACACAGCCATTAATGTCTAAACCGCTGGCAACAAAAGTGAGTACACCCCTAAGTGAAAATGTCCAAATTGGGCCCAATTAGCCAGTTTCCCTCCCCGGTGTTATGTGACTCGTTGGTGTTACAAGGTCTCGGGTGTGAATGGGGAGCAGGTGTGTTAAGTTTGGTGTTATCGCTCTCACACTTTCTCATAGTGGTCACTGGAAGTTCAACATGGCACCTCATGGCAAAGAACTCTCTGAGGATCTGAAAAAAAGAATTGTTGCTCTACATAAAGATGGCCTATGCTATAAGAAGATTGCCAACACCCTGAAACTGAGCTGCAGCACGGTGGCCAAGACCATACAGCGGTTTAACAGGACAGGTTCCACTCAGAACAGGCCTCGCCATGGTCGACCAAAGAAGTTGAGTGCATGTGCTCAGCATCATATCCAGAGGTTGGCTTTGCAAAATAGATGTATGAGTGTTAAAGGGGTGGGGGGTCAGCCTGTCAGTGCTCAGACCATACGCCGCACACTGCATCAAATTGGTCTGCGTGGCTGTCGTCCCAGAAGGAAGCCTCTTCTAAAGGTGATGCACAAGAAAGCCTGCAAACAGTTTGCTGAAGACAAGCAGACTAAGGATATGGATTACTGGAACCATGTTCTGTGGTCTGATGAGACCAAAATAAACTTATTTGGTTCAGATGGTGTCAAGCGTGTGTGGTACAAAGACAAAGACAAGTATGTCTTACCTACAGTCAAGCATGGTGGTGGGAGTGTCATGGTCTGGGGCTGCATGAGTGCTGCTGGCACTGGGGAGCTACAGTTCATTGAGGGAACCATGAATGCCAACATGTACTGTGACATACTGAAACAGAGCATGATCCCCTCCTTTCGGAAACTGGGCCGCAGGGCAGTATTCCAACATGATAACGACCCCAAACACACCTCCAAGACGACCACTGCCTTGCTAAAGAAGCTGAGGGTAAAGGTGATGGACTGGCCAAGCATGTCTCCAGACCTAAACCCTATTGAGCATCTGTGGGGCATCTTCAAACGGAAAGTGGAGGAGTGCAAGGTCTCTAACATCCACCAGCTTTGTGATGTCGTCATGGAGGAGTGGAAGAGGACTCCAGTGGCAACCTGTGAAGCTCTGGTGAACTCCATGCCCAAGAGGGTTAAGGCAGTGCTGGAAAATAATGGTGGCCACACAAAATATTGACACTTTGGGCCCAATCTGGACATTTTCATTTAGGGGTGTACTCACTTTTGTTGCCAGCGGTTTAGACATTAATGGCTGTGTGTTGGGTTATTTTAAGGGGGCAGCAAATGTACACTGTTATACAAGCTGTACACTCACTACTTTACATTGTAGCAAAGTGTCATTTCTTCAGTGTTGTCCCATGAAAAGATATAATAAAATATTTACAAAAATGTAAGGGGTGTACCCACTTTTGTGAGATACTGTATATCTGTTCTCAAACTACACTCACCTAAAGGATTATTAGGAACACCATACTAATACTGTGTTTGACCCCCTTTCGCCTTCAGAACTGCCTTAATTCTACGTGGCATTGATTCAACAAGGTGCTGAAAGCATTCTTTAGAAATGTTGGCCCATATTGATAGGATAGCATCTTGCAGTTGATGGAGATTTGTGGGATGCACATCCAGGGCACGAAGCTCCCGTTCCACCACATCCCAAAGATGCTCTATTGGGTTGAGATCTGGTGACTGTGGGGGCCATTTTAGTACAGTGAACTCATTGTCATGTTCAAGAAACCAATTTGAAATGATTCGAGCTTTGTGACATGGTGCATTATCCTGCTGGAAGTAGCCATCAGAGGATGGGTACATGGTGGTCATAAAGGGATGGACATGGTCAGAAACAATGCTCAGGTAGGCCGTGGCATTTAAACGATGCCCAATTGGCACTAAGGGGCCTAAAGTGTGCCAAGAAAACATCCCCCACACCATTACACCACCACCACCAGCCTGCACAGTGGTAACAAGGCATGATGGATCCATGTTCTCATTCTGTTTACGCCAAATTCTGACTCTACCATCTGAATGTCTCAACAGAAATCGAGACTCATCAGACCAGGCAACATTTTTCCAGTCTTCAACTGTCCAATTTTGGTGAGCTCGTGCAAATTGTAGCCTCTTTTTCCTATTTGTAGTGGAGATGAGTGGTACCCGGTGGGGTCTTCTGCTGTTGTAGCCCATCCGCCTCAAGGTTGTGCGTGTTGTGGCTTCACAAATGCTTTGCTGCATACCTCGGTTGTAACGAGTGGTTATTTCAGTCAAAGTTGCTCTTCTATCAGCTTGAATCAGTCGGCCCATTCTCCTCTGACCTCTAGCATCAACAAGGCATTTTCGCCCACAGGACTGCCGCATACTGGATGTTTTTCCCTTTTCACACCATTCTTTGTAAACTCTAGAAATGGTTGTGCGTGAAAATCCCAGTAACTGAGCAGATTGTGAAATACTCAGACCAGCCCGTCTGGCACCAACAACCATGCCACGCTCAAAATTGCTTAAATCACCTTTCTTTCCCATTCTGACATTCAGTTTGGAGTTCAGGAGATTGTCTTGACCAGGACCACACCCCTAAATGCATTGAAGCAACTGCCATGTGATTGATTGATTAGATAATTGCATTAATGAGAAATTGAACAGGTGTTCCTAATAATCCTTTAGGTGAGTGTATAAGCTCATGCTCCACCCGTCACCATGATGGACGTCACCCTATAAAAACCAACATAAACTCTTCCAAACTAGCATAACAAAACACTAAATATCCCACTTAACATTAATCTTGCTCAAAAAAACATTATATAACGCTTAATTTTGGCATTTACTCTCTCTTTTGAGTGTCATGGCAAAGCATGCTGGGAAATAGAAATCCCAGCCCAGTTTCAAGTTTTAGTTTTTAAAAGAAACAACTTCATAAAACTCAAAACAATTCATATTACATAAAACGTGTCAGTTTTATGAACTCAAAAGAAAAAGAAAGTTCTAAATACTCATAAAAGTTAATTTGATTGAACTTATTTGTTTAAGTTGAGTTGGCTCTACTCAAACCAATTAATTATTTTGATTGTTAGGGTTTACAGTATATAGGGTCCTTGACTCAATTTTAAAGAATGCGTTATGCCAAAAAAGTCCTAGGCTATATAAGGAGAAATTTCTTAAATGATTGCATAATACTTTTGTGTTAAATGGGTTATTTTTTATAGTAATAAAGTATGTTTATGAGCTGCTTAATTCATAAAATGTAACTAAAATTAAAAATTAATTAAACAAAATGAATTAATTGACACTAAATTAATTAAATGATGGGAACCTCTAAAAGGTATATATGAAGCGCGAACCCTTTATGGTTCCATAGAACTAGTGCTGTCAAACGATTAATCGCATCCAAAATAAAAGTTTGTGTTTACATAATATATGTGTGTGTACTGTGTATAATTATGTATTTATAAATAGATACACATGCATGTATATATTTAAGAAAAATGTGTTATATTTATATATAAAATATTTATATATAATACAATAAATTATATAAATCAGTATATGCAGGCAAATATTTCTTAAATATATACATGTATGTATGTGTATTCAAATATACGTAATAATTATTCTCAGTACACACACATATATTATGTAAACACAAACTTTTATTTTGGATGCGATTAATCGTTTGACAGCACTATATAGAACCTTTTCTTTTAAGAGTTTTTGTTAAATCTGTTCTTGATCTCATACATGTAATACACTTCATTTTAGATGGGAGTCACCCCCAGATGACTGGAAAATCGAAAATCCTTTGCATGGTGAAGGCTGTGTTATCTTAAAGGGAGAGAAATGGGGGTACGTTTCTTGCTTGAGGAAAGAGAAAAGGATTTGCGAGATTCCATGCTCTCCACAGTGATCCATTCCAGACAGAGATCTAAATGAATAATTAAGAGAGATTACGTTTATTGCTTGTATTTAGATATAAGCTAGTTATCTTTATAGGCTAGTAAACTTTAAATCAGAAATCAGAGTTCAGAGAATCAGAATCAAGTTGCTATTGCTGAACGATTGCTTCATATTTTTGAACAGTATAGCTTACTGTTTATGTTCATTATATTCATGTTTTGAATGCACAACAGCTAAAATAGGTCTGTTAAATAACACGTCAATATCCCTTTTTTTCTGTCCTAATCCATTAGTTAATTAGCTAAACCACGCGTTCTCAGTTTAGTTATTTAGAGAAAGACTGACTAAATAAACAAATACATAAATAAAAACACATAGGCTATTAATAATAAGAGGAAAGCAGATTATGTAGGCCTATAGACTTGGTCGGCGTCGTGTCATAGCTGGGGGCGTGGCTTGGAGGCGGAGTCGACGTGGGGGAAAACAGTCCATTCCCCCACACTGGAAATGCATGGCGTAAACCCAGTATAGCCTATTTAGAATCACTTATGCCGTTTGACAAAGCAAGATATATAGAAAAACTATGCCGTATTGGGTCGGATTGTCCGTACAGTACCTGTGACTGGAAAAACGACCCAACGGAATGGCCAGGTGTGTCATTTTCTCGTCAAAATGCATGCTGCTCCCCCAAATATCACACGACATGCCTACTTCATTAATTACCCAGTCTTTCGATGAAGACGTTTATTCAGTGTTCCTGAATTTAATGGATTTAATGTATGTATTACATACATGTAACGTTTTAAAATGATCATAAAACTTGTCTTGTGCTATGAAATGTTTCTCTGAATATGCCATGTGCATGGCAAAGGGCGTTTGTGTATTTGTATTTGTTTGGGCTAGAATAAAAACTTGAAATGCGCCAAGTCTAATGTCAAACGTTAATTTACCGCAGTGCCACGTTTAACAAAGTGTTAGTCAAAAGCCTAAAATCCAGTTATTGATGAGCTGTTTGGCATCATTGACGGGTTTAGATAAAGTTTAGAAATCCGTCAGTTTTCTGTTGTCTTGCATGCATGTAGCTTTGTGTTCATTTATTCGTTTTTCTTGTTAGTACGGCCATGCACAAATTAGTTCAGCATTTACTGACAATTACTTTAGTTTTTTTTATAGCAACCGTCTTCGTCGAGGGACTTGGTGATAGGCTTTTATGTCATATAATATTTGGGGGAGCATGATGCATTTTGACGAGAAAATGTCATTCAAATGTCGTATGTAATGTGACTATATCAGCTTGTATTGAAGCACAAACATGAGCCAAGCCCTTCCCATACTTTAATAAAGAAGACTTTTGAATGTTTTGTACATTAATAACCTCACACTGTGTGATAGCTTGCATGAAAACTGCTTTAACGACAAGTTGACCGCTTTTTGATACAGTTCGAATCCCGCGACAAATACATTGGCGTTTTTGTTAAATAAACTTTTGCCATTGCAGTAATAAAATCTCTTATTTTTTTATCTTTACAATAATACCAGCATCATGTAGTGCATGGTTAATTGTAACGGACGTATTGCACAGGCTTGAATTGACGAATGGCTCCGTCTGTTTATTCGGCAGTATAAAACCTCAGATCGTTTTTACTTATTAGAGGTGCAGAACACCACACAGCCACTTTTCGGCTTTAGACCAGGCAAAAATCAATCGTAATCATTACAAAAAGTAAAGATAAAGTGTCTAACAAGGTCTGCGCACGCTCATTCGAACGGCTTGTTCCCCCCCCCAGCATAAACGGATATGACGTTTTTGTGGGCGTTCCCAGTAATGTCGACCAAGTCTATCATTTAGCCTATTTAAGAAGAGTCTGTTTAATTTGAGAATAGTATTTGAGATCCTTTTATTTATGTATTTATGAAATGAAAAAAAAATAACAACATGCAATGCGATGATCTATATATTAGCCTACTATGACAAATTATTTATTTGACTGGTTAATTTCAGAGGTCTTGATGAGACTAAACACGGAACGAGAAAATAGTTAGAAGTTGCAATATTTAATAATAACATAAAACATAGCATATTTTACTAGTCAAAACATCTCCGCTGCATCTCCGTCGCAAAAAAAGTTGTTTAAAAACAAATCTTGTGATTGGTCAGTATCGTCGGAGGAGGAGTCAACACCAAACATCATGTGGTGTGAGGAAGTAACGTTGTTAGGCCTCTATTACTGCATGACTGTACTTGTCAGCACATAGGTTAACAGCATTTTGCACCTCACAAGCACAACATGTGGATTGCTGTCGTCTTAATTTCTTTGGCTTTAGTGGCCATTGTCTTTAAATATTTGTTGGGGACGCCTGGACCGAACCCTTTTGCTGTCGATACGCGCGAGCCGTTGAAGCCCATGGTGTTGGACCGTAAGCTGAAGAATAAAGTCCTTAAACAAGGTCAGTTACACATATCATCTTACGCTCTACTTTACTGTGTATTATGTTTGATTGACAGTAGGACAATACGACTGAGCTATGCTTAACAGTACTGTAAAATTAAATCTTAAGTGTGTACTCTAAATTAATTACCTTTTACTGACCCCTTGGTTCTCCATATATATAAATATAAATGATTCGCTTTTGCTTTATATGAAACACCTTAAAATAGTCTAACTCCACATTTGTTTCCACATCCAGGCTTCCTTGCCAGTAAGGTCCCCCAGGACTTGGATGCAATAGTGGTTGGCAGTGGGATTGGTGGATTGGCAATTGCTGTTCTGTTGGCTAAAGTTGGTAAGAAGGTTCTGGTTCTGGAGCAACATGACCGGGCTGGAGGATGCTGTCACACCTTCACAGAGCAAGGCTTTGAGTTTGATGTTGGTGAGAATGAATTTTGTACCTCATTAATCTCAACATGAGTCTCGCTTTGACAATTTATGGAGTCTTATTAAACCATTTATCATAGCCCTATATACTTCACCTTCAAAATAGCACACATTGTTTTCCTCATGGTCTGAATGATCTAAATGCCTTTCCCCTGCCTCAGGTATCCACTATATTGGGGAACTGCTGGAACACAAGCCACTTCGCTGTGTGATTGACCAGTTGACCAATGGGCAGCTGCAGTGGGAGCCGATGGATAACGCCTATGATAAAGTGCTCCTGGGTCCACCAGAAAATCGGCGCATATACCCCATCTACAGTGGACAGAAACGCTACATGGACGAACTGAAGAAGTGCTTCCCTGGTGAGGAAAAGGCCATTGATGAATATGTGAGACTTTCCAAGGTGAGAAACAAGGATTGTGTTGTTTAGTAGGTGGTTTAGATATTAAAATACAGGGGTAGTCTGTCAGGTATCAGTGGATATGCTGGTCATATGGAAGCTGTTTTTATTCAAATATATACACTACTGTTCAAAAGTTTGAGAGGAAAAAAAGTTTTCAAAGAAGTCTCTTATGCTCACCATGGCTTGGCTGCATTTATTTGTTCAAAAATACAGTAAAAACAGTAGTATTCCTGTGATTTAAAAGCTGAAAATTACTCCAGTCTTCAGTGTCACTGAAGACACTGTGCTCTAGAAACATTTCTTATCAATGCTTCATATTTTTGTGTAAACAGTAATATTTTTTTTTAGGATATATTGATGAATAGAAAGTTCAAAAGAACAACATTTATTTGAAATAGAAATCTTTTTTTATCATTATAAATGCTTTAATGTGACTTGATACATTTAAAGCATACTTGCTGAATAAAATTAATTTTTCCAAAAAGAAAGAAAAATCTGTAACACTTTACAGTAATGTTTCATTTGTTAACATTAATTATTACCTTCTTTAGTTGATAAGAACTAAGAATGAACAATACTTCTACAGCATTTATTAATCTTAGTTAATGTTAAATCTTACTGACCCGGTGACTCCAAACTTTTAGTTGAAGCCATTCAGTGCTCTAAAAATCTAGGGTATTTTAATGCCCTTAGGAGTTAATAGAAGAAATGTCTTTATGACTGTATATTTCTGTTTGCATAACCTTTCCCCCACAATCATAGCCACAGACAGGCAATCATCCAAGAGTGTCATAACATCTCTTTAGAGGGGGAATGAGGACACTGCATGCTTGCACATGAACTTCATTAAGTTCTGTCGTTTGACGCTTTGATGATTGTTAATGCACTACACTACATGTCATTAGTTAGAAAGGCTAGACTTAAGCCGCATTTCCACCGAAATTACCCGGAACAATTTATCCCAGGAACTTTTTTCCCAGGTAAATTTTTTCCTCCAGACCTGTTGCTGGCTGCGTTCCCATCGTGGTCTAAAGTACCGTGAAGATTAGTCAGGTGAAGTAGGACTGCGCACAACTTTCCAGTTCCCGCTGGATTTCGTCCTCCGCATATAAGCTTAATGAAGCCTGAACCGTTGTCAGTTCATCTGTCGTATTTTTTAAACTCCATTTTTGATTCGAATAGCAAACAACTCTTACTGCACGCACCGCAACAGACTTTTAAAAATGGTCGTTGAAATAAAATGCTACGTGGAGTCAACCAATCAGTATGTTCAGTGCCCAAGTCCCACCACCGAATGTTCCTGAACTTTGAAAAAGTACTACCTCCCTATTTTTACTTGAAACTTCATTAAGACCCTGGTCCCTGCGGTCAAAACACACAGAGTACCACCCTCAAAGTCCCTAGCCCCATAGTTCCTGCGGTGGAAACGTGGCTTTAGATATTGATTAGACCTGAAATCCACTTCTGCAGAACACACATTAAAGAGTTTCATGAAGACATGGCGTAAAACACAATCTGTAACCCTGATTCTTAATGCTCCTGTCAGAAAGTTGGGAATGGCGTATGGTTCATGGTTCTGCTGAAGCTCCTCCCGATTCCTCTTGCAAAGTTCCTGGTGCACACAGGCCTGGCCAAACGCCTCTCTGCCTTTTTCCGCTATGCGTCCCGCAGCCTGACAGATGTGGTGAATGAGCTCACACAGAATAAGGACCTGAGAGCTGTGTTGTGCTACATCTTTGGGACCTACGGTGAGATAGTCTGGTCTGATTGGAAATTAAGATATCAGCTTGTTGTTGCATGTCTACCCTTTGTAATTCTAGTTAATAAAAGCATTGGATTTTTTTTTTTGGTGCTCATAGCTCACACCTTCTGACTGACCTTTGGTTTTTGTTTTTGGTAAACAGGTAAAATGCCCAAAGAAGCAAGCTTTTCCATGCACAGTTTGCTTGTATGCCACTATATGAATGGTGCCTGGTACCCAAAGGGTGGTTCTAGTGAGATCGCCTACCACATGATCCCCATCATTGAGAAGGCAGGTGGTGCTGTGCTTGTTAGAGCACCTGTCAACCGCATACTCCTCAATGACGCTAAAGAGGCTATTGGTAACATGTCCCACTTCCCACACAACTCTTTTATGAGAATATACAGTAGCACTGCTCATTTAGCTTCTTGCTGAATTTTTTTGTACTATACATTTCCCTAGCTGTGAATTATACATTTTACAATTGATTGAATTTAAATGAGAAATTTGCAAGATGTGCATGGTTAAAGTTGTTTTTTGTGGATTTAATGACTGGATTGTTTTGTTGGCCTTTCTGCAGGCGTGAGTGTTCTTAAGGGGCAGGAGGAGGTGCATGTACACGCTCCCATAGTGATTTCAGATGCTGGAATCTTTAATACATACCAGCATCTCCTGCCTAAAGATGTGCAGACTATGCCTGGTGAGAGAGAGCCTAAGTTTATTAAAAGTTATTAAAGACGAAGGTTCTCAGAGAGCTACTGGATGTACTGCACATTGTAGCTTGTTTGTTATTATTATTACAGCAGTATCTCAATTTTTTTTGTTTTAAAAATGTTAAACTTTATACTTTATATTTTATTTATGTGAAAGATCCATCAATGTTAGCATTGCAGTACAACAACATATTTTTATATTATTATTATTATTAATCAATCTTAATAATTATTTAATTAACAATTTGTAAGTTTAAAATAAAGTATATCTATAAAATAAAATATATATATTATATTATAGATTAATAATAATAATAATAGTAATTGGGAATGTTCAAATAAATACATTTATTTAAAAAGTCTCCTTAATGTGTTAGCATTACAATATATTATTAATTAAATAAAATATTATTAAATCAGTGTATTAATAATTTTTGCATAACATATTTTAAACATATGCTTTATTTATGTGAAAGGTCCATCAATGTTAGCATTGCAATACAGTGTTGACAAAAAACAACAACATTGTTATTAGCAATGCTAACATCCTTTCAAATAAATAAAGCATATATTTGAAATTAAAACATGCTATGACATCAGTAAAGTTGAAACTTCTTTGTTGTGACATTTGTACAGTATTCCTTTTAATGTGAGTGTACTGTGTGGTCTTTTTGTGATGGCACTGTGCAGCGATCCAGAAACAGTTGAGTATGGTGCAGCACGGAGATGGTGGACTCAGTATTTTTATTGGTGTGGATGGGACAAAGGAGGAGCTGGGCCTAAAAGCGGACAATTTATTTATCTTCAGTGAGAACAATTTGGATGAGATGTGAGTGTGAACCTACCTATCCTAAATAGGATGTAATCACAATTTTGTGTATTCCTCAACTATTGTCTACTATAAAATCAGCCCAGCTCTCATTATGTGCTCATGTCTGCTGTTCTTCCAGGATGGAGGGTTACATGAAGGGGAACAGGGAAGAATCTTGTAAAAGTGTCCCTCTGATTTTTGTGGCCTCACCTTCTGCCAAAGACCCAACCTGGCCAGAAAGAAAACCAGGTAGAAAGAAAAAAAAAAAAAGAGTAGATAAAATGTTCACATCTGGAATTAAGATTTTTGTTGATCCAATCACAAGTGGACAAAGGTACATACATCTGTAAATGGGATCCAGTGTTTTGAGCTTGTCCACAATTGACCACACGAGCGTACGAATGTGATGTAAATAAAACAGTTATTACAGGTTATCCACTAAAATAACTGACAATTCTCCTTGATACATCATCAAATTCTAAATATATTTCGCCTACAGGTAAATCCACCTTGACTGTTGTTAGCTTTGCTAACTATGAATGGTTTGAAGAGTGGAAAGATGACAAAGTGAACAACAGAAGCACAGATTATAAGGACCTGAAGCAGGCTTTCATCAATAACATATTAGAAGCAGTGACTGAGATCTTTCCTAAGATCAAGGACAGGGTATGAACTCTACAAATGGTCTTTGTCTCTAAAATGAATTTTTTTTTTCATGTTGATTTTATTTTATTATACACCCCTTTGTCTGTCTCTATCTCTAGATTGAATTTGTGGATGCAGGCACCCCAATCACAAACCAGCATTACATTGGTTCTCCTAAAGGAGAGATCTATGGTGCTGATCACGGAATTCCTCGCGTCAGCGCTGAACTAAATGCTATCATCAGACCACAGACACCTATTAAAAACCTCTTCCTCACAGGTGAGTGTATCTGATTCTGCCTGTTTGTCTTAATGCAGCGTTTCATAAACTTTTTTTTTTTTTTTTTGTCAGCCGAACCGCTTAAGGTAGGGACACACCAAACCAACGCCAAATAACTAGCACTGATGAAAGCCGACTGTGTTGTTGCGTCGCCTGCATCAGGGGAAAAAAAACTGCTTGAACACACCGAAACAACTACAGGCGACTGTCAACTAGCATGTGCGTTCTGCGCCTGCGTGTAAAGGAGATAACTGTCTGTTTAAGCAGATATGTCTGTGCCGTCATGACTTCTTTGCTCGCTTTCATCACTTTTGTTCGTTCTCGTGCACTGACTCGTTTGCTAAAACTAAAGCCCCGTTTCCACCGAAATTACCCGGAACAATTTGTCCCAGGAACTTTTTTTCCCCCCAGACCTGTTGCTGTCTGCGTTTCCATCACGGTCTAAAGTACCGTGAAGATTAGTCCGGTGACGTAGGACTGCACGCGACTTTCCAGAGCCCACTGGATTTCATCTTCCGCAAATACACTTAATAAAGCCTGAACCTCGTCGTCGGTCCATCCGTCGTATTTTTTAAACTCCATTGTTGGTTCGAATAGCAAACAACTCTTACTGCACGCACCGCAACAGACTTTTAGGTTGAAATAAAATGCTGGGTGAGCTCAACCAATCAGCATGTTCAGCGCCCAAGTCCCACCCCCGAAAGTTACTGAACTTTGAAAAAGTACTACCTCGCGAGCAGGGCCGTTTTGGCTCGGTGTGTCCCTGGCTTAAGATGTAAAATATTTACTTGAAGTACTCCTTGAGATTTTAAGTTAACACTTCAATAATTATTGACACATTTGCATGTTCACGATTCTCTGATGTTGATAATAATAATGTTAATTAAAAAAAAATATTATTATAAGTAGTAGTTATGGAAGCTTGTTTCTGCCACAAAAAAATAAAATAAAAAGGCAATTGTGAATAATTTTTTTTTAATTAATTTATTTTTTTTTCTTGTAAGTTTATATCTCACAATTCTGAGATAAAAAGTCAGAATAGTAAGATATAAACTCGCAATTCTGGCTTTATTTCTCAGAATTGTGAGAGAAACTCGCAATTATGTTTTTTGTTTTTTATTCTGTGGTGGAAACCAGCTTTCATAAGTGGTAGTATGTTTTAATGCTAATTATTAGACTGAATGATATTTGTACTGTAAAATAAAAAAAATTCATAATTGTTATAATTAAATTATTATACACTTATAATAATCAAATGATTTCTTCACTCTGAAATGTGAAGTACATCAGACAGTTATTTAATTAAATTACAGGATTTTATTTGATAATCATCACACTAAATTACATCGCTTAGCTTTTCATCAACTCAAACCCCCTACAATTCCCTCACAAACTCCTGTTTGGTAAACCCTGCCTTAATGCATGCAAGTCCATATGTATACCATCCAAAAGTATATTTTGAGACATGGGCCATGCCTTGCATTTTTGTATTTGCTGTTTAAAATGAAGAATAGCTAAAGTGCATTTCAATGAAGGTCCTGCGATTTCTGGTTTGTCCCCTTTCTCTTTCAAATCGCCACTTCGCTTACAGGTCAGGATACGATGTTGTGTGGTTTTGCTGGAGCGTTGGCAGGAGCTCTGACGTGTGGTTCTGTCATCCTGAACCGTAATCTTCATCTGGATGCCACTGGTCTTGCCAGAAAAGTCAAGAATTGCAACAACAACAAGAAGAAAGAATAAGTATTAAAAGCACATAATCTTCATAATCATTCAGATATATATATATATATATGTATCAGATATGGCTCTGGAGAAGAACAGAAGGAGGATATGTGTGATTGTTGATCAAGTGCCTTTCTGTTTTAAAAGTCTACTATAATTTCAAATCTATTTTTAAAGGGAAACAAATCATATTCAGTTAAATGGTTTTTACTGTAACCTGTAAAATAATGCACTTAATCAAGAGTTTTGTAAAAACAGTGTTGCTGTTATAATAACAGATGGTTAGGACTGTGTAACACGTGTTATGAGTATGAACTGAGATTTTAGTTGCACTTAGATTTGATTAATTATTGTGGATCTAGGCCTCTAGGCCTGTGTAAATGGTTTGCATGCAATATATTTGAGAAGCTGTCTGATGGCATGTGCACATTTACCTGTGTGTTTTGCTGCCTTTTTAAGTTGAAGTGATATTCAAGACTTGTATAAATCTGTCCATAATTGTGCTACTTAATATACACCGAATGCTTGTGCATGGGAAATAAATGTTTATTTGAAAAACAAATCACTGTGTGGAATTGATGTGGTTTTGCATCAAGGGGGCAGTGTGGCTGCAAGTCTCAAAATGGAGATTTTGTATTTAATAAATGCATTTTTTTTTTTTTTTTTTTCTAATCTTAAAGCCTAAACTCAATCATAAATAACTACATTTTGTATATGTGTCCAAAATCATTTGCATGGTAAAGGTATTATCATATAGAGTTTTTTTTTTTTTTAATTATTTATAGCCTACAATATATGATTTTTTTCGACGTTCACAGTGCATGAATGTGTATATATATGTTGACGTAAGAAATAAGTTTTTCTAGAATAGTTAAGTGAGGTGGGGGAAATCCAGCAGAAATCCACAGCTGTTCATTGGCTGGTGGTTCCGATATAAATCTCACACCCCTGCATGTCGCGAGGTTTTATTAAAATCATGGCAAACAACGCATATTGATCGGTGTCAGTGATCCAAAATAGTAGATTCTCCTGCTCAAGGTTTTGGATGATATTGACAGAAAAGGTAAGTCAGTAACGTCAGTTATTATGCTATATGAACAAACAACACAACTTGCACGCTTACCGCGGTATTAAGATAAATTTTCAATAAACACCATTTTATCATGATATATATGTTAAGGATAAATTCAGATGGTGTCACCCTGATGGCATCTTGGGTCACTCGACACGATCGTGGAAAAGTCAAATATACAGATAGCAGTTAATTAAAGTCAAATCTAATTTATTTTAATCTCAATTTGCAAATGTATTTAATTTTGCGAACAAATTTAATCTAAATGGAATGTCATCCTTAAATTTTTTTTCAGAATTCAATCATTAATATTCATAAAGATTTATTATATTTATGTAATTATTATTTATTCATTAGTTTATTTAATTTTAAACGGTTAAACAAACAGGCCAAATAATCTGAATCACTAGAACACCAGCAAATTGAAAGCCTTGACAAAGCTCGGTCCGACTTTCTTAATGACTTAATGCCTTTTATTATTGCAGTAACACGGTTTGACAGATTGCTCTGATCCAAACATGGATGACAGTTGTTGGGAGTGCTCAGATTATGAAATCCTGTCAGAAATCGGCCAGGGCTCCTACGGGAAAGTGTATAAAGCCAGAGAGAGGCTCGACAAGCAGCGCCTCATAGCGGTGAAGAGACTGAACATCCCCGAGGAGCCGGAGACTGGCATACCTCAGTTCGTAATACGAGAAGTGGCTCTTCTGCGAAAAATAGAGTACTTCAACCACCCGAACATAGTCAAGTGAGTGTGGAAACGGTCGGTCAAATACCAGAGAAGGTTTGAGAAGTATAGTGAGTTTTAGTTTGAGCATTGTGACCTCTCTCTTTAGGTTGCTGAATGTTTCAGCTGGATGGCAGAACCATAAGTTTGACCTGACCTTGGTGTTTGAGTATATCGATCAAGATCTGACCACATTTCTCAGCAAAGCATCAGCAAAAGGCCTAGCCAGGGACAAAATCAAGGTTTGAACTTTTCTCCTTTCATTTTGCAGTGACAATCTTTCATATTCAATAGAATAAATTAGTAATAGAGGAAACCAGGTCTAGTTTTACTGCAGTAAATATTTTCGCAGGGAATGTTTCTTTGTGAAAATCAATTTTTGTATAGACACAGCTACAAAAAGAGTTATTGAACACTTCCACCATTATTGCCCAGGAAAAAAAGATACAGTTCAATAAACATACAACATGCCCCAATGCGGTAGCATATCGTCACATAGAGATTAGATCTTAAGGCCCATTAACACCAAGTACCATAGCTATAATGATAAAGAGATCATTTAAAAAAAAAATTAGCAGTCCACACCACAACTATAACAATAATGGTATTTTAGCTGGAATCACTTTCAGAATTATTTTTTCCAGCTTATGAACGATACAAATATTGACAGCCAATCAGAGCTCAGTTTTAAAGAGCATTTAAAGTGCCAGATGACTAAACTGCAGTCCCCGCTTAGAATAAACAGAATGATATTGTGTGTTGGTGTGGACATTAATATACACTGAACAAAATTATAAACGCAACACTTTTGTTTTTGCCCCCATTTTTCATGAGCTGAACTCAAAGATCTAAGACTTTTTCTATGTACACAAAAGGCCTATTTCACTCAAATATTGTTCACAAATCTGTCTAAATCTGTGTTAGTGAGCACTTCTCCTTTGCCGAGATAATCCATCCACCTCACAGGTGTGGCATATCAAGATGCTGATTAGACAGCATGATTATTGCACAGGTGTGCCTTAGGCTGGCCACAATAAAAGGCCACTCTAAAATGTGCAGTTTTACTGTATTGGGGGGGTCCGAAAACCAGTCAGTATCTGGTGTGCCTTACGCAGTGCAACACATCTCCTTCGCATAGAGTTGATCAAGTTGTTGATTGTGGCCTGTGGAATGTTGGTCCACTCCTCTTCAATGGCTGTGCGAAGTTGCTGGATATTGGCAGGAACTGGAACACGCTGTCGTATACGCCGATCCAGAGCATCCCAAACATGCTCAATGGGTGACATGTCCGGTGAGCAGGGCTTGACATTAACTTTTTTGCTCACCAGCCACTGTGGCTAGTGGTTTTTTCAAGTTACTAGCCACTCAACATTTTCACTGGCCAAAATATTGTTGTTGGGAAATTTGTTGTTGGCTATATGTAAATGAGCACTGTACACACCAACTCTACATGATCAAGTCTACATGAAATTTATAACATGACATGTTATCAAATAGGTTTATTTAGCTCTGATACGGTTGTGTGTAGCTCCTAGAGAAAACAGTTGCTTGTCTGAAAAATATAAGATTTTTTGGTGTAAATATAATTTATTATATATAATATTTATTCTCAAGCAATATTCTCAGTGTTCTATCAGCTATGACATATTTAAATCTAGCATATTTTGTGTATAAGCCCATCCAGTAGCCTAGTGAAATACATATCCATATTTTCATGTGATTTTATTTTATTAAATATCAAAAATCTATTTTTTTTTATAAAAAAATTTTCGCTGCTGAACAAAACAGTCAATCACTGTATATGATGAATGAATCTCCTACGTTCATCGCACATAGGCTACATCTCTGCTTTGTTGTTTATGATGAGAGTGCAGATTTCAGTGAGCAAGAGCGCGCTCTGAACAAAACTCGCGCAACGTGATTATAACAGATGCCTTTAGAGAAGACTACAATAAAATTCAACCCGCCAAAGTGGCTAGTGGGAGTGACTGTGTTACACGTCACAGCTGAAATCCATTTGCAGGTTGGCGGGTGTTAATGTCAAGCCCTGCCGGTGAGTATGCTGGCCATGCAAGAACTGGGATGTTTTCAGCTTCCAGGAATTGTGTACAGATCCTTGCAACATGGGGCCGTGCATTATCATGCTGCAACATGAGGTGATGGTCGTGGATGATTGGCACAACAATGGGCCTCAGGATCTCGTTACGGTATCTCTGTGCATTCAAAATGCCATCAATGAAATGCACCTGTGTTCGTTGTCCATAACATACGCCTGCCCATACCATAACCCCACCGCCACCATGGGCCACTCGATCCACAACGTTGACATCAGCAAACCGCTCACCCACACGACACCATACATGTTGTCTGACATCTGCCCTGTACAGTGAAAACCGGGATTCATCCATGAAGAGAACACCTCTCCAAAGTGCCAGACGCCATCGTATGTGAGCATTTGCCCACTCAAGTCGGTTACGACGACGAACTGCAGTCATGTCAAGACCCCGACGAGGACGACGAGCATGCAGATGAGCTTCCCTGAGACGGTTTCTGGCAGTTTGTGCAGAAATTCTTTGGTTATGCAAACCGATTGTTGCAGCAGCTGTCCGGGAGGCTGGTCTCAGACGATCTTGGAGGTGAAGATGCTGGATGTGGAGGTCCTGGGCTGGTGTGGTTACACGTGGTCTGTGGTTGTGAGGCCGGTTGGATGTACTGCCAAATTCTCTGAAACGCCTTTGGAGACGGCTTATGGTAGAGAAATGAACATTCAATTCACGGGCAACAGCTCTGGTGGACATTCCTGCAGTCAGCATGTCAATTGCACGCTCCCTCAAAACTTGCGACATCTGTGGCATTGTGCTGTGTGATAAAACTGCACATTTTAGAGTGGCCTTTTATTGTGGCCAGCCTAAGGCACACCTGTGCAATAATCATGCTGTCTAATCAGCATCCTGATATGCCACACCTGTGAGGTGGATGGATTATCTCGGCAAAGGAGAAGTGCTCACTTACACCGATTTAGACAGATTTGTGAACAATATTTGAGTGAAATAGGCCTTTTGTGTACATAGAAAAAGTCTTAGATCTTTGAGTTCAGCTCATGAAAAATGGGGGCAAAAACAAAAGTGTTGCGTTTATAATTTTGTTCAGTGTAGTTATTGTCTTCATAGTTATCGTTCTTTGTGTGAATGGGCCTTTAGATCAGGGGTGTCCAAATTAGGTCCTGGTCCTGTCCTGCAAAGTTTAGCTAGTTTTTTTTCCCTCTCTCTCTCTCTCTCTCTCTCTCTCTCTCTCTCTCTCTCTCTCTCTCTCTCTCTCTCTCTCTCTCTCTCTCTCTCTCTCTCTCTCTTTATGTAGGATTTGATGCGTCAGCTGCTCAGCGGACTTGACTTCCTCCATACCAACACTGTCATTCACCGGGATCTTAAGCCAGACAATGTGCTTGTGAGCAGTCGAGGGGTGGTCAAGATCGCAGACTTTGGTTTAGCCAGGATATATACATACCATATCGCCCTCACCCCATGTGTATGGACCTCACATTCACGTTCACAGTAATATGTGGAGTGGTCGGGAGCTCTGGCATGTGATTTGTAATTGTGTGTTTGTGCAGGTTGTGACTCTGTGGTACAGGGCTCCAGAGGTCCTGTTGCAGTCGAGTTACATGTCTTCAGTGGATATGTGGAGTGCCGGCTGCATCTTTGCAGAGCTCTTTCTGTTAAGGTGAGAGTAAAACAGAGTTCAAGAGAGACATTTTTTACAATGGACGTCAAGTCACAACCCGACATACACTGACCATTCAGTCAGTTTTTATGCTTTTATTCAGCAGGGTACATTAAATTGATCAAAAGTGACACTAGAAAAGATTTCTATTTCAAATAAAATGTTGGTCTTTTGAACTTTCTATTTATCAAAGAATCCTGAAAGAAAATGTATCATAGTTTCCACAAAAATATTAAGCAGCACAACTGTTTTCAACATTGATAATAATAACAAATATTTGATTTGAGCATCAAATCAGCATATTATTATGATTTCTGAAGGATCATGTGACACTGAAGACTGGAGTAATGATGCTGAAAATTCAGCTTTGCCATCACAGGAATAAATGTCATTTTAAGATATATTAAAATAGAAAAACGTTATTTTAAATAGTTTTTACTGTATTTTTGATCAAATAAATGCAACCTTGGTGAGCATAAGAGACTTCTTTCAAAAACATTTAAAAATCTCATAGACCCCAAACTTTTGAACGATAATGTATTTGTCTATAGTACAAAAGCAAAAAATCCTAATATTATTAATATTACCATGAACTGCATAAGTCAATAGGTTTTATTATCCTTATAGTTTATAACTTTACAGTGTTTATTTTGTGATGGTTTCATAGTCTCTCTACCCAATAATTCACCTTGTGAACCTGTATTTAATGTAGTCTAGGTCATATTTTCTTTTTCCTTATGCAGTCATGCTTATGGTTTTGAGGATGTCAAACAATCACTAATATAAGGCCTAATACCAATCTTTAACCAAGTGACAGATGAATTTGCACCAAAATACAAAGAGCTTTTCAATTTCTTTTAACTTTCTCAACTTTTCTGCAGGCCGTTGTTTTGTGGATTCACAGAGATCCAGCAGCTGCAAAAGATCTTTGAGTGAGTGAAAATACTTTTGCATTCCCAAATCCAAGTTAATATTAATTGCAACCAAGAACTACACACTTCTGTGATAATTGTATGTTCCCTCTCCCACAGGGTAATTGGTTTGCCAGGTAAGGAGGACTGGCCCATAGAAAGCCCTGTCTGCTACACTCCTGCCTGGGTTGAGACAAAGCCAACAACACAACTATTGCCTAGCCTAACCCATGAGGAGAATGACCTGTTGTCTGTAAGCGTTACTCATTGATTCCTATATTGAGAGAGATTTTAGTGACTGGTACTCAAAATACACCTTTAAATAACTGTTATCTGAAACTTCTCTCTCCTTGCAGCAATTATTGGCTTTCAACCCAGCTCGTCGCATTTCTGCCTGCGGAGCTTTGGCTCATCCTTTCCTGGCTAACCGCAACAGTGAAGATGAGTGACAGATGAGTGAAGAGGGCGGGGTCACATAATTAGCATGGCTCCTCCCATCCAGTCAGAGCTGCACCAAGAATTATCCTGCTACATTAGATTGATTTTTGAATAATGGAGTAAAGTGCAACACCTTAACCATTGGATCACGTTTTTTTTCTTTGTGTTTTTTAATTTTTGTTTCTCTCAAATGAAAACTTCTTGGTGGAAATTGAAAATGTTACTGATACTTTGTACTGATGATGTTTAAAAAGAAACAAATGCCCTTATGAAACGTAGCTATTTTTGAAGCTATAATTTTTTTTTTTTATATATCACCACCTTGTTCATGTGTTTACGGAGGTGAGGAATGAGAATTTGTCTTTTTCACTTGTGACATCTCTCTAATAATGACATTTTGTGTATGTTGCAGCACAATTGGTTGTTTAACAGGTACGTTTGATGTTTCCAGATTGTTTTGATGTGCTACTTTACTTTTTTTTTTTGCTACTTTAAAGTTGTTTTTGAAAGTTGACTTTTTGTAGTTATTTTTTTATACCATTTTGTTTGTTTTGCCTTATTTTTAAAGGCATATGATGTTTTAGGTTCTGAGCAAATTGTTTGAAGTTTTGTTTTCTGTTCCTGATGAATTTGATGTAGACACAAACTAGAGCCAACAGTGCCTGTTTGTTGTTGAATGGGCTGAGATTGATATTTATGCTTGGTTGACATGATTTTTCAAATGAATACAAATCAATTAAATATGTAATTGAATGAAAATGTTACCATTTTCTTTACACTTACACTTCAGTAATAAAACAGCAATTTCAACATTGTTTGTCACCTTTTTCCTTTATCCGCAGCCAAGAATATCTAATGCAATAACAGTAAAGAGCCAAGATGACTACAGTTATGAAAGATGGCCACTGGGAGGCAGACATGCCATGCCATTTTTTTTTATTTTTATTTTTTTTACAATAGCACATGACCATTGGAACTGGTTTAGTCCAATAGAATGACATCTGCCATCCCCAAGAAATGTAATGCAGAGGGATCATCAAGTCCATGAATTATTCACACAGATTTTTTCCATGTAATTCAAAATTAAAAGTGCACTCAAAAATGTGTTTATGTTTAGTTGGCTCCCGTTGGTCCCAATAGTACTAGTTTTGCACTTACTGACACCTGTTTACTAGCAAAAGTTAGTTTGTTTGTTTTTCTTTGCATTACTATTTTTTATTAGAAACTCCGTCGATTGCATGTGACGTAAACATTACGGCGCCCACGAGTGTAAATCATTTAAAAAAAAATTTTTTTTTAATGCTAATCATATGTTTATGTGTAATACTTAAAACTAGCAAAAAAGTAGCTTTTTAATGAAATGAGCTGCGGCTCCTTGCAATGGAATGTTGCCCCCTGTAGTCATTGGGGTATTTTTATCTCTCTCTCTCTCTCTCTCTCTCTCTCTCTCTCTCTCTCTCTCTCTCTATCTCTCTCTCTCTCTCTCTCTCTCTCTCTCTACAACCCGGCCCAGCCCCGCCGCCACCCCACCTCCTCCCTCACACACACACACACACACACACACACACACACACACCCTAAAAGGCATTTCACACTCTCTCATTGGCCATTAGGTCAGTGTGTGTGTGTGTGTGTGTAGCTGTCAGTGGTGATCCAAACGCACAGCTGATCCATCCACAGATCGAGTAAGTACCGTCATTCATTTCTGCCGTTACATTTATCATGTAGTATCAGTTTTAAGAATAACAACAGTCAGATTTTCATATCGTTGTGAAAGTAAACGACAAAACGAACTTTTCAGTTCATATTATAAAGTTGCTTTCGCAGTTCATGCTAAACATTTCAATAGTGTCTTTCTCGTGTAATAATAAGATGGCGCGCTGGATTTTGCTTGCAGTCCAAATGAGCTTTTATTGTGTTGCGGATCTTTACTGTATAAAGTGAGTAAAATGTGATATCTGCTCCACTAGCCTGTTCACTACATATCTGCAACCATTTTCAGCTTAGCAAACGCACCTGTACACCTCAAATGAAATAACTCGCTTCATCAAGTTTCTAATAGCACGATCTATAAATGTACGCCTCTACAAATTCAAATGACTTTGCCATTTGTTGATATAGCAAAATCATGTCCGTGTGGCACATTATTTTAATATTGTGGTCTCCTGCATTTACTTGACGTTTTAAAATGCATAAAGTGAATAATGTAGGCCTATTCTGCATTCATATTGCCATAAGGCTTTATACGTATATAATGTTTTATTCCTACATAATGCTATATACATCTTAATCAGAAAAATTGTTTATTCTTGTGAATAAATGTTGCTACAGACATAGTCTACAGTAGTACAGTACATTTTAATATGTACCTTAAATTATAGCATATAATCAGCATTCAGCATTGTGTTATAACATTATGAGATTATTACAGTGTTAGTTATTTATAAAAATGCATTGCATTATAATGTGTATTATACGATCTTATGAATATCTGTAATACATCATATGTACAGGCTTCAGGTAAAGTGTTACAGGTTATTATTATTATTCAAGTTGCGTGCATGATAATTATCAGTGAAGGACAATGATTATAATTGTAAAAGGGCCATTCTTCCTTGTTGCCCTGCCATGAGATTATAAGTGAATGTGTGTGTCTGTGTATGTGAGGGTTATGACTGTGTGACCCTTGGGTTGTGTGAGTATAACCAAGGTCAAATGCTATGTCATTTCTGTCATCCGCTGCCATTTATTTGTTTATGAATTATGTTTATGCAGGCTGTTCCTGATTAGTGTCTTAAACATCTTGTTGTTGTACTCTTTCCCACTTGTCTTAAGACTATTACCATGCCTGTCATGATGGTGTTAAATATAACCTTGACATTGCATTACCTGATCATAGCTCAGGATGTCTTGCAGAAGAGTGTCTTATAGTGAACAGAGTCTTTAAAATAGAGTCTTGAGACTCTAAGTATGTACAAAAATACATCTGATTTTTTTTTTTTTTTTTTTTTTTTTTTTTTGCTGGACATTCCCACATAAGAACAATGTGATGCATTGTTTGCATTTACTCTTTGAAACATTCAGTAGTTTTGTCTTTTGTTGAGAATATCGGTTTGACCAATATTTATTTATTTTATTTTAAATATATACACAGATCAGGCATAACATTGACATTATGGTGAAGTGAATAACATTGATTATCTCTTCATCACGGCACCTGTTAGTTGGTGGGATATAATAAGCAGCAAGTGAACATTTTTTTCCTCAAAGTTGATGTGTTAGAAGCAGGAAAAAATGGGCAAGCGTAAGGATTTGAGCGAGTTTGACAAGGGCCAAATTGTGATGGCTAGATGACTGGGTCAGAGCATCTCCAAAATTGCAGCTCTTGTGGGGTGTTCCTGGTCTGCAGTGGTCAGTATCTATCAAAAGTGGTCCAAGGAACAGTGGTGAACCGGCGACAGGGTCATGGGTGGCCAAGGCTCATTGATGCACGTGGGGAGCGAAGGCTGGTCCGTGTGGTCCGATCAAACAGACGAGCTACTGTAGCTCAAATTGCTCAAGAGGTTAATGCTGGTTCTGATATAAAGGTGTCAGAATACACAGTGCATCGCAGTTTGTTGCGTATGGGGCTGCATAGCTGCAGACCAGTCAGGGTGCCCATGCTGACCCCTATCCACCGCCGAAAGTGCCAACACTGGGCACTTGAGCATCAGATCTGGACCACGGAGCAATGGAAGAAGGTGGCCTGGTCTGATGAATCACGTTTTCTTTTACATCACGCGGATGGCCGGGTGCGTGAGCGTCGCTTACCTGGGAAACACGTGGCACCAGGAAGAACTATGGGAAGATGGCAAACCGGCGGAGGCAGTGTGATGCTTTGGGCAATGTTCTACTGGGAAACCTTGGGTCCTGCCATCCATGTGGATATTACTTTGACACATACCACCTACCTAAGCATTATTGCAGACCATGTACACACTTTCATGGAAACGGTATTCCCTGGTGGCAGTGGCCTCTTTCAGCAGGATAATGCGCCCTGCCACAAAGCAAAAATGGTTCAGGAATGGTTTGAGGAGCACAACAACGAGTTTGAGGTGTTGACTTGGCCTCCAAATTCCCCAGATCTCAATCCAATCAAGCATCTGTGGGATGTGCTGAGCAAACAAGTCTGATCCATGGAGGCCACACCTCGCAACTTACAGGACTTAAAGGATCTGCTGCTAACATCTTGGTGCCAGATACCACAGCACACCTTCAGGGGTCTAGTGGAGTCCATGCCTCGACGGGTCAGGGCTGTTTTGGCAGCAAAAGGGGGACCAACACAATATTAGTCATAATGTTATGCTTTATCTGTGTATTTTTAACTGTTATTCATACTGTTGTGTTCTGTGGTTATCAGTTGTGCAGATATAACAGGTCAACAGCACTGGGATTTGAAATTGTGACTGTTTGTATCGGCTTGTCTGTGCTGCTCTTTCCAGACAAACTGTCACTCTTTAGTGGTAGAGATTTTAAGGGTGTGTTCACACTTGGCAGGTTTGGTGCAATTAAAATGAACTCTGATGTGATTGCTTTGTTAGTGCGGTTCATTTAAATGAGTGTGAACGCTACCATCCGAATTTTGGTGTGCACCAAAGAAGTGGACCAAGACCCCTAAAAGGTGGGTCTCGGCTCACTTCCAAACAAACTCTGGTGCGTTCGATTGAAATATGAACTCAACACAGACCACAATGAACCAAAAGACGTGATGTCACAAGATGCGACCCTAAAATTGACAGAATGCTCAGGCTTACCTGGTTCTTTTTGTCATAGGCGCTATGTTGCCCATTACAGTTCGGTACAGGCGTCGGAAACGCCATCTTCATTTGTGTTGTGCTGTTTTTTGACTTAAACACATTTTATTAGCTCTTTGTTAGTTATGTACGCACATACAACGAGCACATTTAGCCCCTCCACAGCATTGTTTTGAATGCTCGGTAAGTTCCGTTGCAATGTCATAAAAGCTGTTTTTTGTTTTGTTTTGTATCTTTAGATTAGTAGTTAAAAATGACAGTGTGAATAAAGCGAACCAGGAATAAATGTATAATTTTCTATTTTGAACACAACCTTAACTCTTTCTGCAGGTTACATCATTACGCCAGTAGGTGGCAACTTAGTAAGTTACTGTAATTGTGAGTGATTCATTTGAATTATTCAATTATTTGTTCAAAAACGCTGATTTATTCATTCAGCAATTAAAAAATCGACTGTTTTCATGAATGTGTCATTGAATCATTTACTCAACCAGTTTGTTCACAAACACTACTGTCGCTGTGACTTCATGACGCTGAGATTTCGAAGGCGGAGGTCGCATTGGTCGACCGCATATGTCATTGAGGCTGTCTCACACCGTGTCTACACAGGATGTGACCTTTGATGCGTCGCATTGCATCGCGCCGCTCCGCAACGGCTAAAAGCTGTCTACTGGATGCAGCAAAGGGCCCGTTGCAATTTTGCAAATTTGCATTTGTCCTTCGTGTCAGTACGTCATAAATAGAATGAGACATCGGTTTACTGTCTGAGATTTGTCGCTTCACTTTTTTTCAGTGAAGAGGCAAAAGCAAACAGTTTTGTTTGAAAATGTAAATATTACCTTCTTGTTTATTGAATTGTTGTTTATTAACATTAATAATGTCTCTGCCTTGTTACTTCAGTAACTTATCAGAAAGTCATGATTGCTAGTTCTAACATGACGTTTTCGGATTAGTAACAGAAGCTTTGACACATCTTTAAACTTAACATAATTTCCGGAATCTGTGGTGTAACCTGCTGCATCGAGCTTTGCTGATATATGGCAGTTACACACTCTTTCTCATGTGATATTGCTCTAATGAAGTTATTTACTTATTTTGTGTAGTGTTTGCATACATGTAATGTTTTGCATAACAGCCATTAATTCTCAGAAAGATACATAACAGTTTAAAGGTGCAATAGGTTATCTGGGAAATGCTAACTTTAGCCTGCTAGCATTGAAAGCATACAATCCCACCGTCCCTGCAAATTGCCGTCCAAAGCCATGCCTCCTCCAAAACACATGAACGCGCTTAGACCAGAAGCGAGACGACCAGATTGGATTACATCATGTGTCATTCACCGGTGAGAAAACTTTACAGTACAGTGCGTAACAGTACTACAATAACAAACATAAACAACTGTTTGCCTGCCGTTCTCGCTGTGTCTGCACAGCGTACGTGAACGCGCTGATGACATATGGTGTCTGCGCGAACAGGATGCGCAGTGGTATGCAAACACACGTAGACTGAAAGGGAACACATGCTATCATTTCATTCGGACCGAATGTAATGATTGAACGGACATTTTATGGACCTACGCCTTCCACAGACGATATATATTTATAAAAATACTTTTAGACCCCTTATAATAGTGATTGCTATCAGGGTATGAGACTTTTAACCAGCATAACAAAAAAAATTTCTGTAGAGAATCACCTATTGCACCTTTAGGCCTAATGTCACCAAGAAATCAAAATTGACAATTCTTATTTTTTTTTATGAAATATTGCAGTATTTATTATAAATAATTTATCTGTACACATCGTTATTTTTTTTTTTGAATGAATGTGCTCGCATAATCTTTAATCAAAATAACTTTCCCTCTCCCTCGTAGTGACATCACTTCTCTTCTCTGATGAAGTGTTTACTGTTCTGAGGGCGGGACAACCTGTCACTCAAATGACATCACAGCAATAGCAAACCACAAACATCAAATGATAAAATCTATCCCCCGGTGGACAAAATCAAGTCCCGCCCTACATTTTTTCTTGTTTGGGAAGCTTTTTCACTCAACCTTCTGTTTCATGCTGACTTTAACAGCTAGACAGCTCAAAACAAAATAGCAACAATTAATGTTATTAATAATAACAATAACAATATTAAACAAAATTGCAACCATTATTATTATAATAGATATTCATAAATATTTATTTTTGTAGTCACATTAATTATTGTGTCAAAAACCAGGAATAAAACAATAATTTAAAGCACATCTGAAGATGTGTACCATACTGAATGCATTTAACCTGTTCCCGTTTTTATTTTCAACATGAGTACAAGCCCTTTGGCAATTAATAAACTATTTAATTGGTGTATCTCAAATGCATCTTGTATTACTTGTTTTTCCTGGCACAAGCTTATGAGATTTAATCTAAATGCAGCTGGATTGTTGTGAATCAACCACAAGAAAACACACCTGCCATAAGCTAAGTGTAGTACAATTAATCCAACGGCTATTAAGCAAGATAGTAGCGTGTGCTGAGAATACCTCAGTCATGATTAGTGAATCGTGAATGTTGCCGTCTATGTGTGTGTGGTTGTTTGAGTAGGCTATGTCTGTGCTCAGCACATGTCCATGTCAGATAGAGTTACTGGATTAAGGACTGATGAGTCTAACTGATCCCAAACGTCAACCAGCTACTACAGTGCCTTTCCATCCCATAGCCTCAAACTCCCTCTCACGTGACTCGCTCCGCCTCTCTCCGCTTCTGTACCGTCTCTAGCTTAACCGGCTTGTTTGGTTAATTACTGCTGGATGCTGTGTTAAGTAGATGACAACAAAGATATTTGTACAAGCAAGCACATTCAAATTTTTTTTTATGATGTTTTAAAAAAATATGAATAGATGTTTTTGATTTTGTCCCATACTGTTTGCTCTCCTGATTTAAGACTCTTATCAGAGGTTATGTCATGGCTAAGCTTGTTAAATGTTATGAGACATGACTCTATAGAGAGGACATTGCTGCTGAAGATCCCGTTCAGTATTGCATTAAAAGTCTATTAAGAGGTTTAAACTTATATCACCTAATATTGAACTGACTTGTATATAATTTATCTGCATTTCTATTTATTCCAACTGTTTAGTTGTACTAGTATGACAGTCTGAGGAACCCTAAATGATGTCTTGAGTTGCAGAAATGACTTGTTCTGAACTTTGTGACATCACAGAGTTAAATGTATCAACCTGTAATTTCCAGTATTGACAGATGACAGTACATCATGTTAATTGTGATTCATCATGTTATGACTGCTGATTTGAGTGCTCAAACTCTACTTTGGGCTCCTGAAACACCATATAAGGCTAACTGAGTGAAGTTGTACCCCTCTCTCTGCTGTGGTACTGCTGGATCTTTGCTCTGTTGTTATATTGGGGCTATTGTGTTTCAGTTGTGAGCGGATCTGGCAGAATGCTGATGCTTCCAGTTTGCTTATTTAGGAGGAGAGGAGCCCCTACAAACACACACGCACGCACGCGCACACTCAAAGCTCCTCTTTGATGCAGCACTCTTGGAGGGCTCCCATGGGTTGACCATTGACCACATGCCAGGACCATTTTGTATATGGGTGATAAGATGATGTCATTATTTATGTATGAGTAAAGCTGTGTTTGTGTTGTTATGGCAGCTTGGTGACTAGGTAACCACATCTGTAGAGTCATGAATGATAATTTGGGAAGACATGTTCTGACCAGGCCTGTTTGGGTAATTTCATGTATTACAGCTGAGTGTGACTAACAAGATGATGGCTTACAGTGTGTGTTCAGACCAGATGCATTAGCTCCACTTGTTCTTCAGGTTCCTCATGTTATTGTTCAGAAATGACTGTCTTTACTGTATCTGTGGGTTGCCAGAGATGCGTAATATTAACAATAATACTAATTTCTATTAGTATATTATATTTTCCCCTTACAATATGTTCCTCTGACCATCAACATCTATTTGACAGAAACATTTGTACTGAATCATCAACACTATTCAATAGAGTAACTTTTTGTTTGGGGTTATTTTTGCCAAAACAAACTGTAAATAAAATCCAAAAAGATAATTAGCAGTGTTCTTCTAAAATGAAATATGCATATATTTAAATTAATTGATCAAAAGTGACAATAAATTCTATTTCAAATAAATGTTCTTTTTTTAAACTTTATATTCGTCAGAGAATCCTGAAAAAATGTATTACGATTTCCACAAAAATATTAAGCAGCACAACTGTTTTCAACACATAATAATAATAAGTGTTTCTTGAGCATCAAATCATCATATTAGAATGATTTCTGAAGGATCATGTGACACTGAAGACTGGAGTAATGATGCTGAAAATTCAGCTTTGACATCACAAGAATACAGTAAATTACAATTTAAAATATATTAAAATAGAAAACTGTCCTTTTAAATTGTAATATTTCACAATATTACCGTTTTACTGTATTTTTGATCAAATAAATGCAGCCTTGATGAGCACAAGAGACTTTTTTTTAAATTAAAAGGTCATTGGGCCCTTTAAAATGAAAATATATGATACACAATAAACAAGCATTATTCAGTTTAATCATTTTATGCAGTATTGCCCATACTTACAGCTCAACAATCTTGCAAATTTAAGCTGGTCTAAGCTGTGTATTTTTTTAAACTGTGTATTTTTTTTTTCATTTTTGTGTGTTTGGCAATTGTTAGTTGTATTACTGTTTTTGACTTGTGTTATTTACTTAACTGTGTCGTAGTATGCCGATACTAATAAACCTGCTGAGACTAAATATACTAAAATACACCTGTGTTGGTGTTGATGGATCAGCTTGTCTGATGAATGGCTTGCCCTAAAAAGACTGCTGAGATGAGCTGCACTTCAGAGGTGTAGAGTGTCAGTGCAAGAGGAGTTTCCCAAATGCAGAAGCAGAAAGCAGGTCATGGAGTACACTTTCACTGATTAATAGGAAAGGTAAATTCTAATTTTGCAGGTTTGCAGGTAGGTTTGAGCCTTCAAATGATAATTAAACAGAGTCTAAATATGGGTGTTGATTGTTGAATGAAGGTATTTTCGTGTCCACCTCTATATGTTGAGCGGATGAATATGTCTGTTTTAACCAAGAACTTTTTTATTTGCTTATTGACAGTGCCATGTCCTCAGGGAAGTGATCAGGATGTTACACAAACATATTATTAGAGGAACCTGCTGTAATCTGTGCTTCTGATCAATCTTTCTTCGGTTGGGACTCCACCCTTGTTTTCCAAATTGAGGCGTTGATATCATCTTGATCATACACCAGGAATTATTCTGCCTACTTCAAACATCCAAAGTGACAAAACTGGAGTTATTGATATGGACAAAATGGAAAATGTAGCCCAGGAGTCCAGAGCTGAGCGGATAGCTCGCTACAAAGCCGATAGACGGCGAGAGCTGGCTGAACGCTATGGCAGCCAGGAAGAGGAGCTTCCATCTAAGTGGTCGAGAAGAGATAGGGAAGGACGCGGTGTCCGTGACTCTACCTATGTGGAAAAGTCTGTTTCAGAAGGAATGAATGGAGGGATGGGGAGGAATGGACGAACACCACTTGAAGAACGGCCTGTTCCTGCAAAGATCTCCAATGGATGTAAGGTGAATGCCAGTGGAGAGAATACGCACCAAAACAGGTGAGCTTTCCTGAGGCTTTAGAGCATGCAAAGATTTGTGTCATTCCTCTCGAAATTCATCCTAATCACTTTCTTAAAACACATTCCTGGGTTTATTGTGGACATGAAGTGGGTTTGTGTATTTGTGTATTTTTCTATCCATTTTGAATACACAGTTTTGACATAAACAAGCTAATAAAGTTAATGTGATGCATATTTGTCAGTCATGCATAAATTAAACAGGTAAGATTTCTGCACTCAAAAATCATGACAGTTATTTATTAACTATTTGCATCTATTTTTATTTTATTTCATTTTATTTAAATAATCGTATTTTCAAAATGAATTTAGTCAAACTGCTTAGAATCAGCACAAATCTATTCATTATGAAAATAATTACATTTATTCAGTTAAAACCTATGGTTAAAATATGGCTAGCTGTGGAACAAGCCATATTAAAGGTCACCTATTATGCAAAATATTATCCAAAAATTATGCTCATGAATATTAATTAGACAGGCCAAAATCGACCTGTTCTTATCAGAGCTCCTGAGAAAGGAGCTGTAAAAATATATTGCGATGGTTTTTGGTACTTATACAACAAATATATATTCTTAAGGACATAAACACCTAAAAATAAAACTCCAGAAAGTCAACATGTATGAGATTGAAACAAATTTGAATTTATTGATAAATATATAATGCTGGTTATTGTGTACACATTCAGTTTATTGTTACTATTACAGAAATCTTACTTGTTTCATTTATGCATGACTGACATGCATCACATTCAGTTTATTAGTTATTATTCGTCAAAGCGCTTTAATCCAAATGGATGAAACATTTATATGCAAGTCAAATATTTAAATCTTAAATTTAGGCCTAAATATTTTTTTAGAGTATTCTTTTTTGCAAGCTACACTTCTCTATATCTACGCCATCCCTCCTGTGCATGTCTCTCAGCTGTCCCTGCCTTGCACACTTTATTTCCTCCAGTTCTTCTCTCTAGTTGAAGTCTTCTGCCTCTCTCCATCACCCTCTCCAGGGAATGTTTGTTGGGCTCGTCTGGTACAGTGGATGGGGAAAACCCTCCAGACTCCCATGGGCCCTCAACCCCTGACACACCCCAGTTAAACACTCATGTATCAGTAGGCCAGCTGAAGAGCGCTCTTCTACAGCAAACCTCAAGCCCAGCTCCGTCTAATAGAGTGTAGGGACACCTCAGTGTGTGTGTTCATTTCCTGCTTCATTCTGTTTGTATTGCCACAGGCAAACATTGTCAGTTATCAGGCCATCGCTAACTCTAACACCACTATTCTGCATAATAATAATATTTCATTAATTACACTACAGTACACTATGTAACTTTTGGCCCTCTAGTGGTTAAAAAACAAAGCTGCATGCATTTTGCGGTACAACATTGTTTTGGTTGTGCTTCGACTCTGCGTGTCTGCGGATGAATATGGTTATCGCACTGCTCATAAAACTATAAGGCTTTACACTTTTACAACATTTCAAATCCCTCAGTTCTCACCATCTCTGAAAAGCCAAGCCAATGTTGATTCTTGTTTTATTACGAGCTCTGTCATGTTCTCTTTTGACAGCAGACTCTCCTCTGTTCGCCGTTTTTTTTTTTTTTTAAATGAGTGATTTAGCATGCTCCATGTCAAACTTTCCCAGTCGTTGTGACAACTAACCTCAATGCGCAATTTCCGGCGAAAACCATCCCACCCAGTCTAAAATATAAACGCTTATAATAGGCTTAACATAGTGAATTTTCATAGTGACTCGTTATTTAAATTTAGAAAAAAAAAGTGTATCTTTAAGTATCCACCTATTTCTAATTTGCTACAAAAATTAGACAGATTACACAATTAAATTAGAACACTTAAATTAGACAGATACACATTTTTTCATATTCATAACAGCCTAATAAAAGCTATATATTTTAATACATGATTTAAATTCATATAATATATGTACACTACCATTCAAAAGTTTAGGTTCAAAATATTTATGACGTTACAAAATATCAGCAAGGGTGCTTTAATTTGATCAAAAGTGTATTCATCAAAGAATCCTGAAAAAATCTATCACAGTTTCACAAAAATATTAGACTGCACAACTGTTTTTAACATTAATAATATTAAGAAATGTTTCTTGAGCAGCAAATCATCATATTAGAATGATTTCTGAAGGATCATGTGACACTGAAGACTGGAATAATGATGCTTTACCATCACAGGAATATTTACATGAGGTGTACTACGGCAATATTATAGAAAAGAAAAATAGCTCTTAGCAGCAATTAATAAATGTCATTCATCCACACATAGGAGTCACACCATTAAAAATTAAATGTCAAAAAGTATTTAAATAACATTTTTAAAAGTAAGTTTCTAATGTGCTTAAGCTTCTCATTGTTGGCTGGATCTTTGCCCTTGCATTTCAGATAGTTTTAGGGTTCATTTATCTCTATGTAAAAAAAAAATTCTGTGCACATTTTGTGGTGCTAACACAATGCTAATGTGTACCTGTAGTTTTGGCACCATGATGACAGTGTGATTAATGCTGTCTAACATTCTACCATCTTCAGTGTGGAGTGAGAAGTAGTAGTGTCCTTTTCTAATCTTTTCCTTTGACTCAATCCTTCTTTCTCTGTTTCTGTTTGACTCACAAACACAAATTCTTCCTCTCCACCATCTGTTCTGGTCTGTGTACTCAATCATTAGAGCCACTGATGGTGGCGTGGTGGCCTTGACTCTTGACCCAGCGGTTCAACCAGGTGCCGAGGGAAGTCGTCGGCGTACCCGTCGAAACATGCAAGGGGATCCTGCAGGGAGCCACAAAAACAGTGAACGTTTCCGTACTCAACCCATCACAGCTTGTGAAATAAAGGAGAGTTGTGGGTATGGAGACTGTCTCTGATCTCCACACAGGCCTGCAGTGTGCTTATATAGCAGTTGCTTAATACCTAGACACACTAACTTAGTTGGGTGTTTTGATTGTCATTAACCTTTTATCATGTGACAAAAAACATTTAAACATACCACACATGCACATGCTCTATATATGTGCACAATACATACTGCATATACAAACCCGATTCCAAAAAAGTTGGGACACTGTACAAATTGTGAATAAAAACAGAATGCAATGATGTGGAAGTTTCAAATTTCAATATTTTATTCAGAATACAACATAGATGACATATCAAATGTTTAAACTGAGAAAATGTATCATTTTAAGGGAAAAATAAGTTGATTTTAAATTTCATGGCATCAACACATCTCAAAAAAGCTGGGACAAGGCCATGTTTACCACTGTGTGGCATCCCCTCTTCTTTTTATAACAGTCTGCAAACGTCTGGGGACTGAGGAGACAAGTTGCTCAAGTTTAGGAATAGGAATGTTGTCCCATTCTTGTCTAATACAGGCTTCTAGTTGCTCAACTGTCTTAGGTCTTTGTCGCATCTTCCTCTTTATGATGCGCCAAATGTTTTCTATGGGTGAAAGATCTGGACTGCAGGCTGGCCATTTCAGTACCCGGATCCTTCTTCTACGCAGCCATGATGTTGTAATTGATGCAGTATGTGGTCTGGCATTGTCATGTTGGAAAATGCAAGGTCTTCCCTGAAAGAGACGACGTCTGGATGGGAGCATATGTTGTTCTAGAACTTGGATATACCTTTCAGCATTGATGGTGCCTTTCCAGATGTGTAAGCTGCCCATGCCACACGCACTCATGCAACCCCATACCATCAGAGATGCAGGCTTCTGAACTGAGCGCTGATGACAACTTGGGTTGTCCTTGTCCTCTTTAGTCCGGATGACATGGCGTCCCAGTTTTCCAAAAAGAACTTAAAATTTTGATTCGTCTGACCACAGAACAGTTTTCCACTTTGCCACAGTCCATTTTAAATGAGCCTTGGCCCAGAGAAAACACCTGCGCTTCTGGATCATGTTTAGATATGGCTTCTTTTTTGACCTATAGAGTTTTAGCCGGCAACGGCGAATGGCACGGTGGATTGTGTTCACTGACAATGTTTTCTGGAAGTATTCCTGAGCCCATGTTGTGATTTCCATTACAGTAGCATTCCTGTATGTGATGCAGTGCCGTCTAAGGGCCCGAAGATCACGGGCATCCAGTATGGTTTTCCGGCCTTGACCCTTACGCACAGAGATTGTTCCAGATTCTCTGAATCTTTGGATGATATTATGCACTGTAGATGATGATAACTTCAAACTCTTTGCAATATTTCTCTGAGAAACTCCTTTCTGATATTGCTCCACTATTTTTCGCCACACCATTGGGGGAATTGTTGATCCTCTGCCCATCTTGACTTCTGAGAGACACTGCCACTCTGAGAGGCTCTTTTTATACCCAATCATGTTGCCAATTGACCTAATAAGTTGCAGATTGGTCCTCCAGCTGTTCCTTATATGTACATTTAACATTTCCGGCCTCTTATTGCTACCTGTCCCAACTTTTTTGGAATGTGTAGCTCTCATGAAATCCAAAATGAGCCAATATTTGGCATGACATTTCAAAATGTCTCACTTTCAACATTTGATATGTTATCTATATTCTATTGTGAATAAAATATAAGTTTATGAGATTTGCAAATTATTGCATTCCTTTTTTATTTTACAATTTGTACAGTGTCCCAACTTTTTTGGAATCGGGTTTGTACACTGCCGTTCAGAAGTCAGAAATTAATGATTTTATTCAGCAGACACATTAAATTAAATTAAATCAAAAGTGAAAGTAAATACATTTACACTTACAAAAAGATTTCTATTTTAAATAAATGCTGATCTTTTGAACTTTAGTCATCAAGGAATCCTGAAAAAAATTTATCAGTTTCTACACATTTTTTTTTTTTTTAAATTAAGCAGTACATCAACATTAATAAAAATAAATATTTATTGAGAATCAAATCAAATCATCATATTGATGATTTCTGAAGGATCATGTGACACTGAAGACTGGAGTAATGATTTAAATATTTACACTAGGTGAAAGTATAAGTATTTTCTTTGCACTAAGTGTAAATAGTAGTTAGATGCTTAGTGAAAATAAAGTGCCACATGATCCTTCAGAAATCATTCTAATATGATGATTTGATGCTCAAGAAACATTTTTTACTATTAATGTTGAAAACAGTTGTGCTGCTTTTTGAATATTTTCTTAATTTTTATTTAAAATAAATGCTACTCCACGCTGATATGCAGTGGGAAAAGTGAGAAGAATGAGTTTAGTAAAAGGCGGATTTGAACTCGGGTCGGTTGGGTCAAAAGCTAACGGCACCTATCTTACTTTCCATGCAGGATTTCTTTTGTTATTTTGTCCAGCTCAATCAGATAACGGTGGGCGGAGTCAGTGTAAATAGCCTCTGCCAACAATACAGGCTACTTTAACTTGGTGTAAATATAGACACTTTCAGGCATTTTAAAATTAAAAACAGTTATTTTAAATTTCACATATTTACTGTATTTTGAGATCAAGAGATCATAATATATAGACATATTTTAAGTAACATTTAAGCACTTCCTTTCACTCAATACAGTGGGGAGAACAAGTATTTGATACACTGCCGATTTTGCAGGTTTGCCCACTTACAAAGCATGTAGAAGTCTGTAATTTTTATCATAGGTACACTTCAACTGTGAGAGACGGAATCTAAAACAAAAATCCAGAAAATCACATTGTATGATTTTTAAGTGATAAATTTGCATTTTATTGCATGACATAAGTATTTGATACATCAGAAAAGCAGAACTTAATATTTGGTACAGAAACCTTTGTTTGCAATTACAGAGATCATACGTTTCCTGTAGTTCTTGACCAGGTTTGCACACACTGCAGCAGGGATTTTGGCCCACTCCTCCATACAGACCTTCTCCAAATCCTTCAGGTTTCGGGGCAATACGGACTTTCAGCTCCCTCCAAAGATTTTCTATTGGGTTCAGGTCTGGAGACTGGCTAGGCCACTCCAGGACCTTGAGATGCTTCTTACGGAGCCACTCCTTAGTTGCCCTGGCTGTGTGTTTCGGGTCGTTGTCATGTTGGAAGACCCAGCCACGACCCATCTTCAATGCTCTTACTGAGGGAAGGAGGTTGTTGGCCAAGATCTCGCGATACATGGCCCCATCCATCCTCCCCTCAATACGGTGCAGTTGTCCTGTCCCCTTTGCAGAGAAGCATCCCCAAAGAATGATGTTTCCACCTCCATGCTTCACGGTTGGGATGGTGTTCTTGGGGTTGTACTCATCCTCCTTCTTCCTCCAAACACGGCGAGTGGAGTTTAGACCAAAAAGCTCTATTTTTGTCTCATCAGACCACATGACCTTCTCCCATTCCTCCTCTGGATCATCCAGATGGTCATTGGCAAACTTCAGACGGGCCTGGACATGCGCTGGCTTGAGCAGGGGGACTTTGCGTGCGCTGCAGGATTTTAATCCATGACGGCGTAGTGTGTTACTAATGGTTTTCTTTGAGACTGTGGTCCCAGCTCTCTTCAGGTTATTGACCAGGTCCTGCTGTGTAGTTCTGGGCTGATCCCTCACCTTCCTCATGATCATTGATGCCTCACGAGGTGAGATCTTGCATGGTGCCCCAGACCGAGGGAGATTGACCGTCATCTTGAACTTCTTCCATTTTCTAATAATTGCGCCAACAGTTGTTGCCTTCTCACCAAGCTGCTTGCCTATTGTCCTGTAGCCCATCCCAGCCTTGTGCAGGTCTACAATTTTATCCCTGATGTCCTTACACAGCTCTCTGGTCTTGGCCATTGTGGAGAGGTTGGAGTCTGTTTGATTGAGTGTGTGGACAGGTGTCTTTTATACAGGTAACAAGTTCAAACAGGTGCAGTTAATACAGGTAATGATTGGAGAACAGGAGGGCTTCTTTAAGAAAAACGAACAGGTCTGTGAGAGCCGGAATTCTTACTGGTTGGTAGGTGATCAAATACTTATCTCATGCAATAAAATGCAAATTCATTATTTAAAAATCATACAATATGATTTTCTGGATTTTTGTTTTAGATTCCGTCTCTCACAGTTGAAGTGTACCTATGATAAAAATTACAGACCAAAATCGGCAGTGTATCAAATACTTGTTCTCCCCACTGTATATTTTACAATTAAATATATTAAAAGGCTAGGTTTAAACATTATTGGATGCAGGAAAATTACACACTGCATAGCAACAAATAAATGTTTAAGAAAGTGCTGTGTGTGTTTGTTGATATTTAGTCAATTGAGAGTAAAATCCTTTCAATCTCATAAATACCTGGAATGTATTAACAGATGCCAGATATCATACTCAGCAGCACAGTCCTTTCTTTTGAGTCAGGAAATGAGTTCATCATGTATCTCATGTGTTTGATAGGATCATCAAACAGGGTGTGCGTAAGAGCTCATAGTTTTAATAGATAGCATTATGTCATGCATATAACCTGCACAGATGTGTCTGAGTGTGTGTCACAATGCCTGTAGTGCAGGAGAGACTTGTTAAAGCAGATCTGGTGTGAAGTCATCTCACTTTTTTCTGTTTTTTATGTGTATCACTTACTTTGCATGAGAAAGACTGAGTGAGCGGTTGAATGTGGGTTTGATTTTGTGGTCCTTCCTGTTACTTTGAGACTTCTCATAAAGTTTTTCATTTCACAGAACAATGGACGATGAAAATCAGGACACCTCACAAAGTAAGTGCTTAAGCTACAATTATACACTGTAAATAATGTTACAGTCAACATTTAGTCATTTGCTGCCTTTTAATTTAAGTAAAAAAAAGTGGTGCCAAAGTTAAAGCCTGCAAGTGAGAAGCTAATTGCACATTTTCAACAGCTTTGAATTTAATTACTGATGAAACTCTGAAAACTCATTAAATCGAGTAGACATTATTGTGACAAGCTAAATTGATGAAAACAAAAATGATGTTGTAATATTGAAGCATTTTTATGAAATATTTCTGATTTTTTATGAAATTCAGTATTCATACGCTATACTGCTCAAAAGCTTGTGGTCTGAAAGATTTCCAGCATCATTACTCCAGTCTTCAGTGTCACATGATCCTTCAGAAATCATAATAATATGCTGATTTGCCACTCAAGAATTTAAAAGAACAACATTGTATTTTGTATAAATGTAAAAGTCTTTACTGTCACTACTGGTCAGTTTAATGCATCCTTGCTAAATAAAAGTATTCATTTCTTTTAAAAAAATAAAATCTTACTGATCTCAAACCTCAAAAAAGCCATGCTTTTTAGGACAGTAATAAGTGACACTTGCATAATAATCTAATTCCTTAAAAACACATATAGTTTAATACTTACCATGCCCTAAGAGACAAAAGGAGGGATGATGTGTGTTAGGTTTAGATGATAGAAGATACAGTTTGTACAGTATAAAAATCATTATGTCTACTGTATGGAAAGTCCCCATAAAACATGAAAACCCAACGTGTGTGAGTGTTTTAAATCAACCATAAATCTGCCAGTCAGGAGAAGTACACACAGGTGACAAATACATCTGCCAGACTGTTTGTGCATTTGGCCAAACACAGAGCAATGCGTTTATGAGTGTGTGAGAGAATATGATATGTTTGTTAGTCATTTAGTGATCTCACACATAAATTTCACCATTATGATCTAAGGTGAATCAAATGCGTATAGGTTTAGATAGCTATAATTTGTGGACAAATTAACTAGTCCCCAGAACTGACCTTTTTTAGGGACATCCTTTATTTTAGAAATCGTTCTGAAAAAGCAAAATGCCTTCTAGTGGTAGGGTTTGAATTACAGTTATTTGAATTAGTTAACTATATAAAACATGAATTACAGTTAACTATATAAAACAGTATGTTATGTCCTCAATTAGATACGCATATGTGTGTGTATGAAACAGCAGGATCTGTTCACTCAGTTTACATTGTGCCACAAGTAATGCAGTCTGTTATGCTGTGTCAGTTTCGATTAGCGTGGCATTTGTGTTGCTCTAAAATGCATGTGTGACTTGGAGGTACTTTTGCCCTTGTAATGTCGTGCTTGCTGTTTTTCTTGCAGTGGATGTAAAGACAGATGACAGAGCCAAGATGAGTGTAGCTGCCAAGATGTCTCTGTTTAAAGTAGGTGAAACAAGAGCCCACCGTATCTCTTTAGCAACTGCTGCAGCCTGAATAGAAAAAGGTCATTGCCATGGATGGAAAACACAGACACACACACACCTTGTATATATTTACCCTTTTGGGGACTTCCCAATTTACTGTTTTTAATAGAAGCTATAATTACTGTAGACTGCACTCATTCATTATTACCATAAAACGCACCTTTTTATGTTTTAATATTATGACCTTTTTGTTTTGTCAGGCATTTCTCATGTATCAGAATTTACACACATAGAACACATTCTCACATAAAAAAACGTTTTTAATCTTCTAGAATTTGTTGAGGATAAAGTAAATTTATGATTTGTAAAAAACAATGTGATGCTGCTAGGAAACATTTGAAAGTGAATTTTGAATGCACTGTCATTTATTTTACTAGGTATTTCTAATAATTTTGGAGTAATCTCTCTCTCTCTTCCTGCTCCAGTATGTTTTTTCTCTCTCTGTTCTTATGCTTTGTCTTTGGGTCGTAGGTGGTAATAGGACACCTGGAGTGTTTGGTTACACTATGACCCACTGGGTTTCATTTGTTACTGTGACTTCCTTACCCAGACTGCCAGCGCAGGATCTATTTTATTCATCCTGCCACTGACCCATTTCACCAACATTAAAAATTGCATTGCAATTGCATTTTCTTGGCAATACAGAAAATACAGGGATGGTTCTCCTAACAATGACAATTATGTCAATAATAATTAACATGTTGATGTGACAAATAGTATTCGTTCTTTCGTGGAACACACAAGTACATTTTCACAAAAGTTTTTTTTTATGTACAATGAAAGTGAATTGTGGCTAAATATGGGGTGACACGTCTTCACACAGCATATAGTATTCAAAGTATATTTCAACATGAATGATGATTTGAGATATGCGATGACTGAAATCTTGTCACTTAAAGGAGTTAAATGGGACCAGCACATTTATGGTCATTTTTTGAGTTTGATGGCCTCTAGTCACCATTCACTTTCATTGTATGGAAAAGAGCAGCGTGAACATTCTGCTAAACATCTGCTGTTTCGTTGCATGGAAGAAAGAAAATCAGACCGATTTGGTTTAATTTCTACACAAAGAATTTGTGTAAATAAAAAGGAATTTAAAGTGTCTCTACGTAGTTAAAATTATGTGTTGAATCGACACATTTACATTTTTCAAATTACACTATACCGTTCAAAAGTTTGTTTTTGAAAAAAGTCTCTTATGTTCACCAAGGCTGAATATATTTGATCAAAAATACAGTAAAAACAGTAATGCTGTGAAATATTATTACAACTTAAAATAACTGTTTTTTGAATATATTTTAAAATGTAATTTATTCCTGTGATGGTATAAAGCTGTATTTTTAGCATCTTTACTCCAGTCTTCAGTGTCACATGATCCTTCAGAAATCATTTAATATGATGATTTTCTGCTCATGATTTATTATTATTATTATTATTATAAATGTTGAAAACAGTTGTGCTGCTTAATATTTTTGTGGAAAACATGATACATTTTACAGGATTCTTTAATAAAAATAAGTTCAAAAGATCAAACATTTCATTTTTTAAATATAAATATTTTGTAACATTTTAAATGTCCTATTGTCACTTTTGATCAATTTAATGCTTTGTTCCTTAATGAAAGTATTAATTTCTTTAAAAAAAAAAAAAAAAAAAAAAAAAAAAAAAAAAAAAAAAAAAAAAAAAAATCGCACTTAACAAAATAGCATTTTTTGGTCAACTTTATCTCTTTGAATTACATTTGTCTGTTTCTCTCATATTTTAATTCCACCATTTAATTTTATTACACTGTTGTTTTGCTATCAGGAGTTGGAGAAGACAGCTTCACCCGAGGCGTCCTTATTCCTCAAACCTCGCTCCAGTAATAGTTTCCATGAGCGTAGAGTTCGCCGTAACAACGATCCCCGAGCACTCACTCAACCAATCACCTTTGAGGAAACAGTGATGGCAGCGAGGTGGGCAGGACTTCCTTATCAATATGCTCATTTCTTGCACCTTAACAATGCATGTGTCTTAAAATCTCTATCTATGCTTACAGCAGCAGTACCACTGCTACTTTAAAGGGTTAGTTCACCCAAAAATGAAAATTCTGTCATTAATTATTCACCCTCATGTCATTCCAAAACCATAAAAACCTTCGTTCATCTTCGGAACACAAATGAAGATATTTTTTATGAAATCCGAGAGCTCTCAGGCCCTTCCATAGACAGCTATTTAATTAACACTTTCAAGGTCCAGAAAGGTATTAAAAACATTGTTAAAATAGTCCATGTGACTCCAGTGGTTCAACCTTAATTTTATGAAGCGACGAGAATACTTTTTGTGTGCAACAAACAAACAAAAATAACCACTTTATTCAACAATTTCGTTCTAGCCTATGCCAGTCTCCTACGCAGTTCACGTTGTAAATACAGTGTAGCTCCTGCGTCATCACACACATGCGTCGTGGTGCTGACGTGAACAGCATCGGCTGCCGTAGAACTCGAAAGCGTTGCACTATTTACAACGGAAACTGCGTAGGAGACTGGCACAGGCTAGAACGAAATTGTTAAATAAAGTCGTTATTTTTGTTTGTTTTTGCGCACAAAAAGTATTCTCGATGCTTCATAAAATTAAGGTTGAACCACTGGTGTCACATGGACTATTTTATCGATGGTTTTACTACCTTTCTGGACCTTGAAAGTGTTAATTAAATAGCTGTCTATGGAGGGGCCTGAGAGCTCTCAGATTTCATCAAAAATATCTTCATTTGTGTTCCGAAGATGAACGAAAGTCTTACGGGTTTGGAACGACATGAGGGTTTAGCATCTTTAGCAATTAATGACAGAATTTTCATTTTTGGGTAAACTAATCCTTTAAGAAGTAATACTGAGGTTAAAAACGAACAGCATATTTGGGAAAATGAATGACCTTATTCACTGTCTTTTCTTCCTCCTTCAGTCCTCAGTCAGGTGAGGCAGGTGAGCCTGAGGCAGAGGTGGAGGATGATGCTGGCACTAAACTGTCAATGAGTGAGAAACTGGCTCTCTTTAACAAACTGTCTCAGCCCATATTGAGTGCTGTGGGGAGTCCCGTGAGAGACGGCAGCCCTCTAGAGGCCTCTGAGAGACGCAGACAGAAGGGTGCACGCTACCGCACACAGCCCATCACTGTGGATGAGGTCAATTTGGTAAGTACATTTGATGTGCATGAACATATAGTTGCATGTCTGTGGTTACTGGGCATAGTCTCTATTTGCCACTTGTGGAGTCACTATTAAATCTGTCCAGTCAGCATGTTTTGTCAGCTTCAGGTCATGACCATGATAAAACATTTTGATGAAATTCCATGCTGGCTTATGCTGGTTAGTGCTAGCCATAAAAAAGTAGTTTTTTTCTTGTTTGAAGGTTAAATGTATCAACAATTCGTTTAGTAAGTTTTATGATTAAAACAAGGTGGAAAAATTTTATTCAATAATTTAATTCAAGATATACTATTTTCTAAAAATAAATCCTATTATCTTAATCCATGCTGGACTAGAATAACCATCACAGCCAAAAAAAAAAAAAAATAGGGGGGAAAGGAAAAACACAAAAAATAAATGTTCTTTTTATTTTATGTTCATGATTTTTTAATCAATTTTCAGATAATTGGAAATTCTGATAGTTGGTTTATTTTGGACCTTTTTTTCCAGTATCATATTTTCATTATTATTCATTATATATCATATTTTATTATTATTTTAAAGTTGCTTTTTACGCTATTGTCAGTTTATTTAAGCTTTCTGTTTAAAACAGGGTGAAAAATATTATTTAAGCAATTAACGTTTAATTCAAAATATATTTTCTAAGAAATAAATATTATTACCTTAATCATTTTGCTCTGTTAAATTAATCTTGTGTGAAGGATGTTTAGATATTTTCTACTGGAAAATAAGGTAGAAATACTGGATATTGGGATCAAGATTTTTGCAGTGATGCTGCTCACCAGCAAAACTTTAATTGAACACAGAAGTCGTGCTAGTTACATTAGTTAAGCAGCCTGATGATGACACCAGCATCTAAAACACAACATAAGCCGTTTTTTTTTTTCTACAGGGGATATTTTATTTTGTGACTTTAACTTCTAGAGTACCTGCTCTGTTTTTTTCAGAGATGTTTATAAGCCTTTTCTCCACTTTAGCTTCAGAAAGAGCCTGTTCAGCTTCCTCGTCTTCATCTGGCGCCTCACGTCTCTGACCGGCAGCAAGCTGAGTCCATCAATCTGAAGCCCAGTGAAGTGCGTTCCTCCTCCGAACTCACCTCATCACCCCATCTGAAGCCTACAGCAGGCAGTAACTCCCAGAATGCAGTGCCAATTAAAGGCATCTTGAAAAAGAGCTCTTCGGAGGGAGTGGTGTGGAGGAGTGGAACCAGAGATAGGGATGACCTGAATGGACACGACCTGGAGAAGAATGGGGGGGAGAGAAGAGAGAGGGAGGTGAAAGAGGAGAGACATATGTCAACTGTGGATCCATCTCCAGCTCGTCTCTCCAGCGCTCCCTGGAGGCAGAGGGCAAGGAAGGAAGCCGCTACGTCCTCCGGCAGAACACGGAGATCTGCTCCAAAGCCTGAGGAATGTCCATCCCTATCAGAAGGCCTCCAGATCACAGAACAGAGCAAAGAATCAGCCATCACTGACAGGTTCTCTCCCGTTCACTCTCTTGCTCTTTGTGTTTGTTGTCAGATATACACTACCATTCAGTTTGGGTCGGTAAGAGTTTTTTTTTTTTTTTTTTTAAAGGAATTAATACTATTTGCTTTTATTCAGCAAGGATGCATTACATGTATGAAAAGTGACAGTAAAGACATTTATAATGCTTCAAAAGATTTATATTTCAAATAAATTATGTTCTTTTGAACTTTATATTCATCAAATAATCCTGAATATTTGTATCAGGGTTTCCACAAAAATATAAAGCAGCAAAATTGTTTTCAACATTGATAATAATCAAAAATGTTTCTTGAGCAGCAAATCATCATATTAGAATGATCATGTGACACTGAAGACTGGAGTAATGATGCTGAAAATTCAGCTTTGACATCACAGGAATTAATTACATTTGAAAATATATTCAAATAGAAAATAGTTATTTTAAATAGTTATTTATTGTAATAATTTTATACTATTTTATGTTTTTAGTGTATTTTTGATCAAATGAATGTAGCCATAGTGAGCAAAAGATGTCAAAAACATTAAAAAAAAATCTTACCAACCTAAAAGGGTTAGGTAGTGTATATCATTTTTTGTGGACGTTTGTGAAAACATATTACCCTAATATAAATATAGTACCCCTTCACAGTCAGTTTTTCAAAGATTATTGGATCAAAAGGTAGAAAATAGGTACGTTATTGCTGGCTTGAAACTTCGCACATCCAATAAGGGTATGGTGGCCAGTGTTGGGTAAGTTACTCTAAAAAAAGTAATTACTAGCTACTAATTACTCCAACAAGGTAATTAGATTACTGTACTAATAACTCTCTCTCTAAAAAGTACTGCATTACTTATTATGAATTACTTTCTAAATCCCATTATCAACCTCAACCAGTTGAACAATACAAGTGAACAAATAAAATTGCATAAATTATTCTTGAACCGACCAAAGTATTTAAAGGGAGAAGGTTACATTAAAAACATACATTTTATCATTAGACGTTACATTTTGATGTTAAAGCCACTATTGTTTTATATAGAATTGTTCTATAATATACAGTATTTAATGCAATTACATCAGAAGTAACTGTAACTAAATTACAATTCAAGGGAAAAGTAATTCAATTACAGTGATTAATTAAGGTGGTGGCAATGTGTTTGTAACGTGAGCAGGGATTAAGCAGAGTGAGAATCCAAATGCAGCATGAACAATTTAATAACAAACAACATCAACAGTAGATCCAAGAACAAGGGTATCCAAAAACAGGCAGGAGCGCAACAACAGGAGCACACATACAGGGGAAACGACTGACAAACAACAACTGAAGCACTGGGGTATATATACACAAAGGGAAACAAGGTTAACAAGATAACAAGGGGGTGTGGTAAATGGGAAACACCTGGGAAGACTAATCAACATGAAAAACTACAAAGGACTACAAAACATGGCACAAGACAGGAAATAACAAAAGAGTCCACAAACACATAGGGAATTTATGACACTGTTAGTTCAGTATGCAAAAGAGTTACCAAGACACAGCCTCACTTCCTTTTTGGGGTTCTTGTCATCAAAATGTATACTTTAAATTTATTTTTTATTAAATAATATTAATTTATTCAGAATTCATAATATGTACAGCATTTAAAGATTACTCGATTCAATCTGATGATTATTTGTCATGCAATTAAAATGATTAAATCTTAAAAACAGACTATTTAATTAGTTTAAACCAAAAGTTATTCCAAAGTTATGTTTTTTGTCCATTTTTGTGGGATTTTTGCCAGTTGCTGGCACTTGTCACCAAAGTTTTTCTGTACCAAAGCTGTATACTCATGCCATTGTGGTAATAATACATAGAGAGTCTCATGTTAATAGCGTTGCAAAGGTACTGCCTTATTTCCTGATTTGTGTACCATAAAAATAGCTGATGTGCTACTTTTAAACAACATAGTATGAGGATTATGTACCTCAAATTATATGATATTTTTAAATGGGTCATGAACTGTCTTTTTTAATTTTTTTATACTGTTGTCTGAGGTCAACTTATTACGTTCACGTGGTTTTTACATTCAAAAACATCATAATGAATAAGTAATAGGCTATTTTCTACCCTGGTTTTGAGCCTCTCTCCTGGAACGCTCGGTTTTTATGGGCGTGCCACATTGAAGACTTGGAAGTAAACGCCCACTGCTATGATTGGATAACAGTTTTGCATAATAATGAGTTTCGACTCCCCCCGTCAGTACATGTGGGGAATTGTTTTGAAAACTTCCAATGTGGAGAAAGGGCAACCGGAATGATCCTCCCACAGGGCTTGCAAAATGCCTTTATCAAACAAACACAATTATTTATCTCATCCACCCGCAATTAATATGAGTATGAATTACTTGGCCCGCCCGATCGGTGGATATAACCGCGAACCGTGCATCACTAACACACACACACACACACACACACACACAAGCCAAGTACGTGCATCAGCAAAACTTCACTGCAGACAAATCAGCATGTTCAAAACTTCCGCAACATAATCAGTAGATATCAAACGATCTGTAACAATGCAATACTATCACATAATAAAAAAAAAACATTTTTTTACTCACATAAGTGTGTCGCACCATTCCTGTCGGATCCAATATAGAAGGCACAGCTTTGTGTTTTAATCTCAATATGTCTGCAAATCCAGTCTCGACCTGTGGCTTGCTTACAAACGATTCCGCGGTGAAATGAAGCGAACAAACGTGCAATGTTTTACGCACGTGAGCTGGAACTTCATTAAAAATAAAGTTCAACCACACATTCCTAATATTAGAATCCGAAGGAAGCTTATGCAGCGACTGTGTTCTTCCACAACCAGGCACAGCGCAGTATCTTGCTATCTTCGGCATGTTTATTGCTCAGTAGCGCGATCTGTTTAGCGCCACGAGTCGGTGGGCGGAGCTACAGAATCAGGCATACTTATTCTTATGTTGAGGCGGCGTTTAACCACACGCTGACGGCAAGGGTTGGCATATTCTGAGATCGAGCGTTTGCTGGGCATGGTGTCAATAAAAGCTTTTCTTTGACTAACAAGGAAGTTTTCAGCTCCGAAACTTACAGGATATTCTTATATCTCAATTAACTTTTATATATCAAAGGCTGAATGAAAAGTTGATTTCTCAATTCATGACCCCTTTAACATAAGAGCAGACATGGCCATTTGTAACATGCAAGGCTCCTGGTGTCAGTCTACGCTTGTAGACTGTTTTTATTTCTCACAAAAACAGTCTGTTATGCTGCTTGATATTGCAAACTGGTATTTGTTATCATATTATTTTGATGTAATATTATCATAAACATGTTTGTAGGGCAAACAGTTTTTTTCTTTTTACTGTACTTCGTTATTCTTCTGATATTTACCTAGCGACTAAAGAATCTTGAGTCTCGCACAATGTTTTTGACCAAATTCATCAGTGTTTGGCACCTATTAAATGAGAGAGTCTTTTTTACAGGCTGACAGACTCAAGAGTAACTGAAGAAGAAGAGGAGAAGCAAAGTGCTAAGGCAAGGTGCAATATCAGTCTAAACAGTGGGCCACAGGTGGGTGTATGAGATGCTAATTTCATTGTGCTTCTACAGAGACCTGAAATATCAAAGCATATTTATCTAGGTGATGTTGACTAGGAGGTTTGATTGTATTTCTGTGCGTAAATAAATACATCAGCATGTGTGTTTGTGGTCAAATGTATGCTAGAATGTAGCATGTGAGTCACAAGTGTCACTTTAATGTTTCCTCAATATCTTTCTTCTCTCTGGTTTCCACACACTGCCCCCTGTAGGATGAGACTGTCAGTACAGCTGAATCTACTCCCAAAACTCAATGCTGGGTAAGAATGAGTTTATACAGGACGTGTTTCAGTTGCTTTAACTGGCTATATGATTATATATCATTGCTTATTAATTTATGTGTGAAAAAGTGAGATTTCATTAGTCATTGTCTGTCTGTGATCATTCTATTGTTAGTCAATCACCCTCTCCTCTCCTCTCCTCTCCTCTCCTCTCCTCTCCTCTCCTCTCCTCTCCTCTCCTCTCCTCTCCTCTCCTCTCCTCTCCTCTCCTCTCCTCTCCTCTCCTCTCCTCTCCTCTCCTCTCCTCTCCTCTCCTCTCCTCTCCTCTCCTCTCCTCTCCTCTCAGGAACCTGTGTTTTCCTCTGTATACTCTCGTTCAAGCACCACACCTCAATATGTGATGTTTTTCAATGAGGTGAGAATTTCATTAATGTGTCAATGTAATAAATGTGTCTGTAAACTATTGCTCTAAGCATGTGCTTTTCAACAAAACATTTGTTTTTCTGTTTTCCTGTATAGTGTGTCCTGAATGTGTTCATTTGGCTGCCTTGCCCTTTTAAAATACATTTTGTTTTATCTGCAGAACTTTCCACTTTCCACAATTTACTGTCAATAATGGCATGTCAATGATTTAATTTGACTTAGACCAGCAGACCTAAAAATTTGCCATTATTATCCTTTTCTCGTCATCTTTCTCTCTCCCTTTCTAGAGGAGTCTTTCTTATGAAGCTCAAGAGGTTTCCACATCCACTCAAACCCAACCACAGTTGACAGGGAAAGTCAAGGTAGTTTTAAGATATTCATACACTACTGTTTAAATTAAGATTTTGTTTAGCAAGGATGCATTAAATTGATCAAAAGTGACAGTAAAGACAGTAAAAAATTTTTTATTTCAAATAAATTCTGTTCTTTTGAACTTTCTATTCATCAAAGAATCCTGAAAAACAGTATCAGAGTTTCCAGAAAAATATTATGCAGCAGTTTTCAACATCGATAATAATAAGAAATGTTTCTTGAGCATCAAATCATTATATTTGAATGATTTCTAAAGGATCATGTGACACTGAAGACTGCTGAAAATTCAGCTTTGCCGTCACATTGAAATATGAATATTAGAATATCAACTAATTCAGTTTTTTCTGTTATTTCAGGCAAGCTGTGAAGAGGAAGACTCTCCCAAACCCATCTTTACAGAGACACAAACCATTTGCACCAATGAAGTCCAAGAGAGTCAGATGTTCGGTACTGAGATGGCTAAAGAGGTCATGACCTCTGAACCCTGCTCACTACCAGCGTGTCCTACCACTGGAGGAGACACAGAGCCGGACTTCAGCACTCTCTGTCAGACCAGCACGCCAGTGTAAAGCCAGCGTCTGTCTAAACATGCATATCTGTGAGGGATTTCTCAATGTTTGTGATTAGATACAGGTTTAATGCTCTCTCTGTCTGTGTGTGTGTGTGTGTGTGTGTGTTTAGTTTGAGCTCAGCTGTAGCCGAACACAGGCGCTCAGTACGGCCATCCCGCAGGACTCAGGGTTCGAGGAATCCATTACGTGCTCTTGCTGCTCGAGCGGATATCCAGCAGGATTTCATGCAGCTTGAGGAAAACAGCGAAATGGAGAATAATACAGGTTTAAAATGAAAAATTTGTACCTGTTTTATCTTCCTGGTCTTGTACTTGTCAATAGTGTTATCATTTTGTAGAGTCAAATATTTTATCATGATTAATCAAATGTGTTAACCATATTTAGCATCATCATACTTCTTTCAATCACAATTTTTTGTATTTTTATCTCTTTATTTTCCCTAAAGCTATGAAAAATTCTAACTGCATCCCAGCTGATGTCACTTCCTCTGGAAAAGTGAGCAGACCCACAGTGCCATACAACAAACTCATGCTCATCCAGGTTAAAGGTATGATAATGTATCTAATATTCATCTAATGTTCTTCAGAAGATTGTACATTTACACTAGATTAGATTTTTTTTTTAAATAAGTCTTTTATGTTGGCCAAGGCTGCATTTATTTGATCAAAAATACAGTAAAACAGCAATACTGTCAAATATTATTACAATTTAAAATAACTTTTCTATTGTAATATATTTTAAAATGTAATTTATTCCTGTGATGTCAAAGCTGAATTTTCAGCATCATTACTCCAGTCGTCAGTGCCACATGATCCTTCAGAAATCATTCTAATATGATTATTAATCATTAATATGATTATTTTTCTAATATAATTATTATTTTTGAGGAAACCATGATATATATTTTTTTCAGGGTTCTTTGATGAATATAACGTTCATAAGAACAGCATTTATTTGAAATAGAAATCTTTTGTAACGTTATACATGTCTTTACTGTCACTTTTGATCAAATTAAGGCATCCTTGCTGAATAAAAATATTTAAAAAATCATATCCTGAACATTTAAGTGGCAGTGTACATTGTAAAATTCTACATTGTTTGTAATGGTCATGGAAGCACACTTGATTTTTCAAGTTTCCATGCTCGGAAGTTCTATAAAATCCTAAAAATTTCTTGCGAGAACAATGCAGGTAATGTAGTCTATGCATGTGTCTGTTTATCCAGGATGGAGGCAGGTGCAGGTGCGGTTGGTGGAGCCGGTGTCACACTCTCTTAACAGTGGCGACTGCTTTCTGCTTGTCACGCCCTCACACTGCTTCCTCTGGACCGGCAAACTCTCCAACACCGCAGAGAGAGAAAAGGTACCATCAGTTCACACAGAAACAAAGTGATTCCAGTTTAAGCCAGTGCAAGAATTTTGGCATCCTCAACAGTATATTTTGGGTGTAGAATAAAATGCTAAATGCTTGGGAAGGTTATTAATTAATTAATACTAATGTATTATTATTTAGCTCAGATGAGACTCAAATATTACATTTGATTTCATTAAAATCTTGCATTTCTAAACATTTTCAAGTGTTTTTGGTCTCAGTTTTTGGGATTTCGTTCCTGGATGTTGACTAAAGGTGTGTTCTAGGCGTCTGAAATGGCCTCGTTGATTGTGACCCAGAGGGATCTGGGTTGTCAAGCAACCGGCATCGTTCACCTGGATGAAGGTGTAAATACAGACAGCCTGCAGGCAGCAGAGTTCTGGAACCTTCTCGGGGGACAGACCCAGTATAAAGGTAAGAGACATACTGAATACCCCACAGGAAATGTCCCATCAAAAACAACACTTTTATTTCCCAAAACTGCTCAAATGATATAATTGTATGTTTTATGGGGGTGTTTCTCTTTGCAGGTCCAGACAGTGCAGATGATGATGAGCACTATGAGAGAGCCATATCAGAGTCAAACTGTATTTATAGGCTGCAGGGGGACAGACTCAGCCCCCATGAGCAGGGCTGGGCTGCCGTACCACACCTCACTCTACTGAACTCCTCTCAGGTCAAGCCATATACTATTAAAGAATAAATGGCATGCACTTTATATGCAGTTGAGATTACACGACACATTTAAGGTGTTTAGTGAAATTTATTGACAGTGCTTTTTTCCGTTTCAGACTCTGCTGTTTGACTTCGGTAGCGAGCTCTATTTGTGGCATGGGAAAGACGTCGGCCCCAGTGAGAGGAAGCTGGCTCTTCAGCTGGCTCAGCAGGTTTGGGACGGAGCGTATGACTACAGCAACTGCAGGATCAGCCCTCTGGATCCCTCTGGTGGCAGTGCCCACATTCACAAGTAGGTTCGCTGTAATGGGAGATTCTTCATATATTCAGCTACAGTGGGGTTCAAAAGTCCATTAGCGAAGATGCTTCTGTTTTGCATTCCTTTTAATGAATAAAAATGTTATTATCAGTCTAACAACTTGAATTAACGTTAACTATCAGACTATCAGATTTCTCAGTTTCCTTTGTTTTAATGACAGCAGCACTTAAGCTGCATGATCAGCGTTTGTATAAATGATGTAAAACATATATGACCGTTATATTAATCCTATTATAATTTTTTTGTTCCACTGAAGGAATAAAAATAAATAATTCGATTTTTCGGATACAAGCAAAAAGAGAAACCCAAGCATATTGCTTGTATTCACAAACAAATGTACTTTGTGTGTTCAGGCAGGGAATTGGACGGCCAGACTGGGCACTTTTTGGCCGTGTGTTTGACCAAAATGAGACGATACTGTTCAAAGAGAAGTTTGCTAACTCATTTGAGCAGACAAAAGTGAACAAAAATCACATTGAACCTTTCATACAAGAGGAGGTGCAGGTGAGGAGGCTTATATACGTGTTATAATAACAAACATATCTAAGGTTCCTCTTTTATACCCATGACTTTTCAAGGGGCCATTCACACAGAACACATTTTTGTGAGCATCACGTTTTTAGAACACCATGTCATGCACGAGACGCTGCAAGCACGTCTGTCTAGCGTGTTTACATAGAAAAACAATCGAAAAGTGGCGTAGTGGAATGGAAAAAAAGTGTTCTGTGTAAACTGGCCCTTAAGTTAGTTGAATCAGTTTCAGATTTTTTTGAAATATATTACAGCCCTCTAGTCATCAGGTTTAAATTTTAAATCATTTTATGTTCTCTATTTCTAGCTTGATAATGTTTTCCGCTTTTCTACAGACCCCCTCACTCATTTCATCTCCTCAGCCAGTGTCAACTGAGCAGTGGTCATGTGATGCCAGAGCTCTCTTTGGTGGGGTCTGTCTCTCAGGGGTGTCACAAATCGTTCTGGATGGTGTGGATGTACGAAGGGGACGAGACATGGTCACTCTGAGGGATGGTCGGCAGGCGGAGTTATGCACACTTGCAGTGAAAACGTGGCTTATTTCAGAGAGTGAGGAATGTGAGGTTGCCCCAGAGAGCTTGGGACAGTTTAATGAGGGCAGCACATACGCTACACGCTGGACATACAGCCTCACAGCGTTAGGTGAGTAAATGTGTGTTTATATACAGTGGTGGCCAAAATTATTAGAACGCCTGACAGATCTGAAAATATTGACTTTTTTTGCCTCCAAAACATGATTTCATTTCATAATGTTCATGAAACATGCAGATGGTTGCTCTGACCATCAAATATCAGATGAAGTGAGTCGTACTGTTTTTATCCACTTTTAACTTTAATATTTGGTATGTCCACCTTTTGCATCAATTACAGCAGCACATCTCTCTGGCATAGTGTCAATATATTTCCTCTGACAACTTCAACACTAATGTTATCCCATGCCTTCTGCAACTGAAGCCAAAGGCTTTCCTTTGAATGTACAATAGATCTGTCCAGTTTATTTTCCAACTCGCCCCAAGTGTGCTCGATGGGGCTGAGGTCCGGACTTTGAGGGGGCCAGTCCATCATTTTCAATGTTCCAGCAGATTCCTTCTGTCACAGGTAGTTCCGGCAATAGTTACAAGAATGTTTCGGGTCATTGTCATCTTGGAAAATAAATCCAGGCCCAATAAGACGACTCCCATATGCCAAGTGTTCTAATCTTGCATATGTTGCATGTTTCATTTTGTTAAAATATTTTGACCTCACAATGTTCAACCGAAATGTCATAACTGGACCATCCGGTGAAAACAACCGACTTCTCTCTGGTGACATATGCAGGATTTCTCCAAACATTTAGTCTGCTTAAACCTCACTCCTGCAATCTCGTTGTCACAGTCCATTGCAGCAATGAGAGCTGTTAAGGCAGGATCTAATTGCAGCAGTAATGTTTATTAACAATACAAACAACAAAACAGACAAGCAGGGAGCTATTCCAGAAAGCAGGTTATGCGACTTACCTGTGTAAGCTGATAACCTCAACTTTCGGTTCGAAATATTTCACAATGTTACAGTTTTTGCGGTATTTTGGATCAAATAAAAGCAGCCTTAGTGAACATAAGAGACTTATTTTAAAAACATTAAAAAATCTTACCAATCTAAAACTTTTGAACGGTAGCATATATTATATATACATAATAAAATGAACATTTTTGAAAAGTAACAAGTTTGAATATTTAAATGTTTTGTCTATTTATTCTCCTATTATTTCACAGGGGATCAGATGGCAAGAGGTCAGGAACAATCTGCTCTTTTCATCTGGAAGGGGCGGCACTCCAAATCCAGTGGCCGGGACCTGTCACCAGTGCTGACCAATCAGTGTAGTTCTCAGGTGTTTGTAACAGAAGGAGAGGAGCCGCCCAGTTTTCTGCAGCTGTTCCAGGGAGGAATGGTCATTTATAGACAACACAGCAGAGACACAGGTCTGGTCATTGAAAAATCTAATCCTCTTCCCTACTATGGGAATTACATCTTATTACATCTGACAATGTAGGTTTGGTATGTGTTTCAGGAGGCTGGCGTCTGTTCTGTGTGAGGGGTGATGTGTCTGTGGAGGGTAGTCTGTTAGAGGTGCCATGCTCCTGCTCCAGTCTGAGGTCTCGTGGCTCATTGGTTTTGCTGAACAGCCAGCAGGGGGCGATCTACCTGTGGCATGGCTGCAAAGCCCACAGCAAAGCACGTCAGGTGGCCAAGCAGACCGTTCAATGCCTTACACAGATGTAAGCCACACCTTTAACATTATGTAAAAAGTATCATATAAACCCATGAAACATGATGAATGATGCACGTTGCCAGATTGTGATCGATTTCATGTGATTGATTGTAATGATTAGGTGCCCACCTGAGCTGAGTCTGAAAACTGGCAGCTTTATAAATGTCCAGGAAGTGGAGGAGGGAAAAGAGCCTGCAGAATTCTGGAATGCTATTGGACCACAGGACAGGAAGTCATATGACTGCATGTTACAAGGTGTGATGTATAACAAACTATGATAAATCATGTGTGAACTTTCTCTATCTTGCAATGAACATTTTTGCAACCTTTTTTCACAAGAGATGTTCTATGCTTTGTATTCCTTTCAGACCCTGGTAAATTTAACTTTACCCCCCGCCTTTTTCACCTGAGTGCCCAATCAGGAACTTTTAAAGGGGTGGAGCTCATTAGCCCCTCCCATGTTAATGGAGTAATTACGGCAATGCCTTTCCTCCAAGATAAGTTATATGCTGTGCCACATCCAGGTGAGAGCTAGCAAGTTCACATACACAGAAACAAGTGCACATAAAGGCTTTTCACACTACACTTAACTCTTTCCCTGCCATTGACGGGAATTTCTGTAATTTGTGAGACAACGCTTCCCCGTCATTGACGGAATTTCGGCTTTCCGTGTTATACGGTGGGGGGGGCACTAATATGCATCTTCTGAAAGAGTACAGAATCTCCGGATCAAAACACAGGTGAAAAAAAAGCAGAAACAAGCGATATCATATGCAAGCAGATGCATATGTAAAATAACGCGATCATCAACATTAAACGGCATATAAATCAAAACTGTCTAATGTTACTGAATGAAATGTTGACCCAGGATGAGCTATAGGACTGTGCAAGCATTAGGGGGTTTGATGGACTCTATCTACTCCATCTATGTTTTGATCATTCTGAATCCGATCTGGACGTAGTCTTTGACAAAAACATGATTTTCTCAGCTTTTTGTTAAAAATTTTGCTTTTTTTATGAAACTTGCCCACATTCAGGTGTTGATAAAAAAAAAGAATGCATTAAGTTACAGTTTTTTTTTTGTTTAAAAGCAAAGGCTCTGTTCTTTTCTTTGATATATTTAATGTTCAAGTATTCATACAACCATATATTCAAAATATTCTGGGGGGCATGAAAATTTTGCAAAAATGATCAAAAATGCTGGTGATGACTGGCAACTTTTTTTCAAAAACGCTGGTGGGGAAAGAGTTAACCACAGGATAACTTTCAACGCCGAGTTAAAGCAATGTTTCGTACTTATGAAAGTGTTTACTTACTGAAATATTGATCAGATGGACAAGCATTTATTAAAGTGCCTCTATCATGCTTTTGCGGATATCAACTTTCATGTAGTGTGTAATACAGCTGTTTGTGAATAAAAGGTCTGCAAAGTTTCAAAAATCAGAGTGCACAATAAATGTAGTTACTGTCTCCCAAAAGAAAGAACCGATTCTGAAATGCCTGAAACGAGTCTGCAGTGTTGCCAGATTGGGTCGACGATTTCCAGCCCAAAAGCTCACTAAAACCCGCCCAATCCAAGAAAAAAATGCCCAAAATTTTAACTGCCAAAACTGAACTGTCATTCATTGATACATTCATTGATACATACTGCACGATAATCCGACAACAAAAGATTAACAACAAGAATGCGTTTACCTTTGTGTTGTGCTTTAACTTCAGACAGAACTACAGTAACGTTAACGTTACGTCTTTCGTGAAGTACATATTTATAGAACATAACGCAGAACTTAACACAGTCAAAATGGATTAATCGTTGATTCAAGCCTCTTTCAGCAGCTGTCGGGGCGAGTAGAGTGGCGTCTAAATGGTTTAAAAGTTACAGATGTCCTGATCAGGCCAGTGTGCGCACGATGATGGACAGGAGTCATAATCCCATATTCGATTTCAATTCAAATCATTCAGCTGTGCTCTTAGAGTTAGTTATATTTATAAAGAGTCTTCGAGTCACAGGTGTAATCCACGTTTTAAGAGTTGGTTCACTCTGCCACTCATTACTGTAGATACAACTTGCTGTATATTTATGCCACTTTGGCATAGCGATCACTTGAATATCCAGCTACAAGTTCGCGCTAAAAACCTGTCATGAATGATCACGTCTGTCTGCTGATCGCTGATTGGCTAAAAGTACGTGCTCGTCGGCGCTGTCAACACCAGCGCCAGCTGACTCTACGTGTGGCCTGTGTGTTTAGTAACATCACGATGACTGGTTTTATGGGGTACATGTACACTTGAGTTTGTTATTAACCAATTAGACTATAAAATTTAGATGTTTGAAAGCCGCCAAATTTACCACAAACCAGCCCAAATTTTGTCCACCCGCCCAAGCCCGTTTTTACCCGCACAATCTGGCAACACTAGTCGTCAGTAATTTCAGCCTTACTTCCTGCTCAAACCTACGTAGGTTTGTAACAAATTTGCATAATGGTCTTCGCCTATGGTCTTCATTAGCTGCCCGTGAACAACGACTACTTTGACTCACCCTCAAACACTGTTGTTGTAGCTGAGGCCTGGAAGAGTTTGGTTTGTTTTGTCGACATGTCGAGAAGATGCTGTTTAATGTGCTGTAAAAGCAAATACACATTGCATGAATTTTCAAAAAGATGAGGACTTGCGCTTGAATTGATATGACTGACACCATCACTACTGTGCTGAGGAAGCCTCTGGAGCTGAAATTCAGATATAGTATTGGCTGTTTTGTTTACGACATGAGCTGCAAGCGGTAGACCAATCACAACAGCCTTAACCATCTGACCAATCTGAGCAGATGAAGCTCTCGGAAAGGAGGGTTTTTTTAGAGACCGAATGCTTTATCGGACGTTTCAGACACTGTGAGAAAAGAGGTATTTGCAATGTATTTTATTATGAGAAAACTAAAGTGGTATTTGACCTTGGATGCATGTAAACCTATTTTAGGAAACCTCCAAAATAAAATTAGATGCCTTTAAAAGAGCATAATAGCATAATAGAGGCACTTTAAAATAACTTGTCTGCTTGTTGCATGCCATGTTTGTCCAATCAAATCATAACTGAAACCTCACTACCCAGGATTCATTTCTAATCCAGGGTGAAATATAAACAGTGTGAAAGATGAAAAAAGATCACGCAGGATTAAGTTGGTCATTTTACAACAAACTCCCAGTGTGAAACTCCCAGTACAAGATACATAACTTTGGTGTTTACGGACAAACAGATAAAACTAGATGAAATTGAATGCAATTTGCATTATTTTTTCCCCTCACACTGCTGTGCTGTTGTAACATTCTCTCGGCAGCACTGTTCCTGCTGGATAACTATCTGGAAGTGTATTTATGGCAAAGTTGTGAAGCTTCAGTCTCACAGCACCCCCACTGGGACAAAGAGAAGAAGTGCGCCATGGAGACTGCCTTACAGTACTGCAAAGGTGAGTTTAGATCTGGCGAAAAGATATAAGGGAGCACACATGCTGTTCAGAAGCCTTCTGTTTTGTAAGTTGTTTTTGGTGTTTTGTGTTCAGAGAGAAATCCCAGACGGCCTCCCATGACGTATCTTATTGATGAAGGGGCAGAGCCTCTCACCTTTACTAATATATTCCCTTCATGGGAGATGAGACTGACACAGGGAATACAGGTGAGTGAGGACATATCATCATCATCATCATCATCATATACGTGAGTGAGTGCTTATATGATTTACACTGAAGTCTCATTTAAATATTTGTTTGTGTTTTCTTCCAGGACTGCACAGTGTGCAAAAAGCTGACTTTGGTGCAGGATGCTCTAGCTGCTCTTAATAAGACCCAGTTTCCCCTTAAGGATCTGCTAAAGAGACCTTTACCTGAGGGTGTGGATCCTTTACACCTGGAGAATTACCTGTCTCAGCATGATTTCAAGGTCTAACACTAAAGCATAATATAGATTACATTATGGTTGACTCACAGGATGAGCTTCAAAAGTATCACAATAGCAGTTTTCTCATTGTCGTCAGTTATTTTTACACTGTATTTTGAATCTAAAATTGTATTTTATATCCATATTACATTTATATCAAGTGAGTCTTGCATAGCCAAACCCTTGACTTACTGACATGTAAAGCAAAAAACAAGTTTATTTTTGTTTATACATGTTGTTTAAGGGGCGGTTTTATTTTAAATAGATTGCTTACATATTTAATGAATAATAATTTAAAAAATATATATTTAGTTATTTTAATTAATTTAATACATTATTTTACAGACATACACTACCATTCAAAAGTTTGGGCTCAGTATGATTTTGTTATGCTTTTGAAAGTCTTTTATGCTCACAAAGGCTGAATTTATTTGCTGAAAAGTACAGTAAAAACAGTAATATTTTGAAATATTGCTCAAGAAACATTTCTTATTATCTATGTTGAAAACAGTTGTGCTGCGTAATATTATTGTGGAAACCGTGATCATTTTTTTTCAGGATTCTTTGATGAATAGAAAGTTCAAAAGAACAGCATTTATTTGACAGAGAGTATTTTGTAACATTGTGAATGTCTTTACTGTCACTTTTGATCTATTTAATGCATACATGCTGAATAAAAGTATAAAGTATTTAAAAAAAAAAAAACCTTACTGACCCCAAACGTTTGAACAGTAGTATATTTCAGAAAATAAAGCAGAACAACTTAATTTCCAGACAGAATGGTTTCAGAGTCAGCCAATCAAATTAAAGCTCATCTGATTAAGTGATTATCAAGTAAACTATTAAGTCTAACAGGTTATCTTTCTATCTGGTACTAGGTTGAAGTAACTGCCTTGTTTATTTGTTTTAGGCTGCTTTAGGAATGACATGGAATGACTACAACTGTCTATCAGATTTAGAAAAAATGGACCTGAAGAAAAGCAAAGGACTTTATTGAGTGTCAGCGGCACTGTGACCTAGGCTCAACAGGAAGCAATATTTTAAAAAGATGTGTTTGTAAGTTGACATGTTCTTGATGACGGTCATGTGTACAGTGTAACTGTGAGTGTGTTTAACAGTGAGTGTCTTTCGGTCTGCTTCTTTTCAGTCTGCTGCTTCTTATAATGCCTAATGAGCAGCACTCATTTTGGCCAAAAGCTTTCTGCTCAAAGCTAGACAGAACCGTTAACTATGACTTTGAGAAATAGCTTCCATGTTTTTCCTTCTTCTTCCCCATCCCCATTGCAGCTGTTTCTTTTCCCGCTTTCTTTATCTTTTCCTGTCTGCCTTTTATCTCTCCTCTCTACACAAAGCAGCTCATGTGAATAAAGGTCTGATTGTTTTACTGAACTTACAGTTGAATTTAGTAATGTTTATTTTAAAATAAAAAATGATGACATCTTTTCAGTGTGAAACTTTTATTTAACTTTACAAATCTCAAATGCATAAACAGAGCAAGAATTGAAGAACAAATAGAGGAACAAACAAGAAATGTCAGTAACAAGATTGCTCCAAAAAAAAAAAAAAAAATCCCAAACGACAGCAATAGGAATTAAAAGAGGAAATACTGAGAGTCAACAACAAGATGCTGAACTATATTCTTATCATTGAAACTGAATATATGATTGATATCTGTATTTAATACATGAATTACAGAGTACTGTATGTGAGTGTGTGTTCATGTTTTTCTATCCCGGTGGGCACTTCAACCTGAATGCACACAGACTCATGGGGACTTGTGGCACTGTGGGGACCTAAATTGAAGTCCCAATGAGGAAACAAGTTTATAAATCATACAGAATGAGTTTTTTTGGAAAATGTAAAAATGCAGAAAGTTTTACGTGATGGGTTGGTTCAGGGGTAGGGTTAGTGTAAAGGGACAGAATATGCAGTTTGTACAGTATAAAAACCATTACGTCTATAGAGAGTCCCCACAAAGATAGCGAACCAGACGTGTGTGTGTGTGTGTGTGTGTGTGGCTGATGAAAGTGTAAAGTGTAGTGGGGGGTTGAGGGAGGGAATTAGTGTGGATTTAGACTCCATGTGACTGGTGAAAAATTACAGGCCACGTCTAGATAGCAGATGGACAAAAGAATGCGAGTGAGTTTTGCTTGCTGAGTAACTGTTCACATCCAGTTATTACATTGCATTAAAATATATTCAAATAGAAAACAGTTATTTTAAATTGTCATAATATTTTACAATATTACTGTTTTTACTGTATTTTTGATCATCAGCCTTAGAGAGAATAAGTGGTTTCTTAAAAAAAAAAAAAAAAAAAATCGAACCAACATTTGAACGGTAGTGTATATACCATGAGAGAGACAAAATAAGAGAAAAATACTCTAATACAAAAGTACTATCAACTTAACGTGATTATATTATGTTAATGTCTCTTCAAATTGTGCATATTTACTATGTACTATATACAAACTGATCTGCAAATGAGACTGAACTAGAAATAAGGAAATTAACCAGAATTTGTACAAACCCGATTCCAAAAAAGTTGGGACACTGTACAAATTGTGAATAAAAACAGAATGCAATGATGTGGAAGTTTCAAATTTCAATATTTTATTCAGAATACAACATAGATGACATATCAAATGTTTAAACTGAGAAAATGTATCATTTTAAGGGAAAAATAAGTTGATTTTAAATTTGATGGCATCAACACATCTCAAAAAAGTTGGGACAAGGCCATGTTTACCACTGTGTGGCATCCCCTCTTCTTTTTATAACAGTCTGCAAACGTCTGGGGACTGAGGAGACAAGTTGCTCAAGTTTAGGAATAGGAATGTTGTCCCATTCTTGTCTAATACAGGCTTCTAGTTGCTCAACTGTCTTAGGTCTTCTTTGTCGCATCTTCCTCTTTATGATGCGCCAAATGTTTTCTATGGGTGAAAGATCTGGACTGCAGGCTGGCCATTTCAGTACCTGGATCCTTCTTCTACACAGCCATGATGTTGTAATTGACGCAGTATGTGGTCTGGCATTGTCATGTTGGAAAATGCAAGGTCTTCCCTGAAAGAGACGACGTCTGGATGGAAGCATATGTTGTTCTAGAACTTGGATGTACCTTTCAGCATTGATGGTGCCTTTCCAGATGTGTAAGCTGCCCATGCCACACGCACTCATGCAACCCCATACCATCAGAGATGCAGGCTTCTGAACTGAGCGCTGATAACAACTTGGGTTGTCCTTGTCCTCTTTAGTCCGGATGACATGGCGTCCCAGTTTTCCAAAAAGAACTTCAAATTTTGATTCGTCTGACCACAGAACAGTTTTCCACTCTGCCACAGTCCTTTTTAAATGAGCCTTGGCCCAGAGAAAACGCCTGCGCTTCTGGATCATGTTTAGATATGGCTTCTTTTTTGACCTATAGAGTTTTAGCCGGCAACGGCGAATGGCACGGTGGATTGTGTTCACCGACAATGTTTTCTGGAAGCACTCCTGAGCCCATGTTGTGATTTCCATTACAGTAGCATTCCTGTATGTGATGCAGTGCCGTCTAAGGGCCCGAAGATCACGGGCATCCAGTGTGGTTTTCCGGCCTTGACCCTTACGCACAGAGATTGTTCCAGGTTCTCTGAATCTTTGGATGATATTATGCACTGTAGATGATGATAACTTCAAACTCTTTGCAATATTTCTCTGAGAAACTCCTTTCTGATATTGCTCCACTATTTTTCGCCACACCATTGGGGGAATTGTTGATCCTCTGCCCATCTTGACTTCTGAGAGACACTGCCACTCTGAGAGGCTCTTTTTATACCCAATCATGTTGCCAATTGACCTAATAAGTTGCAAATTGGTCCTCCAGCTGTTCCTTATATGTACATTTAACTTTTCCGGCCTCTTATTGCTACCTGTCCCAACTTTTTTGGAATGTGTAGCTCTCATGAAATCCAAAATGAGCCAGTATTTGGTATGACATTTCAAAATGTCTCACTTTCAACATTTGATATGTTATCTATATTCTATTGTGAATAAAATATAAGTTTATGAGATTTGTAAATTATTGCATTCCTTTTTTATTCACAATTTGTACAGTGTCCCAACTTTTTTGGAATCGGGTTTGTATATTTTAGAGAGAAAAAATACAAATGACTATTGATGCTAATAATGAAAATTTGTAAATAATGCATGAAAACATTGCATGTAGCTATTGTTTTAAAACAACACACCATGTAGACTTAAATGTGAGACACAAGAAAGAACCTTATTTTGTTTATATAAGGTTTAGCTAACAAACTTAGCTATACAATTTAGCATATTTTGCATTTGGTTTATACATTCATGTTTTTTGATTGTCTCATGCATTGTTTAGCACTAGTATCTACATATGAATCCAGCATGAGGAAATATCAGACAGCATGACCACAGATTAAACTGGAATGTAACAGATAAAATGAAAGATACAGTAAAAGAGAGAAAGAAACAATGTTTGGAAACAAGGCTAAGCTAAGGTGCCTTTCTCTTTCATACCATGGATGTGTGCTGAGGTATTGCCTACTAAATAACATATTCTTTACAGGCACATTCATAATAGTGTGTGTACATACAGTATGCCTGCCAAAGTCTTGTGAGTGATTCAGATTGACTGCTCCCTCTCTGGCAAACCTCTCTCTGGTTCAGATGCTAAAGCCGCCTCTCTCAACACGACCATGTGATCCTCGGCTGCATGCAGTGATTGGTCGATCCAGTCCAGGCTGCCAGACATGTGACAGGCGTTTCGTGTCACCAGTACCAAGTGACTGACAGACAATAGTAATGCTGTGGCCCTGGTCCAAAAAACAAGTTGACAAAGTCAATGCACTTCTTTGCAGAAACTTAAACATACAATAGACCCTGGTAGCACATGAAGTTACCTGGCATCCAGAAGAATGGGGTCCAGCGGAGGGTACATAGATCGAACCACGTCATCCACCCTGTAATGGCACAAAGGGTCAGTATCAACACTCTCATATGTCTCATATCAACTCCTCAAACTGTTTACCTTGGGCTGATGCGTTTGGCCACGGTGATGATGTCATTCAGGCTGGCAGGTGCTTTGACCTTTGCTCCAGAGCCCATTGTCATGGCGACTAGCTTTTCTGTGAGAGTGTGGCATATCTGTACAGAACCAGGATGCTCATTGAATTAAACCAAGGGGAAAATGCTGTGTATTATTATACTTACACTACAGTACTATTCAAATGTTTGTGGTCAGTAAGAGTTTTTTCTAAAGAAATACTTTTATTTAGCAAGGATGCATTAAATTGATCAAACGTGACAGCAATGCTACAAAAGATTTCTATTTCAAATAAATGCTGTTCTTTTGAACTTTATATTCATCAAAGAACCCTAAAAAAATGTATTTTTTCACAGTTTTCACAAAAATATTAAGCAGCACAACTGTTTTCAACATTGATAATAATAATAAATGCATCAAATCATCATATTAGAATGATTTCTGAAGGGTCGTGTGACACTGAAGACTGGAGTAATGATGCTGAAAATTCAGCTTTGAATAAAATAGAAAACCATGTTTTTAAAATTGTAACAATATTTCACAATATTACTGTTTTTATTTCATTTGCTCAAATAAATACAGCCTTGGTGAACATAATAGACTTCTTTCAAAAACATTTAAAAATCTTACCGACCCCAAATTATCCATGTCTTTAAACATTAATTATATTATATTATAAGATTAGATTTCATGTATTTGGTCTTGAAATTTGAGCACAAAATCTACCTTCAGAATTGCAATGCAGTGAGACACAAGACCACTGAGAGAAAGAGATATCAGTAAAGTGTTAATAACAGAATATTATTATTAATACAAATATTATAGTTGTGAACATGAATGTGGAGAGAAGGCATACGAGGCATCTTCGATCCAGTCTTCGTTCTCCAGCATGGCCTCAATATGAGGATTAGTGATGACAACATCATCCAGCTCCAGCTCTGATGGTTCACTCTGAGTCTCCATCGCTCCGATCAAATCCACTGTAGGCCTAAAATATAAAAAAGAAGAGTAGCTGTATTTTCATAACTCAGAATGAAGTGTTAGAATGCAAAATGGTGATGCCTGCTTAATCCTGAGTGTGGGAATGAATGAGGTCATGTCTTATTCTGTAGTGTACACTCAGGTACATACTTGGAATCAAACTGGTGCAGAAAGTCCGGAGGGTGGCAGTAACGATGGCGGCACACAACCACCAGTGCCACAAATGATGCCAAGAAGATGGTAGCGAGTACACCGATGGCCACGATCACCACCGTCTCCATGGCTGTTATGATGATGAACGAGGATTGTCAAAAAGTTGCTTGTCTGGAGTTTGTAGCTGCAAAAGCTAGACGTTTCTGAGGAAATAAAGATAAGAAGACTTGTTTATATCAAAATATTATCTATCTAAAATTTATATTAAACCATATTTTCTAGTACAGAGCCATCAAGTTAATAAAGGCTTGGTTTTATCTCTGTGTTGCTTAAAGGAGCAAATATAAAGCATCATAATGAGACTTCAGTATGATTGTAACATGTTGAGTAAATAATGTCTTGTTGAAAACATTTCCTCCCATTTACTCTCTTTATGCTTTACTTAATATAGAGATAACAACTTGATTTATACAGTTATCTTGATCATTCCACTCTTATCTAGACTCTTTTCAATTGAATATGTAAAGCTTCATTCAGACTGTCCTCTCATCCTCTCTCTCTATGGCCTCTCTAACACTTACAACAGTCTAAGAATTGTTTTTTTTATGAGTATATGAATGTAAAATGAATGCAGGAGTGTTTTTGTGTACCTGTGTCTAATTGTGTCTTTGTAAGGGTCACACCCATCAGACCTTTGATCAGTCAGTCATTAACCTGCTCACAGTGTATGTGTTGGTCTGGCACCATGTGTTTGATGTATCACTGTCATTAATGCTGTATTTGTATGGTCTGTTTGCCTTGCCCTTTTAACAGAGGCAAGACTATAATAATATCATTTAGGCATGAAAAGCCTCAGTTTCTTTAAACATGTTTTTGAACATAGATGGTTTTAGGGTTTAATGTTAACAAGTGAAAATTTACTTTCTATTTAATTTATAATCCCAAAAACAACAACCCGAGAAATGATTATTGTCCATTTAAAACATTTAGTCTTTTCAGCGATTCAATGCTTACTCAACATGGGCAGTAGTTACAACATATGAGTTACAAGTAGTATTTTGATCAAGATGATTATGTGAAATTGCGTTTTGGAATGCTGTAATTCCCTAATCGGATTAATTTGAACTCCCCTGGCCCTTTCATACTGTGCACTCTCCACAGGCACTTATTCAAATTCACCCTGGCATTCAGAGACACTTGATGAATACAGTGTATTTTGGGGACACAAAAACAGTTATGTTATCACAAATTAAAAAAAAATAAAAATTTCAAGCCTTTGGATTTTGAAACATTGTCTTGCTAAGGAAGCTGGTCTTTAGTTGTTGATACACAGCAGACTTGAGTTCATGCAGCCTGAGTAAAGCAATTAATAAAGAAATAAATGTATATACAAAGAAGTGCTGGGTAGATTACTTACAAATTGTAGTCTGTTACTGATTACAAATTACATGATGAAAATTATAGTTAGTAACAGTCATAACATCACATATTTTAGGTAATATAATCGGACTACTTTTAGATTACTTTTGACCTAATTTGTTTATCAAATTGATTTGAATAGGAAAATCTTGTACCATATTGATATAAAAATACAAAGAGAAAGTAAATTTTATTCCATATTTTTGTTATCAACGACATGAAGTGCATTAAACATTACATTACACCAGTGTTTTCCAAACTGGGGCTCGTAAAGTAACTGCAGTTGATGAAAAGCTAATCATTTATATCATAAAAATGTAAAATTAAATTAAATAAAAAAATATATAAAAACAATCAAAATAAAACCCTTACTAAAAAAAGATAAAATATTTACCTATTTAATGTGACCATTAACTGACATCAGATGACCGTGAACATGCAAATATGTTGTTAAATTTGAAGACTTTTCAAACATATATAAGCGACAGGCTTTTTAAAAAAATGAAAAATTCTAAGTTAAAAAAAGAAGAATTAGGGAGAATCCTTAAATTATGAATAATATAGTGCCATTGTGTGAATAAAATGTAATAATATAACCAATAAAAAAAGAGTAACTGTAGTCTGAATATGAGTATTTTAAAACGCAATATAATCTAATTGCAAGTATTTAATTTTGGTGACATGACTTTATATATATTTAACAAAGCATTAACAAAATACAGAATTGTGTGAACTGTTATTGGGCTACTTTCCTCCATTTTGCTCCTAAATGCCTAAAGGATTTGATGTTTATGGCAAAACGCAGCATATGAACAAAGACTTTCAAGGCTATAGGCTACTGTAAATTCACAACTTAATACATCTGCACTGAAACAAAGAAAGCTCTAGCGGGGTCTGTTTGAAAGTTAGTGTTATTTAAATTAAATGTCAATAAATTCAAGCAAAGGAAAACAGAGAGCCTTTTTACGTGAGTTTTCTGTCTGTAACTTTTAGAAAAGACAATGTACTGTAGCTACCATTGACTCACCTATTTTTTTAACGTTATCACAGTAAGTTACAAATCCCTTAAGTATACACACATAGCTCAATTATACAGTCATTTTTTGATATTAGTTGTATTTTATGCTCTTACCTATATATATTTTCCATTTTATGGCGTTTGTCCCACGAAACAATGCGCGTTTGGGCTGGACAGGCGGAGACGGTACGGAGATCTCCGGCGCGGGGGCGCGCCGCAGAGCAGCGCTGTGAACTTCGCTCCTGCCCGAGGCGCGCGCTTACATCCACAGACATCAGCTATCAATTTTGAACCACCACCAGGTGTCATTCACGAGCCTTGTATGGAAGCATATGTGTAGCAATATTCAATTTGCAATGCAATATGTAAAATGGCAATGCATTTCAGTATTTAAATTTACATTTTACATACCATATGTGCAACATTTGGAGCAAAATGATAATTCAAACTGAATTATTTAATTTACATTTACTATTTCTTACACTAGTTTTAACATATAATTTAAACATATATTTTAACGCTTTATAAGTTGCAAAATGTATTACAGAAATGATTAGATGTGTTTAACATGTTCAAGCAAAAATTGTAGCAAAATGATCATTTAAATTTTATTTTTCTTAATTGCATTTACACTCACAGTTAAGATACTTGCGATTGCATTTTCATTATATGTCCCGCAATGAATGTAGCAAAATTCACTGTGGAATTGAAAATGCAATCCGAGCCGATCAAGTCTGCGCCCCGCCCTGTCAATCACTGCATCAATGCGGGGCCAGGTGTTGGAAACATGGCTTCAGAGCTATTGGAGCGAGGCATTTACTGGCAGATGAAGTGGAGCAAGAACAGAGAAATGATTACGCGCGTCTGTCAGTGACTGTTCTGTTAGACCAGTATGTTATTAGAACCATAGATATTTATGGTTAGAGTGCACCTTAACACGAGCGCGGTTGCGTGTCTGCTGAAGTGCTGAAGTGAGCGGTTACAACCGGTTATTTTAGTCTCAAAAAATCTTACACAAGCTGTCCATGATTATTGTTTGCTATATTAGTATGGTTGTATTTTTTTCTCTCTTTTTACCATTCTGATTGTTGTTTCATGCATCAATTATATTAATAAAACGATGTGTAGTCCATCTGGATGGTGATGGGTGTTATTTATAACAATAATATGCCTAATAATAATAATAATAATAATAATTTATGTTCCCAAAAATAACTCTGGTGATGTATAATTCTATCTTTCACATCTAAGCATTTTGGTCTGATTTTTCACCTCGGATTTTTCAGTCTCGCTCCCGCAAAAATATAGGCTGTTAACTTCTCCCGCACGCAACATTCACGTTTTGTCCCGCTCCCGCCCGCATAAAAGTAGGCTATGAACAGATTATTTTCTGTATGTTTCCATAAAAATTCCATGAAATGGTTTCAAGTTACTAGCCTACACATTCCCGCATAAACGTTCCCGATAAATGACTTGTTATTAAAGCATCAATATTCACAAACCACTTTAAACAGAAAAGCAATAGGCTGCCGCGTGCGTGGTTTGGCATGGTAGAATGCGTGCAAAGCGCGCTCCCTAATCCCTAAAAAGCTAAAGGATGTACTGGAACGGGAGATTTGTACAATGTTGAAAAACAATAGCTAAACATAAGTTTTAAATAAAATGTTCATAAATAAAAACAGTTATTTTTTGGGAATAAAAATTATTATTATTAGGCATATTATTATTATAAATAACACCCATCACCATCCAGATGGACTACACATCGTTTTAATAATATAATTGATGCATTAAACAACAATCAGAATGGTAAAAAGAGAGAAAAAATACAGCCATACTGATTTAGCAAACAATAATCTTGGACAGCTTGTGTAAGATTATTTGAGAGTAAAATAACCGGTTGTAAACCACTGCTCACTTCAAGGGATAGTTCACCCTGAAATGAAATTAAAGCCGTCTTTTACTCACCCTGCTGTTGTTCCAATGCCTATGTCCTTCTATCTTTTTCGAACCTCAAAAGCAAACATTTTAAAAATAGTCCTGCACGCGCTCCTCCATATAATGGCAGTGAATAGCGACCAGGCTAAAACATTGCAAAAATGATACAAAAGTATCACGCAATGATACAGTGAGACGCTCGCCATATATGGAAAGTGTTCAGGGAGGCATACTATTGCGAGAAAGAAACCGTATTATTCAGTCAAAATACTGAGCTCGGCCGTTACTCTGTGCCCGTTCCTGTGCGCGCACCATTTTAAGAAACCAGGCTCAATAGAAACAAACGCGACTCTCGTCTTTTCTGTAAGGTATATAATAAGAAATAATACAATAATACTAATAATAAGGTAAACCTCCTGAAGTGAATGTTGTGTACCGGTTGTCATGACAACATTGCGAGTGGCTGCTGACAGCTCGGACGCACTCACAGGAACGCGCACAGAGTGACGGCCGAGCTCAGTATTTTGACTGAATTTCTTTCTCGCAAAACCTTAAAGTATGCCTCCTGAACACTTACAGCGGTGGTCAGAATTATTGGCACCCCTGGTAAATATGATCAAATATGGCTGTAAAAAATAAATCTGCATTGTTTATCCTTTTGATCTTTTATTCAAAAAATTCACAAAAATCTAAACTTTCATTGAAGTAAAAGAATTGAAAGTGGGGGGTAAATCACATTATGAAATACATGCTTTTCTCCAAAACAGTTGGCCACAATTATTGGCACCCTTTTATTAAATACTTTTTGCAACCTCCTTTTGCCAAGATAACAGCTCTGAGTCTTCTCCTATAATGCCTGATGAGTTTGGAGAACACCTGACAAGAGATCAGAGACCATTCCTCCATACAGAATCTCTCCAGATCCTTCAGATTCGCAGATCCATGTTGGTGCTTCTTCTCTTCAGTTCACCCCACTCATTTTCTATAGGGTTCAGGTCAGGGGACTGGGATGGTCATGGCAGAAGCTTCATTTTGTGTTCAGTGACACATTCGTGTGTAGATTTTGATGTTTGTTTTGGATCGTTGTCCTGATGGAAGATCCAACCACAGCCCATTATAAGATTTCTAGCAGAGGCCATCAGGTTTTGATTTTTTATCTGTTGGTATTTTGCTAGAATCCATTATACAATGTATCTGAACAAGATGTCCAGGACCTCCAGCAAAAAATACGCCCACAACATTAAAGATCCAGCTGTATTTTTAACCGTGGGCATGGGGTACTTTTTATCTGGTGGATTTGCTGCCAAAAAGCTCTTTTTATAGTTTCATCTGATCATAGAACCAGGTCCCGTCTGAAGCTCCAGTCGTGTCTGATAACTGAATATGCGGGAGTTTGTTTCTGGATGAGCAAGAAGGATTTTTCTTGAATCCCTCCCAAACAACATGAGGTGATGTAGGGGTTGTTTGATTTTTTTTTATTTTTTAGGCTTTCTGAACCCAAGACTCAACTAATCTCTGCGATTCTCCATCTGTGATCCTTGGAGAGTCTTTGTCCACTCAAACTTTCCTCCTCGCCGTGCATTAAGACAATATAGACACACATCCTCTTTAAGGCAGATTCCTAACATCTTTAGTTGATTGGAACTTCTTAATTATTGCCCTGATGGTGGAAATGGGAATTTTCAATGCTTTAGCTATTTTCCTACAGCCACTTTCTATTTTGTGAAGCTCAACAACCTTTTGCTGATATCAGAACTATATTCTTTGGCTTTACTCATTGTGATGGATGATTAAGGGAAGTTGGCCTTTGTGTTTCCTCATATTTATACTCCTGTGAAACAAGACGTCATAGCTGGACAATTTCATGTTCCTAGTCACCCTGGTGTGCTAAAAAAATGTAAATATTAATGGGAATATACTTCAGAGATATTTTACTCATAAAAAATTCTAGGGGTGCCAATAATTGTTCTCAACGTGTTTTGGAGAAAAGCATTTATTTCATAATGTGATTTACCCCCCACTTTCAATTCTTTTACTTCAATGAAAGTGAATTTTGTGAATTTTTTGAATAAAAGATCAAAAGGATAAACAATGCAGATTTATTTTTTACAGCCATATTTGATCATATTTACCAGGGGTGCCAATAATTCTGACCACCACTGTATATGGCGAGAGTCTCACTGTATCATTGCGTGATACTTTTGTATCATTTTTGTAATGTTTTAGCCTGGTCGCTATTCACTGCCATTATATGAAGGAGCGGCTGCAGGACTATTTTTAAAATTTCTGCTTTTGAGGTCCGAAAAAGATAGAAGGACATAACTGTTTTTATTTATGAACATTTTATTTAAAACTTCACAACTGCTAATGTTTTTCAACATTGTACAAATCTCCCGGTCCAGTACATCCTTTAGCTTTTTAGGGATTAGGGAGCGCGCTTTGCACGCATTCTACCATGCCAAACCACGCACGCGGCAGCCTATTGCTTTTCTGTTTAAAGTGGTTTGTGAATATTGATGCTTTAATAACAAGTCATTTATCGGGAGCGTTTATGCGGGAATGTGTAGGCTAGTAACTTGAAACCATTTCATGGAATTTTTATGGACATACAGAAAATAATCTATTTATAGCCTACGTTTATGCGGGCGGGGGCGGGGGCGGGGGCGGGAGCGGGACAAAACGTGAATGTTGCGTGCGGGAGAAGTTAACAGCCTATATTTTTGCGGGAGCGAGACTGAAAAATCCGAGGTGAAAAATCAGACCAAAATGCTTAGATGTGAAAGATAGGATTATACATCACCAGAGTTATTTTTGGGAACATAAATTATTATTATTATTATTATTATTAGGCATATTATTGTTATAAATAACACCCATCACCATCCAGATGGACTACACATCGTTTTATTAATATAATTGATGCATGAAACAACAATCAGAATGGTAAAAAGAGAGAAAAAAATACAACCATACTAATATAGCAAACAATAATCATGGACAGCTTGTGTAAGATTTTTTGAGACTAAAATAACCGGTTGTAACCGCTCACTTCAGCACTTCAGCAGACACGCAACCGCGCTCGTGTTAAGGTGCACTCTAACCATAAATATCTATGGTTCTAATAACATACTGGTCTAACAGAACAGTCACTGACAGACGCGCGTAATCATTTCTCTGTTCTTGCTCCACTTCATCTGCCAGTAAATGCCTCGCTCCAATAGCTCTGAAGCCATGTTTCCAACACCTGGCCCCGCATTGATGCAGTGATTGACAGGGCGGGGCGCAGACTTGATCGGCTCGGATTGCATTTTCAATTCCACAGTGAATTTTGCTACATTCATTGCGGGACATATAATGAAAATGCAATTGCAAGTATCTTAACTGTGAGTGTAAATGCAATTAAGAAAAATAAAATTTAAATGATCATTTTGCTACAATTTTTGCTTGAACATGTTAAACACATCTAATCATTTCTGTAATACATTTTCATTTTAATTTTGCAACTTATAAAGCGTTAAAATATATGTTTAAATTATATGTTAAAACTAGTGTAAGAAATAGCAAATGTAAATTATATAATTCAATTTCATTTTGCTCCAAATGTTGCACACATGGTATGTAAAATGTAAATTTAAATACTGAAATGCATTGCCATTTTACATATTGCATTGCAAATTGAATATTGCTACACATATGCTTCCATAGCCTTGTGTTGTATAGCCCATGCGGGTTTTTCCCTGCACATGTGCAATACCTTGGGGCAGTTCGACGCGCTTGCACGCAGGTAGGCTATAGTTGGTTATTCAGTTTTTTAAGCACGAGTGTGGGACAGTGACAATGAAGTAATCATTCAACTTTATAAAAAAAAGATTCCGCAGCCATTTGCTCTGTAAATGGACATTTTGAATGCAGAAACACTGAATTTCAAATACAGTCGTAGGTCCAAGCAAGCCGAACAGATAGGCCTATTTATGCCATTTAACAGCTCTTTGAGAAACTTAATTTCACAGTTTCCTCTCACAGGAGAGGACAAGCTAGTTTCATCTCTAGGTACATTAGAAAGCATTTGAAGCTAACCACAAAATCTAAAGTTAGCACTTTAACATAGGCTATGCATATTTTTGTTTCTTCTTTCTCGCATGTGCAAGTTGGATGTTTCTGAGGACATTAAGACATTAGCATTTCACAATGTCCAGTGTATGCAACATTTTGTGTTTTTTTTTTTAACAATGTCATAGGTCCAAATTTGTGAGAAGAACATTTGTGTGGACGTTAAAGCCACACCACTTTACTTTACACTTTACACCACATCCCATAACTGAAAGTGATTAAATTAACCCTCAAAATAAACTGTATTAAACATTTGGTAAAATTTCACATTACAGTCTCAAAGTTATATCTGTTTACAAACACAAAGAAGAATACTACGAATAATAATATGAAAAGCAATGAAATGAAAGTTGTATATTTTGACTTCATTTGAAGCTGGCATACTCAGAGTGCTCTGCCATGACGGTCTGTTTGTGAGCTGGTTTGGCAGCAGTCTTAACATGGACAACAGAAGTATATGTCACCTCATCCTGGAGAGAGAGGAAAAGACAGATTTAGTTAAAAATAACTTAATGTAGCCACATATGCATTTATGCACATACACATACACAGAATACACTCTGACTGACCTCATTTTCATCTTGTTTTAAGTTTTGTCCTTGAGTTAGGCTATCAGGATTTACATCAGCCTAAAGAAAGAGACATCGTGATCTGAACACATATATTGATGCTGATCTTTATTTCATTCAGCTAGTAAATACATATTCACACTGGAAATGCATGCATGATACTGTATCAGCATATTACATATTTATCTGAATGAGTTTCAGAGAATTTGTGCTCACCTGTTTCTCATTTTCACTACACACTAGCTCAAGTCCATCATTGGTCATCTTTTTGACATCGCTTCTTCCTAGAACTGAAAAAAATCTCAGCCAAATTGCTGTGAAATATAAACTCAATCAAATGTCAGACAAATCACCAATTTGAGAGGCTAAAAGCCTCAAAAAAGATTTGCGGCCAGTTTATAATACTTGCAGCTTAAAGTTTAACATTCTACATCCTTTTGATTTGACATATGTATTTTTTTTTTATAATTCATATTAGTTAAATTTCTCGAACTTATGATTTTTACTTTAATTCTGTGCTGAATAACATCAAATGTAATGTGATGGTCAGTAGATCATTTTAACTTTATTTAAAAAAATCTTTGAGAGGTTTGAGAGGCCAGTCTTATTCCATTTTGTACTATTACCATCACATGTACTGTTTGTGTGTACACGTGTGTGTGTGCACGTGTGTATTTGTACCTCTGCATTTCCAGTAGATCAATGCCAGTACTGTAATATTACTACTGGAAGCACTAACAACAGAATGAAGACTGACACACACACACACACACACACCTTAAATACTAGACACTTCAAGAAAACTTCAAAAATACATTGAATATATATATATAAAAAAGATCTTTAAAGCAAAATAGGCTGTTACGTACACCTTTTGTCTTCTGTCTTTTTGGTTGTTTTTTCTTCTGTAAGAGTTAGTTAGGTTATATGGTTATTGCATGAACTTTGAGTTCAAAAACTGCCAGCCATCATCTACAACATAGGATATATTATTCTAGAACTTCATCATCTTCAACAGTGTTTATGAACAATACTGTAACTACTGTAACTACTGTAATACTGTAACGAAGCAACAACAACACAGCAGAAAATTACCTTGAACACTGAGTGTGATGTTGACGTGTTGTCAGATGAAGAACAGAGCAATGATATTCTCCCTGATCATCTGTGGTCAGGTCTGATAAGTGTAGAAAGAGATTTCCTGAAGAGGTTTCATTCAAAAGTTTGACTCTACCTCTGTGTCTCTCACTCTGTTCATTTGGGTAAATTTCTTTAGGATTTGTTCTGTTTTTTAGTGAAGTATATGTCCTTGTAAGTTGTGGAGGTTTAGCCTGTAGTTCAGTACAGGAACAAGGCAAAACTACAGACTCTCTCGAGTGTCCCGTCACCTCAACCGTCTGTTTGTTCTGATCCAGATCACACCCTGACAACACATTCACAACAGTTAGACTGACATTTACACTGCACTTAAAATAACACATGAAAAAAAAAATATACACTGCATAAAAATATATACTGCATTTTGAGAGAAATTGGTTTCATGCAAAAATATTCCATTTACCTTTTATCTTTACCCTAATGTCTGTATATGTTCCTGAACTCTCACACCTATATGACCCTTCATCCTTCTTTCAGATTTGCTGGAGAACTTTCATTAAACAGCTTCAGTCTGCCATTGTAACTCTCATTTTTGAATACTTCATTTCGTTGTCTCCTGTATAGCGTGAGCCAGGTGAATTTGACTGTAGACTGAGGGTGGGTACAGAAGCAGGGCAGCAGAACTGATCCACCTGTGAAACCTGTTACTTCTTGAGTCTCTCCATAACCTGAAAGATGACAACCTGCAGGCAGAGAGTTTCTTTCTGAATGGATCAATGTGAGCTTTAGAGATTAAGATCAGGAAGAAGAGTTTTATTAAAACATCACTGAATAATAATTCAACATGCTTAAAAGTGAAATAAAGTTTCACAAGTCACACGTTCATGTAGCTTTTAGTTCATATAATCTATAATAATGGAGCATGAGACTCAATTTGAGCTTTACGTTCTGGTCGGGTTCTGTAGGATTTATAATTTGACAAATCTTCTGTTTCTATTAAAATTCACACTCAGCACTATCACGGAATCACAACCATGATGATGGATTTAATTCCACTCTGAATTCTTTCACAATAAAAGTATTTATAAATGGATTTACCTTCAGCAAAGTGAAGCATAAAGAGGAAAAGACAGAAACACTCCCTCATGACTGATTCTCTGAACTCACTCACTGATGGTCCAAACTTACACACTCGTCACTTGATCAACGAATGTGAACTTAATGTGTCTTAATTCTATGCTGCTTGTTTTCTTTAAAGTTTTCAAGAACTCAAACATGTTGCACCATTTCCTCTTTTCATCAGCTATGTAATTGTTTCCTTTCCTGGATTATTGACACTAGTAATACGTATATGTTATCCTGCTGTATATATGGGACTATATCAGGGTTTTTCATGTCACTACTCGCTCATGATTAAGCATTTAAAGTCACAACAACACGACCCAAAAGCAAACAGACTCCATGTTCATTGCTTTTACTAAATGGGTGCCATATTGATGTCAGCCTATAGGAAGGACCTTTAAGTGCTAGATGTTAACTTTGCAACTCAAATATTTATGTAACAGCTCTGATGTTTTGTGACAAAGCCAAAAAAGTATAACTATATATAACTATTTTTTTGGCATAGGCTAAATTAATATTGAAAATGACTACATCATCACTCTGCTATGGTGATCATATTCCTAAGCAACTAACCAGCAGCAGATAAATTGCAACAACTTAGAGATGTGTGAAAACACCTACTGTGTGGTGTGTTTGCACTTCACTGTGGACTTCCTCTTCACTATAGCTACAGCCACCTCCACTTCAAAATCAACTAATAAATATAGCTGGGAGCAGCAATCATCGGGGTCCAAGCACCAATGGCCCATGTGGGTGATTTAGCGATCAAGTTTAAATGTATTTGGTGTTGTTTTTACACAAAATTCCATCTTGAATCTTTACTGATTAGGGTTTGATGAAACAAGTTTGAGCAACACGGGTGTCAAAAAGGGCAACTGAATTTCAAAAGAAATCTCCCTCTTTCTGTTAGATTAAACGAGAAGTCAAAAATACCCTGTTTAAAGGTGCTGTATGTAAATTTTTGACTTTACTAAAGCATAAAAATACCATAATATGTTTGCAGATATTTAGGAAACATGCTGAGTTCACATACTCGTTTCTCTGAAAAACAATGCTACAGCCAGTTATTCTTACTTTGAAACGTGCGTTCCGGAATGTCTATTTTTGTTTTGGTCTGTGTGATACTGCACGTTGCCAATTTACCCAAAAGTATTTCGACACCACAGGTTGCCAGTTGGTGGAAAACACAGCGTATTGCTTCCATGGAAGCCAGCAAACAAACTGGGTCAGAGATCGCAGATTCTACCCGACCCAGCAGGCTCTAACCTCAGCATCCATCTAAAAATCTCTATGAATGGAAGCACGTTAAAACGCGGATAAACCAACTCATCAACTTACAGTGTGTAGGTCTCCTCGCCTTCCATTGTCAATTGCGCTCATTCCTGTTGCGTGTCCTCAAACTGGCAACCCGCGTGAGCGTCAAGTCTGAGGAGGAGGGGGCGGGGCAAACAATATTTTGACTTTGGACTGCAGTAACCGTTTCAACCACTAGCTGACATTCTTACATACAGCACCTTTAAATATAAAAAAAAATGTTTAAGTAAAAAACGTTCACTATCATTTGTAAGGCATGTATTCAATATATGTGGTGTACGTGTGGGCTCATATTCAACATTTATATGAATCACATGTCATACTGTAGGATGTCACAGGAAATCTCAAATGAAAGTGAAGATATCATTCGCAGCTCAAAACCTTATTAATCTGAAGCAATTATTTTAAAGGTGCAGTGTGTGAATTTGACTAGTGTTCTGTAGAGAAGTTTGTCCGTTTAGGGCTACTGTAGAATCATGACTGTAGAGTCATTGGTTGAGAAACCACTGTTACTGTTATTGTCACTGAATGAGGCTACATTATTTCAATGTTTAGTAAGATTCCCAATATATTAATAGCGCAAGAATTTATAGTAAAGAAACATTATTTCAGACAGCTCTCAAAAATTAGGCAGAGTTGTGTTAGGGGCTGTTAACCACACGGGGGCAGTAGCTCTTTAAAGATGACCATAATAAAAAAACGATTGAATAACTAACTAAAATTGTTATGGAGAAGATTTTGATGTTGGCATTAATAACCCAACAGTATGGACAATTGATGGCAAAGTATGCATAGTACCAGATGAACAAATACAATTGAGAGAAGAATTAAATCATGACTTTTTAATTCATAAAAACCTTGTTATGGCAATGCGACCATGGGAAACTGATGAATAAAACAGTAAAATAATAACAATTACAAGTCTTTGACGTTCAGAAAGCAGAATGCTGTGAGTGACAGTTACATGGAGTTTCAGCATGTGTGGTGGTGCTTCCCCACAGAGTTCATGGGTTTTAGCTCAGCTGGATTGCTGTTGCACAAAGGGCTTCTTGGATCTGGCAGGGTTTTGTTGAAAAGTCAAGCATAGTGTGTCACTTGTCACATTAACAATAAGGTGCTTGAGCACACTTCATCTTTAGAACTGTACTTTGTCCACATTTCATTTCTGAACCCATTCCAATGAACATCATAGCCATTTGATCATATTATATCAGACGATTTCTTTCCGTGGCAGGAAACAGCTGTCATTTTAACACAGGTTTTAGAGCAATTTCTGTTCATTTTGCCTTTGCAACTATGAGAGAGATAAGACATAAATGATACAATGGTAAAAATGTTCTTCTCTTTTTAAAATCATTTTGAAGCATCTAAGCCCTTTTTTGTGTATACAGTGTATGAGAGAGAAATAAAGAGAATGAAAGAAAGCACCAGAGACACAAGGCTAAAAAACATTCCTCTCAAAGAGCTGCATGCTTTGTTCTCCCACCATTGGTACATTCAGCTGTCTCATTATCATCCATTTTCCTAATAGCTGGCCTGGCTTAAGAAGGTGCCTTAGGTGTTAAATAGTCATTTATGGCCACTACTTGGATATTAGATATTTAAAAAGGATCACGATGACTTTATTTACCAGTAATTAGATTTCCTACGGTTGTGTTTTTCTGGTATTTTCAGGACGTGTGCCTGGAGAGTGTATGTGGGGAGTGATTGGCAGTTCTGCTTAAAGATTTCAGAGCAGGATGAGCTTGCCGTCTGTAAGTACAGAGCCAAGGTATGTTACTCACCTTTTGCTGCAAGGAAACACACACACACACACACACACACACACACACACACACACACACACACACACACACGCACGTGTTCATGGTGATGAGCAACAAATGTCTTTTTTCCTCTCTTGTTCTGTGTCACATACACAATTTCATAACAAAGACAAATGTAGACATATAAGCCATTTCTTAGATGCATAATACGAGAACGGCCGCTTTTCTCTCTCTATCTCTCTGTCTGTCTCTGTTTTCTGTGCTGAGTCATTAGGACTTTCTTTAATGATGGATGTTTACAGACAGCCGTCTTTCTTCTTTTGCCATGCAAAACAAAAGAAGATGCAAGCTATGCACAGCTATGACATAGAAACAATACATTTATATTGTGTCCTGTTTACATACATGTATATACGACACTCTCAGAAAAAATGATTCAAAAGCTGACACTGGGGTGGTACCCATTCAAAGGGTACAGATTTATACCTTGTTTAACCCTAAAGGGTGCAAATTAATACCTTAAATATACATATTAGCAGTGACAGAGAGTGTGTGTTTTTCTGAGTGTATATTATAGTATTATACAGTATACTATATCCTGCTGATAATTATTGACCATAAATGGCTTAGGATATTTAAGCCACATATCAAAATGTACGAATTCGCATATTTGCATTAGATAACAAAAAATCAAAACAAGTGACATCGGAAAAATTATGCTAGAGCATTGATTAATTTTAGTGGATGCATGAATTCAGTTCAGTTCCGTTGAAACTCTTTTGATTCTATTTGCGTCATATTTTTTGCACTGATCTTTGTTCTGGTGTTCTTATGCCTAATTAGGCATGTCTTCATGGATTTACTGAATTAACAAAGGAGACGTTAAAAGTCAAGTCCCTCTTATTCACTGATTACGTTGTTTCTAATGTCTGCTCTCTTAAGTGTCTCAGATGGGGCTCACCTCCCACTAAGCTGTCTGGACTAATTGATATCATGCTTGAAGACACTTTTCTGGACTTTTTAACAAAGGTCAGGAGCTGAGAAGGAGCACATGGAGGTTCAGCCTCAGAAAATGTAATAAATAAAAAATGTCTGGGTCAATAAAAAGTTAAACATTATTTTAAAAAAAAAATCTGGGTTACAATGAGGCACTTACAATAGAATGAAATTTTTAAATATACTCACTGTTTCAATAGTATAGCCAAGACGTAAACAATATGCATGTCAAAATTACTTTAGTGTGATATCACTTACTAACCTTTTCTTTGTAAAGTTATATCCAATTTTACATCTATAATGAAACATAATCTTAAAATGACCAAAAAAGGACGAGAACAACTTTACAGCTCAAATAATGCTAAATAAATGCTAAAATAAATTTTTAACAGAAGAAAAAGTAACTGATATATTAAAGGGATAGTCACTTCCGGCGGACAGCCTTCCGTATTCAACTTACGAAGAAAGTGTAGCGCTTCTCGCAGGTCTAAATGCTTACGTTACGTCCGTCATCATTGTCGTGCCAGTTACGCTTTTTTCGTAAATTGAATACGGACAGCGGGCCGCCAGAAGTGAGATATTTTACTCTATAACATTAAATATGGATATTTTTCTTACAAAAAACCATCTATTCACTTCAGAAGACCTTTATTAACCCCCCGGAGCCGTATGGATTAGTTTTATAATGGATGGATGCACTTTTTTGGTCTTTAAATTTTGGGCTGCCATTCACTCCCATTATAACGCTTGGATTAGTCAGGACATTTTTTAATATAACTCCGATTGTATTCATCTGAAAAAACAGTGTCATATACACCTAGGATGACTTGAGGGTGAGTAAATCATGGGGTAATTTTCATTTTTGGGTGAACTATCCCTTTAAGTTTCACATTTCTGCTTTTAAATCCTCCCAAATTGACCCCCATTTACTTCCATTGTAAATACCTTAACCTCTTTCTCTCTCTAGATATATATATATATAGATCATAAAAACAAAGGACTAGTCGAAATTAGTCGAAATTATTTTTGTGGTAATCAACATTATGCAGCAAATGCTGTCCATTAAACCCAACTTACAGAACCTGAAAAATTTCTTTAAAGACCTTTTTTTCTGTAAAATTGAAAGATGTTGCGAGCTGCTAGATGCTTTGTGCTGCTAGATGCTATGACTCAGGGGCAACATTAACCAGTCAAACCTTGACTCCTTACGTCACAGAAACAGGAAATGTGACAACCTATAGATGTCAGCTGGCCTTTTATGGCTGTGATCCGGCTATGAAGAGCTTCTGATTGGACATGACGAGAGCATTATTGGCTTTGCTCCTCCATGCGCTCCTCTCTCTTTCACAGTGAAGTTGTGTGTGTGTTTATGTTACGTTTTTTGAGCCTCAGCAAATTAATTGAGCGCCAGGCTCATGTTTAATCAGACACATGCACTGTCACTACGAGCAGAACTGCCTGCTGGGTAGCATGTGGCAAACATAGCGGCTGAACATCAAATGCTGAGCGATTTACAAAAAGCATATCAGTGTTATCAACAGAATTGCTGTCTTGCAATTCCACCTGGAAGCACTTCAACCTGCATTTCACATCTGGTTTTACATGTCCATGCCTTAAAAATGATGATTGGCCAGTTTATACTCTAAATATGCAGATTGACCATATGCTGTTTTTAAAATGTTTGAAGTTTTAGTAGATCTGCAAGCCATAAAAGTGTCTCAGACTTTTTCTTTCTGCAGAATAGCAGGGTTGACAGGACTAATTTAGTTCCCTTGAAGCAAATCTTGCAAATATGAAACTTAAAGGTTGCTGGTTTTGCTCACATATGGGTACTAATGAGGTAATGTAATGTCACAATGTAGTGATCAGTTTTTTTTTTTTACATCACACACATAAAACACACACACTTGATACTGTATGTCCAAGTCTATCCACAGGCTCTTTGCTTTAATGCAGAGTCACATTTGATTTCCGTAAGGTGTTAAATGACCTTTTGAATCAGACTCCTCTAGGTCTGTCTGACCATACCAGCCCGTCTACTGCATTTCTGACTACGTAAGTGCACATTAACAATGTGCATGACTTGTACACACAAAGATAGTAATGTGAAAACAGTAGGAGTGCTTTGCTAAATCTTTTGCGTTTTCACTGTGGGTACCTCCAGTATCACACACAGACTGACAGAGCCGGTATTTGGGATTACACTCTTGGACAAGCTGATCCCTTTGATGTGGTAACATGTGCTTGCATGCTAAAATATGAAGAGATGAGCGGAGGAGAAGAATAGGGGGATTGTGTGAACAAGAGACCCTCTGCGTCAGAGGCTTAATCTGAACAGAAAATGTGTGTAATAAAGCAACAGCATGAAGTTTCCTGGTTTCCCTCATGCTGATGAATAGTAATGACTCTTTCAGTTGCAATATCTACAATTATATGACTCCCTTACAGCAAAATAATAAATAGCTAAAAAGCACATACAAATACAATGATTTAAATAGTTGCAGGCAAACCATGAAATAAAATATTTACTAAATCAAATACAGTCATTTGTGTTCTCGCCAACAAAACCGTAATAGTTTTGTATTTTTAGAAAGTTTACAATTTAAGAAGCAAATGTTAAGCTGAATTTTAAGACGTTAATGCATTTTAATGTGGAACAGGCAATAGCTTAAAGTCTTCTGAAACCATTCAATGGCTTATTGTGTGAATGTTCATGAGAGAAGTATGGCAAATGCACAATCCAATTTGTTCTTTGGAGTTGGATCTTTATTTCATTGCTAATTAGTTCACAAACCATCAGTGTTGGGCAGTGTTGTAACAGAGTAATTTAACGCATTATAATTTCCAATATAGTAATTAGAGTATAGTTCCAAGCCCAGGTCACTATACGTTACAGCTGTGTTACATCGTTGCCAACAGAACGCAGTGTTTTATCATCTAGATTGTAAAAAAGAGAAATAGCTTTTTTCAAAGTAAGTCTCAGGTAGTCGCACACGCGACGTCATCTACCTGATACCTACTTTGACTGGTAACTTACTACCAACGAAAACAAACTCAGCATGCAGAGAGAAAAGTACACGTTCTGTTTCTGGAAAAACAATTATCAATTATTTATTTCTGTCAAAGGCAAGAATATTATTGTAAGGCTAGATGTGATAAAAACACATTTAAATACAATGTCATCATGAAATAGTTATATGTGTTGCCTATCAACAACCTACACATCCCAGCATAAATGCTCTTGTTATTAATAAAGTGATTATGTTCACAAACCACTATAATTTGTATAGGCAAGCATATAGTCTAGCATTAGAAACAGGTTCCCATGTACCCGTTTGGCATTTTTTTTTTTTTGTAACCTTTTTTTTGGGACCTTAATGGTGTCTAGTTAAGAATTTTTGATGTTGCCAAGGTCAGCTAATGTTCCATGGGGTTCGTCTGGCGGCCATCTTGAAGTGATGTCATGACGAATGGTGAAAAACGCTGTTTTTCATAACTCCTGATCCAGACAACATACAAAGACAAATGAACCAACCTTTTCATATAATTCTGACACCAGGAATCAAACGGAAAGGTCATTGACATGCTACAACCACTTTTTATCGGTGAAAAACAGGAAAATAACACATTTCAGGCTCATAGCAATGTAACTTTTGCTATTTTGTTTTCCAAATTTAGTCACATGAAACTAATTTATTCTGTTATAACAATTGCAAGGTTATTAAGGTTATTATTAAGGTTATTGATCACTATTAAATGGATCAATGATCATAATCGTCGTCCATCTCATCATCATAGGGTTTAGGCCTCCAGAAGATTGGCTCAGCTGCCCGCTTGTAACAGGCCACTCTATAGTTCACCCGCTGGATGTGGGGGATGAGTGAGTCTTGGCAGGGGGGCAAGCGAGCAAAAACGACTCTCGACTTAAAGGGATAGTTCACCCAAAAATGAAAAATATCCCATAATTTACTCACCCTCAAGCCATCCTAGGTGTAAATGACATTTTTCTTTTAGACGAATACAATCAGTTATATTACGTTATAGTTAAATGTCCAGGCTAATCCAAGCGTTATAATGGGAGTGAATGGCAGCCCAAAATTTGAAGCCCAAAAAAGTGCATCCATCCATTATAAAAGTAATCCATGCAGCTCCGGGGGGGATTAATAAAGGCCTTCTCAAGTGAATCGATGGATTTGTGTTTTTGTGTTTTGTGCTGGTGTCAGTGATGATGAGGAGGAAGAGGATGAGTTGGAGATTGATGATGAGATGGACGATGATTATGATCATTGAGCCATTTAATAGTGATCAGTTTAATAACCTTGCAATTGTTATAACTGAATAAATTAGTTTCATGTGACTAAATTTGCAAAACAAAATAGCAAAAGTTATATTATGAGCCTAAAATGTGTTATTTCCTGTTTTTCACCGATAAAGAGTGGTTGTAGCATGTCAATGACCTTTCCGTTTGATTCCTGGTGTCAGAATTATATGAAAAAGTTGGTTAATTTGTCTTTGTATGTTGTGTGGATCAGGAGTTATGAAAATCAGCGTTTTTCACCATTCGTGATGACATCACTTCAAGATGGCCGCCAAACAAACCGCATGGGACATTAGTTGACCTCGGCAACATATAAAAATTCTTAACTAGACACCATTAAGGTCCCAAAAAAACAGGTTACAAAAAAATGCCAAATGAGTACATGGGAACCTATTTCTCCTGCTAGACTAATATGCGTGATTTGCCATGGCAGCCAGTTCGAATAATAAATATAGCCTAACCATTGCCTTACCTAAATGCAGCAAAACATACGTGTTTTCTTCAAATTCTGAATGAATTGCAGATCTCAGCACTGGACAAAAACTCCGGTATTTTGAGTGGTGAGGGGATTCTAACATAAACACGTCTGATGGCATTGCGTTCAAGAAATCATCGGATATGTTTGTGATTTATATTAGTTTCAATGCTCTCAAGAGCACAATCACCAAATCTGTTTATGTTTATCAGTTTATGATGAGAGTATTCGCGAGAGTAACGTAACTAGTAATGTAACTAATTACTTTAGAAATAAAGTAATCAGAACAGTAACTCGATTACTTTTAAATGGAGTAATCAGTACAATCAGTACATCACTTGCACAACACTGCAAACCATCTAAATGATTTTAACTGCTCTGGTTTTTAAGTTCAACTCATTGATTCAATGATCCAGTTGCAGCAGTTCACAGCTCACTGGACAGTGAATGGTAATACATTTCAATTTCAGTATGTTCCTCACTCAAATGTATCAGAAGTCTTCAGAAGACTTTAAATATTGCACACTGCTTTTGTGTTTTTGAAGCTTGAAAGTCCCTATTCATTGTATAGAAAAGAGCAACCAGCACAGTGTTCAGAATTTCTCCTGTAAAGATCCTGCTTGTTAGAAACAAATAATGATGACAGAATTTTTAATGTTGTTTTATTACAGTTTTTTTAAAATTGCTTAGACACTAAAAGTGGAACTTGAGGCCCATTTAGCAAAACCATTCACTCATGTAGCAAAATTTTAGACCAAGTCTGCAAAACTATAAGCACATATTACGTGCTTTAAACTCAGTTTGCTATTGTAAAACAAACATTTTGCAAAACTCTAAACACAGTTCTCTACATTAGACACATCACTCAAACCTAACAGCTCTTGTTTGATTTAGAAAACACTTCCATTTAAATGCCACACTCATTTGCTGATTACCTAAATTACATAAATTGATCACTTAGAAATCAAACCTTAGTGTTTTGAGAAGGAAAGAAATGATTATACCCCTTACATTTTCTGTTTATAATGTAGCCTAAATATATATGTATATAAATGTATTTAGTAGTGAGGAAATTTCATGAATGGACTTATTGCACAAGTGGCAACCTATCATGGTACCACGCTTGAATTCACTGAGCTCCTGAGAGCGACCCATTCTTTCACAAATGTTTGTAGAAGCAGTCTGCATGCCTAGTGCTTGATTTTATACACCTGTTGCCATGGAAGTGACTGGAACACCTGAATTCAATGATTTGGAGGGGTGTCCCAATACTTAGGGCTATATAGTGTGTGTGTGTGTGTGTATATACACTCACCTAAAGGATTATTAGGAACACCTGTTCAATTTCTCATTAATGCAATTATCTAATCAACCAATCACATGGCAGTTGCTTCAATGCATTTAGGGGTGTGGTCCTGGTCAAGACAATCTCCTGAACTCCAAACTGAATGTCAGAATGGGAAAGAAAGGTGATTTAAGCAATTTTGAGCGTGGCATGGTTGTTGGTGCCAGACGGGCCGGTCTGAGTATTTCACAATCTGCTCAGTTACTGGGATTTTCACGCACAACCATTTCTAGAGTTTACAAAGAATGGTGTGAAAAGGGAAAAACATCCAGTATGCGGCAGTCCTGTGGGCGAAAATGCCTTGTTGATGCTAGAGGTCAGAGGAGAATGGGCCGACTGATTCAAGCTGATAGAAGAGCAACTTTGACTGAAATAACCACTCGTTACAACCGAGGTATGCAGCAAAGCATTTGTGAAGCCACAACACGCACAACCTTGAGGCGGATGGGCTACAACAGCAGAAGACCCCACCGGGTACCACTCATCTCCACTACAAATAGGAAAAAGAGGCTACAATTTGCACGAGCTCACCAAAATTGGACAGTTGAAGACTGGAAAAATGTTGCCTGGTCTGATGAGTCTCGATTTCTGTTGAGACATTCAGATGGTAGAGTCAGAATTTGGCGTAAACAGAATGAGAACATGGATCCATCATGCCTTGTTACCACTGTGCAGGCTGGTGGTGGTGTAATGGTGTGGGGGATGTTTTCTTGGCACACTTTAGGCCCCTTAGTGCCAATTGCAGTTGATGGAGATTTGTGGGATGCACATCCAGGGCACGAAGCTCCCGTTCCACCACATCCCAAAGATGCTCTATTGGGTTGAGATCTGGTGACTGTGGGGGCCATTTTAGTACAGTGAACTCATTGTCATGTTCAAGAAACCAATTTGAAATGATTCGAGCTTTGTGACATGGTGCATTATCCTGCTGGAAGTAGCCATCAGAGGATGGGTACATGGTGGTCATAAAGGGATGGACATGGTCAGAAACAATGCTCAGGTAGGCCGTGGCATTTAAACGATGCCCAATTGGCACTAAGGGGCCTAAAGTGTGCCAAGAAAACATCCCCCACACCATTACACCACCACCACCAGCCTGCACAGTGGTAACAAGGCATGATGGATCCATGTTCTCATTCTGTTTATGCCAAATTCTGACTCTACCATCTGAATGTCTCAACAGAAATCGAGACTCATCAGACCAGGCAACATTTTTCCAGTCTTCAACTGTCCAATTTTGGTGAGCTCGTGCAAATTGTAGCCTCTTTTTCCTATTTGTAGTGGAGATGAGTGGTACCCGGTGGGGTCTTCTGCTGTTGTAGCCCATCCGCCTCAAGGTTGTGCGTGTTGTGGCTTCACAAATGCTTTGCTGCATACCTCGGTTGTAACGAGTGGTTATTTCAGTCAAAGTTGCTCTTCTATCAGCTTGAATCGGTCGGCCCATTCTCCTCTGACCTCTAGCATCAACAAGGCATTTTCGCCCACAGGACTGCCGCATACTGGATGTTTTTCCCTTTTCACACCATTCTTTGTAAACTCTAGAAATGGTTGTGCGTGAAAATCCCAGTAACTGAGCAGATTGTGAAATACTCAGACCGGCCCGTCTGGCACCAACAACCATGCCACGCTCAAAATTGCTTAAATCACCTTTCTTTCCCATTCTGACATTCAGTTTGGAGTTCAGGAGATTGTCTTGACCAGGACCACACCCCTAAATGCATTGAAGCAACTGCCATGTGATTGGTTGATTAGATAATTGCATTAATGAGAAATTGAACAGGTGTTCCTAATAATCCTTTAGGTGAGTGTATATACACACACACACACACACACTGATATGCATACAAGCCAAGTCAGAAAGTCAACTTTATTTGTGCTTTATACAATATAGATTGTTTCACATCAGCTTCACAATAGTAACAAATTCATATTCTGCTTTAAAACAGCTCTAACAAGCCAATAGTGTCTTTATTCAGCTCAAGTCAGTTCACTATTGATTCAGTTCAGTTCCATAACTGTGTAAAATTCATCAGTTGTGCATACATACTGTACATACAGTGCATTTGTGCACATACATGTACGTGTGACAAACTCCTGTACACTCTACTGCACTGAATGAGCAAAAGACACAAGAGAGTAGTGTTTTACATTTTTCACATCTGTGTGTAGTTTGGCGTGTATGTGGCTAATCATTTTATGTTTGTGTGTAGAGTTACTATACAAAAATAGCATTGTTGGAAGAGTTAATAGAGTTTTGATTGAAGTGTTTGCTTTTGCAAGAGATGTCTGACGTTTTGCATCTTGTGTGTGTGTTTTGTGGTTTTGTGTGTAGAGTTTTGAGAAATGGAGCCATAGTTTCAAAAACTGTGTGTAAGCATTTCTGAAAAACTGTAATGATAATTCATATCATCCTTGAGAGCTATTAAGCTAAACAGATTTGGTAATGGATGAGCTTGAGGATGAGCAGTTAATGCAAATTATTAAATACAGAATAGGAAAAAGGTGGAACTGGTATGGTGAAGAGATGCTGGAAGAATTGTCACAGTAATGAGGTAAGCATTTGCTTGTAGCCTATATCTTTGCAATGACTGGCAGTAATAAATAAACATCCTTGTCCTGAACTTTCATTTATAACTCCACTTCTTTCAGTATTCTCAAGAATGCTGACATAAAAGTGCCTGTGTGTTTGTGTGTGTGTGAGAGAAAGAGATTATTTGCACTACCTAAAAGCCAGAACCAGCAGATTCTTAACGAGCTTCGAAACAAGCAGACTGTCCTCACGTCATCTCTCCTCTTAAAGTATACTTCTCAGAAAAGCACAGTACCATTACTTTTCCATTAGTCAAATCATGAATTTCCATTTCTCAAATCATGTTCTTTGTGTGTGTGTGTGTGTGTGTGTGTGTGGTTCATGTAAACCCTACATTATGGATGACAAAATCCTTGTGGGGACATTTTTCGGTTCCCATGAGGAAAACAGCTTATAAATCATACTAAATTATTTTTTTTTTGAAAATATAAAGTTTGTGCAGTATACAAACCATTATGTCTATGGAAAGTCCTCATAAAACATGAAAACCCAACATGTGTGTGTGTGTGTGTTTGGGAGGCTGACTAAACTGACATAAGTACAGCCTCTCTTAGATTTTTGAACCAAGTGGATTTTAATGCAGCTTCAATGAAAAAAAAAGTTATCTTTGATAATTAAGTTGCACAATTAGGTAAAAAGTGTTGGTAAGGTTCAATTTGTGAACATTAGTGAATTCATTAGAAAATGGCTCAGCTTTACAAAATGTATTAATCTAGGTTAATGTTAATTTATAAATATTCTTATGTTCATTGTTAATTTATGTCCATTCATAATGCATAAGCTCAAGTTATTACATGGCTCCACCACAGTCATCCAATGTCTTCTCATCTGGGTAAATGAAACTTGTGCTACTCCTCTTGTTTTATGCAAATGCAAACTTCCATCTCAGTTTTTGATTGTAGTGAAAATGACCTCAGAGGACTTCAGTATTTATATCACTGTAATTTTGTTGCAATCTGTTCATCTTGTTGCTAGGCAGATTGTTTTGTGCATTGTTGTTCTTAATCTTAGCGGAAGCTTTATGATAGTATACAGGAAAAATTCTCATATCTCTATTTCATGTTCACGTATTTATTTAATTATTGATATATTTATTTGGTGAGTAATGCATATTTATTCCTGATACAGCTTGAAATATGTATTAATACATGTATTGGTGATGTACATAAGTACTGAGTAATATTAATTAACTACACATACTTACTATAGAGTTATGGTTTAGGGTAAGTTACTTGTAATTATGCATAATTTACTGTTATTACTATAGTAAGTACATGTAGTAACGTGTAACTATGTCACCTTAAAATAAAGTGTTACCAAAAGTTCATTATACAGTAAAATAAAAAATACAGTAAAACGTTAAAAAATGTTTTATGTTCAAATATATTAAAATGTAATTAATATGTAATTTATTTATGTAATGCAAAGCTAAATTTTCTCCAGTCTTCAATGATCCTTCAGAAATCATTCTAATATGCTGATTCGATGTGCAATAAATAATTTTTTATTATCAATGTTAAAACAATTGTGCTGTTAATATTTTTTTAGTATTTTACGATGAACAGAATTTGATTTATAAATCTTTTGTAACATTATAGATGCCTTTTCTGTCACTTTAGATCAATTTATTGCATCCTTGCTTAATAAAAGTATTAATTTCTTTCAAAACAAACAAACAAACAAAGTCTTACAGGGCCCAAACTTTTGAACTGTGTGTATCTAATGCATTAACTAATGTAAATTAATCAAACCTTGTTTAAAAAAGTTAATCTAATCTAAAATGTGTCAGAAATCACTTATTCACATCTAAGTTCGTTCAATCAAGTCCAATAATCATACCCACACTGACAAGAGTTATTATGTCACGAATTGGACCTGGGTCACTAAAGAAAAACTGTACCATTAGACAAACACATCTTAGACTTATATAGTCAACTAAAAGTTGTTTAAATGTATTTATGTATTGGTTGATCAAGTCTTGTCAGTGGAGGTAGTGTGAGTCAAGACTGTCACTGGTGCCTCCACGAAAATAAAAATAAGCGCATGACGCCCCTGTGTTGCACTTTTTCTCCCTTATCTCATATACTTTCTCTTACTTTTATTTCTTCACTGGCCCAGTAGGTTGCTTAGGAACCCTATCAGATTAATGTCCTGCCTTATCGAGTCACCCTCCCAATTTCCTGTAGTCGTAGTCGTGTCCCTCCTTCTGGCAGACGGTCCCCTGGAGCCAGAGATGGTGTGAAGACGAGGGAAAGAAGAAAAAAGGAGGGGATGAGGCCAAGCGTGTAAGAAAGAGGCGTGAAGCCAATGAGACAGATGGAAAAATTAAAGAAAAAAACATAAAAAGAGAGGAGAGGGAAAGAAGGATGGATGTAATATTTATGTAAAAATGCTTTTCTTTTATTTTAGGCTGAAATCTGTGAGCTAGTATCTTTGATGAGCAAATATCCATTACTTGGGAAATATTTCTTGGAAAAAAGTATGCTAGTAGCAACAGATCACTTATGTCCAAGTGCATGAAAATCATTGCATGAAAATCGCAGTTCACTGACACTGATGAATTGATAGGATATACAATCTGGATTGATTGTGGCTTGGGTCATAATGTCACTTTGGTGATTGACAGGGTCATGACATAAGCACTCTAGGCTAAATCATATCCCCTTAAGAAAAAGGGGTGCTCTCTGATGGTCCTATTTGTTCACTGATGTCTTTTAGTTTGAGGAGACACATGTTGGACTTAAAGGAAGAGACATTTCCCATTGACTCAGCTCTGAAGATGAAGAGGCTGAAGATGGTGATTCAGATAGATCCCTGAAATACTCCCCAGGATTGGTCTTGATCACTGGACTGGACACAGAAATGACATCATGTGCTTTAGTTCAGTTATTTCCACTCCCCTTCAAGAAAGGAATGTAATCAGACTCATTTCATGGCATAACATCATATTAGTGTTAGATATTACACAAAATGCGCCATATCAGTGTAAGAATTTCTTTTGATATTCGTTTGCTTTTTGTTTCACATTTATGTTGGAAATTATAAAAATGAATGAAGTGTATATTTTAAGAAAATAGCTTTTGTGTTTTCTGCTTTATATTTATATTCTAAAATATGACAATGTTTATTTTCACCCATTTTGCAAGAGACAGTAAAAGCAACCAGCACATTTACTGTATCTACTGCATGTAAAAGTCTAATTTAATATACTATATATGTTTTATATTCTGTAAATTTTGCAAATTTCTCTGTACCTTTTGGAATGAGGAGGTTAACAATAGCTAGAGTAGTTTTCTAGGTACTATCTCAATGATTTGCACACAGTGGAATGTTGCCTACAGCACAGGCAAGGGTGTTTGATTTAGTTTCAGATATATAAACTCTCTTACTCTCACTCGCACACATGCACACAACTCAATGCACGCAATGGAGAAGACCACATGTACAGGTATACAGTGGGGAGAACAAGTATTTGATACACTGCCGATTTTGCAGGTTTGCCCACTTACAAAGTATGTAGAAGTCTGTAATTTTTATCATAGGTATTCTTCAACTGTGAGAGACAGAATCTAAAACAAAAATCCAGAAAATCACATTGTATGATTTTTAAATAATTAATTTGCATTTTATTGCATGACATAAGTATTTGATCACCTACCAACCAGTAAGAATTCCGGCTCTCACAGACCTGTTAGTTTTTCTTTAAGAAGCCCTCCTGTTCTCCACTCATTACCTGTATTAACTGCACCTGTTTGAACTCGTTACCTGTATAAAAGACACCTGTCCACACACTCAGTCAAACAGACTCCAACCTCTCCACAATGGCCAAGACCAGAGAGCTGTGTAAGGACATCAGGGATAAAATTGTAGACCTGCACAAGGCTGGGATGGGCTACAGGACAATAGGCAAGCAGCTTTGTGAGATGGCAACAACTGTTGGTGCAATTATTAGAAAATGGAAGAATTTCAAGATGACGGTCAATCTCCCTCGGTCTGGGGCACCATGCAAGATCTCACCTCGTGGGGCATCAATGATCATGAGGAAGGTGAGGGATCAGCCCAGAACTACACGGCAGGACCTGCTCAATGACCTGAAGAGAGCTGGGACCACAGTCTCAAAGAAAACCATTAGTAACACACTACGCCGTCATGGATTAAAATCCTGCAGCGCACGCAAGGTCCCCCTGCTCAAGCCAGCGCATGTCCAGGCCCGTCTGAAGTTTGGCAATGACCATCTGGATGATCCAGAGGAGGAATGGGAGAAGGTCATGTGGTCTGATGAGACAAAAATAGACCTTTTTGGTCTAAACTCCACTCGCCGTGTTTGGAGGATAAAGAAGGATGAGTACAACCCCAAGAACACCATCCCAACCGTGAAGCATGGAGGTGGAAACATCATTCTTTGGGGATGCTTTTCTGCAATGGGGACAGGACGACTGCACCGTATTGAGGGGAGGATGGATGGGGCCATGTATCGCGAGATCTTGGCCAACAACCTCCTTCCCTCAGTAAGAGCATTGAAGATGGGTCATGGCTGGGTCTTCCAGCATGACAACGACCCGAAACACACAGCCAGGGCAACTAAGGAGTGGCTCCGTAAGAAGCATCTCAAGGTCCTGGAGTGGCCTAGCCAGTCTCCAGACCTGAACCCAATAGAAAATCTTTGGAGGGAGCTGAAAGTCCGTATTGCCCAGCGACAGCCCTGAAACCTGAAGGATCTGGAGAAGGTCTGTATGGAGGAGTGGGCCAAAATCCCTGCTGCAGTGTGTGCAAAACTGGTTAAGAACTACAGGAAACGTATGATCTCTGTAATTGCAAACAAAGGTTTCTGTACCAAATATTAAGTTCTGCTTTTCTGATGTATCAAATACTTATGTCATGCAATAAAATGCAAATTAATTACTTAAAAATATACAATGTGATTTTCTGGATTTTTGTTTTAGACTCCGTCACTCACAGTTGAAGAGTACCTATGATAAAAATTACAGACTTCTACATGCTTTGTAAGTGGGCAAACCTGCAAAATCGGCAGTGTATCAAATACTTGTTCTCCCCACTGTATATATATACAGTATATATCTAAAACTGAGCTTTATTCAGTTACACACACGCACGCCATCACAGAGAAACAGCAAATAGAGATTATGTAATCCAATTTCACATGTCAGCAGTTTCTTCATGAGCATTAATATCTCTCTCTCTCTCTCTGTCTCCTCTGCCACGAGAGGCTGTCCAAGGCTGGGCTGATGAAGATCTATTACACAACAGAGATTCGCAACATGGCTTCTCAATTAGTAAGATACTGATACTGATTCCAGCACTAAGCAACATGAGAAGCCCTGACCCGTACCAGAATGATTAAACACTAACCATCAATCTTCTCGTCAAAGCAACTAATTACTTTTCTTGTGTGCTGCATTGGTTCAATGCTAATCACATTCAGAGGTGAGCGTGCGCATCTACAGGGATGGATTACAGTAAAGTTCCTCTGCTGCGATATTGCAGTCATTTTAATAAGCATGTAGAGAGAGTACATTGTCAGTTGGCTTTATTAAATCAGTCCACCCTGCCCTTGCATTCACTAGCAGCTGTTGCTTCTGCAGAGTCGCTAATTGTGTGTTTGTCTGGAAGTCTGATTTAAAGGAATATATTTACTCAGGTTGTTCCAAAACTTGTTTCATGCTTAAGAAATTTCAGATGTGTAACCACATCTGTCAAGCTCCAAAAAGGATTCATGCAAAAGTCTTCTGAAGCCACATGATGGACAGACTATCATTTAATAGGTTTTACAGCAGATAAAATAATTATATATACCATTATAAAAGATACAGTTATGTCAACATGCAATGAGTTTATTATGGACAAAATGGTAAAAAATGCGGCTCACTAAGTCCAAGTACTGAACTTCCAATTTTCAGTACATTGTTGTACTCTGAGAAAATAAATAGCTGCATATATAAATGTATTATGTTTCATTTAATAAAATGTTATAATGACCAATGCACAAATATATTTCAGGTAAAAATATTTGATTCTTTAAAAAACAAAAAAAAAACAAAAACACTACTGTTTAAAAGTTTGGGGGCAGTAAGATTTTTTAAAAATGTTTTTGAAAGAAGTCTCATGTGCTCATTAAGCTGCATTTACTTATACAGTAAAACAGTAATTTGTAAAATATTTGAATATATTTTTTTTAATGTAATGTATTCCTGTAATAGCAAATTCATTCTAATATGCTGATTTGATACTTAATAAATATTTCTTATTATGTTGAAAACAGTTGTGATGCTTATTTTGTAATACACTTCTTCAGCATAGAAAGTTCAAAAGAACAACATTTATTTGAAATAGAAATCTTTTGTAGCATTATAAATGTCTTATTATAATTAGTTACACAACAGTCATAATTTGAACTGTCGCTTTAAGACGCTGCTTGTCAAGAAGTGTAATTCATTTACAACCTTTTCATGTTGGGTTCCCCAAATAACCTTTCTGTTAACAGTTCTTAAAAGGACCATGTTTTTCTTAGTGTGAAGAATATTTCAATAACCTGAATAACCATAAAGAACCTTTTGTGTGATGGAAAGGTTCTATTTATGGTAAAGTTTCCTCATGGAACATAGATGCCAATAAGGAACCTTGATTTTTACGAGTGTAGAGTAATATTGAAATGATCTTCTGTATTTGTTATGTGTCCTCAGTTTGTATTTGTTTTTATAGCTGGAGACTAAGCGTAATGATTGTAGGTCCCTGTGGTGAGTTTTCTGTCCTGCCAGTGTGTGATAAGTAAGCCAGATCCCTAGATGCACACTAACTCTTTCTCCTCTCTCTCTCTCTCTGAGGGGATCTACTGAGGAGAAGCTAACCACTTCATGCATGCTCTCCTGATGCTGGCTAGCTTAAACAGGCCTGAAACAAAACCCAGGGGATACGCAGTCACACAAGATATGCACAGAGAAGTTTTTGGTCCACCTTACCATGCTTTTGTGAGCATTTGTTTTGTTCCTTGTGACTGTATTTGATGCTAAACTTCAAATACCTGTGCAGCTATTTGATGGTGCGATATTAAGCCAAATGAGACAACATGACGATCAGAATGACCCCACAGTGGGTCTTGCAAAAAAGGCATTGCAATTCCCAGAATGCTCTGAGATCATATGGAATGCCAGATGGAGCAGAATACAGACATCAAATACGACATTTAATGATTAATCTTAACTAACAGAGACTTCCTACAGTATGTGAAGGACAGTAAGTGTCCTTACTCAAGTGGTGAGTAAAAAGCAGTTTGTTACTGGTTTTATGTTAAAAATTGTATTATTATTATTATTATTATTATATAATTATAGTCTGACACTAATATAACAGTAACAATAAAATACCATTGGTCCAAGTTTTTTTTTTGGATATGTACCATGATATATTAGGGCTGTGCAAAATAGACCGAAACTCATATCTCTGTATTGTTTGGCTGAATGGCAACAGACAATATATATCTCGGTATTTCCTACGAGGTGGGCTAAATGTTTCGTTTTCTTTTCATAAGGCACATCACGAGTATATGAATGTTGCAACACACTTTGTTTCAGGGCAAATTGCAGCAGCACAGAGTAAAGAGGACATATTATACTTCTTTTCAATTTTCAATCTTGCAGTTTGAGCATGAAAAAGGTCTGCAAAGTCACTCTAAAGGGAGTTATTCTCTATATTAGTAAGCACAGCTTCCTCAAATGCTTCGATTTGTAGTCTTGAGTTCCCTTTCGAACGGTCAGTCATACTGCGTCTTGTTAGATGCCATGGGAAATAATCTATTTCTCGAAATACTGAAGCATTTGTAAAATCACGCAATGCTACTGCCCAGTCAAAACAGTGTCGAGACGTCTCGCACGCTATTGGTTGGCCAGTGGGAACTGCATGAACCAATGGCAGAACAGCGTGACTGAGCGAACCAATGGGCACTAAGCCTGCGAAGCTGAGCACAAAAGCCCGCCAAATGGGCGGGGCATCTGCCCATAAGGTACGCTGTAATGCCCTAAAACGTCAGATTAATCTCCTTCAGTGACGATCTCGGTCCTCGCTGATAAACTCTCGAAGCTACACCACCTTCGCCGAGAAAAGACGAGCCTGCAGAGGAATAGCGAGCTAGCCAGCCCGGACTTTCTGCGAACGAGTCTTTAGCGATTCTAAAGTCATCCTCAAACCGAAACATGGCTATGTACCCAAAGTGCTTTCAACACCGTTCAAAGCACAGGTAATCACACTCTCTGCTCTCCCCTGAGGATGAGAGACAGTTACACCTGCTCTGCCCAGTTAGGGCACTTAGAGCATATATTGAGTGGTCCTCCCACTTTAGACAGTCGGAGCAGCTCTTTGTAAGCTTTGGTGGCCGCACTAAGGGACTTCGGTCACCAAACAAAGCCTAGCCAGATGGCTAGTGGACGCGATAGCGTTAGCCTATGATGCTATGGGTATATAGGTGTCAAAGTTCACTCCACCAGAGGCATGGCCTCCTCCTGGGCGTGGTCTAGTGGAGTTTCTATTGGTGACATCTGTAGATCGGCAGGCTGGTCCTCACCGTCTACTTTTACCAGATTCTACAGCCTGGAAGTCCCCGCTGCAGGCACAAGTCCTCGCTGTATAATGAGTATTAAGACGGCCTCTGTGAAGTCCGTCCCCTTCATAAGTTGGCATCTGGGGCCTTCATATGCTTCAATGCTTTACAGAGTTGTTTCCTTATAGTTACTGGCCTCTATGAGCCCAGTACGCATAAGGAGATATATATATATATATATATTATGATGTGTCAGTAACTCTAGTCTTGGGCCCTTTTTAATGAGTGTTCAACTTGAGGGAGTACATGTCATTGCGCTTATCATAGCACGGCGGGATTAAACAGGTTCCCATGGCGTCTAGCAAGACGCAGTACGACTGACCGTTCGAAAGGGAACGTACTCGGTTACTTAACATAACCTCGGTTCCCTGAGATAAGGGAATGAGTACTGCGTAGACAGCCGTGCAATGGCGCTAAACAACAGGTGATCATCGCTTCAGTCGATATAACCTGACGTTTTAGGGCATTACAGCGTACCTTATGGGCAGATGCCCCGCCCATTTGGCGGGCTTTTGTGCTCAGCTTCGCGGGCTTAGTGCCCATTGGTTCGCTCAGTTACGCTGTTCTGCCATTGGTTCATGCAGTTCCCACTGGCCAGCCAATAGCGTGTGAGAGGTCTCGACACTGTTTTGACTGGGCAGTAGCACTGCGTGATTTTACAAATGCTTCAGTATTTCGAGAAATAGATTATTTCCCATGGCATCTAGCAAGACGCAGTACTCGTTCCCTTATCTCAGGGAACCGAGGTTACGTTAAGTAACCGAGTACGTTTTCTTCTAGAAACAAACACATCACAATATTCCTCATCTGAATAATTCCTGCCCATGGCATATGCATGCGTTAGTAATGTGTTGAAATCCGCAGTTATGGAAAGGGCCATGACATTTCCAAAAACACGCTCAAAGCAGTTGACCGATCATAACACACTGGTCCCGCCGACCATTCAGAGCACATTGCTCTGACTAATTCAATTACAAGTCTAATTCAATTTACTGTATTTACTGTATTTTATTTAAACAAATGTCATTCCATATCCTGCCCAATGTTGCCCTCCAAACAGTGTGCATGGTCTCTGTAGAGACTGCAGTAGAATATGAAGTTTCACTGTTTTCTACCTCAACCATTTGAGGATGATGCAGTTGTTTGGCCCCTAGACCGTGTAATCACATCTGCATCGGTATGTTGGAGAACACAATGATTCTTAATGCTGACTGGTTTTCTCACCTCTGTGCCCCTTTACCTCCTCACCGTCTGATTGGCCTGTGTTGTTGCATTCCTATATCGATTAGCTGATAAGGGTCAGGGTGAATGAGGTTTTTGTTTGTTCATTATGGACATGCAACTCAGGACACACACAAACACATTTTTGCACTTGTGAAAGGTAATATATTTGTGTGTATGTGTGTTGCACCCAACGTGTGTGTGTATGTGTGTGTGAAATGCTGATAATTTACACTAATGTAAAAAATGATCTTGAAAACAAACATTTAGGGTCGGTATGATTTTTTAAGGTTTTTGAAGAAAGTCTTTTATGCTCATTACGGTTGTATTTATTTGATATAAAATACAGTAAAAACAGTAATATATGATTACAAATATTATTAAAATTTAAAATAACTGTTTTCTGTTGAATATATTTTAAAATTAAATTTTTCTAGAAATGGTAATACTTTTTTTCGGGATCCTTTGACAGATCGAAAGAAAAACATTCTTTGAAGAATTCAGAAAAGCATACAAAATAGAAGCATGTATTTGTCTCAGACTTTAGGACCCCACACTGTATGTGCAGTTTAATGATCAATGCTTTGTTCACTCAACATACTCTATAAGCCTCATTAGTAATTGTGAGTTTGTGATGTATACATGCCTGATTTTGAAACCTATCCTTCAATGAACCCAGCACACCCAGAAATTGGGTGTTTTTGATTGTGTGTGTGTGTAGGGCATTTTACACATAATTGAATGCAGCTCAGCTCTGGCGTTTCACACTTCAAAGAGCTTCCAGTTTGGCTGTCACAGACTCGACAGCTGGCAGATGAAACGTATTTTGGAGCACTCACACACAATGATAAACTCACACGCACAAGGACATATTTGGTGATTCTGAGAAAATCTCTAAACAGTCAGACAAAAGCAGTTGAGTCAAAACAACGGAGGAGGTATACACAAGTCCAGTCCACAGAAAACTTCACCAACATATTCAGCTGTTGTACAAAACATCGGATTTCTTGGAATGTCTCTCAGCCAAACAAATTAGAGGACTGAAACGAAACTGTTAAATAAACAATTTTTTGTCCAAATCAAATACTATCTTGAATAAGAATGTCCCTTCCCCTATTAGCACGTATTGTACATACAGTGACTAATGGTTAACCTGAACTAAAGTCTTATGGCTATTTATGATATGTCCTACTCTAACATCTTGTTTCAATAGTAAATATGTCAGTATAGGGAAGAAAATTGCATTCGCCAAATTAAATGTTTTCGCTTTAGTAATTCACACAAATACACACACACACTGCTTAATTGTATTAGGAACGAATCAATCACATAGTTGACAAATTGCACTCAAATATAACCGTCAACATGAATTTATTGTGCTGTAGCATAAAAGGCATGAAACCATACCACATTTACAGTGAAATGATAAAACTAGCCACTATGTACTTGTGTCTTGCTTGTAGTGCCACTTCAGCTAATGTGCTAGCCCAAGCTAAGTGCTGTACACAGGACAGTTTAATTATATCCCTGACTTGTACTGTGATAAAACCTTTAGCCTCCATTGTGTGGAATTGTTAGAATGAGAAAACCCCACCACGATGGACTGACATTGTTAGAAATTTCTAATAGAATTCGTTATTACACTGCTTTATGCAAACACACACACACGCGCGTGCATATGCACACACACGGCAATAGCAGCAACCATGGTTAAAGGTTATTCCCAGCATGCTTTATTGTGTGTGGGTGATGTTATGAGAAGACCTTTATGTTAGGGCTAAAAAAAAAAAAGCCATGATATTTATCTTGTTTTTCGTTCATCCTGTCACATCGCTTTCTTGAAGAATTTAAGACATCATTTAAAGATCATTGTAGCAACTCATAATGTAATAACTGCACATAATGTAAAAACTACACATAATGTTCTAAGTATTACATTATTATTGTAATAAAATGTTCATAATGTAATAATTTTCTCAAAATGTAATAAAATATTGAGCTCATAATGTAATAACAATTTTTACATTATGAGAAAATTATTACATTATCAACTTATATATACTATATATATATTATTATATATTATTATTTTATATTATAAAAACATGTCATTTTTTGTAAAATGAAAAATATAAGTATTCCCTTACAGTACATTTTTAAAAATCTAAAGCCAGTCTTAAACTACCTGTGAAGTGCAGCATTTAAATATTCATGCTATTATTATTATTATTATTATTATTAAACATAAAGCATTGGTATTCCTTAAGAGTACATTTTAAAAATCTAAGTCTTAACCTTACCTGCCTACAAAATCCACCAGATTACTGATACTGCTACTATTATTATTACTCCTCCTCCTCCTCCTCCTCATACTACTACTACTACTACTACAACTACTACTACTATTTCTACTTCTAGTATACATATGGTATACTTACTAAGTGTGTATGTGTGTGTGTACAGGTATATGTGGTTTATGAGGACACAAATGTGTATGATGACATGGGTATTACAACGTAAACATGGTTCATGAGGACACTTTCTGTGTCCTTGTAAACCAAATGGCTTAAAACAACATATGGAAAAATGCAGAAGTTTTGTGTGCTGTGTAGGTTTAGGGGTCGGGTAGGGAGATAGAAGATACGGTTTGTACAGTTTAAAAATTATTAAACCTATGGAGAGTCCCTGTGAACCGCATATTCAAGTGTGTGTGTGTGTCAGTGTGTGAGTTGAAAAATACAGTACAACACACCCCTGCTAAAACTGTTGGGTTTTGTCATGTAAAAAAGAAAAAAAGAAAGATAAATAACTTTTACACCTTTAAACTACTACTACTACTACTACAACTATTACTAGCAGTAGTAGTAGCAGTATCAGTAATCTGGTGGATTTTGTAGGCAGGTTAAGACTGGATTTAGATTTTTAAAATATACTATAAAGGAATAATTTTTAATAAAAATAATAATAATAATAATTGCATGAATATTTAAATCTGTTACATTTTGCAGATAGTTTAAGACTTGATTTATATTTTTAAAAATTGACTGTAAGGGAATACTAATATTTTTTATGTTTTAAAAGCTATTACAATAATGAAGTCACTACTTTGAGTTATAAAGTCATATTTGTTAGATATAAAGGCACTATTGTAAGATATAAAGTAATAATAGGGAAATATAAAGTCACAAGATATTAAAGTCAAATTGTTAAGATAAAAGGTCACTATTTCAAAATATAAAGTCACAATTATAAGATATTTAACTCAAATTGTGAGATATTGTGAAATTAAGAAGTCGCTATTGTGAAATAAAAGGCACTATTGTGAGATATAACGTCACTATTTAACTCAAAATATGATATTGTGAGATTAAAAAAAGTCACTATTGTGAGATATAGTCACTATTATAAGATAGGCCTATTTAACTCGTAAGATATTTTGAGATAAAAAGTCACTAATGTTAGAGAAACAGTGTGAATATGAAGTCACATTTGTGAGATATAAAGTAAATTATAAGATATAAATGTCTTAATTGGTAGAAAAACAAAACAAAGTTAGTCACTGACACTAAATATGTTACAACACTCCCCAGTCTCGTAGACTCAGTCCATACCTACAGTATATTTACATGAATGAATCTTCTGTCCCCCCCATCTTGCTGTGTGGCTTAGTGAGCTAGGGTCATGGAGGTCAACGAATGTGCATAAGGAGATTTTTTTCATGTGTTGATAAAAGCGCACACACACACACTCAATGTTGCAAACACACTTGAAATGCCAAAATGCTAATGCTAACATTTACTGCGGCGCTGTGGGACTGGGCTGTTCACACATGTGAGGGAGATCTGAGGTCAAGAAGAAGATTAAACATTCTCAGTGCGTCTCGCGTTGTGTATGTGTGTGCCTGTGTAAGTTTGTTTGCAATTACTCTCACCACCTCTTTCTTATCTGTCAAATTCACACATGCTGTTATATTTCACAGGCAGAAGCAGAAGGTAATTTGGCTGTACACTATATTTTTTACTTGATTATGGAACATGTGTCAGTCGACCGGGGCTGTAATAGGTTTTTGCCTCTTTCACCAGCAAGAGCTGTTTCTCCATTCTCACTTCATTAGTAGTGTTCATCTCTCACTCCCCCGCTATCTCTCTGTCTAAAAGCAGGCTAATATAGCTGTGATAAGGGATTCAGTTCATTCTCACACCCCACCGGAGTCCTGAGGGACAGAGGTCAATAATCACTCTCACTGGATCTCACCTGTGCCAAACACATACCTAAGACAGCAAGCTTTCATCTCTTCCATTTACTTCCTCTTCCCTGTCATTACCTTCTCACTGAAATATTGCAAGGGAACAGAGAATAGTTATTATAAAACTTGAGTAAAGATGCATGTACTTTGAGCCTTTAAATAACCATAACTGATTTTTTTTTTTTTTTTAAGATTTATGTATTTTGATAGCATATAAAATTTCCATCCATTTTTAACATAAACTATAAAAATTGTCATATTTTTCAACGGCCAGGTTTATTTATCATAAACAAATCCAGTTTGTTTCAGTCTCATATATTTTAAGTAATTGAACCTTTTAGCCACATTTCAAATTTGTTCATACTTTTTAACTTTCAATTAAATTAAATTTCAATTAAATTGTTTTCACAATTAACAGATTCATGCTGATTCTAATTAGCATAAAAAAAATATTATTTAAAATCAAATACACTAGATGCAAGTACTTATAATGCCATAGAGCAAGCTAACGAATACATTTGTAAGTCAAATAAAGTTGTTTTATTGCTCTCTTTGCCTTATGAGTGAAATAAAGACATTCTTCTACAATTTAATGGGCTGTACTCTCAGAAAATATTTTTTCTGCTTGCTCAGTTAAAAAATAAACTTTATATTCATTCATAATATTATGACCTAATGGAGCACAATTCTTTAATATTTTGAACTTAATTTCATTGCATTCAAATTTAGAGCCAGATTAGTTACAACCCACCAATATTATTTAACCACATTTATAATATTTATTAATATTTTTCATTAACTTTTATTTTAATATTTAAAGTTTAAGTAATATGTGCTTTCGTCATTTTTAATAGGTTTTTTTATGTTTAGCATGCTTTCATTTATATTTATTTTATTTTCAGTAATATTAGTACATCTACATTTTATTTCAGTTAGTTAAGTTTTTTTATTTTATTTCAGTTTTTTAGTTAACAATAACAACATTGGAACCAGATGGTGTAGTTACAACATCTACCAGCAGGGTTGTGCTAAGCTATGGTTGGTTCAAGCAGTTGATTTACAATTCCCACCATGCCGAAATTATAAAAGGGGGAGACCAGTTTAAAGAGTTACTATGTTCGAATTGAGAATAGTTTCTGTTATATTGGAGTTTTTGGGGGTCATCATTGTGTTGAAGAGTCGAGCTTGTGTTTAGTATATTAATGGATAGCTGAAGAGTATTTTTTTTTTTTTTGGAATTACAAGTAATTACTGTGCAAATGCTAGGACAGAGACTAATTTGGTCTCTCTTACGTTTCCTGTCACCAACACCATAGAATTGGATGTATTCAGCATACAAATGTATACTGTGGTTCCCCAGTAGTTATAGCTGCATACGATATTCGTGGCTTACTTTGACTTGTAATCATATTGCATTAATTTACTGAAGTTCACAGTTTACTTTAATGTTTAAGAAACCCATTTCCAATGTGTGGAACCACTGTATTAAATTACATTCAGTTCAGCCAAAGGATTATTTTATCCTATTTTATATTATAATCATGCATTGTGGCCATTTAGAGGCACGTAAAGTTACAGACATAAAAGGGATGAAAGCAATGAAACCAGTTCATTTGACATCCAATCATTTTATGAATATTTCTATTTCAGGCGGATCGAAGTCATTAGCGTGGCTGATCTTCTTTTGTGACAGCTGCTACAAAGTTGCAGAGTAATTTATTTCCAGATTTTCTCCCCTTTAATTTAAGATTCATGACCGACAGATTTCAATTTGTCATGGTGGCTCTGGGCGCTGGAAGAAAATAGATTTTTTTTTTTTTACGTCCCTAAAGTCGTCATCACAATGTCTGGTGCTCGGGATTCTTTCTACATAAGGATTAATTTGAGTCCTGTTCCTGTACTGATCCTGCTAGAAGCATGCATGAATTTCAATTGTGATAATGGCCTGAATATCAGAGCAGCTTTCAATGACTGAGGAAAGGAAGCATGATAGAGACAGACAGAGGAAGATTATTGTGCTGTGCAGTGTGGAGGTGAATGTAGATGTAGTTTGCTAGTTCAGTGCTCAGTGCACACATGTAGTCACTCTGCTCTCCAGTGTCTCATATAGAAAATATAATTAAACTGTAATTTCTCTGCTAGTCGTTTACCCAAATTTACCCTGATGGAATGCACAGATTCGTGATTTTTTCACAAAGGAATATTAGTTTAATGCATATTGTACATTATATAATATATACTGACTTAGGGCCCTATTTTAATGATCTAAGCGCATAGTCTAAAGTGCACGGCGCAAGTGCACTTAGGCTGCGTGTCCACCAAAGCGTTTTTAGCCAGCTGAAAACGCTAGGCGCTCTGCTGAAAATGCCCTGCTGTGGGAGCTTGAGAGCATTTTGGCATCGCAGCGTTTTTTTTTCAGTTGAGACTCTTTGCTTGCTATGATATGGAATATCCGCGGAAGTGTTACTACTATCTCATTTCACAGATAGTTGGTTTCTGTATTGTTTCTATATAAAAATGCCGATACAATGTAAAGTATTTGCTCTGGCTTTTGTTTTAAATTATTTTGTTTCGTTATTATGCTTGTTGTTGTCATCTGTTGACGTTGTACATGCAGAATGTGGCGGTTGGTCGGTGTTGTATTTGTCCCGCCCCTCCTCCACTGTGATTGGTCGGAGTGACAGTGATGAGCGCTGCATTTTACTCAAAGTTGAACATTCTTCAACTCTCGGCGACTGGTAAAAAACGCCCATCGCTTGAGCGTGAAATAGACGCTCAGTGCCTCGTTACGCTCATGGCGTTCTAAAAAGGCGGCGCTCCCATTGAAAACAATTGGATACGCCAGCCAGCCGCGTGAAAAAACACTTTGGTGGACACACGGCCTGTTCTGCCTCTGTAAGAGGCTGTGTGTAGTTTATAATGGACATTTGCACTCATAAATATTTTGGATATTTTGTTTTCATGGTTTGTTGGTTCGTGTTTGATATTCTGTATAAGTTTCGTTTTTGCCTGCCGCTATTGTATAGGTTGCTATGTGAGGACTTTTATTTTGACGTGTTTCCACAAGCTACACACGGTGGGTAACAGGAAATAACGAGCTCATGGGACGCTCAACATACGTTTGTTATTCATTTGATTCAGTCGTCCTTCTAAACCCTGTCGAAATGATTGGCTGTAAGTTTCTCTGAATAATCTATCTGTCTGTAATATATTGCAGGAGTTAAAACGTGATAATCAAAGATGTTTATGTTATTGCGGATTGGCGCTAGTGTGCTGTATGCTTCTAATGAGTCAGCGATCGCTCTATATACATTTTACTTGTTATATTGTTAATAAGTATGATGCCATTTTGATTATTAATACGTTTTCTATATTTCTTTTATTTCATTTACAGTTTTACTCGGTTCAATGGCCGGCGTTTCTGCCCATGTAAACTGCACTAACATTACATGTTGAAATTATTAAAGGAGCAAGACGCTCATATCCTGGCTCTTGAACAGAGTTTGGCTTGCTGTTTATCTATATTCACACAAGGAAGCAAACATGTAGAGAGAACAGTACACTTAAGACCGTGTCTGAATCCACTTTTGCTAGTTTAACGATGGGAAAAACGGTCTGCGCGCCCGGCACATGGTCTAAAAGGGTTGTCCCTATTCTCTTAATGAGTAATGGGTGTGTTTTGGCGTAACGTGCAATAAACCAATTAGAGTCTCATCTCCCATTCCCTTTAAAAGCCAGTTGCGCTCGTGCTATGGCGGATTCGCGAGCGGAAAAACTGAACGCGGAAAAACTGCTCGTCCAATGACGCCTGCTTGCTCATCATTACTGCAAATAGGTAGGCTAATTCTGATACATGCAATGACTATCCATTATGACATGTAGGCATTTTTATATTTATGTGCACAATAATAATCTTTTACATTTTAATCCTTTAAATTTTCATATTTAAAAATGTTTGTGTGCTGCTGCGCGTCCCTGTGTGTGTAATAAGCAAAGTGTATGCGCGTTGTGGACCCGCCTGTAGGCGCATATTACTAACACGCTCTTTAAATAACAAAAAAAAAATATTGCGCCATTGACTTTAGACCAGGTTTTTGTTGGTCAATGGCGCAGTCGTTTTCAGTTGCCTCAAAATAGCAACGCGCCAACAATGCGCCTGAACACACCTCGTTTTCAAACCAGCATGCCCATGGGCGCAAATGCATTTGCTATTTAAACAACGTGCCGCTGGACATAAAAATGATACATGCTGCATACTGCAACAACAGTATAGTATGATGGTATGCCATTTTGAACACATCCATAATTTAAAAAAAATACAGTAGCAGGACTGAACATCTAAAATGTGTGCACAAATTAAAAAAAAAATCATGCAAACAGTTTATTCATGTTTCATGGGTTTTTGTGGTTCCTTTTTTTCATGGAGGATGTTTAAAGTACATTTTTGCTTATAATTAGTTCTCGTAAGGTCAGGAAAAGTCAACCCAGAATTTGGGGTTAATTGTTAAGCAGGTTTTATGAGATATTAAAAGGGTCAACCAGAACATGAGGGTTTAAATATCCAAAATATTCTTTCCGACTTTATCTAACAAGGTACTGATCCAGATATTGCACCAGTTAGCACCTTTTCTAATCCAGCGACCCTTTGTAATCAGGACATCTGGTTGTCCCTTGGGCTGGCCGAGGGCATTCCTGACTGGAGCTGTGTTGAGCTGACCTTTAGCTGCCTCATTAGGGCTGGTGTGATGTGTGTGGACAGATGGCCTTGCTGGAGGGCTGCAGATCCACACACCAGTACCTTGTCACCCACTTTACCCGTGTGTCTGCTCGTAGTTGCTTTGGAGATAAGGTGCACGGTGTGCCTGTTAGGATCGGTACGCCTCATCAGCGTTCCTGTGACAACGTACTGTTTTCCCTTACTCTCCGATGAGGGTCATCGGGGGGTGGTGTGCATGTGATAGCTTGTCTGTCTCATACGTTTTTTCCTCTTCTCTTCTCACCTTCATGAAGTGTGAATTGGACAGATAACCACAACACCTCTCCTTTCAGGAGGTCTTAAACACTTCCTAAAATAGTTTCCTACAGAGATGCTGGCCCACCTGAATGTGGCCTATTTTCTTTTTTTTTTTTTGTGACAGCTTCATCTAATTTATCTACTAATATGTATCTACTAATACAGGGGTTTTCAAACTGGTTCCGGGGGGCCTAAAGAAGATATAAATAAACTTTAAAAGGTGTAAAAAATAGTTGCTTTAGACCACTATTTATTGTTAAAATAACAATTTTTCTTTTCTTGAATCTTAAAGGGCTCATTAACTGCATTATTTTATGTTTCCTGAGGTGCACTTACAATGTTAGTATGATTTTTACATCAAAAATTGTCATAATTTAGAAATAAAAGGCATTACTACCCTGATTTTAGCCCTCTGATTTGAACGCTCTGTTTGAAGGGGTGTGTCTGCTGTGAGACTTAAGTGTAAACGCCCACTGCTGTGATTGGCTAACATCTTTGCATATGAAATAGCTAAGTATTACATGTGGAACTCTCTCAAAAACTTTTAGCACGTTTTTACTATATTACAGCTCTCAAGGTTAACTGAATGGTGAAAAGTGTTGATTATAGCATTATATTTAGATCCTATGGCATTATATTCAGATTGTGGCATGAAAGGTTGCAGTGATGAGCATTGTAGCCAATCACAGACATGTTGAACACATGAATGCAGTGATCTTGTCATTGCAACTCGATTTCTGCACTCTAATGAATGCTTTCATCATAGCTAACTGTGCACACATAATGTAAATAAGAGATTTGTTGATTATAATGGGAGGTTTGGCAAGAGTCCAGGGCCCATATTCATAAAAAAAATCTTAGAGCAAAGATTTGCTCCTAGTGACAAAATTCTAAGAAAATTCTTAGAAATGTTGGCGTTTTCTCTTAAAATTAAAGAAAATATCCTAGTAAAGAAAAAAGTAAATCAGAAAGCATCTTAACCCGTAAAAGAGGTCTTAAGGTCCAAAATTGTTAGTAGTTCAGACGAGGACTTTTAAGAGGCTTAAGAGTTTCTTTAGCAGCGAAGAAAATGGACGAGAAATGTGTTAGGAGTGCAAAATATTTGCATTACTGTCGAGTGCATATCGTAAAAGTCTGTTTGCAAAGCCTGCGCCAAATTTACTGACTGATTTACCAAAGAATCCAGTGAAATGTACCGAATACAAATAATGCTCATCTGAGACATTCACATTGTTGAGAATAAATAACCACATTCATAGCATTAGAATCCTTTGGAAGGTAATGTTATATAATCCAGTGATTCACTGATCACTTTTCTCTCCTCATCATCTCACTAACACGCCAGTGGGTGGGGCCAAAGTTGCAATTATGAAGTAGGCGTTGATTTTCTTCTGCAGAGGCGGTCTTTCACCTATCTATTACATAGATAATCACATGCCACAATGAGTCGTTCTCTGGGCTTGGTTACAATAAAATCTGTTTTTGGACTAACAAGGAAGTTTTCAGTCCTGAAACTTACAAGACATTCTTATAGTATGATGACCTCTTATATGTCAAAAGCTCAAAGAAAAGTTTATTTCTCAGTTCATGACCCCTTTAAGTACATAATTAATACTGTTATTCAGCAAGAACACATTATATTGACCAAATGTGACACTAAAGACATTTATAATGTTACAAAAAAATTCTCTTTCAAATAAATGCTTTCTATTTATCAAAGAATCTTGAAAAATATGTATCAGTTTCCACAAAAATATTAAGCAGTGCAGCTGTTTTCAAAATTGATATGTTTCTTGAACTGCAAATTAGAGTGATTTCTGAAGGAAATTCATAACCTTTCACCCCGGTGTGGAAGACCAAAAGCAGCCTCCCCTCAACACACACAACCCCCTTTTCCATGGAAATTAGCCATGTTAAATGCTTTTGACCGTGTCGGACGTTGCACATTTGCTTCCTTAATCAGCTGCAGAAATATGTACATATATTATCATAATCAAAAACTAAGCTGCATTACTTCGGCTATTCAGCTATTCCGTGCTGAATTATAGCTGACTTTCATTATAGTTAAACATGCAGCAGAGCTCCAGACAGTCAACCAATCACGACAATGTCGATTTATGGACTGGACTGAAATTACATCCTGTCCCTTCTTTGTTTCCTAAAATTGGTTGGCTGATAAACTATGTTGGTGTGTATTTGTGTGTGCACGTGGACCTGCACGTACATGCATGTGTGTCTGATAACTCTAATCTTAAAGTGTTTAAACAGACCTATGCACAATACAGTGGCACACATTCATATGCTGCTGAAATATTGCTCACCATGTTTACAAAGACAGGCAAACAAATTAGCCATGCAGAGGGAGTGATTGGGCATGAGCGCAGGTCGTTTCATGCATTTATTCCAGTAATAATGTTTTAGATGATTATAGATCAAGTAAATATTGATATTACTGTAGATCACGTGGTGTGCGAGATAACCAAACGTACTGCATGTAACCTTCTGGGATTTAGATTAATGTACTACAAGAGCACATGTTGGAGTGTCAAAAGTACAGAGGTTTGTGGACTTCCTGTCACTTATACTGATGCATGAACTGAAATTGAGCTACAGAGGAGGATTTCTTTATGAGGCCTTATTGCATAGGAAATTACAATCTGAGGCATCCAGGACACCAGTTTGAAATTTAGTGACACATTGATTTAGGAATGATTCTCATGTATTAGAAAAACCACATACAGTGAGAAACAGTGCCATTCTCTGATTAAATATAACACCAGCCTGATGAATATTGACTATGAACTGCAGTCATTAATCAAAAGGATTTCCATTTCATATTTTATCTCATATTTCCATTTTTAAAGGGATCGTTCCCCCAAAAATGAAAATTGTCATCATTTACTCATCCTCATGTTGTTGTAGTATGACTGTAACCGCTATGACTTTCTTCTGTGGATAAGATTTTTTGAAGAATGTACTGGCTGTCTATGCAATTACAATCAATACGACACAAGTGCATCAGAAAAGTGGTCCATATTATGTATGCGCTATATTCTGAGGCATCTAAAGTCATATGATAGGAGGGAAAAAATGCTTGTGACCAGTCAGTGTGTTTAACTCATTTGTGAGTGAATCACATAGACCTTTGTGAACCATCAACAGATTTATTGAAAGAATCTGACTTAAAGAGAATGTTTTGTTCATTATTGTTACATCTTGAATGTGCCACATGAAGGTGAGTAAATGAGTATTTTAAAGTTTGGAAGGCTTCGTTCATATTCACAGGGACTTTTAATAATTCTTGTGATCCGAAGTTGTTGTTGTTGTTGTTTTTTTGTTTAAAGAAATTAATAATTTTGTTTAGCATGGATGTAGTATTAAATCGATCAAAAGTGACACTAAAGACATTTTTAATGTTTCAAACGATTTCAATTTCAAATAAATACTGTTCTTTTGAACTTCTTCAAAGAATCTTTAAAGCTTTAGAGATTTGTCATCACAAGAATAAATTACATTTAAATATTTTGTATTTTATATTAATATAGAAAACACTTATTTTAAATTGTAGCAATATTTCACAATATTATTGTTTTTTGACTGCATTTTTGATCAAATAAATACAGCCTTGGTGAGCTTAAGAGACTTCTTTCAAAAACATTAAAACTTTTGAACGGTAGTATGTATGGCCTTCAAACTTGCATCTTGTTTTCAGAAAGACAAAAGTGGATAATGTCACAGTTAGAATTCTCATTGTCATACATGTTAGTCTGCTTTTCTGGAAAGTTACACCTCTATGTCTTCAGCACCCAGCGCCCTTCAAAACCTGCCATGAATGCGTTTCACAAAACTGAATACATTTATGTATAACAACTAGTTGAAATATAATTGGAAAAAAAGATGTTGTTGGAAGACAAAAATCAGAGAAAAGGATGCAGAGAGAATACTAATTTTTCCAGCTAAGAAAAGAAAATAAATAGAAAAGGTTTTGTGGTAATTTGCTGCTGTATCATGAAGCAGATTGTGTATTAAGTGAAGTGCATGTGACATGCGGGGTGTTTGGTGGGACGTGGAGATGGCTGTTAAGTGGTGTGCACATATTTGTGTGCGCACTGTCTCTGTGCTTCCCTGGGGAGTGAAGGACGGTTGATAGGGTGGTAATGAAGGAAGAGAGGAGGAGAACAGGAGAGTGCCATGCTGACACTTATTACTGTGGGCGAGAACCACGACAGTGAAACCCACACAGACACTCTCTCACACCTCCAAAACCCCTGAGTGGTGTATTTACACGTATCTTAACCAGTCACGTCCACAATCAAATGTATTTCCTGTAACAAATTAAGTGTGTAATTAGGACAAAATCAGACATACACACAAAGTTTGTCTTTTGTCTGCTAGCTTGGAACACATGCCATGCTATTTCTGTGGAGGGCTGCTACAACTGCTTATCTCTCTGAAGGGTGTCTATGTGTGAGAAGTATGTGATTAACAGCTGAAATAACACCTTGTGGAGACACTGATCTGATGGAGGCATACAACACAACGACAGTATGCCAGCGTGTGTGTGTGTGTGTGTGGACGATCCAGCGCTCTCTCTGTTGCAGAACATACCTCTGCCTTTCCAATATTTAAACCTGCTTTCCACATGGGAGGATGTACGGTAGCACACCAAAATAATTTCCATTTCCATTTGCACACAGGAAATGTAATTCAAAATCATCTTTAAATATGTTCCCTAGCTGTAGATGTTGTTTTGAATGTTTCATGTGTCTAAAAACTGGAATAGGTACCATAAAAAGCCAACATGAAGTGCAAATTTACCTTGTGTGATTCACCTTTACATGTTATTGCAAATAAATGAAATACAATACAATGCAATTCAATTAAATTAAAAAATGTGTCTTTGCAACGTCACATCCAGTCTGGCTCCATTTTTGTTTGTAATGTTCACTTTACATAATCCAGTTAATCAATCAGACATACATCAAATTTAGCAAAAGTAAAATGTGTTGCAAATTGCAATTCACGTTGGCTTTATGCAATACATGTAATCATGTTAAATTACAAACATACGTATTGGAAGATACTGTAACATGTTTGGCATGCAATTAAAATTAGATCCAGTGTCAGTTTTTGGCTTTCCACACAGACATCTGCCAACAGGAAATTATATAATATATTAACCTTTGCTGTCAGAAAACATTTTATTGCAGTGGATCAGTGATAAGGCCTGGTTGGTTGGCATAAGGTGATATTTGCTTTGGTCCCACTGGAACTATTTAGTTACTACTTTCATTTATTTATTCATTAATCTTCTATAAATGTTAGATGTATATTTTCATTTCCATTTGCATTTGCATGCATGAAGGCAACTTAGCCCTTACGGAACAAAAATACAGTGGGGAGAACAAGTATTTGATACACTGCCGATTTTGCAGGTTTGCCCACTTACAAAGCATGTAGAAGTCTGTAATTTTTATCATAGGTACTCTTCAACTGTGAGAGACGGAATCTAAAACAAAAATCCAGAAAATCACATTGTATGATTTTTAAGTAATTAATTTGCATTTTATTGCATGACATAAGTGTTTGATACATCAGAAAAGCAGAACTTAATATTTGGTACAGAAATCTTTGTTTGCAATTACAGAGATCATATGTTTCCTGTAGTTCTTGACCAGGTTTGCACACACTGCAGCAGGGATTTTGGCCCACTCCTCCATACAGACCTTCTCCAGATCCTTCAGGTTTCGGGGCTGTCGCTGGGCAATACGGACTTTCAGCTCCCTCCAAAGATTTTCTATTGGGTTCAGGTCTGGAGACTGGCTAGGCCACTCCAGGACCTTGAGATGCTTCTTACGGAGTCACTCCTTAGTTGCCCTGGCTGTGTGTTTCGGGTCGTTGTCATGCTGGAAGACCCAGCCATGACCCATCTTCAATGCTCTTACTGAGGGAAGGAGGTTGTTGGCCAAGATCTCGCGATACATGGCCCCATCCATCCTCCCCTCAATACGGTGCAGTCGTCCTGTCCCCTTTGCAGAAAAGCATCCCCAAAGAATGATGTTTCCACCTCCATGCTTCACGGTTGGGATGGTGTTCTTGGGGTTGTACTCATCCTTCTTCTTCCTCCAAACTTGGCGAGTGGAGTTTAGACCAAAAGCTCTATTTTTGTCTCATCAGACCACATGACCTTCTCCCATTCCTCCTCTGGATCATCCAGATGGTCATTGGCAAACTTCAGACGGGCCTGGACATGCGCTGCCTTGAGCGGGGGACCTTGCGTGCGCTGCAGGATTTTAATCCATGACGGCGTAGTGTGTTACTAATGGTTTTCTTTGAGACTGTGGTCCCAGCTCTCTTCAGGTCATTGACCAGGTCCTGCCATGTAGTTCTGGGCTGATCCCTCACCTTCCTCATGATCATTGATGCCCCACGAGGTGAGATCTTGGATGGAGCCCCAGACCGAGGGAGATTGACCGTCATCTTGAACTTCTTCCATTTTCTAATAATTGCGCCATCAGTTGTTGCCTTCTCACCAAGCTGCTTGCCTATTGTCCTGTAGCCCATCCAAGCCTTGTGCAGGTCTACAATTTTATCCCTGATGTCCTTACACAGCTCTCTGGTCTTGGCCATTGTGGAGAGGTTGGAGTCTGTTTGATTGAGTGTGTGGACAGGTGTCTTTTATACAGGTAACGAGTTCAAACAGGTGCAGTTAATACAGGTAATGAGTGGAGAACAGGAGGGCTTCTTAAAGAAAAACTAACAGGTCTGTGAGAGCCGGAATTCTTACTGGTTGGTAGGTGATCAAATACTTATGTCATGCAATAAAATGCAAATTAATTATTTAAAAATCATACAATGTGATTTTCTGGATTTTTGTTTTAGATTCCATCACTCACAGTTGAAGTGTACCTATGATAAAAATTACAGACCGCTACATGCTTTGTAAGTAGGAAAACCTGCAAAATCGGCAGTGTATCAAATACTTGTTCTCCCCACTGTATATGGGAATATACTGCAAAATATAATGCATTATGCTACATAATACATTTCCATATATGGGAAATTAGTGCTTATATTTTTCAATATACTGCAATACTGTATATGCATTGACCATGTATGGCTATATATTGATACATATAAAATACTTATAAATGAAGACAAACAAATGCATTACATGTAATATTCACAAAGTTTTATCCTTTATTGTGTACATATATTGCACATACATATTCCCATATAAATGTGAATGTATTGTACACACATATATACACACGTTCACAGTCAAAACCAGAAAACCAGTCAGTATCTGGTGTGACCACCATTTGCCTCACGCAGTGCAACACATCTCCTTCGCATAGAGTTTGATCAGGTTGTTGATTGTGGCCTGTGGAATGTTGGTCCACTCCTCTTCAATGGCTGTGGATATTGGCAGGAACTGGAACACGCTGTCGTATACGCCAATCCAGAGCATCCCAAACATGAGCATCAATGGGTGACATGTCCGGTGAGTATGCTGGCCATGCAAGAACTGTGATGTTTTCAGCTTCCAGGAATTGTGTACAGATCCTTGCAACATGGGGCCGTGCATTATCATGCTGCAACATGAGGTGATGGTCGTGGATGATTGGCACAACAATGGGCCTCAGGATCTCGTTACGGTATCTCTGTGCATTCAAAATGCCATCAATAAAATGCACCTGTGTTCGTTGTCCATAACATACGCCTGCCCATACCATAACCCCACCGTCACCATGGGCCACTCGATCCACAATGTTGACATCAGCAAACCGCTCACCCACACGACGCCATACACGCTGTCTGCCATCTGCCCTGTACAGTGAATACCGGGATTCATCCATGAAGAGAACACCTCTCCAAAGTGCCAGACGCCATCGAATGTGAGCATTTGCCCAGTCAAGTCGGTTACGACGACGAACTGCAGTCATGTCAAGACCCGAAAAGGATGACGAGCATGCAGAAGAGCTTCCCTGAGACGGTTTCTGACAGTTTGTGCAGAAATTCTTTGGTTATGCAAACCGATTGTTGCAGCAGCTGTCCGGGTGGCTGGACGATCTCAGACGATCTTGGAGGTGAAGATGCTTGATGTGGAGGTCCTGGGCTGGTGTGGTTACACGTGGTCTGCGGTTGTGAGGCCGGTTGGATGTACTGCCAAATTCTCTGAAACGCCTTTGGAGACGGCTTATTGAGAAATGGACATTCAATTCACGGGCAACAGCTCTGGTGGACATTCCTGCAGTCAGCATGCCAATTGCACGCTTCCTCAAAACTTGTGACATCTGTGGCATTGTGCTGTGTGATAAAACTGCACATTTTAGAGTGGCCTTTTATTGTGGCCAGCCTAAGGCACACCTGTGCAATAATCATGCTGTCTAATCAGCATCTTGATATGCCACACCTGTGAGGTGGATGGATTATCTCGGCAAAGGAGAAGTGCTCACTAACACAGATTTAGACAGATTTATGAAAATTTTCAAAAACTGATTTGTTATGGACAGTTCTGCTAACTTATTAGGGTTTATTGTGTGTGTGTGTGTGTGTATATATATATAATATATAATATATATATATATATATAATATAAACCCCCCTGTTTTTCCTTAATGTAACCTTCATGTCACTGCTCTCTTTTTATTTCCCATTGTCTTGTAAAGCTTTTTAGTACATAGTACAACTGTATTTGTGGAACTGCACAGTATTTATTAGAGGCATCGTTTCCATAATCTCTCTCTAACCTCTGAGGTTTTCCACTCTCACAAAATGTATTGCAGTGGTTAATGTAACGTTTGAAATCTGTCAATTGGTCTATCGCTCCTGAGAGTTGCCATGATACAGGACATCATTCACCTCGCTCGAAACATCACCTGCTTTAGTGAATTTTTTAGTGAATCTTACCAGGTTCAGACATAATGATACATTTTGAAATTTATACCATGATTTGGAGACTCTAGATTACAGTCTAGCAGTGCTGATCTGACTGATATTAAAATCAGTCAAAGGTTTGTCAGAGTGTAATGAGGAAAGCAATTTATCATACAGGAAGCAACCATATCAGAGCCATAGTACAGCCATAACACTGAATTTCCTTTGTCTGTCTATTCCCCTCACTCTCTCTTTCACACACACACACACATAGACTGTCAATTTAATCAGGTGCTAATTCTGCTTATTTCTATCAGTATAATGAACTTTAATGAATTCACCTAACACTCTCCTGAAACAAGGAACATAAATTAATTTTCATCTGATTTGAATCGGAATCCAAATGTGGAATAGATAATTAGTGAGCTGCACAGACGAGTCTGAGACTCAGCGTGAGTGACAGGTGTAGGAGGTCAAATGGAATGGGGATGTTATTACCCTTCATTGCTTTTTTTCCAGAAGGATATTTATAAATCCTCAAATAATATATGACAAAGTGGCCCCCACTGACGCTGTCTGACTCACTTACTCTTTTATTTATCTCTCTCTCTCAGACTGTATCTTAAGATCTAAGATTCAAAGGCATATTAAAATCACATATAGATACACATATCTCTCTTTCTATCAGTATTGATGTTGTCTGTGAATCATGCGCAGGGCTAGTACTTAGCTAAGCCAGGCGAAGAACATGTCAAGTATTGTTTACACAAATGGTTTCATCTTTACAAAACACAGACATGCAGATAATCACCTCATTCTGATTTTCTGTCTGCATGTAAACATCAAAACACAGGTGTGCTATTACTCTGCCTAAGTGTGTGTGTGTTTGTGTGATAGATGCTGTGGGTGGATACGGATTGAGCTCATTGTAACTCAGAGCAGGTGTGTTCATCTCCTGTTCATTAAACAAATAAACAAATAAATATTTATCATCCTGACTCATTTCTCCAGCAATTTTAACCGAATGAGATAGAACAGAACTATTGATAAGACATACGTCACTGTCACTGTCACTGTGGGAGAAATGGTGTCTATATTTGAGAGAGATATGGAGTGAGAGAAACGACTTTACTCTAGGTTACTCAAGCTGAAAGGATTCAAACGGCTATCTTTAATTATTCTTTACTCGTTATTTCTCATTCCATTAGTGCTGGGAAGCAGCCGTCCATATAAACACTCTGACTCTAATGCCTATCCTGCATCCATGTTTGAAAAAGTGAAGGATGGCTAGGACTCAGGCAGTCTAACATACTAACAAACTGAAAACCAGCCTTGATGCATTATTCATCACAGCACTCACCCCTTTTATTTGAAACGGGAAAAAAGACCATGATTTGTGGTCATTTGTGTCTGTCTAGGGTCATCTCAAAACAAACCTACAGCCCTATTGAAACAGAAGGGCTGTTAGATGTCAAACTTATCTCAGAAAGATGAAAGACAGTTTTATTGAGAGAGGGCAAAGAAAGAATGGTGAAGGGACAAAAAAGAAGGAGAGTGAGAATTAATGGTGGATAAGAGATGGTTTGAAATAGGGAATTAAGGTTAAGAAATAAACCAGGGCTGACCAGAATGTTGCCATGGTGTTTTGAAGAGGGCACTCAGGCTGTTTTTTTTTTTTTTTTTTTTTTTTTCACACTTTGCCTGGATAAGCTGAAAGGATTTTTTTTTTTTTTTTTACAATGGACAATGGCTGGAAATCAGCTGTTTTCCTTTTTGTGTGTATGTACATGACTGAATGTGTGTGTGTGTCAGACAGAGAGAGAGAGAGAGAGAGAGAGAGAGAGAGAGAGAGAGAGAGAGAGAGAGAGAGAGAGAGAGAGTTTTTGTGTTTAACACAGCTCCATCTAATGAGGCAGTCATTAGATACCCTGTGTGGAGTATGTTATTGTTATGATGTCAAAAAGGGGTGGGGGTACTATATTTTTAATATTTTTTTTAAAATAAGTCTCTTATAAAAAAATACAGTGAAAACAGCAATATTCAGCCTTCAGTGTCACATGACCCTTCAGAAATCATTCTAATATGCTGATTTGCTGCTGAAGAAACATTTCTTGTTATTATCAGTGTTGAAAAAGGTTGTGCTGCTTAATATTTTTGTGGAACCCATGATAATTTTTTTTCAGGATGATTTGATGAATAGAAAGTTTAAAAGAACGTCTTGGTTACTGAAGTAACTCACGTTCCCTAAAGGAGGGAATGGAGACATTACGTCGATACTGACGTATTGGGGTCTCACCTGGAAGCCCAAGCACGTTTAAGTGGTAACTAAATGAGCCAATAGACATTGGCCAACAAGATTTCACGAGAGTCACTCCTACCCGGACATATGGGTATAAATACGGCCGGCACACACTACTCGCTACTTGCTGAGGAGCCGAGACAGAGATCCCGGGTGGTTCAGGGCTGTGGCAGGAGGGACGTTCCCTCCTTCAGGGAACGAGGGTTACATCAGTGACTAAGACGTTAGCATTCAGTTACATTCAATGTTATGGCGATACTGACGTCATGGCGGTCCCATATGGAAAGCGCCACAGCCACGGAACTGTGTTACGAATGTCAGAGACACAGATGTTGGCAAGCTGTAGCGTGCCCTTTGGCAACTGCCCTTACACAGTCGTAACCTACCCACCGCTCCACATAAGCCGAAGGAAAGTAGTCCTCAAAACAAAAGGTTGGAAGGGACAGGGCTTACTCTGGAGAGTAGCTGCTGTTCCTCTTATCGTGACAATTTTGACAGGGAAGAGTTTTTCAGCCATGACCAGTTGTTTCTAATGCTGGAGAAGTGTGCCTAGTCCAATGGAGAGGGACGCTATGGAGGCCACACCCTGCCGAAAGGGAGGTAATGTGTGGTGGGTACACATATGCACTGACCTGTGTGGCAGTACTACATATGGAAGATCTCTGCGGTAGGTCCTGCCTAGCCAGGGAGGAGCTACTACCGAAGCAGAGACGAGGCAGAGCAGAACTGCCCAGCGAAAGACATGAGTTTACCGGCAGGGAAACCATATCATGGACAGTACACTTGTACTGATATTCTCGACCCCCAAAAGCAAAATGTAGGAACGTCTGTGTTGAAGTAAAATCGAGACATGAAAGTACGTGTCCTTCAGGTCGATCGCTGCAAACCAATCCTGGGGGTGAACGCAAGTGAGGATGCGTTTCTGCATGAGCATCTTGAATGGGAGCTTTTGAAGGGCCTGATTCAAGACATGCAGATCCAAGATCCATAGACTGCACATAACTGCTGGGCGAAGTCCTCAACAGTGTCGCCAAAGAGGCCGGCCTGGGAGATGGGGGTGCTGAGAAAGTAAACTTTGTTGGCATCCTTCATCTCAGCCAGGTCCAAGGAGATGGCGCTCCTGGATCACCAAGGTGGACATCGTCTGGCCGAGGGCCTGCGCCGTGACTTTCATCAACCAGAGGGCAAGGTCAGTCGCCGTGCGCAGTTCCTGCATCAACCCCGGCTCAGAAATACCCTCGTGCAGCTCTTTGCAAGCTTTTGCCTGATGGACCTGCAGGATGGCCATGGCATGCATGGCGGAGGCGGCTTGTCCAGCGCCATTGTAAGCCTGTGAATGTCCACGTCACCCTTGGCAGCTCTGCCATCGAGGGTAATGAGAGTGGAGGAGGCAACAGAGCGGCTTCGGGCCTTCTAAACCTCCTCGTGCACTTCCGGGAAGAAAGACACTGGGGAGGAACGTGGCTGTAAACCACGCACCGCACACAGGAACCAATTATCCAACCACGAGTGCTCGGGGCAAGGTGGAGGGTTTCACTCGAGCCCAATGCCCACGGCGGCCCAGGCAAGCATGGCCACCAACTCTGAATCCGATTCAGCGCAAGCGACCACCCCGGAGGGGTGCAGCTCAGCTTTTTCATCCTCTCCAGAGGACAATAGCCTGCTCTCCAATGCAACAATTAATATCTGGTTCTCATTCGGAGCGCCGAATGAGACACAAGGTGTCCCACGAAAGGGACCCACGCCATCACTCGGCAGCTCGACGGCACATAGCATGCTAGAGGAGTGGGAGGTCCGTGGGGGCTGGCCCGGCGGAAGAACTCCCACTGTAACCCTCAGGTCTCCCAAAGTGTTAACCAGATCTGCGGCTTTGCTATGAGAAGCGGCAGCAGACTGGGTAACAGCAGAGGGGACTCGTGCCTCTGTGAAGGAGAATCACGACCGCATTGCCAACATGGTCATGCTCTCGCAGTGAGAGCATGAACCATCTACTAACGCTTTCTCAGCATGCACTCAGCCCAGACATGTGAGACAGCGATCATGGCTGTCAGATGAAGCCAGGAAACGACCTCTTCCAGAAACACACGGACAGAAAGACATCTTTAAAAAGATGCTCACGGCTCATGCTTGCTCTTTTAGGAAATTTGAGGAGTGAAATGTTGCACTTCTCCGTGCACAGCTCTGGAAGAGAATCATCGCTGGAATTCACCCTCACACCGGCAGGAGAGATCTCCTCAAAATAAACTCGTTAAAGCAATTAAAATAATGACTGAATGGGAACATCATTTATTTGAAATAGAAATCTTTTTTTAACATTATAAATGTCACGTTGATCCATTTAATGCATCCTTGATGAATAAAAGTATTAATATAAAATTAATATTAAAAATTTAATGGTAGTGTATACTATGTAATTTTACTTAATTACAAAAAACATAGGAGCTTTAACGACGCATTGATTTCATTTAATTTCTCGTCACTGACAATAATGATAAATTGTAATTCAGTAAGTGAGTCAGATGTTGCTTCATTAACCACTCTGAGTTCAGAGAAGGATTTGTCAGACTGATTCAGACCAGTAACTCATGATTGATCAAACTATTCATTAAAAGAACTTGCTCATAAGTCATGTTATGACAGCTGGTCGCGCTGTATGATTTTGATTCAATAAACAGAACATAAGAGTCATTGGGGCTTTCACACCGGAGGAACGTTTTCATAGTTTCTATAACTATTGCCGGAAGTACCTGCTTTTTTCCCTAACAATTTTAGTTATAGGAACACCTTTTGGGGGGACTAAATTAGCTCCTATTCAGAGTAGGGTCCAACCCAACAGGAACTACCAGTGACATCAGTGTACATTGATTGGCCAAACGCATGCCATACGAAACATCGGCACCTGCCATTTTTAAAAAGCCATGTAAACACACAGTTTACATATACTTACTCGACGAACTAACTCCATGAACATGGTAAACAGTGATAGATGGACCGGCGCCAAAGTTAAGGCATTTCTCAACCTTTACGCTACGGAGTTGTTGACGTTGTTGAATGCTTAATATTGCTGTTGGTCAGTTTATGTCACTTCAGAGTTCCTACTGGTGGTGCGAATGCAACCAGGCAAATGGCCCTAGGGGAATATTTAGTTATCAGGGGACCGCCCTGGTGGCTAGTTCCTATAACTGGTGCAAAAGCACCTTTTTGCTCTAAATCTGAAACTGCATTGATTGCGTGTTGTTTCTCTGTTAGGCCTGCAACGATAACTCAGTAGAAAGACAATTCTCACCATTATTTTGCAGTGTTTTTGTTGCATCACACTCAAATGCAGACTACAAACTCTTTTTCATAACTCTTGTAAAATATGATTTCTTTAGCGGAAATACATCACAGAAAACACAGTACATGCAGTAGCTTTGTGTGAGTAGATTTTAAACCACCAATGTAATGTATGTAATCCACATCTAGATTCACAAATGCCAGTAAAAGATGAAAAAGATGACAAACTTGTCCATGGGTGAACTATTCTTAATTGTCCACATAAAAACTATAAAGATAGTAAAAGATGTTTGTTATATGACAAGAATTGAGTAATTATTTACTAAAGCTTGTGTAGCATAGATCTTTTTTTTTCATTGAGTGATTCAGTATGTTGTATGCTGCATCATGTTTAAATATACCACTGTGCAGTGGCAGCCCTGACTCACATGGTGCCCTAGGCCAGACCAAATCTGCATTACCTTTTCTTTTTCTTTTTTACAATGCAAAGTCTTATCCAGGAAGGACATATACAAATCTCAAATTTTGGTAAAATGTGGTGTCTAATATGATATAATTGTTTGTAATTGTAACCCTATAACTGGCAACGTATCCTGGGGCATACAAACATTTGAGAGGCTGTGGGGAGAGGCAGGGAAAGTATAGGTCTCATTTCTTGGTTTCATGTTGAAAGGGTGTTCGTTGCGAATATTTAGATCTGGTGACTTTGTTCATACATTGTTTGTTTAGCTCACGGGTAACATTTAAAAACAACATGACCACCTGTTGTGGCAAATCTACTTACCTTCAGATAAAAGTAGATATATTTCACATATTTAAAATATTTGGAGGGGACTTACATGTTTAAAAAGTTGTTGTTAAGCATTAGCTTAATACGTTTATGTTGAAATTTTATGAAATGCATTTTTACATTTTTCATAATCTGTCTGTATATGTTTGTATCCCCCAGGATACGTTGTCAGTTTGGAGGTATAAATTCATTGAAAAAAGAAAGCTTGTTTGGCAATGCGTGTTGCAACATTTTAACCAAATTTTTAAAACATTTCTTCTCTCATAACTTAAACTAAACATTCTTTGTAAAATTCTTTTGAACAATAAGCATAATCCCTATTTATGAATATATTATAGCCTACTGTATCATATTTAATACGCAAATTTCTAGGGCCTATAAATTATCAATATGACCAAAACTTTGCTAAAAAACCTGTTGTACACAATCTACTTCATGCCTTCTGTCTTCTGATTGATAGTTTAGCCATTTTTTTCATGGTAATGTAAATGTCAAATATGACACAACAGGCTTTTGGGGAACATTTATTTGTCCATTTCTCAATTATCATTGATTGAATTGCATGCATATATATATATATATATATATACACCAATCAGGCATAACATTATGAGCACTGACAGGTGAAGTGAATAACACTGATTATCTCTTCATCACAGCACCTGTTAGTGGTATGGATATATTAGGCAGTAAGTGAACATTTTGTCCTCAAAGATGTGTTAGAAGCAGGAAAAACGGGCAAGCGTAAGGATTTGAGCGAGTTTGACAAGGGCCATATTGTGATGGCTAGACGACTGAGTCAGAGCATCTCCAAAACTGCAGCTCTTGTGGGGTGTTCCCGGTCTGCAGTGGTCAGTATCTATCAAAAGTGGTCCAAGGAAGGAACAGTGGTGAACTGGCGACAGGGTCATGGGCGGCCAAGGCTCATTGATTCACGTGGGGAGCGAAGGCTGGCCTGTGTGGTCCGATCAAACAGACGAGCTACTGTAGCTCAAATTGCTCAAGAAGTTAATGCTGATAGAAAGGTGTCAGAATACACAGTGCATCGCAGTTTGTTGCGTATGGGGCTGCATAGCCACAGACCAGTCAGGGTGCCCATGTTGACCCCTGTCCACCTCCGAAAGAGCCAACAGCAGGCACGTGAGCATCAGAACTGGACCACGGAGCAATGGAAGAAGGTGGCCTGGTCTGATGAATCACGTTTTCTTTTACATCACGTGGATGGCCAGGTGCATGTGCGTCGCTTACCTGGGGAACACATGGCACCAGGATGCACTATGGGAAGAAGGCAAGCTGGCGGAGGCAGTGTGATGCTTTGGGCAATGTTCTGCTGGGAAACCTCGGGTCCTGCCATCCATGTGGATATTACTTTGACACGTACCACTTACCTAAGCATTGTTGCAGACCATGTACACCCTTTCATGGAAACGGTATTCCCTGGTGGCTGTGGCCTCTTTCAGCAGGATAATGCACCCTGTCACAAAGAAAAAATGGTTCAGGAATGGTTTGAGGAGCACAACGATGAGTTTGAGGTGTTGACTTGGCCTCCAAATTCCCCAGATCTCAAGCCAATCGAGCATCTGTGGGATGTGCTGAACAAACAAGTCCGATCCGTGGAGGCCCCACCTCGCAACTTACAGAACTTAAAGGATCTGCTGCTAACATCTTGGTGCCAGATACCACAGCACACCTTCAGGGGTCTAGTGGAGTCCATGCCTTGACGGGTCATGGCTGTTTTGGCAGCAAAATGGGGACCAACACAATATTAGGTCATA